>CAJGYO010000008.1:88267374-89467374 GCA_904845875.1 Miscanthus lutarioriparius
CGACGACGGTGCTTGTACGCTCGATACCACTTGTTGGGCCAGGATTCTGCATCGAGTGAGTCGACGGACTAGTGACTAGATGTGACAGAAGAAGGAAGGAATAACAGCTGACTTTGGCGTCTGCCTCTGCTTTGGATGTGCTTCTGGCCTTGATGAGGGAGTCTTTTCGATCACTCACAGCCACAACTGCTGAGTCTTTCTGCCGCTTCTCGCCACAGCCATAGGGAGCCTTCGAGGAGCCCTTGCCCTTGGCAGCGTTCAGACGAGAGGGAGCAGCAGATTACTTTACAGCATGCACTTGCAGCAGGTGCTACTGTGCTAGACCGTGTCAAACTAATCAACTGTGAATTGTATGTTTCTCCCAAGTATAAATCTGGAATGATGTGGTTTAAGAGTATAGACAAATCTAAAACCATGCTTACTTCATGAACCCAAACATTATGTCATCTCTATCTCTACTCTTTCGTGTGTTCACATATCCTAGAAAATTGAAAGGATGTGCTCAGAACATTTGACTTGACTTTAGCATCTTACTTCTAAGGTTGAGAAAAATGCTGGACTAAATTTAAAATAGCAGGTTTCTAATAAAGAGTCCAAGTCGGTTCAGCACCAAGTAGCATCTCCGTTTAGGTAAATAATAAATCTGGTATATATCCTCATGTTTCCTCATATGACAAGGTGATGCTGGTTAAAGCCAAGAGAATATTTGACTTGAAAACACAGTTTTTTTTAAATAAAACTTGAAAACACAGTAAAATTAATTATCCGTCGCTTTTGTCAGCTCATTGGATGACGCTTGAAAGTAGCAGCCACTGAACCATTCTTCGTCGATGAGGACAGAATAAATTAATACACACCAATGACTGATTCAGTAAAAAGATTTATTTACCTTTTTATCTTGTTGGGCCGATTGCTTGGTTACTACTAGTACAAACTATCCAAACTTGTCTGTTCCTTCACCAGCTAATATAATCTTGCTGAGCTTTTGTGATATATATATATATATATATATATATATATATATATATATATATATATATATATATATATATATATATATATATATATATATATATATATATATATATATATATATATATATATCCAATGGCCAAATGGAAGAACATCAAGTTTCAGTGGTCCAAGCACTGAACTGCATGTCCAACTGGGAATTGTAGCGCTACCTCCTAACCTCCATCACCATAACATCATAGTTCACAGTTACATTATTTCAGATTATACTATACTAATCATTAATATACGCATATATAGCAAAAAGACAAACCTAAAAGTTATATCAACATAGTGCTTGGTATACTGATCCATGATCAGCAAAAATCTAAATTAGATTACATAAGTGGGGAAACGTGACTGCCTAACAGCATGTGGTTTGAAGTCTGCAGAGAACGCATGCCTTGGGCAAGTAGGCATCATCCATTGCGGGGTTGACTTGACATTTGACAAAATAAACTAACCCAAAGAGAGAGGAGCTGAGCAGAACAGATGTGAATATGTGATTGGCTCAAAGCCTCAAACACCACTACTACTGCATCAGCAGATGGAGCACTCACTACACAACCCGGCCAGCCGTAGGAAAATGCCAGCTTCCCCCTTTTTTCACTTTTGCTCTTTTTGAACAGAAGCACTTGTACTTTGCGAATTGCGATTGTAGTGGGCGACAAGAGATTTGAGATGATGACTGCAACCAACTACAAGATTGGCAAGGTAGGTTAATTAGGTTTCATGTGCTATATATGCAGGCTGATGAAGTTAGTTAGCTAGCTCAGAGGGAAAGATCAATAAAGATATTCAGAAAAAGAAGACGACCAGGTTCTTGAACTATGAAGCTGCTAGTCAGAATGAAGACTGTCATATCGATCTGTCCAAAAGAAGTTGCTGGGAAATTTTGAAGCTTGGAAAGGTTTGGCCATGAAAATGAAAAGGTTCAGCAATATGAGTACTTGTTTATTCAACAATGATCAGAGAGGATAATTGGCTTGTGGTTGTACATATCAAGACTACCAAAGTACTAGTAAGTACTAGTAGTGTTTTTTTTTTTTTTTGAAGGAAAGTACTAGTAGTGTTATCAGTTAGGCAGCAAGCTGACCACGCAGCTACCTGAAATAAAGGGTGCAGGAAGGGAGCAAGTAACTTTCAGAGAAACATCAAAGAACACAGGAAACTTGATAGGATCGAGAGCGACCTCACAACCAAAATCTTCAGAACCATTAAACTAGCTAGCTACGGAGTACTTACTAACCTGTGGTTAGGACTCGCTTGAGATTCGCTTTGAAATTATATTGATCAGTGATCTGATACTGATGGCGTGGTTTGTTGACCCAGCTGCGCGCGTGCGTGCCCAGGGAGGAGGGAGACGAAAATGGCGATGTCTTCTTGCCCTCTTTCACACACACACAGTGTATGCGTGTTCGATGCAAGAGGCTCTCGAGATTGACCGGAGTTTTGGAGCTCTCCCTGTCCCCCTTGCTTTATTATTATTATTTTCTTCTCTGTTTTGTTTTGTTTCTGTACAGTGTTTTTTCTTGCATGCCCTTGAATCCTTGTATTGTGCCTGATGATGACCCCTCATCTTTTCAGTAGAAATTGGCACAATCTGAAGTGCAGTTTAATTCTATTCTACCTTGGTTGAACTTTGGAGTTCTCGGTTTATTGCTTTTATATAGTGCTTGGTCAAACCAGGAGTTCAATAGAGAATCAGATCCAAAGGAAATGATTAGGAGTTCCTGATGGATCGCTGGTACGTTACTGCGTGCTTGCAAAATGGGTCGCAAAACACTTGCATGTTCAAGGAATTTATTATATTTTAATTTAACTGATACACTGTAACATATATTTACATTGAGATTGTAATCATAGGCCTTTTTTTTTTGTTAGACAAGTCCGAGTGAATAACTATTAGGCAAGTATAATAAGAGTGTATGAAATAAGAGACATAACAAGTGTTGGATTTAAACACATCTACCTTCTCTTACAAATTGCAGCAAAATAAGACTAAGATCCCTTTAGAATAAAGAAAAAATATAGGAATTTTACGAGGATTCAATTCCAATAGAAAAACATCATATGATTTTTTTTAAGAACGGCAAAAGCTTTGCCGTAATTTTTATTAGAAGGAGAAACAAAAAACAATGTCTGCCTAGTTTTTTGTGTGAAAACTAGACAAAAACCACCAAAATAGAATACAACAATCAACAACTCAAGCACAAAGACCCTTTGGAAAAAAGGAGTGCTTCCCAACAATTCCTTTTAAACTCATAGATTGGGCCATTCTTAAGGGATCTTGGAGGAAACTAAACATGAGCTCCAACCTTATTGTTTTGTTTACGTATGTTTTTTCTACATTGCTTCGAAAGACATCTTCCTAGACTTTCGTTCGTTCTAAAATACTATCGGATTTGAAGTGTTAGGACTTTTTATTCCTGTATTTTTTCTATTCTTATGTATTGTAAATCTTTTATTTCAAAGAGGACCTAAAATAACTATGATCAACTTTTGGTTCATAAGGTGACAAAACATGGGTTTCAACAAAAGTTGACATAAAGCTAAGGTTTCAGATAAATTGATGTCAAGCACATGCAAAGATGTGATGCGTGAAATATTTTTGGTAAATAATTGGTAGATAAGTTTATCGCAATTAAAGAAAAGACTGTGAAAACATGTATGTGTGTTGTTTTTTATTAGAGAAAGAATAAATATAAGCAGCTTTGATAAAATGTGGTCTACAAAAACCTACCCATAAACTTCTAATATTTAATTTAATTTATAAATGATCGTGCCTGTTAAAATTGCCCCAACAATAAATAATTAAGAAGTGTCACATCCCACTACAGTCCACACGTTAGCGTGTCTGTTTTAGAAAAAAATAATAATAGATATTATTGATCTCTCTGCCTCCCTTTCTCTCTCTCTCAAAATAGAACAGTTTCGTGTATCGCGCTCATTGACAGAGGCACCACTTAGGGTATCACAATGGGTGACTCCTAAGCTAGCTTTAAATATTTTTTTATACTTTAATGCAGAAGTGATAAAAGCTAGCTCTTGATCGAGAGCTAGGCTTATATATACATTCTAAGAACATGTGAGAGTGTCATGTGGGTCTAATCATATCATGAGACATTACTAAAAGCTAACACTATTAGAGATATTGGCTGCTTTGAGCTAATAACTGATTTTTACTGTTGCGGGTGCCCTTAAAGGGCGCGCTCGCTGGTCCTCCTCACAAAACACTGTTCATCAACCAACCGCTACAATATTTTTTCTCACAAAACCAGCCAATTTCAGCCAAATTTAAGACCAGCGAACGGAACCAAAGGGTTCATCTCCGAGCATGATGTAAGCGTTAGCCGACCTGACTTGAGGGTTGGCTAGGCTGATCTTTGATCTACCTGTACTGGACGATCTAGCTTCTTACACGTGTACTGACCGTAACTCATGTCAACACTTACATCTATTGAAATACGTAGAGCCAATATGGCAGAGAATTGAAGCACGTGACGTTTCTGAGTGACAGTAAACCATGCATTTTGCATTATGCAACAACTACTAACAATAACACGGTTTGGTTAATTGGTTGGTTACTGTACTGGCTACCACTACTACTCCAATATAGCGCGCGTACACCAGGAACACGTTTGCCTTCATCATCCTGCTAGCTGGCCGGGCATATCCGCATATATATATCATGAATGTGGTCATGTGGATGATCAGCATCAGCCAACCACAAGATAGAACTCAAGAAGCACACTGTAGAACTAGTACAAGCTTGGACTTGACTTGTCAATCACTGTGATTAATCTGAGCGTCATTGCCGGCCGGCCGGCCGGCCGTTGACTGGACTCCATATATGCATGCATATCGTCGATGTCGATCGATCGATCACGACTGCACATATCTCTCGCAGACTTGCGCGGCACAATGTTCCGAAATAACATATTTTTGGAGACGTTTATTTTTCATTAGACACTAAACACCTTGAAAGTAACTAAATTGAACAGTTCTGTCGAGCCCACTCCAAGAGAGAACTCAAAAATTCACATTTTCGTCAGGACAGTAAACGAGAGGATAAAGCTTACAACACTCTTAGCTATTTCTTCCATCACTTTATTACAACATCAAAGTACTTGGACCAGTTGAATGCAACAGCGGAATTAAAACAGTTTACAAGTAAACGAGTTTATACATTTCAGGTTCACAAGTTTTATCTTGCAGTGGAAAATAAACATATGATCAGAGTTACAGCGGAAACAAAGATTAATTTACTGACATGGTGAAACATTAACATAGTGGTCATTTATTTACCAGATATGCTAGCAGATTTTACATCTTTTCTTATAAAACTTTTAGTGGGGGTTATAAGTGAATACTACGATCGCAGCGTGAAAGAAATCCTCTCTGAGCCCATTAAGGGATTTCTACACACAAGAGTCAGCTCTAGCATTCACCTGTCACCTGCAACAGGGGGGATAAAACCCTGAGTACTCGATTATACTCAACAAGACTTACCTGACAGGAGAAAAGTAAAAGACTCCAAGGATATGCAAGACTTATTTGGCTTGCTGGTTTATTGCATTTGTAAGAAGCATTGCTAATAGTGCATCCTTATATTCAAAGTTTTAGCAGTTATTTTTAGTTAATTAGCTAACCATTCTAGATAAGCACATATGCTGCTTTCAAGCATGTGGTAAGCAATTAGAATAATTTTATCACCTTCCATGTTCTAGTTCTTACTATGGTGCTAGACCATAATCAAGTCGTATCGTCTCACGGAAACAGCGATTCGCGAACCAATATATCCCAACTGGGTACCCCGAAACACACGTCTCGCTTGTACCCCAGGCACAAACGACACCAACCCATTCCACTCCTATCGAGGGGTCCAGGTCCCCGTCCAAACTTAGACTCCAAGCCCCCACACTTGAGACCCGGTCTTAGTATGGTGCTTAGAGCTCCACCTTTCCCCACCTCTAATCAGTCGGTCCGAAAAAGAGCCGGAACCCACGACAAGAGCGTAACAAGCCTTCCCGCTCCCATAAGTAAGTATGTGCTCAGGATAATAACACTATGACCTGACTACCATCCACAACAGCGGATGGTCCTCAATTGACACAGGCGGAACAAATGCAACCCGAGCCTCGCTCGAATACCTAACCAAGTCCAAATCCAAAGTACCATTCCGCCCGTTCTCCAATTATCATCCTGATATATATATATTCCATGTGATAGTAATATGATAATAACAATAATAATATCTTTCCTATCTCTCACGAGTGACAGGTAACACTCGACTTCTACAAGAATTCTTAAGCATAGCAATCTACACGATCCTGACATATTAGTAGGACTCATAGGATAAGGATATATATATGTATATATATATGTATATATATATATATATATATATATATATGCAAGTGGATTTCATTCAACTCTTTAAAACTTAATGCACAAACATAAGATAAAGTGCAGAATAATATGGGTTGTGCACCAGGGCTTGCCTGAGTAAGATATAACAAAAAGTTAGCATTCCATCGTGGCAACACGATCACCAAGCACCATCTTTTCTGCTACTCCTTGTGGCAGAACCGCCTAATCTAATGCCTCCCAGGAGTACCTGTGGTAGAACTACCTAATCTAATGCATCCCAGGAGTACTTGTCTTCCATTAGACACTAAGTACTTAAGGGAGGACACCAAATTACGTAGTTCCATCGGGCACACCCCAAGGGAGAACCCGAAAATCCATGTTTTTCCATCAGGATCACAAATGAGAGAATAAAGCTTACAAACATTTTAGCCATTTCTTACATTACTTTTAATACAATATCAAAGTATAATATTTATTGTTTATAATAGCGGCATATGATCATGTTATCAGAGTTATGAATAATTTAAGTTAACAACGGAATATAAACATGTGAACAGAATTACATCGGAAATAAACGTCTAGTCATGACATGATGAAGCATCGATATATAAACTATGACAAGAAATTATAAAACTTTCATTTATAAAAACATTTAGTGAGAGTTATAAATAAAGACTATGATCGCAGCGTAAAAGAATCCTTTGAGCCCACTAGGAGGAATCCACACACAAGGGTCAGCTCTAGCATCCACCTGTCACCTACAACAAGAGGAAATAAAACCCTGAGTACTCAATTATACTCAGCAAGACTTACCCTACAGGAGAAAAGAAAAGACTCCAAGGATATGCAAGGCTATCTGGTCTGTGGGTTTATTGCATCTGCAGGAAGTATTATTAAGCGTGCGTCCTTATATTCAATTTTTATTAGCAGACGCATTAGTTCATTAACTAACCATTCTATGTAAGCACCTGTGCTACTTTCAAGCAGGTGGTAAGCAAACATATTTCTTTTTACCATCTTTCATCTTCCAGTTCTTACTACGTTGCTAGACTGTAGACAAGTCGTACCGACACGGCGACGATTCACGAATCAATGAGTCCAGCTGGGTACCCCGAAACACACGCCCCGCTTGTACCCTAGGCACAAGCAGGACCAACCCACTACCCTCCTGTCATGGGGTCCAGGTCCCCGTCCAAACTAGGACTCCAAGCCCCCGCCCCTGAGTCCCGGACTCTGTGCGGTGCAAGCACCTCCACCCAAAAACCACCCTGACAGTCGGTCCAAAAAGAGCCGGAACCCATGAAAAGAGAGTAACAAGTCTTCTCTGCACCCATACCCAAGTCTGTGCTCGGGATAATAAGTCTGTGACCTGTCTAGAACTGAATGCAATGTCCGGTCCTTAACTGACGCAGATAGGGAAAACAGTGTAATCAAGCTATGCCCCGTTGACTGCGGGATATAACCTCTTACAACCACCAATACCCATACCATATGCCTGCCCGGTCACCATTTTTTCTTTCACCATTTATATATTCCAAGTGATAATAATACAGTAATATATTTCCTATCTCTCGCGAGTGACAGGTAATCACTCGACTTCTACCGGAGTCCTGTAGCATAGCAATCTACATGATCCTGTCATACTAGTAAGACTTATAGGATAAAGATTTATATATGCAAGTGGGTTTCATTCAACTCCTTAAAAGTTAATGTACAAATATAATTTAAAGTGCAGAAAAGTAGGGGTTATGCACCGGGGCTTGCCTGGATAAAATATAACCAAAAGTTAGTATTCCATCTTTGTATCCTGATCCTTGGCATCATCTTTTCAGTTACTCCAGTTGATACCATCGATCCACCGTCATTCCTATTATGATAAGTATTGATGCAAATGCATAAATGTAATAATCAACGATAGTCGAAACGCTTAGAAATCCGATCACGCCTCACAAACTAATGAGATAGCTCTAACGTGCTAGTCTACGTATCAATATCGTCGAGAAGGGTGCTATTTCCCAACAAGTGTCGAGAAGGGTGCTATTTCCTAATAAGTGTTTTAGTTATATAATTCCAAGGTGTTTTTTTATTCTATTCTATCGATTTAATCTTTATTTGAAATAGGACATCATTATCTATCTAGCAAACTAATTATTCTAGAGCTATAAAAATTACAGTGAGCAGATAATAATATTAGGAATTTACTATAAAATTTCTAAAGTTAATACTATCACCGATTTATTACGAAAATTTCCTACAAGTTTATGTCTTATCAATATTAAGCATGTTAAAATAATTAGAGCAACCCTAAAAACATACAAAACCTATGCGAACGAAATACCCTATCAGATAGATCATGATTTTAGAAACTTAACAAAATTGGTTTGGCATTTTTGTGATTTTTCTACGCTTTATTTTCAAGTTTTGAAGAACACTAAATTAACAAAACGAGAATCAACACCAAAAAGAAAAGGGCCTATCTTGGCTTGACTCGGCCCATGAGACGCGTCAGTGTGGCCTCTTGCCGCAGTCTCTTGACCTAGCGACGCATGAAAAGGGTCTTGGCCTAAGCGGGCTGGCGCAGGCGCCTGTGCCACCACCGAGGAGGCTGGAGGCCCACGAGACGGCGAATGTGTGGCCCAACAAGTCGGCCCAGGAGCGCGGCCAAGAGATTGACCAGTAGCGGCCTGCCCAAACCGACCAGCAAATATGCAAAAAGGACCCTCGCTCTTCCTTATTTAACTCGAGGTAAACAACCCTATGTGATACTATTCATATGAGTCTCATGTTTTGCACCTAGAACCACATAATAGTTCTTATTCACACTTTCTCACCGCTCTCTTTCCCAAAAGCGAGCACAGGCGAGAGGCACTTAGCGACGGTCAATCCGGCCCGGGGAGGGAGGCGGCGGCGGCAAAGAAGCCCACCGACGAGTAGCACGGGAACCCGCGTGGCCTCGGGCTGGCCACGGTGAGACCTGAGCCGGCCCCCGGCAGCCTGCCGCGTGAGCCGTGGTGGCGGCAAGCCAGCTACGGCGGCGCCGACCAGACGGACGGCGGCAACGGTGCTACGGCGCTGGCAGGGTGGCTCCATGGCACCAGGCGGCATGGCACGCTTGCGCGCGTGGTGGCTATCGTCTTTGGGAGAAGCGTGGCCCGGCGACGGTCCAGCGTGGACCGGGTTAGGCACGGCGCCACACGCGGCCGTGGTAGGGAAGGAAGGAGAGGGGCGCCGGTGCTACACGTGGAGGAAGAACGTTGTGGAGCGCAGGGGGCTCAGGAGGAGCCGTGGGTGCGAGGAGGAGCGAGGCGAGGCGGAGCCACGCGCGGACGCCGTTGAGCTACGACGTGCAGAAGAAGGAGCACGGGGAGAGGGAGCAGCAGGGCGCAACGGCGGCAGCGGCCAAGACGGTTCCTAGCGTTGACAACGGTGGAGGAGCGGCTTGGTCAGCAGCGGCCGTGGAGCTTGCGTATACGCGAAGGCTGGGCGACGGCGGCGCTGACAGCGTACGCGACAAGGATGAGTTGCGTTACTTGCGTGCATGCTTTGCTCTAGTGGTAATGGCTCTAAGCTGCTTATCTAGTAGAGGGAAAAGGGGAGTAGAGACAAGCAGAGGAAGACAAGGATGAGCAGAGGCCTTGATGGTGCTGCAGGGTGAAGCGACTGAACTGGCAGTTGGACGGTGGCGCTTAGCGGGGGCAACAACAACTGAGGCCTGCTCTTGCTATGATGGCGTGCTGCCGATAGGGTGTACCATTGCCATTGCTAGTACTATGAGTGCTAATGAAACATGCATATTTGCTACTTGAATGCATATTTGCGCTGTCTTGCGGTGGTGGCTTCGGCGACTTAGCGGTAGGTGGGATGAACGGTAATGAGAGCAAGTGGGGCGAGGTAGTTGGGGTGAGCGGCAAAGATCGCCGCCACGATGCCGATTCACGAACAAAGCGCCAATGACACAGTTCAATGCGTTCTAGCGAAGTTTGATCAATTTCAGCGTGAGCATCGTGCTCTAACGTAACCCGACATGCACCGTGTCCTAGTATACACCTAACTACAGTCAATCGTGCGAAAACATAGATGTAGTGCTTAACCATTTCGTTGGAAATCAAGCACCAAAATGGCATTGTCTACTATCGTTTCACACTTAAAAGAATAATAACTTAGCTAGAACTGCTAACCTTTAGCGCTTTAGCCGTAATTTTTAATATGCCTAAACCGAATTAATTTCAACCACCACGCATTTCATTCACTAGTCCATACATCATACTAACTCATAGAAACAAAACATCTAGGAGCTAATTAACCTGTTGCTCAATATAATTCGCCAAAATTGACACTTTTAAACCCAAGTTAAATTTTAAAATCCGAGAAAATCATTTCGGTAAATCCTCTTAGGTCTAAATCTCGGTGCTAAGTAAGCTCGTAACACCAGAGGTGTTACAACCAACCCCCCTAAAAAGAATCTCATCCTGAGATTCGAAGCAAGAATCAGAAGAGGGGAAACGCGATTACATTATGTAAATCAGAGATTACATGACTTCGAATACTAAACCACACGGGGATTTAGAGATACATAGTTAAGAGCAACCTAATACAACCAAGACTTAATCTAGAAGGCGAGATAGACGAGGGCAATAGAGAAACAACAAGATAATGATTATCCAAAACTTGGGGTATGACCAACAGATCCAGAAACAAGAGACTGAGAAGTCAAACATAGTGAACCCTAAGACCAACTAACCAAAGGGAACTTGAACTTCTTCGGAAATCAGATCCTTTCTTCTCGGATTACACCATCACCTTAGACTGATGAACCTAGCTCCACAATAATGTCTGGATCTCGTAACTCTGCGTCGGGTTCGAGGGGATGGGGATGAAGAAGAAGAGCAAGGACAAAGGGTATCTTGTAGTGGCGAATGGAGATGGGGCGTAACACACTGGGAGTGGAGGCGGCGTGAATGGGATGCACAGACGGTTCATGCTATGGGGATAAGGTCGGCCATGGTGCGCTCCCTATGCGAGCAGCAGGGGGAGGATAAGGAGAGGAGAGGAGAGGGGGTCTGCTCGATGAGGCAGGCGTGCTGGCGGCCGTGTCCCCAAAAGAAGAAAGAAGGGAGGGGGAAGATGGGGGTCCGATATGGGGGGATGAGGCGTGGGGGGTCGAGAGCCGACCGAATGCCGGGAAAAGGAGAAATGCACAGTACACAAAGACGGTGAGTATGGCACGATGCCGCGGCTATGTGAGAACATGATGCTAATGGTCCTGACACAGACGGTGTCCACAGGACACGCAGAAATGGTGACCCGACGTGCGTAGTGCAGTCAAGCTAGACACAGGGCTTGGGACAAGATGTCCACTCAGGCTTTTACAACCACTCCCGACTACCCACGGCTAATTTTCCTTACTACTCTTGTTTTTCTTTCCCTTCCCTGACCACATCCGTTTTTCATGCAGACTAGGACCATGTCATATGTTCTTCCTCCACAACCACGTTCTCTTGCTTACCTTGAGAGAACACCATTGTATCAACCCATTGTGGATTTCCCATTTGAACACCTGAATATTTCCAAGAAGAATATTTTGTAGCAAAAATGGTAAGGTGGTGTAACTTGGTAAAGGTACTTGGTCAACAACCTCGATATCAGCGCGTGCCGAGCAGCATCACCATGTGGCAGCTGTTCCACAGAGAGCCCTTAGTTTTGTTGCGACACCATAAGCTATTAACCAGGCAACTATTACCAACTTACATGCCATGAAGGCGGTGGGGTCATAGACCATAGAGTAAGAGGAGTACTGCAAGGGAAGATTCAAACAACAAGGGTTCCCTTCACAACAACGGACAAGGAATTCAAATCCAGCGGTGGATTTGATTTAAAGAGATTCAAGTGTTCTGCTGGGACATCCACAATTAGTCGATATAGTGTCCTATGTTATCCAATCACGGCTGGTCTGCTGGCATTTGAATGGTAACTTCTCTTGTCACCCACTTAACATTGCCCTTGAACACTCTAATCACGTCTCACGAAACTTAAGGTAGATGGACGCAATAACACAACAAAATAAACAAAATGCACATTCCAACGGTCTTACATGGGTACATCATATAGGCATTCAGTCTCCCATTTTTGACACATCATTCCCTACGGTCGGACGATCTCAACAACTACGGACAAAAAACAACGGCAAGAGTATAATACCAGAGGACAACGACGAAAAGCACTAGTACTACGGGTACATCATCCCAAGGCAACTAACCTACTCTGGACCACGCATCTTCATTCCTGGGCTCGATGGATTCTTCTACCGCCCTGGCTATGGATCTGCCTCCTCTCTGGGCAAAGGCCAAGTGAGAGGAATCAAGGGTTCTACTTCTAACACTTCCGAGGGTGGAGGTGCTGGCGGTACTGCAACACCGGTTCTCCTTCTTTTTGGTGGGTGGACAGGGATCCCCTCAAAGATCAAGGAATCCTACATTTCAGCAGCCAGCGTCCTCCGCTTGGCCCTAGTGACTAGGAAGGCCTATCCCAATTGATGAACATGCAGCCTCTTTTAGAGCTTCTAATATGGCAGTCTCCCGACTCTCAGCGGCTGCTGCACTAGCATGTGCTTTGGCCAGCTGCACCTGAAGCATCCTGGAGAAGATCTCGGCTTCCTCGGCTCGTCGGAGGCACTTCTTCAGTTCCGAGGCATGACGGTCATACTGCTCATCCAGAGCAAGCAGGTACGTGGTCAAGTGCACCATAGTAGGACTATCCTCTTGCGCATCCCACCCTTGCAAAGCCTCCATGCGAGCCCTCCATGCCTACCGATTCTTGTCCAAAGGTGGAAAGAACATCATGGGGGTACGGACAATGGGCTCTTCATAGATCTAGCAAAGGTACCGCAAGGCTTTGTGGGCCACAACCTGGTAGGTGTCGATGAAGTGAAACCCGGTTGTGGTCACATACCAAGCTTCAGTGAGGTCGGGGAACTCTTTGCTCTTCCCAATATAGACGGCAACCTCACACCGCTCGGTGCCATGCTTCTCATACTCACGGCCCTCATACTCGAGACGATCTTTGACTCTGAGCTTTTGTAGGGTGGCATATAGGATTCTAGGAAAACCCTCAACGTTCAGGCAGTAACTACTAACCCAGGCTCCTGCCATTCTAGGCGATGGTTGTGAGGAAGGACTGAGCGAAAAGCTTGCTCAAAGGAAAAGCTCGACTAGCTAAAGTGCGCTAAGTGGTGGTACCAATGGCTAAGCCAGGCCCTGCTTATATAGGCAAAGTGGTCAGTGGTCCTAACGTAGTCCACCGCATCTACCAAAAGCCGTCTGAGCTCCTCCGTAGCTACATCAGACGCTTTTCCGAGATGAGGAATTCTATTCCCAACATAATGGAAGCTGAGGTCATCACCGCCTTTGTCCGAGGACTCCATCACCGCGACCTCCGCTCCAAGTTCAACCGCAAGCTGCCCACGGGGATTGGTGAGATGATTACGACCGCCAACCAGTACGTCGATGCCGAAGAAGCTGAAGCATGCTTCAATGAGGATGCGGGCACTCATCGCCCAGCTCGCCATAGCAACGAGCGACCCGACAACCGACGCCACAGCGACCGCCGCTACAACGACCGCAGTCACCATCGGGACAGCGGCCGTGATCGACCAGAAGGATCTAAATCCGAACAATATCGCCGCCGCCGACCAGACCACGTCGTCGCCACTATTGATGAACCTCATGCCAAGTGCCCTCTCCATAAAAGCGCCAAGCATAAGATGAAGGACTACCTTGGCTTGGCTAAAGAGTTCTAGGCTAAAAAGTCAGATGACGACAACAACGACGGAGTCGGAGGCCGCCGACCACCTGGGGGAAACAACAATGCCTTCTAGGATCATGACAAGGTGGTCACCACCATCTTCGGGGGCCTCGCCTCCGTCGAGAGCAGAAGAGATCAGAAGCGCACCGCCCGCCGGGTGCTCGCTGTCAATGCGGAAGATGCCGTCGCCAACCCCAGCTATCACCCCTGGTCCAAGAGCCCCATCACCTTCACCAGGGCCAATCAGTGGCGGACATCCCTTACACAGGGCGCTTCCCCCTCGTCCTTAACGCAACCATCCAGAAAGTGCTTTTCAGAAAAGTGCTCATCGACGGCGGAGGTGCTCTGAACCTCCTCTTTGCCAGAGCCCTAAAGGAGCTGGGCCTCAGGATAGGAGATCTCACACCCTCTGACTCCTCCTTCTGGGGTGTGGTACCTGGCAGGGCATCCAAACCGCTTGGAGAGATCACCCTACCAGTATAGTTCGGCACGGCTAGCAACTACCGCGTCAAACACATCAACTTCTACGTCGCCGACTTCAACACCACCTACCACGCCATACTTGGTCGGATAGCTCTGGCCAAGTTCATGGTCATACCGCACTATGCCTATTTGGTGCTAAAGATGCCTTCGCCTGCAGGAGTCTTGGCCCTACAGGCCAACCTCTCCATCGCCTATGCCTGCGAGACAAAGAGTCTCGTCCTCACCGAAGCCACCGACCTCTCCATCCAGATGGCCAGTGTGGTCACCGACGCCAAGACGGTGCCCACCGATGACCTAGAGATCCCATCGCTGGAGCTTCCTCGTGCCTCCACCAAGTCCAAGGAAACCAAGGAGGTCGGCCTTGGCCTCGACGACCCCTCCAAGATCGTGAAGATTGAGGCTCACCTCGACCCCAAATAGGAAAGCGTGCTCATCTCCTTCCTACGTGCCAACGCCGATGTGTTTGCTTGGAAACCTGCAGACATGCCGGGGGTACCACAGGAGAAGATCGAGCACTCCTTGAATGTCTCACCGACTGCCAAACCGATCAAGCAGAAACTCCAACGATTCATGCCAGACAAGAAGGAGGCTATTAGGGTAGAAATAAAATGCTCCAAGCTGCCAGGTTTATAAAAAAAGTGTATCATCCTGAGTGGTTAGGAAACCCTATTCTCGTTCGAAAAAAGAATAAAGAATGGAGAATGTGCGTTGATTACACTGATCTTAACAAACACTGCCCTAAAGACCCCATCGATCTGCCTCGGATAGATGAGGTTGTAGACTCCACCGCTAGCTGTGAACTACTCTCCTTCCTTGACTGTTACTCCGGCTATCATCAGATATCCTTGAAGGAAGATGACTAGATCAAGACGCCGTTCATCACGCCCTTTGGCGCGTATTGCTATACCACCATGTCCTTCGGACTCAAGAACGTCGGGGCAACCTACCAAAGGGCCATTCAGATGTGCCTCGATCAACAAATCGGCCGCAACGTCGAAGCATACATCGACGATGTGGTCGTCAGGTCCAAGACCACCGATAATCTCATCGCCGACCTTGAAGAAACGTCCGCCAACCAGAAAAGTTACAGATGGAAGTTGAACCCTTCAAAGTGCATCTTTGGAGTTCCATCCAACATACTCCATGGCTACATCATCAGCGCCCGTGGTATCAAACCCAACCCTGACAAGGTCTCCGCCATCACCAACATGAAACATCTGACTTGCATAAAGGACATACAGAAGTTTACAAGCTGCATGGCTGCTCTAAGCCGCTTTATATCGCGCCTTAGCGAAAAGGGACTACCGTTCTTTAAACTCCTTAAGGCCTCCGAGCGTTTCTCTTGGTCAAAGGAGGCAGATACATCTTTCGAGCAACTCAAGTTGTTTTTAATGAAGCCTCCAATCATGTCGGTGCCTCGACCAGATGAAACTCTATTGATCTACATCGCTGCCACTTCTCGCGTCGTTAGTACAGCTATCGTCATCGAACGCGAGGAGGCCGGGCATGCCTATAAGGTGCAACGTCCGGTCTACTTCATCAGTGAGGTCCTTAACGAGCCCAAAACTTGTTATCCTCGAGTTCAAAAACTGCTATATGTTATTCTAATCATGTCACGCAAGCTCCGCCATTACTTTGAGTATTACAAGATTGTCGTGGTCACCGAGTTCCCTCTGGGGGGGACATTCTTTGCAACAAAGAGGCCAATGGCCGCATCATCAAGTGGGTTGTCGAGCTCGGCACTTACTCCATCGAATTCAAAAGCAGGCCTACCATCAATTCATAGGCGCTCGCTAATTTCGTCGCTGAGTGGACCGAGATCCAAGAGCCCATCGCCGCTACTTGCCCCGAGCACTGGGTGATGTACTTTGATGGCGCCCTCAACATCAACAGTGCTGGTGTTGGCCTTTAGTTCATTATGTTGACCAAGGATAGGCTCTGATACGTTCTCCGAATACATTTTTCGGCCTCCAACAATGCCACCGAATATGAAGCGTGTCTCCACAGACTCTGTATAGCCATTGAGCTCGGCATTAAACTCCTTATGGTATACGAGGACTCTGTGCTAGTCATCAACCAGTTCAACAAAGACTGGTCCTGCTCTAGGGAGAAGATGGACGCATATTACGCCAGAATCAGGAAACTTGAAGTAAAATTCTGTGGTATCGAGTACCACCACGTGGTACGAGATCAAAATCAGCTTGCCGACCACCTATCTAAGATAGGCTCTTCTCGCGCCACGATTCCGCCTGGGGTTTTCATTCAAGACCTCTTTACGTTGTCCATTAAGGAAGAGAAGGAAATGCAAGAAATTACTCCTACCGAGCAGCTAGTACTTACAGTACCTTCGCCGACCGTCGATTGGAGGGAACAGTTCATCAAGTACCTCACCAGCGCCGACGTACCCGTCGATAAGACTAAAACTGAACGCCTAATCCGACGAAGCAAGCATTACGTGCTGGTGGACGGGAACTTGATGAGGAAGAGTGCCAAGGAAGGGATACTGTATAAATGCATCACCCAAGAACAGAGAGTGAAACTACTTCTCAAAATTCACTCTGGTTCCTGCGGCAACCACGCGGCCTTAAGAAACCTAGTCGGCAAAGCTTTTTGAGCTAGTTTTTACTGGCCCACGGCCATCTCCGATGCAGAAGACCTCATCCGATGTTGTGAAGGATGCTAATTTTTCGCCAAGCAAATACATGTGTCGGCACAAGAACTGTAGACCATCCCAGATTCCTGGCCTTTTGCGTGCTAGGGACTGGACATGATCAGGCCCTTCAAGCCACGCCAGGTGGTTTTCGGTAAGTGTACGTCGCCATCGATAAGTTCTCCAAGTGGATCGAATACAAACCGCTTTGTTTCGGCTACTACTAAGAAGGCAGTCGAGCTCTTCGAAGATATCATCCACAGATTCGGTCTCTCGAAAAGCATTATCACCGACCTCGGAACTATGTTCACTGGTCATCATTTATGGGACTTCTGCGAAGACCGATGCATCTCCATCACATACATCTCCGTTGCCCATCCTAGAGCTAATGGCCAGGGCAAATGGGCGAACGGCATGATCCTTGATGCCCTCAAGAAGAGGCTATATTAGAAATCGAAAAAACATCCGGGCAGATGGCTCAAAGAGCTACCAGCTGTGGTCTAGGGACTGCGCACTCAAGCTAGTCGTAGCACCACTGTGTCTCCATATGTCTTGGTCTACGGCTCAGATGCCATACTACCAGCGGACATTGCCTTTCGAGCACCTAGGGTGGAACATTATGATTAAGAGCAAGCCGCAGCTATTCGAACAGAGGATGTCGACAGGGCCGAGGAAGAACGCTTGATCACTTGTATCCGCACAGCCAAATACCTAGAAGGCTTGCGAAGATACTACAACTGCAACATCAAAGGTCGTTCATTTGCTGTCGGTGACCTTGTTCTTCGTAGAAAATAGAAAACCAAAGGGATGCACAAGCTCTCCTCCTCTTGAGAAGGGCCTTACGTGTTACCGGCAATGCGACTTGGACGGACTCGATGTCTCCAATTCATGGAACATCGAGCACCTTATACGTTTCTATCTTTGAAATGCTCTAGATATATATTCTACACTCCATAATGAATGAAGTTTTGGTCGCCATAATTTGTCTCCATTATATCTCCATTACGGTTTAGTCTCCATTTGTGGTCGTTAGCTCTAAGCTACTACTTAACAAACTCCAATACATGATCTCCATAAACGCTCCACCACGTTTCTCCATATCTCCAAGATATTTCACCGACCACCGAGCAGCACATGTTCTGTTCTGTGCTAGATGGAGAAGACCCAGTCTCCGATCTCTCCCTACACGTGCTATGGGCTCCGTGCTCTGCGTTGTGGGTGGTCGGCTGTGGTTCCTTGGTCACGCCTGTTCCTCCTACACATGCACGGGCTCGCGCACTCGATGTTATGGACTATGGGCTAGCCAAGGCCAAGAGTCCAGTAAAGAACCAACTGCTCGGACGCTACTTATACTATGTATAATTGCGTTAGAGTTTACACTACAATGATTTTTAACCTAAATACTGGCAAATTGCATAAACATGCACATGTCACTTTACAACATTTATACATATACATAAATGTTTGTCTGCGTCCTTGCGCGTTTTAACTACCCTCTCTAGTTATTACAGAATATTCTCTAAGCAGATCTTTGGGCTTCGCCATCACCGTCCATCTCGCCGAATAGGTCAACATCACCGGCCAGTTTCTTCGCCACGTCATCTTCCAGCTGCTGATGCTCCATCGCGCCCATCCCTCTGGCGAATCCGGCCCCTATTGCTTGAAGGTCAGTGGTAGGGTAGTGGGACCGGACCACCGCTAGGGCGTGTGTAATGGCGATGATGGTGGCGTCACGGTTGAAGCCTTTGAAATTCTCCCACGCTGCCTTGCACCTATCAATGATGGTGTCTAGACGCGGTGGCCTGCCGTTGGGCTGAGGAGCCTCCTCCAAGTCGACGTAGTCGAGCACCGGCTTGACTCCAGCAACTATGGCGTCGAGCTTGCTCCTTTGGGTTCTGGACTCCTGCTCTAGCACATCGAACTGTGCCTTGGTTCTCTGATGGTACTCTGTAGGCATTACAAGGAAATGTCAAGCAACAAAATTACTCTAGCAGTAACTCCAACCACAAAGTACTCACCTTTCAGCTCCTCGGCCAGCTTCTCCGCTCGCCCAGTCGATTTCTTCTCCTCCTCCTGGAGTTGCCCGATGGTCTGGCGCAGCTGGCCGAGCTCTGTATCTTGCTCTACAAGCACAATAGTCGTCAGCAATAATATGACTGTTCAATAATGCAAAGCAAAATCACCGATACACCATACCTTTCCTCTGCTCGGAGACATTTCTGAGCTGCTCGGATTTCTGCTGTAGCTGCTCGGAAACACTCGTCAGCTGCTCAAAGACGGTGGCCAGCTGCTCGGACCTGCCCCGCAACTGCTCGGACACAGTCGCTAGCTCCTCGGATAGAGCCCCCTTCTAGTATTCCAGATCCCACGCTTGAGACTCAACAAGATCCCGCTCACGCTGGGCCCTCTGGATGTTTTTCTCCATAAGCTTCATCGCCTCCTTCAACTTTGCGTTTTCTTCGGCGAGGGGCTCCATCCTCTTGATCAGTTGGCGCTGTTGTTTGTTAGTCCAAGCTATCCCCTGCAAAAGCACCAAGACTATGACAAACTCCAATCTCCAACGTTAAAGATGAACATTGATGACGCAATGCTAACCTTGATCTGCTTCATCGCCGTTGACAGGGTGGACTCCGGCCTCCTAAGCTCCCTGGTGGTGTCCTCCTCCTCAGCAACCACCACTTCATCGCCCCGCTTGTGGAGGATTCGAATAGCTTCGGGTCGTGATTCCTCATGTTCAATCTCTTCCACCTCGTCCTCCTCCTCTGCAGCTAGCGGTACCACCAGGGGGCTCTATGGCCGCACAGCGTGTCCGACCATGCCCTCTGATGCCTCAGGGAGCGCCGTCGGCTCCTCTAGCACCACATGTTTCTTTGCTCCGGACTCCGGCATGGCATCGACAACTCTAGCATCTGCCTCCAAAGCCCCGACAACTTCTGTCGTTACCCCGAGCATCGTCGCTGACCCGTCCGCCATCGGCGTCAGCCGTTCGCCGCCGCCAAGTCCACCAGCAGTGGTGGTTGACTCCTCTGTAGGCCATCGAGCGCTCGGGGACTCTAGGACGGGATCTGCCAGCATCGCCTACGTGCTGGGACCAGCCCTCGGTTGCTCGCTAGTCTTGACGGATGGATTCAACTCCTCCGTACGCCTCGCTCTGCATCAGATCAGCTCGTCAATCGCCAACGCGATAAGGATCCAACAACGAAATAACTCCAAGGCAAGGATACTTATATGTTGGCCTGCTGGTACACTTTTCTAAACCGGCACTGCCTACCCGAGCCCCCAGGCGTGGCCCTGGGGTTGACTCTCGTGCCCTTGGGTGGAGGTCTCGCGGTCTCCACCTTCGGCCTCTCCTCTGCCTACAAGTGACAGATGAGGTTGAAGTAGGGAAGAATCCTGAGATATGCCTCATAGAAATGAATGAAAACCAAAATGTGCAAGATGGTGTTTGGGTGGAGATTGCACAGACTGAGTCTCTAGAACTCCAATAGATCCCTCAAGAAAGGATGAACAGGAAATCCTAAACCGCGCCAGAAGTAATCCTAAAATACTACAGCTTCATCAGTATGAGGCATTGGGTAGGGCTCACTACTGGCCGGCCGCCATCCGGTAGTGACGCAGTTAGGAAGAACGCCTGCCTCCTCCATCCTGTTGAGCTCCACCTCCCCTGTGCGCGATGGCACCCACTCTTCATCACGGCTAACTCCGGTGCTCGCCTTCTTCGGGTTAACAACTCCCTTCTTCGGTGCCATATCTCAGATCTGGTTAGGGATTGGCGGCGGAAACGCGTGTGAATATGAATTTGGAAGCACGAGGGCTAAGGAGAAAGATGAAATGGCAAAGTAGCAAAGGTGGGAGCACAGGGTGCAGCGGCGTAGTTATAAAGCACTCCCCCACCTTTCGCATTCATGGGGTTTTGGGAAACCGCTCCACAATTTGCGCCTCTCCACATTCTGTAAAATAGCGTGGTGGGCCGTTACCTGGGCTTTCACGCAAATGCAGCCCGTATCGCCCATTTATCGCCACAAGTTGTTACTGCTCACCGAATATTCGCCGATTTCTCTGCCATATGTTATGGCTCAGTAATTACTACTATATAGCCATTACTCCGGTTTTTTCTCTGCGATTTATTTTCTCCAAGATTTCCACTTGTGGCTTGGGGACTGCATCATCAACATGACTTGGCTCCTCACCACACTAGGGACTTTCTTCTATTGACTGTTGTTTCTGATCCTGGCACCATGTGACCACGTCACCTACTGTCAAGCTCGGGGACTAAGTGGGCACACTTCACCTTGCGGTGAATGTGCTTTTCTCATTTCAGGGTTACACCCGGGGACTGGCTCCTGCTCGGCTGGTCTTGTGCTTTTCTTTACTTTGGACCCTGGCACCACGTGACTACATCATCTACTGTCAGGCTCGGGGACTAAGTGGGCACACTTCACCTCACAGTGAGGGTGTTTGCTTTAATCTAGAAGACTCCGCACCTCCCGAGGCTGAAGAAGACTATCTCTCTTTCTCGTGGTTGGACTCTAAGTGGGCACACTTGGTCCACTGCGAGGAAATTTTTGATTTCGAACTTGAGCTCCTCACATCCTTATGGCAAGCCTAACTTGGGATTCGCTGCTCGGCGACGGTTCATGCTGCTCGGTGATGGTTCACACTACTCGGTGATGGTTCACAGCTGCTCGGCAACGGTTCACACTACTCGAACAACGGTTCACAACTACTCAGCAACTCATCACGGTGGTCGGACCATGAGTTTGACTGCTCGGCTTTGTTTGCACCTGCTCGGACAAGCTCAAGACGGCGTTGCACAACGGATACAAGGCGCTCGGGGACTAGCTATGAGGAGTATGACCCCGAATACCCATGGTAGACCACATGGATTGTGCCCCCAGGGGTGGCCCAACCCACAAGACGAAGCCTTGCGGGGCACGACGCTGCTCGGCGCCTCCCGCAAGACACCGGGAAGATATCATGAAGATACTACGAGATCTGTTAAGATACGTATGATCCCATGATTCCTATAATCTATTATTACTTTCTGGATATCTCCTAGATCTAACCGACTTGTAACCCTACCCCCGGGACTATATAAGGCGGGCAGGGACCCCTCCAAACACACGCAATATCGTACAATAGCCAATACAATCCAACAGACCATAGGAGTAGGGTATTACGTCATACTGACAGCCTGAACCTGTCCAACTCGTGTGTCTCTGTTGCCTTCTTGTTCTCGATTACACGCATCTCTACCGATCAATCTACCTTTGTGGGATACCCCTCGGAGGACTACCAACGATATTCTATCGATAGTAATATAAATGGAGGCCAGGCGGAGTCTATGTGTAGGTTGACTCATGTGAATCCATCTGTGCCAATTAAGGACTGTACCATTGTTAGGCGCTTCTGACAAGATTGAACGCATCCCTCTCACTTAGCTGGCTGGATAACTCGTTCTGACTATGAAGCCGAGTAGCTCAACTCAGGCAAGGCCCCATTCTATAAAAGTGTACACTCTAGATGGTAGTAAGGATATGCGGGGAGCCAGACTTGAGCCCAAGGGTAGGCCAGGCCTGAACGTCCTGGTAGCTAGTTGTCCCTGATTGTGTGGCGCTGGGTGAACCCGTGAAATGTGGACCTAAGTTATACCAAAGGTGACCGTTGATCTAGTCTGCCTAGGTTTGTGTTAGGAATAAATTCCCAGTTGGATGAAATCAATTTGAATCGCCGTCTCTTCCGGACAGTGAGAAACTTGGTTAGTATCAACATCGTAGTAACTGTATTATAGAATGATGGTTATGATAAACATGGAATTATTATACTGGCTATGGTTACTATTGTTATGCTACTAAATGATATACCACATGTTTGGTACAGGTTAGTTGCTAATCTAGAGATGAATAGCTATAATTAACTTGACGACCGAATTATAAAATGTATAGCTGAATTAGTGGCTTTTTATGCAAAATGTTGTCAAGCTAGCTCCACTTATAAAGCCTTGCATAATCCTTAGAGTCACTTTATTTTTGGTTTATGACGGGTAAGTCTAGCTGAGTACGTTCTCGTACTCAGGGTTTTATTCATATTGTTGCAGATGGTACAGTTTATCATGGCTATTGCAAGAACTGCTTCTGTCCTACCATGAACAAGGAGTAAGCCCTGGACAGGCATCTCTTATTAATCCCTTACTTATGCTTTTATGGAAGTGTGATCGTGAGCTGGCACTATATTTAAACAATGTTGCAGATGTTGGTTTTAAACTTTTAATTTGCTTCCGCTACTATCTTACCTGAATGTGGTTTGTAATAACTTTAATTCGTACTCTAATGGATGAACTGTATTTGTGAACTTTATGTAATGTGTGACATGTATGTTGAATCATGTACAATCTTGGTTGTATGTTTGTTGAATCAAAACCCTTCGTGGTACTTGACGGACTACCAAATTTATATGGGCTCAAGTATGACAGTGCGACCGCTTATGGGCTGCCATTGTACTTGTGCTCTTATAAATTGGTTGGTTCTGCTACAGATTCAGACAACAAATGTTCCTTTCACATCAAGGGACAAGGAAATCAAATCCCACAACAGATTTAATTTAAGTAGATTCAAATGTTCTGATGGGATATCCACAATTAGTTAATACAGTGTCCTCTATTATCCAATCATGGCTGGTCTACTTGTATTTGAATAGTGGCTTCTCTTGTAATCTGCTTGATGTCGTCTCAAAAACCCTAAGCACATCTAACGAGACCTAAGGGTAGACCAACGTAATAAACACAATGGAATAAATGAAATGCACGTTCCACACACCCTTATGCGGGTACAACATATAGACACTCCCACTCTCTACACAACGCTTGCCTCCTACGACCAGACGATCCTAACAACTATGGACGGAATACAACGGGAGGATTACACATAGGAGGATAGCGACGAAAGGCACCACTAACTATGGGTACATCTCCCTTAGGACAACTAATCTACTTCGCCGGACCACGCAGCTTCATCCTTGAGCTCGGTGGGTTCTTCTATTGCCCAACTATAGATCTACCTCCTTTCTTAGCAGTAGCTTAGTGAGGGGAAGCAAGGTCTCTCCTTCTGACACCTCCGAGGGTGGGGGTGCTGGCGGTACTACAACACCGATTCTCCTTCTTTCTAGCGGGTGGACAGGAATTCCCTCCAAGATCAAGGGTTTCTGCCCCTTAGTGGCAAGCGTCCTATGCTTGGCCCTTGTAACTAGGTAGGCCTCCTCCAACTGATGGGCATGTCGATCTTCAGCCTCCTTTAGGGCTTCCAACATGGCAGTTTCACGACTCTCTACGGCTGTCATACTAGCATGCGCTTCAACGAGCTGCACTTGAGGCATCCAGGAGAAGATCTCGGCTTCCTCGGCTCGGCGGAGGCACTTCCTCAGCTCTGAGGCCTGTCGGTCATATTTCTCATCCAGATCAATCAAGTACATGGTCAGGTGTACCACAGTTGGGCTATCTTCTTACATGTCCCGCCCTTGAAAAGCCTCCATGCGAGCCCTCCATACCCATCGATTCTTTTCCAAAGGTGGAAAGAACCTCATGGGGATGCGAGCAATGGGCTCTTCATAGATCTGGCAAAGATGCCGCAAGGCTTTATGGGCCACAACTTGGTAGGTGTCGACGAAGCGAAACCCGGTTGCGGTCACATTCTAGGCTTCAGTGATGTCAGGGAACTCTTCACTCTTCCCAATGTAGACGGTGACCTCACATCGCTCAGTGCCATGTTTCTCATACTCACTACCCTCATACTCGGGGCAATCCTTGACTCCGAGCTTTTGTAGGGTGGCATATAGGGATTTGGGGAAGCCTTCAGTGTTCAAGCAGTAACTGCTAACCCAAGCTCCTGCCATCCTAGGCGAGTAGCTGCAAGGGAGGGTTGAGCGAAAAGCTTGTTCAAAAAGAAAAACTAGGCGAGCTGGGATGTGGTGGGTGGTGGTATTGATGGCTAGGCCAAGCCCTTTTGTAATGGTAGAGCGGTCAGTGGTCCTAGCGCAGTCCATCCTTGGTTCCAACGCGAGGTCACTACAACAAGTCAGCTAAAATTTTCGCACTCTAGAGGCGAGCGGTGTCCGAGGCCATAATGACTAGTACGACTGCAGGACATAGGTCTAACAACCGCGTAGAAGAGAGTACAAATACATGAGCCATGACAGGCGTGAACCATAGGCAAGCGCGAAACACGAAGCCACAGTACAGTAGTAACTTATGGACAAGGATGGGGCACTTTACGCACTTTGTGAACTCATTAAGGTAGTACCAGTGCGTACCTGCAAGCCACAGTACACACGGCACCCATGAAAAGGCGCACCTGGAAGCAATACTGGCACAACGTCTAAGGTAGTACCAGTGCGTCTGACTGAAGGATCGTATACTATGTAAGAGTTAGTCCATCGGAGAAAGCCAAGTTAACCCATTCTGACTACTTAACCACAACAATAGGGCTACTTATATACTTCGTATGCAAACGCCCTAAGTTTTTGCAATTAGGTTATCAAATTTTAATTTATAAAAAGGTTTTGAAGTTTTATCTCCCCATTTATGCTCTGATACCACCTGTGGCAGAACCGTCCGAAATAACACATTTTTGGAGGTGCTTGTCTTCCACTAGACACTAAGCACCCCAGAAGTGGCTAAACCGAATAGTTCCGTCGAGCCCACCCTAGGGGAGAACTCGAAAATCCATATTTTCCGTCAGGATCATAAACGAGAGGACAAAGCTTACAACACGCCTAGGCATTTCTTACATCACTTTATTACAACATCAGAGTAATTGGACCAGTTGAATGCAACAGCGAAATTAAAATAGTTTACATGTAAATGAGTTTATACATTTTAGTTTCACAAGTTTTATCTTGCAGTGGAAAATAAACATATGATCATGGTTACAGCGGAAACAAAGATTAATTTACTGACATGGTGAAGCATTAACATAGTGGCCAATTATTTACAAGATATGCTAGCAGATTTTACATCTTTTCTTATAAAACCTTTAGTGAGGGTTATAAGTGAACACTATGATCGTAGCGTGAAAGGAATCCTCTCTGAGCCCACCAGGAGGTTTCCACACAAAAGAGTCAGCTCTAGCATTCACCTGTCACCTACAACAGGGGGATAAAACCCTGAGTACTTGATTGTACTCAACAAGACTTACCTGATAGAAAGAAAGTTAAAGACTCCAAGGATATGCAAGGCTTATTTGGCTTGCTGGTTTATTATATTTGTAGGAAGCATTACTAATAGTGCATCCTTATATTCAAAGTTTTCGTAGTTATTTTTAGTTAATTAGCTAACCATTCTAGGTAAGCACCTATGCTACTTTCAAGCATGTGGTAAGCAATCAGAACAATTTTATCATCTTCCACGTTTCAGTTCTTACTACGATGCTAGACCATAGTAAAGTCATACCGTCTCATGGAAACGGTGATTCGCGAACCAATGTATTCCAGCTGGGTACCCCAAAACACACGCCTCGCTTGTACCCTAGGCACAAACGAGACCAACCCATTCCACTCCCGTCGAGGGGTCCAGGTCCCCGTCCAAACTTGGACTCCAAGCCCCCACACTTGAGACCCGGTCTCAGTATGGTGCTTAGACCTCCACCTTTCTCTGCCTCTAATCAGTCAGTCTGGAAAGAGCTGGAACCCACGACAAGAGCGTAACAAGCCTTCCCGCTCCCATAAGCAAGTATGTGCCTAGGATAATAAGTCAGTGACCTGACTACCATCCATAGCAGCGGACGGTCCTCAATCGATACAGGCGGAACAAATACAACCCGAGCCTCGCTCAAATGCCTAACCAAGTCCAGATCTAAAGTACCATTCTGCTTGGTCTCCAATTATCATCCTGATATATATATTCCATGTGATAGTAATATGATAATAACAATAATAATATCTTTCCTATGTCTCGTGAGTGACAGGTAACACTGGAATTCTACCGGAATCCTTAAGCATATCAATCTACACGATCCTAACATACTAGTAGGACTCATAGAATAAGGATATATATATATATATGCAAGTGGGTTTCATTCAACTCCTTAAAACTTAATGCACAAACATAAGATAAAGTGCATAATAATAGGGGTTGTGCACCGGGGCTTGCCTGGGTAAGATATAACCAAAAGTTAGCATTCCATCATGGCAACACGATCACCAAGGCACCATCTTTTCTGTTACTCCAGACAACTCCAGAATTCATCGTTGTTCCTATTATATACGTGGGTGCAATGTAGAGTCGTAATTAATCAACCCCAACCGCAACTCTTAAAATACGATTACGCCTCTCAAGCTAACGAGCTAGCTCTAACGACTAATGTACTAGGCTACGTATCCACGTTGTCGAGTAAGGCGCTGTTTCCCGGAAAATGTTCTAGTTTTACAATCCTAGGGTGTTTGGGCATTTTATCGATTAAGCTTATATATATTTGAACTGGAACTCATTTAGCTACCTTAGCAAACTAATTATTGTGGAGCTACAAAAATTACCCTGAGCACCTAATAATGTTAGGAGTTTACTGTGAAAGTTTCAGAGCCAACACTATCACCACTTTATCACAACAATTCCTACAAGTTTATATTTTAACAATATTAAGCACCTAAAATTAATTAGATCACTCTTGAAAATACTTATGAAGCTATGTGAACCAATTATACTAGTAGATAGATCATGATTTTAGGAACCTAACAAATTTAGTTTCATAATTTTGGTTAACTACACAAATTTATATTGAATTTAAAAGTTTACCTTAAAAACAAAATTAGAAAACGCTTTAGAAAAAGAAAAAGGGCCGGTGGCAACTAATTTGGCTCAAAAGTCCAGCACGGGGTGGGACTACGCGCGCGTTGCGATGGCCCAGCACGGCCCCAGGCTGGGAGGCCTGCGCGCGGTGGTGGCTTTGTAGAAAGGCCCCTGAACTTTTAGATATTACTACAACTACTATGCGTCCTATTCCTACCGACATCGGTTTTACAAACAAGTCCCCAAACTCTCCCGTCTTCACAATGGGGTAGTCCCCGATGCCACCGCGCGTGACGACGCAATGATCGTCGACAAACCACGGTTACGCCGGCCACCAGCAAGGGTCTCCGGTGACCTATGATGGTCAAGCATCTAAGTTATGACGACGCGCTCCTAGAGATGGCGATTAGAGACCTAGAGAGGCGCTGCAGCACAGCGTGTTACACGTTGGCGGCGAAGCCGTTCCGATGAACCTAAAGACTCATGAGATGATAGAGGTTGCAAGGAAGCAGAAAGGGCTTACCACGAAGCTAGTAGCACCACCAGTTGAGACAGGGAAAGACCGAGGAAGCATAGCCATGTGCACCCGCACCGCGCGGCGGCCCTCCGAGGCGGACATCGATGCGACACCGCACCTCTGGTGGAAGCCCGGGCCAATCTGACACGAGCACCAGCTGGAGGGGATCAAGACAAGTCCAAAAACACAACCAATGGAGTTTTTGCCTTCAGGTCGTGGCTTACCCCCGAACCCCTAGTCGCGGCAGCGCTCGTTGCCGGCGGCGAGGAAAAACTGAAATTGGTCGCAGACAGACCACGGCTGGGTCCGACGAGAATGGGGCGTCTAGATAACTTCCCATGCTACTCACTGGCATGAGGAATTGGGCTGAGAAGCCATAAGCTAGTGATTATGAAAGAAGAGGGAAGGGTGCATTGCCACTACCACGTTGCGGAGAGTGGCGACGGCTTAAGCGGGCCGACCAAGACCCGACAAGAGCATGGTAGTGCAGGGACATGACCGCATTAGCGAGGGACAAGAGGCGTGTTGGTTAGTGCTCAGATGGAGCCATAAAGGTGTGCCCGTGCGTGGCCACGTTCAAGTAGTAGCGTGGCGTCGCGACGCGGCAAGCCACGCAACAGCGTTGAGATCAGGGCGTGGTAGGTGGGTTGAGAGGTGGAGGGTGAGCGCTACAGCGGTCGAGGTGAATCGAAGGGCGGGGAAAACGCTACGATGACCGAGCGATGACAGCCGCAGCCTCGCCTCGGCCCTGCGCGCGGCACAGCGGCTCGGCACGGCTTGGACAGCAAGAGGGCAGGCGAGGTGAGAGACGCGTCGCAGCGTCGTCTTGGCAGGCGGCACTGGCCTGTAGGGAAAGGCCACGACTAGCCCTAGGCCAAGCCTGGCGCCAGCTACGCATGCGCGCGAGGCGACCGTGCCCACGGGGCCAAACAGACGAAATGGTGACACACACGCTTATTAAAGTGGGCCAAAAACTACTTACTAACTCGATGAAGGCTCAACCAACTCCATAAACCCAAAGTCGATATTAACACCTAGCTAGCGAAGCAAACCTCACGTATAGAGAGCGACCAGAGAGGGAGATAGAGATGTGCCAATGTGGGTTCGTCACGCTGAGCGCTGGTTCGTGAACGGAGCGCCAACAGCATGGTCACAACGTGTTCTAAGGAAGTTTGGGAAATTTTTAAGAAAACACGTGCCACTCAACACCACTACAACCTATACCATGCTCATGTACTCACTTAGAGGCAATCAATAGTGCAAGAACATGAAGCTAGTGTTTAAATATTTTAATTAAAATTTAAATTTCAAAATAGCATTGTCTACTATCCTTTTCAGACTCAGAAAAGGGCAAGGGTTCCGTCAGAACTAAACAACCATTAGCACTTTTGTCACATTTTTTAAGAGGCCTAAACCCTATCAATTCCAATCAACAAGTATTTCACGCAATAGTCCATACTTCATACTAACCCAAAGGAGCAAAATACTTAGGCACAATTTAACTATTTTGCTCAATATAATTCACCAAAAATAACACTTTAACTACAATTTCAACTTCTTGCCGATTCAACGAAAAGTTTTATTTAAATTTCGGATTCGATTTTTGAGCTCTCAAAAACACTAGTTAACAATATTCACTTTCAAATATTAAAGTTGCATTCTCATCTTCACTATTTGCTCATCACCTTTACATAAGCGCCTTACACAAGCCATATTTTATTTTTGTTTACAGAAATTGTTTTCCGTACCGAACAATTAAAACTACTTATTTTATTCTTTTTGTTAGGATTTTCATTTCACATGTGTTTTAAAATCTTAAAACTCGAAAACTTATTTTGCTAGATTCTCCAAGGCCTTAACCTAGATGCTAAGCAAGCTCGTCACACCCGAGGTGTTACAACTTGAGACTCTGACTAGCGTGGAACATAATTACTCTCTCTGTCTGAAATAAAATCAACTTTTAAAAGTTTTTTTAGAATTACATAGTACAACGCAAGCGTCCACAACACGCACGCACACTCACCCTTATGAACACACGTACGCAAATCCTACCCCTATGAGCACCTCCGAAGGACTGAGCCGGCAGATCTCGAGATTCACAAAGTCACCACTAACGCCTCGCTGTCGACAGGGACGTCGCCTACCATTAAAAGCATAGCGCCGTTAAATCCTGAAATAAATCTAGAAAAATACGAGCATCCGCGTCAAGTCAAGGCTTGAACCCGGATGGACAGGTTCCACCAAAAGGAACCTAACCAACTGTACAGTACTAAATTAAACTGTTTTGAGCTTCATCAAATTTATAGAGAAGTACATCATCAATATTTGTGAGACCAAATTAGGATCATCATATACATGACGAAATTATATGTTCAGATATGTATTTATTTGGTTGGATAGATTGTGTTATTAATTTATATAATGTTAGTCAAACTTAAGATAATTTCATTTAGAGTGATTCTAAGATCATAATTATTTATTTTGGGATGAACGCCGGCGAACCTTTTTTGAAATGGAAAAGCTTTCCATTACTCGGCAGTCGTGGCCAAATTGCCGGACACCAAACCCTCCAAACTGCGGAGTACCTAGCAGCATCCGTGGCCAATTAATCAAACAATCTCATCAATCACATAGATGACGACGACAGCTTCTAATTAGAAAATAAAGTGATGACTCATATGTCTTTTGTATTCTCTATTAATTTATCCTAAGATTTTTAGAGTGCGCTGCATTACGGGATACATGGAATATGAAATAAGGGACATAACAAGTGTTGGATTTGAACTTACATGAAAAATAGTGGCGGTACACGGTTGAATATGAGCGAATGAAATGAAAGAAGCATGCAATGTGGTGTTGTACACAACGTATCCATCATCAAATTTAATTCAAACACAACATGCAACGATGACAGCCCTGTTCGTCTCGTTGAAATTTGATTGCTGCTGATTTTTTTGTGAGAGAAAAATTATTTGCTGAAAAATACTGTTGAAGTAGTGCTGAAAAACAGAGTCGACAACGAGCCTGTTCGCTGGTTGGTGCTGGTGCTGGTTTGGGCTGGCTGGTGCTGATGCTGGTTTTTTTGAGAGAAAAACACGGTTAGCTAGCTGGTTTGGACTGACTGAAACCAACAAGCGAACATGCTAAACATATGTGTGAGAGATCGATTGGAGATGCATCAAGATCAAATGAAATTAGGAATGAAAGATAGATATATGCGTCGTCGTCGGCCGGTCAACACAACATGTATGCTGTATGGACCTGGTCCGAGCTGACAGGCGATCAGCATGCATGCACTTGCGCTTTGCCTCTGCCTCGCGCCGACAATAAAGGCCTCGTTCGCTTGTCTTAAATTTGTCTTATTCGATTTATTTTTTTAATCGGAACAGTGTTTTTTTTCACAACAATTTAGTCGGAACAGTATTTTTCAGCCAATTTCAGCCAAAGTTCAGACCAGCAGGGCCAAAGTCGCGTCATGCATGCATCCCTACTTGGGTCCACATACATATGTATCGAATGCCTACCGTACGGTACGCGTGCCCTGCACTATACGTATTATGCAGGACGTATGTATCTGATCTCTCAGTATTCTGCCGCAAATATACGTATAGCGTAGGGCTATAGGCAGATGGAGATACAGCTGTGTACTTATATTCTCCTTAAAAAAAATAGAAGCTTGCGTCCTGTTCGCTTGCTTATAAGCTGTACTTTTTCAGCCAACGAACAGTATTTTTCTCTCGTAATAAATCGGTCACCAGTACTTTCAGCCATGGCTTATCAGCCAAGCGAACAGGGCATTGAACCTTATTGCATTATTAAAAAATATTTTATTATTTATGAAAATCAAGTTATATCCATCAAAATATTGCTTTATTGTTGTTATGATAATGTCTAAATAAAATACGAGTGTTGCTGCAGACAACTCGCTCTACCCATATATACGAAGCTTGCATGCATGTCTAAGCTAAATATTCTGATTGATGTGCTAAGAGCATCTCCGAGAGTGTCCGAAACAGTCCCCAATCTAGGAGTTTTGGTAAGATTAAAAACACACACATCTCCAACAACTTTCAAGCCCACCTCCTAATCTTTTTGCACTTGGAAAAAATCACCCTATGCGCGTAAAGTTATGCGCGCATATCGTCGCGCCAATCTAAAGGTGGAAAGACGTGGGGGAGAAAAAAAAGTATGACAAGAGGTTCCTAATGTAAATGTACAAGAGAGAAATAAAGTATAGAAGTGATTAGTGTGATTTAGAAATAGTTTATGATTTCTGATGTAAAATTACCTTCTATCTTTTAGACGTGAAATTTTAGAAATTGTTAAAGTTGTAGCTTTTTTATGTCTTTCAATATATTTTGCAAAGGAATAGAAAACCTGTTTTTGGGATTATTTTTTAGATACTGTTGGAGATGCTCTAAGGACGTCCGTCTGTCCAGACGCTGCCGTTGATGGGCCACGATACCAGCCAAACGGCCTAAATCTCCACTTGCATATCCACTCGCCCCTAACCTTATCTACTCGCGAGCTCGTCGTCTGTTCCTCTCCATTCACCGCACCACCGTCGCGTTCGCACTGACGCACGCATGCTCTAGCGTGACAATGCCACCACAGCACTTTCCACCGCGCGTGCTCCAGCGCGCCACCGCACCCGACCGGCCGCCGACCTCTCTCTCCACCACCGCCGCGCGCCATTCTTCCTCTCCCCCGGGGCCATCCACCCGCCACGGCGTTCTCCACCGAAGTGGCCTTCTCAACCGGAGCTGTGTGCCACTCCGCGGCATCGAGCTCCGCGTCAGCGTCGAGCTCTGCGTCGACAAGCCTCCAATCGTTCAAGTAGCAAGTAGATGCTGCGCTAAAAACACATGTTGCAAGCATATGTTTTAAGTGTTTTAGATGTATGTTGCAGGTGTTTCGTATAGATGTTGCAAAAATAGATCGGGATGTTGCATATGTTGCAATGGTAGTACTCGTATATTACAAACCTCTGTTCCTAATGTTTTATCTATTTTTCAGACGTATGTTGCAAGTGTGTTTGTTTGATGTTGCATATGTCTCTTACATGTATTGCAAGTGTTTTATCTGGATATTGCATATATTTGCGATGGATTTCGAGTGTTTTCAGGTGTTTTTGCAATTGTTTCAGACTCATGTTTCAAATATTTTATCTGTCTTTAGATATATGTTGTAAGTGTTACATCTAAATATTTTAAAAGTAGATCGGGTATTACACATATTGCAATGTGATCCGTCTGCGGTAGCTGCTTGAGGGGGCGCGAGGGTGGAGCGCAGACGCCGCGTGGGGCGGACGGGGGCGTAGAGACTATGTGGAGTCAGGTGGGTGTAGGCGCCGCGTCAAGTCGGTCAAGGTGCAGGTACGAGAGCGTAGTGCAGGCGTAGGCTTCCGAACGCCCAAACGCTAGCAACGCCAATTTTATTTAGGGCTTGTTTAGTTGCCCCAAATTTCAGAATTTGGCACTATGCAAAAAGAAGATTCCCCGTCACATCAAACTTGCGATACATGCATGAAGTACTATATATTGACGAAATCAAAAACTAATTGCACAGTTTCGTTATACTTTACGAGACGAACGTTTTGAGCCTAATTAGTCAACGATTGAACAATTATTACCAAATAAAAACAAAACGCTACAATAGCTACAGTGCGCCCGAATCCGGCGGCGCCGATCCGGTGGCCGAACTAAACGCGGCCTTAGTCACAAAGCGTCGTCGAATGTATAGGTGTAGTGAAAGCGTCGTCGAATGTATCACCTGATAAAAAGAGAGAGAGATAATGGGCTGTTCCATCCATTATCCATCGCCGACTATAAAACAGCCCAGCCCATAAACTCGTACGGCCTGGTCCATCAGAAGAGAAGAGAGCTGAGCTGGCAATCCTCCCTCACTTCCCCACTGTCAGTGTCAGTTCTTGTGCCTTTTTCCCTCGATGAAAAGAAAAACTGCCACTGCCAGTCAGTTCTTCTTCTTCCTTCTTCGCCAGCGGTGGCTGCTCTCTCTGACTCTGAAGCGGCCCGGCCCCCGGACCGACGATCGAGACGCCGGCAGCAAGCGGTGAAGCTAGCTCCGTCGACGATTTGAGATTTCCTTCCCGGTGCCCATAAACTCGTCTGCACTCGCACGTGCGCCATTGGTGGCCAAGCTCCCGGATCGACTCTTTGCATGCAGCAGTGCCACCCACCATGCCCATTTCCTCCTCAGCTTTCTTACCAGTGTAGATGTCCTGTCATTGCCGAGGAGAAAGCTGGTTTCAGGACTTCAGAGGGACGCAGAAAGCTGGGCCATTTGCTCACGCAAGCCCGGTAGATTTGCGTACTACGTTTCTGTTAATTTGCCGTTAGAGAAAAATACTGTTCTAGCTAAAACAAATAAATTGAAAAAGATAAATTATAAAAGAGGCGAGGGCCCTAATCTTAAATGTGTTTCCAGATATTTCTTTCCGTTTTTTGTTTGATATAAGAAATGGAGATTTCTAAGCTTGTGCCATAAAGCATGAGTAGTAGTAACATAAAATAAAATATTCTCTCGAAAATCTATACTACAACTAGAATGCATTAATTAATTAATTGCCATAACATCCAGTACCCATATAAGAACAAAACACATTCTTTCTTTTTTATTTCCCTTAAAAAACAAAAGAAGAAGATCATACTGTAGCCGGAGCATCGAGCCTTCCCTTTGCAATGAGGAGGAAGAGGGCGGCGTCCCTTTTGCCGGCGCCAGCGTCATCGTACGCGAGCGCAATGCGGCGCCTCCGCCTGCGCCTCCCTCTCCTCCTCCTCTTCACGATCGCGGCCGTCCTCTGCCTCCTCTTCTTGCCCTCCCGGCGGTCCCCGCCGCCGGAACCGCCGCTCCCCTGCGGCGCGGCGCCGTCCGACGCGACGGCGGGGCGGTGGGTCCCGACCCCGGAGCCCGTGCCGGCGCCGCTCTACACCGCGTCCTGCCCGTTCCACCGGGGCTCCTACAACTGCCTCCGCAACGGCCGGCCGCCGCTGGCCCCGCTCTCCTGGGCGCCCGCGCGCTGCGCCGGCGGCACCAACGTCGTCCCGAGGATCGACCCCGCGGCGTTCCTCACCGCCGCCAGCGGCCGCCGCATCGGCCTCGTCGGCGACTCGCTGTCCGAGAACCTCGCCGTCGCGCTGCTCTGCGCGCTCCACTCCTCCGACCCCGACGCGCGCAGGTGGAAGCGCCGCGGCGCCTGGCGCGGAGGGTACTTCCCCCGGGCGGACGTCACCGTCGCCTTCCACCGCGCCGTGCTGCTCGCCAAGTACACGTGAGTCAGTGCTTGTCTGCTTGCTTGCTCCTCAACGCTGTTGCTTTCTTTCTTCCTGCATCTGGTTTGTTTAGACAGCAATCTTTTTCACTTTTTGTGATCAAATATGAAGATTTAAGAATTTGCAAAATAGAATCATGAAGCTCACATGGTGGTAACTAATGATACAAAAGGTGGCAGCCAGTGGAGAACCCGGAGGAAATTCAGAAGGATGGGAAAAAAGGGATTTACAGAGTGGATGTGGACATTCCTGCTGATGAATGGATAAACGTCACAAAGTTCTATGATGTGCTAATTTTCAACACCGGGCACTGGTGAGATTGCTCTTCCCAAACTTGCAGGTTTTTTTTTCCTTTTTATGTTGGGCCATAGTTTGTCCATGAGTAATGTTCCTATTGTAATGCTTGACACATTTGTCCATAATAATCACAGGTGGGGGACATACAAATTCCCAAAAGAGACCCCCCTTGTTTTCTACAAAGATGGAAAGCCGATCGAGCCTCCGCTCAGCATTCCGGACGGCCTGAAACTAGTCCTCAAAACCATGGCGTCTTACATCGACAGGGAGGCCCCGAGCACGACGCTGAAGCTATGGCGCACGCAGTCGCCTCGGCACTTCCATGGCGGCGAGTGGGATCACAACGGCAGCTGCGTAACCGACAGACTCCTCAAAGAGCACGAGGTACCATTACTACCATTCTGAATTTCTGATTCCTGACTGACGGGGACATCATCAGCTAGCTGCTGTTTCAGTTCCAATCCTGCATTTCAAAATGGTGAATTTTTTGTTTGACTCATCTTGGTGGGTGCAGCTAGACTCTTGGTTTGATCCGCGGTTCGGGGGCGTGAACAAGGACGCGAGGACGGTGAATTCAGTGATCCAAGAAGCGCTGGCAGGGTCTGGGATCCGGCTGGTGAACCTGACGTACATGAGCGAGTTCAGAGCCGACGCCCATCCGACGACCTGGCTGGGGAAGAAGGACGCGGTGGCTGTGTATGGGCAGGACTGCATGCACTGGTGCGTGCCTGGCGTGCCGGACACTTGGGTCGACATCTTGGCGGCACAAATCTTGCATTACTTCAAGCAGCTGGGAAAACGCTGACGCATGGTTGCTTTTCAGTGAACGAAGTTGTGATCACCGGCTCGATCTGCCGTCACTGCTTTGCAAGTGTGGTTTCTTTCAAAACGAAGCTAGCCCAAGGCGATAGACTGATAGCTGAAGAAATATGATCGTAAACCGTTCTCGATCATATTTTTCCCCAAAACTGAAATCGAATATGATATCACAGAAAAGATATAGTACTGTTTGGTTTTATAAAACTCTGTTTGGTTACATGCAGCATGTACAAGATATAGTACTGTTTGTTTGGTTGCCTATACACACGCAAGATTTTGGTTACCTCATGCAAGAGGGGTGACAAGACCTCCTACTATCCAATGCAAAGTACATTTCATAGCTGGGAACTCCTCCCTGAAAGCGAAGGATTATGCGGCAATAATAGACTGATTATGATGGAGCATATTATTATAGAAGAACTCTCACAGCCAGTAGGATGACATGCCCATGAATCTAATCTACCACACGCACACGGTCAAAGGCCGGCGGTGAGAACACACGCAAGGGCCCAAGGACCAATTTAAACCTGCCTGCCTGCCTAACAGGCCCTACAATTACAGTGCAGTCCACTTGCTGCGACACCCTGCCTGGTGACCAAAGATTAGATGCACCAACCAGTTAACTGAAGAATCTGCTGTTTACTCCAGCCCTGTACAGCTGCATGGACTCAGGGCCACGGGTAGAGGGCTTAACTCAGTGTTTGCAGGTCGCCTTCCTTTGCCTTTTTCTTCCCATCAGACAGAGAATCTGCCTGGAGCTCACCTTCCCCGATTATAACGAGAAAGACAGATGGGCCTGGCACCGAGGATGTCCTGTTCGCTCGAACTTATCAGCCCAGCTTATCAGTCATGGTGCAATATTTTTCTCTCACAACAAAACAGTATTAGCCCGCTTATCAGCCGTAAAAACCATCAGCCGTCTGCAGGTACTAGGCAGCAATCGACCTCGAACTCATCGAATGGAGGGGTGTAGCGCCTTACGTGTGGCTGCACAGGAACGCCTTGCAAGATTTCCGGGAATGCCTGCATACACCCACAAAATATAAAATTAAAGAAGCAAATTACAAAAACATGCCAGTAGCTTGGAAGAGCCGATTATCAGTTAGTTTTTATTTCCTGATCACTTGACAGACGATGCGGTCCACATTCATTAACTTGATTCAAAAGAAAATACTTACTGATTACAATTTTTCCATGAATGTGCATAGGCCGGAAAAAACTAGGATTCTAAAAAAAACATATATTTTTAACACCGAAGATAGAATGGACCTAGTGAACTTAGGTATACTAACTTGTGAAGTTCGACATCATAGATCAGAGAAGCTAGATCACTGGCAACACTGTAAACACAGAGGATATACTTGCAAATACGAACATAGAGGTGGAACAAGTAAAATATAAAGGAAGGAATAATATAGACAAGACACGATAGTAATTAATATCGACACTCACCTGTTTGTATGTTAGCATTGAGCAGAGAGTTTGTATATCTTTGTATTTAGGAGTCAAACCAGCACGGACAACATTGTCTGAAGTGGCCATACATTCGATGCATTCCCCAGAGAGATACGCATGCGGTTCATTTGCACCAATATAAAGTGCTTCACCAGGACTAAGTTTGACGTAGTTAAAGAAGAGTGCTGCTAGAACACCAACATCCTCTTGATATTGTCTCTCCAGTGACAAAACCAGCTGTTCTTTATCTGTTAAGGTCCTAATCTGGATAGATAAAGAAATTAATCGTCATGAGCCAAGAAGGAATCAAAGCAGGCTTCGCCATTGTTGCTCATAAAAAACTTTTAAAAAGCAAGACGTGGAACATGCATATGAGTGAACACGTACTGATGCCAAAACATATTTATTTTGGGAAAAACGAGCCTGTTTGTCTAGTTGCTTATCAGTTATCACCATTCATCAAGGACCTTTTCAACCATTACAAATTGCACTGGGCAAATTTAAATAATTGAATTGTCACAGATACCAGCCTATAATTATGGAATACAGCAGTCGTTTACCGCCTATACATTCAATTTATAGTGCATGTTTGTTAGATTTAACACCTGCTTCCAAAATATTGGGTGGCAACTATATATACTCGGTGTGCAAAAAAAGGATAAATTGGGTGGTCATAGGAACTTCAAAAGTATATGTGTCATATATGAAAAAAATAGGGAACATTGGTGCAAATTTGTCTGGCTGTAACTGTAACAGAGAAACAAGCAGGTGTAAAAAAATCATGTTAATCCAAATTAACAAAGGGATAATGACAAGATGTAGATAAAATTGGCAACCTGGGTGCCTTTTAGTTTAGCATGGCAAAATTTCAAGCTTTGACTGATCTAGAACTAATTGCAGTCGTAGTACATTATTGCAGTTTCCAATGGTTCATGTCCCAAAAGCAATACATATCCAACATTTAATCGAGGCTTTGTGATCAACCTTGTCAGTTATATGCTAAGCATGTGTCCTTTTTTATTTTCAAGGAAATATATTAATGTTACAATCTATTATTAAATACTCAATTTATTTTGCATTTAGCCTATATACTACCCATGTTTAGCCTATATGTTCAACCTTAACATTATCTCATTTATTTTTGCATTTAGCCTATATACTACCCATGTTTGGCACTTAATGGTGTTGAGTGTCGTTGACTGTAAGCTGAGGTGCAAGCTAGCCCCTAAAGTTCACACCTACAAATTAAACTGTAGAAGCTCACAGCATGCAATTATATATGGATGGGTCCAGAGAAAAAAAAAATCACCTTGCTCTCAATATTCAGGCGACTGATCAGTTTGGAAAGTGCTTCAGAAACCATGTCTTTACTTGCTGCCATTAGCTTAGCAAAAGCTGATTGCAAACTTGATTTGACTTGTTCATTACCCCCATCATCATCATACTCGTTGAAGCTCATCAGCTTGGCAGCATGCTCATGCCCAATTAGCCCTTCAACTTCAGGTACAGTCCTCAGGACATCCCTGAGATCCTTCATCATTGCATAATAAAGAAGGGGGTATGTTAATTTATATGTAAGGATTTATTTGTCCTTTATTTCCAGGCTAGAACATTGAATAATAATAATAGAATAAGCAGTTAATTTCCTCCTAAGATATATAACTATAATATAATAATCAGTCAGGAGACGATAAAGAAGAATGGACACGCACGCACGTACTTGTGGTTGTCATCCTTGTAGACGGACGACCGCAGCGCGTGCAGCGCCTCGGCGAGTTTCTTGTCCGGGTGCGCCTGGATCGACAGCGCCTTGGCCACCGACAGCACCTGCGGCAATAACGTATGTAACCAGCGTCCGTCGCCGGCCGATCGAGTTAATAACCAGCTAGCGTCGTTCCTTCCACGCGTAAGGCTGAAACATGAAACAAGCAAGCCAAAACAAACCAGCGTACGTAGTACGTACCTTGAAGAGGAATGGGCGGTCGCCTCCCCAGCGCGCGGCGACGGCGGGCCGAGCGCGTCGGGTTTCCGCGCGAGCCAGTCGCTGAGGAGCAGGAGCTCGCCCTCGCCGTCGTCTTCGAGGAGCGTGGAGGGGCCCGACGGGTGCGTGCCCATCCAGAGCTCAGCGTAGTGCTGGTCGGTATCCTGCTGGTCGGCGAGGCGCGCGACGAGGGAGGCAGCCTCTGCGGCGGCGGTGGCGGGTCCTCCATTGGCGGTGCCGCTGGGGTTTTTGCGCTGGGATTGGAGGGGCAGACGCGTTTCTCTTCTCTTTTCCTTGGTGGCGGCCCAAGGCCCAAGGAGAGCCCGATGCAGCGTGGCAAGTGAACTGGACCGCGTGCGTCCGTTTTCTCCTGTCATTTGTCCTCTACTATCTGACGGTTTTCCTCCGACTGCGTGCACCCCGCCCCCGGGAAGGTTCTCGCCGGTGAGAGAGGTTGTCACAGAGGGGAGCCGGTTGAGGGAGATCAAGACACCGCCGCAGGGGAAGAGAGCTTAAGGTGCTCCCTCTCACTAGGGAAGAGAGCTTGGGCAGGACTCATCGAGGGAGCCACGCCGAGGGAGGGTCTTGTCGGGGAAGGAGAAGGAGGCGACGTTGGAGGTGGATGAGCGGGCGCAGTTCCACGAGTGCGTGGGAGGGAAAACTATCTCAACCATCATTTGAGGACTTGCACCAGGGCCCCTAGGAACGAGGGGGCAAGAGGGGATTCGAGGGGGGCCCTAAAATTTGAAGGCTGTAGTAGGGCTTTTGCTGAAGCTCTTTTTTTTTTTTTACTTTGGCACTTAATTTGGTTTCGATAGCTCAAGTAGTGACCATGCTGAAGTTGCTCTTCGAGAAAGCAATGCACCTAGATTATGAGCCTATTTGGTAGAGCTCCATCTGATTCTGATTCTCTATAGAAGCTGATTCTCTAAAGTGATTCTATGGCTGAAAGTGATTCTCTTTGATTTTTTAGCATAAACTCTTAAAATTATGATGGAGAATTACTTCACAGAATCAGGAGAAGCTACTTTTTTTCAACTCTCAGCCTCCAAGTTCATTTCAGAGAATCACTTCACAGAATCAGCAGAGAATCACTTCTCTCTAAAAAAATTGTTTGGTAGAACTCCTGCTGGATTCAGCAGAGAATCAACTCTGGGAGCTCTGCCAAACGGGGCCTATCATTTGTGCTCCAGCATAGGTATTAAAAGTTCCATCAATAAATTTAATGCATGCAACTAAAAAAATTAATTATCTTTACTCTCTCTATTTATTTGTAACAAAAATACCCATCTAGAATCTCTATCCATCATCTAAAAAATTCTAGCATCTCTATCCGGATGTGTTTAAATTTGTGAATTACTCCATATGTGTTTTCATTATTTGAATTACATCTCTATGGATATTAGTTTAAACCTTCGCTTAATTTATACGAACTCTGGTTGCTAATAAATCGATATTTTGGCTTTCAACTTTTGGTCTTATATGGTTGTTACAAAAATTGATCCATGTGTTAAATTCAAACTCTAGTTCTTATTAACTACTACGTAAATCATTTCTGCTACACCCTTTTTACCACCGGTTGTAAAAAGAATCGGCAGTGATAATATTTCACCGCCGGTTCTAGGGCCGAATGGGGCGCAATGGCTGTTTGAGCCACAGAGAAAGCACCTTGTTGTTGAAGTACTCCATCAATTCTAAATTACAAGACGTTTTATAATTAATTTGGAATGAGGAAGTATATGTCAATACAAGTCACTTAAGGTTCGATCCCTTGACTGGTAGGAGGTGGCACAACCACCAAAAGAAGCAATTCTTGGCTCTAACCTTTTTTTTCTGAGGTTATTAAGTACGTAGCTAAGAAGTACATCCAAGTATAATTTGCAAGAAATGATTGGGTCTCGGACTTAACGTAAGGAGGTTTGCTAATGATCGAGTTCTCATATTCTTCTTCTGAAGGATGGGACGGAGACTGATCCATTAGAGCATGTATGTAGTTCGTCCAGAATCTCATTCCAGCGATGTGACGTGTTGCCGAACCAGGCGAAACTTTCTACGAAATGGTGGCGCCCTCGAATGAACAATGCCATGACCCATGACACAATGGGACAACGTACAATGGTGGAAAATTGGAAATGTAGTTTACTGGTGGTCACACTATTTATCATTTTATATACTGGCTAGCAGATGAGCCCGAGTCCGCTGCCCTAGCATACCTGTTCTCACTTGAAAGCCCCATTTAATTTGAAGCTTATAAATTTCACGAAACAGACTAATCTATTACTTATTATTATTATTATTATAAAATTAACACAAGGAGGCCGTTCGCTGGTCTGGATGTTCCAGCCAGCCGGCTGCTCCCCCTCACAATGTACTATTCACCAAACTAGCCGAACAGTATTTTTCTCTCACAACAAACCAGCCGAAACAGTGTTTTTCAGCCAAGTTTCAGACCAGCGAACGGGGCCAAGATTACTAGAAGTCAATGATGCATGTGACTAGGTTTCATCATCGTTTCATGATGAATGGTTAGCCGCCAAATGCGTGTTACAGTACCAAATGATAATGTTGCCAAATGCAAGCAGCAAAAGGAAAGTCGAAAAATGATCTGTGGCTTAATGAAGGCAGATAAATAATATTTGGCTGCTTACAACTAACGAACTTAGACCGCATGCCAGTTTGATTAGTTTGACTTTATGCCTCACATGCAAAAGGAAGAAGAAAAGACTATTTGGGTGGTCAAGTTCCAAGCTCGAGCAGCAAGCAGAAGCGAGCAGACCCCCATGTGTTTTATGTCTAAAATTATACTCCTATATATATACACACACAAGCACTCGAGTATCTTTCGTAGGCCGTCGTCTCTCGAATTTCTAGCCAACCAGTCAGTTCGTTTATTGGTTTCAGCCATCCCAAATTAATCAGCCAACAGTATTTTTCTCTCAAAAAAACCAGCACCAGCCAACTTAAACCAGCACCAGCACCAACCAGCGAACATACCCGTTGTTGATACTATCGAGACTGCAGCAACAAGCGTACGGCCCATGTTCATAGATTGCTTAGCCGCCTTAGCGCAGTAAGAAGTTGACTGGATTGGTTTTGATGTACTTAGAATGTTGGGATGTCTAGCTGTAGCGATTAATGATGAAGAGATAGATTGATGAAGTAGCACCTAATATATAGTTATCTGTCAATGATACCCGGTCATAAATAATGCCGGGGCACCCTCTATATAAGCAGGTGCATTCTGAAGCGGCAACTCACTGCATCTCTGATATCTCAGCTCTGTATTTCTTCTTGGCCCAATAAAGCTTCACGGTTAGACATGTTCTTCTGAGCCTTTTTCATCTTTGGAGCTTGATCTTCGATGATAGACAAAGGTGATAAGACTTTAATAAGATCTGGGGATAAATTATTCTTAATGGCTAAGAAGACTATTTGCATTGAATCTGTATCTTGAACCAAATCAGCTATATTCTTCTCAAGCATTGACAATATATCCTTTAGCCGATTTCTGGTATTTTCTAATAAAGCTTCTTTAAAAGAAGTGACTGATGAGCTGATTTCGTCTTCATCTAGATACTCTTCAAAGTCGAAAGAATATCTCGGAACTGGAAGATTAAGTACCTATATATAAGGAAATCTTGTTAGGAGGATTGAATCAGTTGATAATAAGATAAATGATGAAGTAAATATGGTACCTTTTCTGAGATAGCTTCTATCTAAGAAGAAGGGACGACTGATGATGCACCATTGGTATATGGTTGAATCGGCTCTAAACTCTCAACATTGGTAACTACAAACATCAAGAAAAATTTCTAGTTCATGATTGTTACAGAAGGATAAAATAGATATATGATTTTTTTACCATCAGTTGTGTGCTGAACTAGGGAATCGACAGTCTGGGTGTCAATAACAGCAGGATCATTTTCAATGCCAATAGGATCATTTTCAATAGGGAGACTGTCAGACTCCTGCTCTTGCGTAAACAGTTCCTCGGGGAGTATCTGGCATGATAAATGGTTAGAGAAAGGTAGAAATTGAATAAGAATTAAGAATTTTTTAGAAGATACCTTGGCAACATCAGGGATTGAAGTAGAAGGGTTCTCGTCTTCTGCAGTTTTAGAAGCATCGGTTAGTTCAACCAAAATCGGTTCCTCTTGAGGATTGGCCGATGAAGGTTTAGTTGATGCTGAATTAAACGTCTGGGACAATAGTTCCGCACCTAGAGTCAATTAGGATGCAATAGTTGATAACTGTGAAGAAAGAGGATTAGAAGTTAAATATCATTTTGAGGAAAATATGAATTGTTTACCTGGGCAGCTGATGGTCTCGTTCTGCGAAGTCTTTTCCCAGTAACAGTTTTCTAGGTTGTCCCTTGGGCCGGCTTGCGTTTTGAAGATTGATACGTTACAATTGTAGAGGCAGCATGAGTTTTCATCAGCTTCTTCAGTGGAGGTGCAGTTGATCCTATTCTTGAGGCTGGGCATGGTGACTGATAACCTATAGGGTGCCCCTTTCTATCCAAACTTGGGAGATCGGATTCGATGTCTTGAAAAGGTCTGTTAGAACAATTGACAAGGAAATTCATCGAATACTTTTTCTAAAAAGGAATGGTAAGTTACCTCACTGTCAGAAGCAAACTCTCCATCCAGAGCTATGCATCTAGGATAGACTGACCCACAAAAGAGATATGAGTGCCATTCTTGCCACCAGGAGTCAAAAAGGCTAGAAGAGAAGTTGACTCTTGTCTAGTCATGCAAGCAAAAGGAAGGAAGATATGATCCTAGTTGAAAGACTCTGCAGGCTTCCATTACTTCACTAATACATTCTCTTGGCTTTAGTATATTCTTAAAGAACAGTTGAGGAGGAAATTGACCAAGACCAAACTGATGAGCTAATAAAGAAGGATTATAAAACTCATTGGTTGGAAGGTTGCCCAGAAGGAAGGAACCTGTAGACATTTTGCCATGGCCATGACGAAATTCGGCTGGAAGAACACAAGGTTTGCTGAAGGAATTGAAGATTGCAGCCGCTGTTTCGTCTGAGCAGTCTGATTCGAATCGAAATTTGAATGGGAAGACCAACTCATTGTTCTCATCCTCATCACAGGGTAGCCAAGTCAGGATATCTACATCAAACCCTCTATAAAACTTATTGAAGAGGTGGCCAACATCGACAGCAATTGTTATGGTCGATGCAGCTTCACCATAATTCATGCACTGACAGGTTCTTCCTTGTTCACCTCTGTATTCCTCATCAAAGTTGGAGGAGGGAAAGCTCATATTCTGGAGAATCTTATGCATATACAAGTTTAACCACATTTGTATTAGCCACAAAGGGCCACTAATAGTGTGCACCGCTTCATTCTTCAGCAGCTGAGCGGCCACCTGATGCATCAAATAGTAAGCTGATCCCAACAGATATTTGCTAAGGGGAATCTCAACGCCTACTGCCAGATACTCTGCCATGAGTTTATGATTGTAACTTGGACCACAAGATGACCCACAGAAGATGAATCTTTCTAGCCACATATTTAGAAAAGTCACATATTCTCTTTCGCTAACAATTGATCTGTCTACAATATGGTTCAGAATGTAGCTTTCCCATCATGTGCAGTCTGGTATTTTGACTAATTTCTTGGAACCAACACTTAAGTAATCATAAGGCTGCATTGATCTAGTTATTCTAAGGCTAGTCAACACATAAATATCGGCCAAAGTGATGGTCATTGGACCGTGACAAAAAACGAAAGCATTCAGGGTGTTAGACCAGAAATAAGATGTGGAAATCAGCAGTGAATCATACCTCTCCATTTCAGACAATGAGAGTGTCAAGCATTGATTCAAGTCATAAATCTTCTAATCTCCAGCCTTTTTCCCGGATACCCTACGAAATCAGTCTCTCCATCCCCTAGGCATTTTGGACCAGTTTCTAAAGGGAGTTTTGGTGTTCTAGGAGGATAAATCCATCATAGATTGTTTGAAGAGGATTTAGTTTGTTTCTTGATGGATAAAGTCAGATGGATCAGGGTCACCCATAGGCCCAAGAAAATAGACATTGGGAGCAACAGTCGATGGAATCAAGATTTCGTTCCTCATTTCCTAGAAACCAGATAAAATAAAATTTGAGAAGAAAGGAAATACAGAGTGGCGTCTGATACTTGGAGAATGAGAACTTGAAAGCATACCTCAAGGACATGGTCGTTGATCGCCATTGTAGCCGAAAATAAATTTAAATCTAAGGAAGATTGCTTGAATAAAAGCTTGATAGGGGCAGAGGATTTGCTAGAGTTGAGGCTGTAAGGAAAATAGACACTAGGCCTATTTACTTTGAATTTTGGTGTTTGATGACCAACACAACCAAATCGGACTAATGAATTTGCAAGTGATTGTTTTGTAGTCCAATAGGGTGCAAGACATGACTTGGACGAAGGCGACGTGATGATCCGATGATCAACACCATAAGCAATACCTTAGGAGCATAAGAGAAGACCTAAGATATCAAGCAAAGTCCAAGCACGAAGATAGGAACCAAGCCATACGCAAGATCGTGAAGAAACGAGCTCACAGAGGTGACCGGACGCTGGCAAAAAGCAACCGGACGCTCTGATCAAGAGGCTCGGCAACAGGCGTCAGCAACAGCGACCGGACGCTGGCGGCTAATCGACCGGACGTAGGATAGCAGAGTCCGATCGAGTACAGAGAGGTTCCAGAGCAACAAGATTGAGACCAGACGCGTCCGGTGGCATGTGACCGGACGTTGGTAGCGTCCGATCAGTTGATCGTAGCTCTAACCGTCGGGACGACCGGACGCATCCAGTCAGGACGTGATCAGCGTCCGGTCAGTAGCAGAAAAGCGAGACTTCATCCCCAACGGCTACTTTCTCAGTGGGGCTTATAAATACAACCCCAACCGGTTAAATGAAATGTGTGGAGTTGAGAAAACATATCAAGGGTGCTTGTACACCATTTTAGTGATCTCCACATGCATAGTGCTTAGTGTTTCATTAGGTGATTAGCGTAGGTGCTTTGCGAAGTGCTTAGGTTGATTAGACCACCGCTTATACGCTTGCTTTAGGTTTAGGCCTAGTGTTTAGTGAGGTTTGCATACCTCTTACCACTCGGTGCTTGCGCGCACCATTGTTGTACATCTTAGGGGGCATGTAGTCTTGCGAGATCACACCAACCGCGTTTGTGGTGTGGCCGCCACCATGTACCAGAGGGAACAAGGTCCGCGGCGTTTTGGCCGGAAACTTGATAGTGAAGACGGCGGGGAGCATCCGGGAGAGGCTTGCCAGAAGGCACGTCGGAGACCCACTTGCACGTGGGGAAGGCCCGAGGCTATCCACGGAGTTACCCAACCGGGAGCTTGGCCCATGCGAGGGGCTCCAACGAGGACTAGGGGGAAGCTTGCGCGCTTCTCGATACCTCGGTAAAAATACCGGAGTCATCGACAGGAGTTTGCATATCTCTACCTTGCTCTTTAGCTTCCGCATTTACATTATTTACTTTACTACTTTTATGGTAAAGATAGCAACACAATAGCAAAATCGTAGTTGCACATTTAGATAGTTTATCTTTTGCATATGTTTTGCTAAGGGTAGAAAAAGAGGCCATAGTTTAGAGTTAGAATTTTAAGTTGTCTAATTCACCCCCCCTTCTTAGGCGTCGTGGTCCCCTTCAATTGGTATCAGAGTCGGTTGGCTCATTTTGGACCTTTGGCTTAACCGCCGTTGAGCCGACGCTATTTAGAGTGGTTGGGATGGATACCTCTAGGCCTTCGCACTTTGACGGCACTAACTTCCCCTATTATAAAGCTAGAATGGCTTGCTACCTTGAGGCAGTTGATTTGGGAGTTTGGAGAGTCACTCGTGACGGGATGAAACCCATTAAGAATTTCGATAAACCCACAAAGAGTAATGAAAAGGAAATGCATTTTAATGCTAGAGCTAAGAATTGCTTGTTTGAATCATTTAGCATGGATATATTTAACCAAGTGTTCACTTTGAATACGGCACATGAGATTTGGTTAAAACTCCAAGAGCTCCATGACGGCACATCTAATATCCGTGAGCAAAAATATTATCTAGCTAAGCAAAATTATGATTCTTTTATAATGAATGATGATGAGCTTGTTCATGATATGTATTCTCATTTGAATCTAATTATCAATGAGCTTCATTCAATAGGATTAATAAAGCTAGATGATGCGGACATCGTGAGGAAGATCATCTCCGTGCTACCATAAAAAAATATGCAAGTATCATCACCATCCTTCACAATATGGAGGACTTGAGCACCATGACCCCAGACATAGTAATTGGCAAGTTAGTGGCATTTAAAATGTCACATAAGATAGGTCAAGACGAAGCCTCTTCATCAAGCAAAGGCAAAGCTCTCGCATGTAGCGAGAAAAAGAAGATGGAGGGCAAGCAAATTGAGACAAGCTCAAGCTCAAGCTCCTCAAGTGATAAAGAATAAGATGAGGATGATGATGATGATGACTCAAGTGAAGATGATCAATCTTCCTCCTCCACCTCTGACCTTGATGAAGAATCAATCAAACTAATCAACAAGGTGGACAAGATGATCCAAAGGCTAAATGTCAAGGGTGTGCCCATCCAAATCCAAGATCTCATTTTCACCAATCAAAGAAATGAGCAAAGAAAGAGAGGATGCTATGCATGCGGCGAGTTGGAGCACTTTGTGGAAGTTTGTCCAAACAAGCCCACACCCAAGACAAAGAAGAATGCATGCAAGAATCAAGCCCTCACATCAATAAAGTCATGGGATGATTCTTCAAGTGAAGAAGTGCACCATCACAAAAGGCGAGGGCGCAAGCACTCATCATCAAGCTCTTCCCGTGTGTGCCTTATGGCACAAAGTAACGAAAGCTCATCCTCTAGTGAGAGTGATAGTGATGATGAAATGTATTCTTATGATGAACTTGTGCAACAAAATCTTAATTATGCTAAAGTTTGCACTAGTCAACAAAAGAAGCTCAAAAAACTAAAAGAAAAGGTAGTTAGTTCACAAGAAGCATATAAAACTTTGCTTGAATAATATGAGAATTTTGCTAATCTCAATGTTGAACTATCTACTAAAATTGAGCAACTTGAGGCTAGTGCAATAACAAATGCATGCACAATCAACGATGAGCAACTTGTAAAGAAAAATGAAAAATTTAAAGAAAAGTTAGCTAGCTCACAAGATGCTTATAAAAGTTTGCTCGCTAAAATGGAAACTATGTGCAAATATTGTGATGAGCTAACAAATAAAGTTGCTAATCTTGAAGCCGTTAGTACAACCTCCACCAAGGCATCTAAAAAGAAAAGTTCTATCTTCAACATGTCTAAAAAGGATGCCTATACTTCTTATAATGATTTAAGTTTAGACTTATCTTTGTGCAACTAAGTTTGTGTTGAGAAAGTTGTTGTAGATACATGGACACAAGAGGTTGCAAAGGAGAATGAGCAACTCAAACAAGAAGTGGCTCGCCTCACTAAGGACTTGACACAAGTGAAAGGCAAGGCGGAGCAAACCCAACTTCATCAAGATAACACCATCAAGGGAGTGAAGAAGCTTGATGAAGGACAAACCATGGTTTGCTATGTGTGCCACAAGGAAGGTCACAAGTCCTATGAGTGCAAGGTGAAGAATGGGGAGGAGCAAAGAAGAAAGAGAAGAAGCAAATAAGCAAGCTCTCTAACACCTACACCAACAAGGTGGACAAGAAGGCCTCCACACCATACTTGTTAAAGAAAAAGAAAAATGACAAGGTGGTGGCCATCAAGGTGAACAAGCAAGCCATCAATGGAGTCAAATGCTTTTGGGTGCCAAAGGAAATCATCTCCAACATGAATAGCACTAAGAAGGTTTGGATCCCAAAAGGGAAGTGAGAAGTCTGTTGGACGTCGGGGAATTTGGAGACTTGGCAAAAGTATGGGTGCATTTCATGTGGTGCATCATGATGGACAAAGTTATTGCCAAGTGGGTTAGTGAATACTATGGACCCAAATTTCCCTTCCCATGTTAGGTAACTAGATTTAACTTTAATTCAAGTAGTATCAATTTGCATCTCTTACAAGTGGTATTTCTTATAAATTAGTATTTTTAAGCATCTAGTTACTTTTCATGCCTTTGTTTGCATTTGCATGCTTATATCTTTTGTCGTGCATACATTAGGTATATTTTATGGTAGGCTTGCTCGGTTTCATTCTTAACCCTTGGAGCAAACCTACATGGTTTAAAATTGTTTAGGAGCACAGCACATAGCTTGTCTTTCGATTGTTTCATCTAATATGTGCCAAAGTCTAAATTATAGATAATTTATCCCGAATATCGCATTCGAAAATGACTTGTGATGTCATCTTTCAAGTGGTATTTTTTATTCTATAATCAATGTGCATGTCTTCTACAAGTATTCTATATTTGTGTGCATAAATTTAGGGGGAGGTTACTCTACAACTTGGATGTTTTGAGACTAACACATTTTCAAGCTTATCATGTGTGTAGTAGTCTCATTGCAAGGAAAATGGAGTCCCCGAAGTTAAGCATAATACTTCAAGTATACACCACACACTACAAGTGGTAGAAATTAAATTGGCTTCCACATGTGGTATTTCTAAACCAATATTATCATGTTGATCTCATTTTGATATTTATATGCTTTCTCCATGCATTATATAGATTAAATTCCCTTGAGCAATATTTTGCCAATTATGCATATGCTTTGTCTTCTACCATATGTAAGCATATATTTAGGGGGAGCTTAGTCTATATAATGTGAGAGTCAAATTTTGTGACCTATTCTACTCTACATACAAAGGTTCACAAAGTTTGACCTTCCCTTGTGCTACTAATGTCTTCCTTTTCGGCGTTTGATTCCAAAGAGGAAGAATTTAGAGGACCAAAAGCAAGCACTAATTTGTAGGGCCAAAAGCTAGATCATAACCATTTACAAGTGGTAATGGTCCGAAAAAGGGAGGATAGTGGATTATGGATTGCCTGTGTAATGGAGAGAATTTATAGGAAGCAAGGCTTAAATCCATAATGCCACATAGGGACACTTGCAAGGGCAAGATAAGTGTTCAAGTGGTATCTTCTATTCTTACAAGTAGTATCTTTTAGCATCATATAACACTGCCCCTTGCATTGCATCCTAGCAAGTAGATAGCTTTTAAATTGTAAATTTTGATTATTTGCTTGCTTTGGTCGTGTTGTCATCAATCACTAAAAAGGGAAAGATTGTAAGGAAAATAGAACCTAGGCCCATTTACTTTGGATTTTGCTGTTTGATGACCAAAACAACCAAATCGGACTAATGAATTTGTAAGTGATTGTTTTGTAGTCCAATAGGGTGCAAGACGTGACTTGGACGAAGGCGATGTGATGATCCGATGATCAACACCATAAGCAAGACCTTAGGAGCACAAGAGAAGACCCAAGATATCAAGCAAAGTTCAAGCACAAAGATAGGAACCAAGCCATACACAAAATCACGAAGAAACGAGCTCACAGAGGTGACCGAACGCTGGACCGGATGCTGGCAAAAAGCAACCGGACGCTCCGATCAAGAGGCTCGGCAACAGGCGTCAGCAGCAGCGACCAGATGCTGGACCAGACGCTGGTGGCTAATCGACCGGACACAGGACAACAGAGTCCAGTCGAGTACAGAGAGGTTCCAGAGCGGCGAGATTGAGACCAGACGCGTCCGGTGGCATGTGATCGGACACTGGCAGCGTCCGATCAGTTGATCGCAGCTCTAATAGTCAGGGCGACCAGACGCGTCCGATCAGGACGTGATCAGCGTTCGGTCAGTACCAGAAAAGCGGGACTTCGTCCACAACGGTTACTTTCTCAGTGGGGCTTATAAATACAACCCCCAACAGGCCAAATGAAATGTGTAGAGTGGAGGAAACATATCAAGGGTGCTTGTACACCATTTTAGTGATCTCCACATGCATAGTGCATAGTGTTTCATTAGGTGATTAGCGTAGGTGCTTTACGAAGTGCTTATGTTGATTAGACCACCGCTTATGCCCTTCCTCTAGGTTTAGGCATAGTGTTTAGTGAGGTTTGTATACCTCTTACCACTCGATGCTTGCGCGCACCATTGTTGTACATCAGAGGAGCTTGTAGTCTTGTGAGATCACACCAACCGTGTTTGTGGTATGGCCACCACCGTGTACCGGAGGGAACAATGCCCGCGATGTTTCGATCAGAAACTTGATAGTGAAGACGGCGGGGAGCATCCGGGAGAGGCTTGCCGGAAGGCACGTCGGAGACCCACTTGCGCGTGGGGAAGGCTCGAGGCTATCCACGGAGTTACCCGACCGGGAGTTTGGCCCTTGCGATGGATTCCTTGCGAGGGGCTCCAACGAGGATTACGGGGAAGCTTATGCGCTTCTCGATACCTCGGTAAAAATACCAGAGTCGTCGACGGGAGTTTGCATATCTCTACCTTGCTCTTTAGCTTTCGCATTTATATTGTTTACTTTACTACTTTTGTGGTAGAGATAGCAACACACTAGCAAAACCATAGTTACACATTTAGATAGTTTATCTTTTGCATATGTTTTGCTAAGGGTAGAAAAAGAGGCCATAGTTTAGAGTTAGAATTTTAAGTTGGCTAATTTACCCCCCCCCCCCCACACACACTCTTAGGCGTTGCGGTCCCCTTGAGAGGCTTTGACGATGGCGGCGTCGGCTGTTAAGATTTGCTCGAGAAAGAAGGGAAAAGCAAATGGGCCGAGTGAGTTGGAAATGATATTGTTGGGATATTATATGAAACTCGGACCGAGAAATCAGGAGTCACGTGTATGTCTCAGAATAAACGGTTGCGGCATGGTGAACAGGTAAATAGAAATTTTGGAATAAAATCATTTTTATCCTAAAATTGGGGGCATGTGTTTGCACTAAAATTTGGGAAGAAGAACGCGGGAACTCGAAACTTCCAAGATTGAGTCATCAAGGGATCGATTGCATAAGGATCGATATCAGCTGATTCAGATACGGCACTAGAATTGGCTCTCTTCAGATGACGTCAGCAGATAACGACAACAAGCTACGATTGATGTCGGAAAAGACATATCAGACTCTACAAAAAGAGAAAGATTAGGGTCTAAGTTATCTTGAATTAGGAATGTTTTCTGTTATACTAAAGATTGTAATGAGTCGTACTTAAGTAGGATTCATGCATAGGTTTCGGGTATAAATATTGGACCCCGACTGTTATAAAAAGAGGATCCAATCAATCAATACCAATTACTTTTTTTGGCTTTACGCCAACTCTTAGGAGTAGGAGTGGTGTAGATCTTGGTGAGTTCTTCAACAAGCAGGGCTACATCGGTCCGGCTGACCTCCGGCTTGTCTGTAAGTACCGTCATGGCTTATACTTCTGTTTGTAAGGCTGCATCGGTTAAGTTCGACCTCCACTGTGAGCTTTAGCATAAGCTAGTTATCAACTCTTATCTAGTTCAAGTACAGCTGCATCGGTTAAGTTTGACCTCCACTGCTCGAATTAGATTAAGGTCAAGTTATCGGTTCTACCTAAGGGTGGCGTCTTTCGGGTAGATTCATTAAGTTACCGATATTGCTGATGTTCTTATTGTCATTAGTTTTAGCAACATCAACCTACCCGGTCGAGATCGATGTAGATTGGCTTCACATCCTTTTAACCCGTCGTTTACTTTGTTACAATACGATGTTTCTTACTCTAAGCGACATGTTATGTTTCATCAGCTGTTCTACTTCAATCTTGATCATGCATAGTGTAACAGAAACAACCAATTATACGAGATTAAGTAAGAAAATCTTCCGCCGAAGCAGATAATTTAGCAAACTTAAGCCCGTATAACCCGGTAGTCCGTGAAACCACCAAGGATTTCAAACCAATCGACATACAAACCAAGATCGTACAAGTTTAGCGAGTACCGTCATACGTTACATAAAGTTCACAACGACAATAGATACATCAGAGTTTAGAACATAAAGTTATTACATACCAAGTTCAAACTAAAATAGTGGAAGCAAATAGTTTTAAAGCCACACACACACTTTTGATTCAGATACAATGCCAGTAGGTAGTCATCTCCAACAAAAGCATCAGATGAGAAATATGGAGTGACCATTTGCCCTTGGTCCTAGTTGTCACCCATCGCCGGATACAGGCAGTTAATGCAATAGCCGTAGTACATTTGACCATCTGCAACAACAATGGGAACAACGCCCTGAGTACGAGAAGGTACTCAGCTAGACTTACCCGCCTTAAACTAAAATAAAACGACACCAAGGATTATGCAAGGCTTTCTTTAGTGGGCTAGCTGACTCTTTTTGCGAAAGCATAAGTTATCATGAACAAACCATTTTAAATACTTTGCATCATCTTTATTCTAACCTATCCATCTAGGTAAGCACCTGTACTATGGCAATCACATGATTAACCAATAACATCCAGTTACCAATTTAGCTTCAGCATAACTCATATCCTCTAAATAACCATTAGTGTTCCATCATTATTACTACGATGCCGTAGTTCGAGTCAAGTGCTCACTATCCAGGAGCGATGGCGATTCGAATCGATTTCTAACCAGCTGGTGATTTATTCCTCACACAAACCACACTCACCGATCAAGTGAGTTACAGATCACCAATAACACTTTTCAGGTAGCCGCGGGATAATCTGGAGCCGCAGTACCTAGGGACCGCCCGACTGCCAGGAATCAGGTCACACCTGCCCTTGGGCTCGCTCTTCGTGCCCCTGTCATACCCCCATCAGCACCAATATGCGCACTCGTGTAGATCTCGGCCCGAATAGTGCCACTAGCTTCGCGGTCGAAAGTTACTTTATTCGGCCAGCTAATTGTGAGGCATGCGTTCAACATGACAAGAGGGACGAGCAACGATCGGTCCTTAATCGACACAGACGAAAACTAACAGCACCCCAGAACCCTGTCTGGTTGCCTCCAACTTTTCCGTCCGGTCTCCAATTATCCATCACACATGGTTAATTCCAGGATATCATTCTTTCCATAGCTAAATTCTTCCAGTAACCACCTATAATGTAGGTGATCGAGTATCACCGATCGCTACCAGTCTAAGCAAGGCTAAGCGGTTATTCGATCCTGACCTAACAGGGTAAAATGTAATAAGGTAGGCAAGGATAGTAATAAATGCATCAACGGTTTCAATCAACTCCTACAACTTAATGCAACAATATATAAACTCATATATATATAGAAAGAATTGCTTTTATAAAGTAGGAGACTTAGAATGCTCCGGGGCTTGCCTCGTTCGAACGAACTAGGTTGGTGATCCACACACTCGGGCAAGTCCTCTCCTTGCTCCTCTTCCTCTGGCACCTCCGGTGCCTGAACTTCTTGTGGATCGGTCCCGGTCTCTTCTTCCTGAACCGCTACTAGCAACTCCTCCTGTGATCCTGTATGATGCAGATGTATAAGTGCTAATGCATAGGTGCATCGGAGAGATGACATGAAATGATCATGATGTATGAAAAGTGGATGAGCATGTTTAACTTCACTTGACATAATCGTAGCAACGCTCTTCTACAAGGTAGTTAACATCATCCAAGAACATCTACTACTATCTACTACAACAACCACTGTACTAACATGCCAAATCACCATAGCAAACTAAGATGCTTCAAAGATACACCAAAGTGAACATTATTAATTAACTCACATTAAAGAAGATTGTTTTATTTTTTTTAAACTTAGGCTACAACAGCAACATACATTTCTAGTGTTCGTAAAAATCTAAGAAAATTACAGTAGCCTAGTACTACTCTAAGTAGACTACCATAAAATTTTCATGGCATTTAGATAAGTAAAATAGCCTACACAAAAATGACAAGGTATAATTGCTTAAAAAGGCATAAATAGGAAACCTTAGTTAAAAGTGTCAAGTAACAGATTTCACATTTTTCCTAGTATCATTCTAGCATAAGAATAGCACTCACCAATTTTTACCTTTACTGGATCTATAGAAAAACTATGAAAATTCACACCAGATCCATCCATTGATAAAAGGAAATTCTATAACTCAAAAACTACACATGCACTAGCTCTGAAATTTTAACCAGAGCTTCTACTAAGCAAAAATAGATTACCCACAAAATTTCATAATTTTTGGACCACAGCAACTCAAGATAAAATTCAAACAAGTTTGCATGCATCTAAAAACACATTTCAAAGTCCTATTTAATTCATCCAAAATTTCTAAAACATGTGCTCATATAATATTTTTATTAAATACTAGACATTACTAGGAACTCAACAAAATTGGAACCATAACATTTGGATCTACCAAACTTGAGTTACACATGTTTGAATCATGCACACAAATCTGTGAAAAACAAACTAAACAAAACATAAAGGAAAACCTAATCACCTACTGGGCCAGCCCGGAAAAAATCATGGTGGCCCATGACGATGACTTGTTGGCGCTGCCCGAAACAGCGCTGCCCATGCTGGCTCCCGCCTCAAGACGCTTCTGATCGACGCCTTGGGTCCCTTCGACAGACAGAGAGACAGCCAGGGGAGGAGAACAGGGCGGCGGCGAAGCTCATCGCCGGTGACCTCTCCGGCGAACCCGACGGCTCAGGTGCGCTCCCCACACCAAGGTGCACCTATCTAAGCCCTCAATTCAAACTCTACTGATCCCCAACAAGGACGATAGCATGAATGGCGGACGGCGGCACGGTCCGACGATGCTCCGGCGAGGTGACGACGCTACGGCTCTAGTGGGTGACTCTACGAGCATCAGCATCGCACCTAGGACCTAGCGTGAGAGAGAGAGAGGATGGGATGGCCACGGTGGTGGTTGTCCGCGTGGAGCGCCATCTCCGTGAGTCGACCATGGCGGCGGAGGAAGAAAAGCGGCGATTTCGCCCTTACCAAGGCTCGATTGACTCGATTGAGCGGTGGAGGTGGTAGGGGATCACGACGAAGCGAGGAGCAAAGGCGGCCAGGTAGCGTTTTTTGCGATGGCGAGCTCAAACAACAACGCGGCTCGATCGAACTAGAGGGGCTGCGGTGGCTTCGGTCTTTGCTACCGTGGAAGCGAAAAGAAAGCAAATGGAGCGAGCGACTTTCGATCGAGGCGGTGCTGGGTGCTCAAGACGCTGCCAAGAGCGGCCAGAAGCCCAAGCGCGCAAAGCGGCGCGTATGAAAGAAGGCCGGCAACAAGTGTCACCCACGCATCGGACGTTTTCTGAAACGGTGATCACTGTAGCGCGCATTCAGTTCCTTAGATCAGCCTGACAGCGCGACTTGATGACGTTTGTTCTCTTAAACCGTGACGAGTTAGCGAAAGAAACGTACATGAAAACTGTAGACCTACCTTCCATCTACAACTTCTTTTCAATGCCAATCCTCAAATTCGCCATGGATCCGAAGTTACATCAAGCCCAAGTTGGCTTGATCCAACTGAAATTGCAGTTAGGACTTAGAAAATTTGCTAAGTATTGAATCAGCTTTCACTTCTGACTTGTGGGTCCCTTTTGAACATGTTGTGCACATTTTCATGACTTGGCTTCTAAACAAAGTTTGTTCCTTATTAAATTTGCTAAAACTTTGCTTTAGATTGTTCAGGCATGCATAGACTCTAAGTTGCACTTTTTAAACAGTCAAACCAAAGAGTTCAGGAGTCAAAACAAGTCAACCACTATTTGAAAACTTAATTAGGCAAAGTGGTTAACATGAACATTGTTCCTAATGACTTTCTAAGCATAGCTAAGGTGTTTAAAAATATATTTAGCCATACCACACATTGGTCACACAAGAATCAAGCACATAATGCATTGAAATGATGGAAAAACAATTGAAATGCTACATTTGTTTCAAGGTCCTGTTTCACATGTTTCATGATCTTGTTGCCTCGTACTAACTAGCTAGATTCCACTAAAGCGAGTTGCACATGTTGCAAGGTATGAGAAACTCATGTTGCATTACTACCATTCACAAGCAATTCAAGTATGAATACAAACAGAATTTGCGAATGTTGCATATGTTTCGATAATATGTTTCAGGTGATATATGCTCATGAATGGATGAATAATGCTCATGTTCATGAAATGCAAGTGCAATTATGCAAGCCTATCACCAGAGGTGTTACAGCCCTCCCCCCTTATAAGAATCTCGTCCCGAGATTTAGAGTTACGAACCATTTGTTATAAAAATCCTTATAAGCGTTTTGAAGATATTCTCCTGTTTCCCACGTCGCATCACCATCATCGTGATGACTCCACTGTATCTTATATGTTCTCACCACTTTATTCCGAGTGACTCTGTCCTTAGTGTCCAAAACTCAAACCGGTTGCTCATGGTATTCCAAGTCTGATTTGAGCTGAATGCTCTGAGGTTCTATTCTCTCTTCCGGAATACGCAAGCACTTTTTCAATTGTGATACATGGAAGACTAGAAATATCGAACCCATCGCTTCTGGTAACTGTAACTTATAAGCTACTGGACTCTTCTTTTCTACGATCTTGTACGGTCCTACAAACCTTTGAGCAAGTTTTCTTTTTACTCCAAACCGTTGTACTTTCTTCATTGGAGTAACCTTCAGATAAACGTAGTCACCAACTGGAAATTCTAGCGGTCTCCTTCTCTTATCGGCATAGCTCTTCTGGCGTGACTGTGCCGCTTTCCTGTTTTGTTGGATAAGATGGACCTTTTTCTCGGCCTCGTCAACAAAATCAATTCCGTAAAACCTCCTTTCTCCAGGCTCGACCCAATTCAATGGTGTCCTACATTTTCTGCCATACAATGCTTCAAATGGAGCCATCTTGATACTTTCTTGGTAACTATTGTTGTAAGCGAACTCTACCAAAGGTAACCATGATTCCCATGAACCCTTAGACAATAACACACAAGCTCTAAGCATATCTTCTAGAACAGGATTAACTCACTCTGTCTGCCCATCTGTCTGTGGGTGGTAAGCTGTACTACGTATCAAGCTAGTACCCAAACCTTTATGAAGATGCTCCCAAAAATGAGCGGTGAATTGTGACCCACGGTCAGACACTATAGTCTTTGGTATACCATGTAAGCGGATAATCTCTGCAATGTACTTCTCAGCATATTGAGGTGGTCGAAATGTTGTTTTGACTGGTAGAAAATGAGCTGATTTGGTAAGGCGATCTACAATTACCCAAATCGAATCATTTCCCTTTGGTGTGGTAGGGAATCCGGTGATAAAATCCATACTTATATCATCCCATTTCCAATCTGGTATTGACAAAGGTTGCAACATTCCTGCGGGTCTCATGTGAAGAGCTTTCACTCTACAACACATGTCGCAACGAGCAACATAAGCTGCAATCTCCTTCTTCATTTTTGTCCACCAATAACGAGGTCTCAATTCTTGGTACATTTTGTTACTTCCAGGATGGATAGACAATTTTGAGTGATGAACTTCATCCATCAATTTGTTTTTGAGCTCTCGATCTTTAGGTACAACTAGACTGTCCTTAAACCATAACACTCCGTTTTCATCCACTCTAAAGTGCTTAGTCGGTTCTTTCTTCATTTTCTCCTTGATATGGAATATTTCCTTATCTGTTTTCTGACCTTCAATGATCTTGCTCTCCAAGGTACAACTAACCTGGATATTATGCAATACAGTAGGATGCAACAAATTGAACCCATCCTCAAACAATGGTTGCACAACAAGAGAATGCGACTTCCTACTTAAGGCATCTGTTACTACATTTGCCTTTCCTGGATGATAGTGCACATTTAGATTATAATCCTTTATCAGCTCCAACCATCTTCTCTGTCGCATATTCAACTCAGACTGAGTAAATATGTACTTGAGACTCTTATGATCTGTAAAGATATTGCACACATTTCCAAGCAAGTAGTGTCTCCAAATCTTTAGAGCATGCACAACAGCCGCAAGCTCTAAATCGTGTGTAGGATAGTTAACCTCATGCTTCTTCAACTGACATGAGGCATAAGCAATACCTCTTCCATCTTGCATTAGGACACATCCTAAACCATTCTTTGATGCATCACAAAACACATCAAACGGCTTCTCTATATCTAGTTACGCCAGAACAGGAGCAGTGGTTAGCAATTTCTGCAAAGTGCAGAAAGCTGCCTCACACTCCTCTGTCCAAGCGAACTTACAATCCTTTTGTAGCAAACTTGTCATCGGCTTGGCAATCTTTGAGAAGTCCGGGATAAAACGGCGATAGTAACCGGCTAATCCAAGAAAACTCCGAACCTCATGAACTGTGCTTGGTGCCTTCCAGTCCATAACCTCTTGTATTTTACTAGGATCCACTGAGATTCCATTCTCAAATAACACATGACCAAGAAAAGGAACTGTCTTCAGCCAGAACTCACATTTACTAAACTTAGCATACAACTGGTGATCTCTGAGTCTAGTCAAGACAACCCTTAGGTGCTCGGCATGATCCTGTTCGTTCTCAGAGTATATCAGAATGTCATCAATGAACACAATCATGAACTGATCCAATTCCGGCATAAAGACCGAATTCATCAGATACATAAAGTATGCAGGAGCATTTGTCAAATCAAAAGACAAGACAAGATACTCGTACAAACCATATCTGGTGGAGAACGCAGTTTTGGGTATATCTTGTGGTCTAATCTTGATCTGATGGTACCCTGATCTCAAATCTATCTTGGAGAACACTTTGGCTTTTGACAATTGATCAAACAAGATATCAATCCGAGGTAAAGGATACTTGTTTTTAATTGTCACCGCATTTAGTGGTCTATAGTCCACGCACATCCGTAAGGAGTTATCCTTCTTCTTCTTCACGAACAGTGCGGGACATCCCCATTCCGAAGAACTAGGACGAATCAAACCCTTAGTCAGCAGATCATGGAGTTGTTTCTTCAACTATTCTAATTCATTTGAAGGCATCCGATAAGGCCTTCTTGAGATCGGTGGGGTTCCAGGGATTAACTCAATGGCGAACTCAACATCTCGGTCCGGTGGAAGACCAGGTAACTCATCTGGGAACATGTCCGGAAACTCGCACACTACTGGAATCTTGGCCAGAAGAGTAGTTTGGATTGCACAAGTCGTACTGGCCAGATCTATTCTCCGAGGTAAGGTTACTTGAAATGTACCTTCTCCAACAGGTTCCTTGAGAGAAATGTTTCTTCCCCCAACATCAATTACTACACCAATCTTAGTCATCCAGTTCATTCCTATAATCACGTCCAGAACTAGTCCTAGCATAACTATCAAGTTAAGCTTATACTGCCTGTTTGCTATGCATAGGGTTACTCCTCGGATTATCTGATTAGTTAACAGATCAGCCCCAGCTGAACTGATCCGATAAGCACATTCCAATTCAACTATCTTTTGCTCATACTTTCTTGCAAATGCTTGACTTATGAATGAATGAGATGATCCAGAATCAAACAAAATGACTGCAGGATGATTGTTGATAGAGAACATACCGGCTGTCACAGGTTCTCCTTCCGGGATGTCATCAATGGTGGTGTGGTGCACATGAGCTTGGTACTGATTCTGCGGCTTCTTGGGATATGGGCAAAACTTACATAAAGTGCCCAGTTAGTTGCGATTGTAACACGGTCCTCTTACTTGAGTAGCGACTCCGGATGAAGCTGCCTTGTCCGGTCTTGGCTTGTGGCACCGCCATCTTGAATAACTTCGATTCCTCTGAGGTTCTTTGGGCATTCTGATTCCTCCGTTAGGGGCTTTGAACCTTGCACGAGGCGAAAGTGAAGCGTCTGCAGAATCTGTTTGCCAGCAGGGCCCTTTGGCTAGGACGGACTGACTCAAAAGATCTCTTGCGAGTCTTGGAATTAGCATATACATTGTTGTTCTTCTCTTGCTTTAAGCAGTCACTAACAAAGTCATTGAAACCAGTTCTTGTGCTGGTACCCACGTGCTTCATCATCTTGGGATTTAGACCTCTCTTGAAACTAGCAATCTTTTTGGTATCGGTATTCACCATGTCAGAGGCATAGCGACTCAGATTGTTAAATGCATGTAGATACTGTGTCACCATCTTGGTACCTTGATTCAGTGCGAGAAACTCTTCAAACTTCATTTCTGTCAACCCAGGGGGAATGTATGTTCCACGAAAAGCTTCAGTGAATTCCCTCCAAGTAATGTGGGCATTAGGTGGAAAAGTGGTGCGGTGATGCTTCCACCACATTCCTGCGGGGCCTTGCAGCTGATGAGCTGCATACTCAGTTTTCAATACTTCTGTCATCCTGAGGACACGAAACTTATCTTCCATGGTGTTTATCCACTCTTCTGCATCCAATGGCTCTGCAGCTTCTTTGAAAATTGGTGGTCTGGTGTCCATAAAGTCCTTGAAACTGCTATGCTGATTCGCTTCATGTCCACCTAGGTTTAACCCACGGCGGGTGTTGTCGGCAATATGGCGCAATGCAGCCTCCATGTTCTGCTGGATGCCCTCCATGTTGCGTTGACTTCCAAGGAACTGTGCGAAGAACTGTTCCGCGGTGTATGGTGGAGGAGGAGGTGGTGGCGGTTCACGGTTCTCATTCCCAGCTGCACTGCCACCTACCTCAGCAGCGTCATACACAGTACGACGAGTGTTCGGCATCTGCATATTTCAGCAACAGTAATTATTAGGCGATGTTGTAGAGATCTCAAGCGAATGAAAAATTATGCCGTACTGAATTTACTGGAGAGAATAAATTCATACAATAAAACAGGGGCACAATAAGTCATCCCAAATAACACAACATCACTAATTAGATTACTTAAGCGCACACATCGCGTCCATTACAACCAAATTGGCAGCATACATACACTGGACTTTTATGCGTTCAGATATCGCATTACTAGCCAAGTTCCAATCACATGCCAAGTCTCATAAATTCGAAGTAAGATACATTAGGTTATATGCCGACAAAAGAAAGGTCATCGCGATAGGACCTAAACACTAGCGCAAGACAACTAGCCTACTCCTCGGGGCCATCGTCGGGGTCGGAGACGTCACCATCGCCCCCCGATGAAACTACAGGCTCGTCCTCATCGTCGATGTCCATACCAGCGGCGTCTGGAGGAGCATATGGGCCAACCCCATTGTAAAGCGCGTGAAACTCCTCGTGCAGGTTGACGTTGTACTCCTCTAGCTCATCGACCCTCTGCAACAACAGGTCTCTCTCGTTCCAGGCTTCATTTCTTTCCTGAACCAACTGTCCCATCATGCGGTCTGCATTGTTGTTGGCCTGAGTCAACGTATGCACCCGCTGCATAGCTCTATCACCTCTCTCTACCGCCTGGCTCCGCTGTAAGCTCATATTAGCCAACTGCTCCTGCAAACTAGCTATAGCATGTGCCTGCTGCTTCTTCTGCTTTCTTGCCTTGAGCTTATCATCACCACGCAAACCAGTCAAAGTCCAGTAGGTACACTCAAGACCATGATACGCTCTGATAGCGGCAAACATAGCACTCATAGCCTGGTTGTCGCTAGCCTGTCCCTCAGCTGGACCTCTGATCAAAGCACTTCCCTGAGGCTGAACCCAAATAGCATCACGAGGATCATCCCTAGGAAAGGTGCCAGCTAGAGCTGCTGCAAGCTCCCTGGGAAATCTGATCATGATGTCCCTGATGACGCGGAAAGCTGCTCCCTCTGCACCCTCAGCTGGAGTGCGACCCTCAAACTCCAAGTGCCAACCGTCCCACTCTGGAGGATCACCAAGAGCAGGAACGGTGATCTCTACCACTGTGAGTCCATCTTCTGCTAACTGGCTCTCATTCCAAGAGTACACTGGCTCTTGACCCTCTGGGTACCCCACATCATGGAGCACTCTCCAAAGCAAGGTCGGCATGCCAAACTCGCTCAAAAAATGTGTCCGTGGCGCGGTGCTCCCTCAGGGCCAACTGACGTCGAGGTGCTCTTCCTCCGGTGGACTTACGGGCAGTCTGCTTCGTGCGGGCCATCTATAGCAAATTGTTGTTTTATTACCCACGTGAGAACAAGGTTAAGTTATCATTATTATCAAAATGAGATAATCAACTTATAAGGGGAGGAACAATGCCATGAATGATATGTAACAACATGATGCATGCACGTTCCGTACGTTCTCACAAACTTAGGAAAAATAACAATTGCTAGCGGCATAGACGGTGGCATACAACGATCTCTCATAAATGTAGCTAATACGTACTACATGATAGCGCTGTTATGTACCTGCAAAAGATCCACTTCAGCCCAACCCTTGACAGTATGAAAATTATGCATGAAAGCAGTAAAGTAATCTACTCGTTCTACACGCATCCCCAGATACGCGTACAACGGTAGCAACTACCCGAACCATCGTCCTATCGACGGCATCGTCACCACAGGACAGAATTCTCCCACACATTGGATACCTTCATACAAACACACGTATGGCATGTAAATAATCCGGCATCATATAAACACTTCCCTAGATCGGCAGTGTATCCGATCATGCTCTCACAACTCTCACTTACCGAGGCGTAGAGGCAATGAATCCATACAACACCACTCAAGTGAATGGCACTCATACAATAGCATGCCGTATGAGCGACAAAATAGAACTATGATGCAAAGACCCCCAAGTTAGTACTTAAATAAGCCACCTAGAGTCCTTAACTGGGCATAAAGGAGATAACCACTGACACACTCTTACGTTTTAAATTAGAGGTTGAAACACCTATATGCTATAAGTTTGTAATTAGTTTTGTAACACAAAACCCTTTTGTTTTAAATACACGCATGAACAGTAACCTGCTAAACCTTGCTCTAATGCCAGCTGTAACAGAACCGACCAATTATACGAGATTAAGTAAGAAAATCTTCCGTCGAAGCAGATAATTTAGCAAACTTAAGCCCGTATAACCTGGTAGTCCATGAAACCACCAAGGATTTCACACCAATCGACATACAAACCAAGATCGTACAAGTTTAGCGAGTACCATCATACGTTACATAAAGTTCACAACGACAATAGATACATCAGAGTTTAGAACATAAAGTTATTACATACCAAGTTCAAACTGAAATAGCGGAAGCAAATAGTTTTAAAGCCACACACACACTTTTGATTCAGATACAGTGCCAGTAGGTAGTCATCTCCAACAAAAGCATCAGATGAGAAATACGAAGTGACCATTTGCCCTTGGTCCTAGTTGTCACCCATCGCCGGATACAAGCAGTTAATGCAATAGCCGTAGTACATTTGACCATCTGCAACAACAATGGGAACAACGCCCTAAGTACGAGAAGGTACTCAGCTAGACTTACCCGCCTTAAACCAAAATAAAACGACACCAAGGATTATGCAAGGCTTTCTTTAGTGGGCTAGCTGACTCTTTTTGTGAAAGCATAAGTTATCATGAACAAACCATTTTAAATACTTTGCATCATCTTTATTCTAACCTATCCATCTAGGTAAGCACCTGTACTATGGCAATCACATGATTAAACAATAACATCCAGTTACCAATTTAGTTTCAGCATAACTCATATCCTCCAAATAACCATTAGTGTTCCATCATTATTACTACGATGCCGTAGCTCGAGTCAAGTGCTCACTATCCAGGAGCGATGGCGATTCGAATCGATTTCTAACCAGCTGGTGATTTATTCCTCACACAAACCACACTCACCGATCAAGTGAGTTACAGATCACCAATAACACTTTTCAGGTAGCCGCGGGATAATCTGGAGCCGCAGTACCCAGGGACCGCCCGACTGCCAGGAATCAGGTCACACCTGCCCTTGGGCTCACTCTTCGCGCCCCTGTCATACCCCCATCAGCACCAATATGCGCACTCATGTAGATCCCGGCCCGAAAAGTGCCACTAGCTTCGCGGTCGAAAGGTACTTTATTCGGCCAGCTAAATGTGAGGCATGCGTTCAACATGACAAGAGGGACGAGCAACGATCGGTCCTTAATCGACACAGACGAAAACTAACAGCACCCCAGAACCCTATCTGGTTGCCTCCAACTTTTCCGTCCGGTCTCCAATTATCCATCACACATGGTTAATTCTAGGATATCATTCTTTCCATAGCTAAATTCTTCCAGTAACCACCTATAATGTAGGTGATCGAGTATCACCGATCGCTACCAGTCTAAGCAAGGCTAAGCGGTTATTCGATCCTGACCTAACAGGGTAAAATGTAATAAGGTAGGCAAGGATAGTAATAAATGCATCAACGGTTTCAATCAACTCCTACAACTTAATGCAACAATATATAAACTCATATATATATAGAAAGAATTGCTTTTATAAAGTAGGAGACTTAGAATGCTTTGGGGCTTGCCTCGTTCGAACGAACTAGGTTGGTGATCCACACACTCGGGCAAGTCCTCTCCTAGCTCCTCTTCCTCTGGCACCTCCGGTGCCTGAATTTCTTGTGGATCGGTCCCGGTCTCTTCTTCCTGAACCGCTACTAGCAACTCCTCCTGTGATCCTGTATGATGCAGATGTATAAGTGCTAATGCATAGGTGCATCGGAGAGATGACATGAAATGATCATGATGTATGAAAAGTGGATGAGCATGTTTAACTTCACTTGACATAATCGTAGCAACGCTCTTCTACAAGGTAGTTAACATCATCCAAGAACATGTACTACTATCTACTACAACAACCACTGTACTAACATGCCAAATCACCACAGCAAACTAAGATGCTTCAAAGATACACCAAAGTGAACATTATTAATTAACTCGCATTAAAGAAGATTGTTTTATTTTTTTTAAACTTAGGCTACAACAGCAACATACATTTCTAGTGTTCGTAAAAATCTGAGAAAATTACAGTAGCATAGTACTACTCTAAGTAGACTACCATAAAATTTTTATGGCATTTAGATAAGTAAAATAGCCTACACAAAAATGACAAGGCATAATTGCTTAAAAAGGCATAAATAGGAAACCTTAGTTAAAAGTGTCAAGTAACAGATTTCACATTTTTCCTAGTATTATTCTAGCATAAGAATAGCACTCACCAATTTTTACCTTTACTGGATCTATAGAAAAACTATGAAAATTCACACCAGATCCATCCATTGATAAAAGGAAATTCTATAACTCAAAAACTACACATGCACTAGCTCTAAAATTTTAACCAGAGCTTCTACTAAGCAAAAATAGATTACCCACAAAATTTCATAATTTTTGGACCACAGCAACTCAAGATAAAATTCAAACAAGTTTGCATGCATCTAAAAACACATTTCAAAGTCCTATTTAATTCATCCAAAATTTCTAAAACAAGTGCTCATATAATATTTTTATTAAATACTAGACATTACTAGGAACTCAACAAAATTAGAACCATAACATTTGGATCTACCAAACTTGAGTTACACATGTTTGAATCATGCACACAAATCTGTGAAAAACAAACTAAACAAAACATAAAGGAAAACCTAATCAGCTACTGGGCCAGCCCGGAAAAAATCACGGCGGCCCGCGACGCACGCTGGCGCGGCCCAGAAACGGCGCGGCCCATGCTGGCTCCCGCCTCTGCACGCTGCAACTGACGCGCGGGTCCCGCCCGACAGAGAGACAGCCAGGGGAGGAGAACAGGGCGGCGGCGAAGCTCATCGCCGGTGACCTCTCCGGCGAACCCGACGGCTCAGGTGCGCTCCCCACACCAAGGTGCACCTATCTAAGCCCTCAATTCAAACTCTACTGATCCCCAACAAGGACGATAGCATGAATGGCGGACGGCGGCACGGTCCGACGATGCTCCGGCGAGGTGACGACGCTACGGCTCTAGTGGGTGACTCTACGAGCATCAGCATCGCACCTAGGACCTAGCGTGAGAGAGAGAGAGGATGGGATGGCCACGGTGGTGGTTGTCCGCGTGGAGCGCCATCTCCGGCGAGGTCAGCCATGGCGGCGGAGGAAGAAAACGGCGATTTCGCCCTTACCAAGGCTCGATTGACTCGATTGAACGGTGGAGGTGGTAGAGGGGATCACGACGAAGCGAGGAGCAAGACGGCCAGCGCGTTTTTGCAGTGGCGAGCTCAAACAGCAACGGCGAAGCTCGATCAGAACTGGAGGGGCTGTGGTGGCTTCGGTGCTGCGCGCTGTGGAAGCGAAAGAAAGCAAATGGAGCAGGCGACTCGATCGGGCAGGCGCGCGGGGTGCTCAAGACGCGGCCAGCAGCGCCAGGAAGCCCGCGGCGCGTGGCAGCGCGAGCAGAAGGCCGGCAACAAGTGTCACCCACGCATCGGACGTTTTCTGAAACGGTGATCACTGTAGCGCGCATTCAGTTCCTTAGATCAGCCTGACAGCGCGACTTGATGACGTTTGTTCTCTTAAACCGTGACGAGTTAGCGAAAGAAACGTACATGAAAATTGTAGACCTACCTTCCATCTACAACTTCTTTTCAATGCCAATCCTCAAATTCGCCATGGATTCGAAGTTACATCAAGCCCAAGTTGGCTTGATCCAACTGAAATTGCAGTTAGGACTTAGAAAATTTGCTAAGTATTGAATCAGCTTTCACTTCTGACTTGTGGGCCCCTTTTGAACATGTTGTGCACATTTTCATGACTTGGCTTCTAAACAAAGTTTGTTCCTTATTAAATTTGCTAAAACTTTGCTTTAGATTGTTCAGGCATGCATAGACTCTAAGTTGCACTTTTTAAATAGTCAAACCAAAGAGTTCAGGAGTCAAAACAAGTCAACCACTATTTGAAAACTTAATTAGGCAAAGTGGTTAACATGAACATTGTTCCTAATGACTTTCTAAGCATAGCTAAGGTGTTTAAAAAATATATTTAGCCATACCAGACATTGGTCACACAAGAATCAAGCACATAATGCATTGAAACGATGGAAAAACAATTGAAATGCTACATTTGTTTCAAGGTCCTGTTTCACATGTTTCATGATCTTGTTGCCTCGTACTAACTAGCTAGATTCCACTAAAGCGAGTTGCACATGTTGCAAGGTATGAGAAACTCATGTTGCATTACTACCATTCACAAGCAATTCAAGTATGAATACAAACAGAATTTGCGAATGTTGCATATGTTTCGATAATATGTTTCAGGTGATATATGCTCATGAATGGATGAATAATGCTCATGTTCATGAAATGCAAGTGCAATTATGCAAGCCTGTCACTAGAGGTGTTACATATAGTACGTGGTTAAGGTATGTCTAATCTTAAGGAGGTTTGCTAGCTAGTTAAATCTGGTCTATAGTTCGCTATTATGGCTATAACGATCCGGTCGATCCTCACTGATGGCACTTTAGATCGGAGGATGCTAGTTGGTAGATTTGTTTTCGATCAGGCGTGACCTTAACTGTTTGCTATGCCTGCATCGGCTAAATAGCCAATCGCCCGCACTTTAACATTCATAGCATGTTTTCATGATCCTGTTAAACATGAATAGTTCTATTTTCTTTAAAGATTTAATCTGTTATCTTTATTATGGCTGTCATCGATCCGGTCGAACCCCACTGTTAAAGATAATAGGTTAGATTTGAGGAGTTTATAGGTCTGCTCGTATTGAATAGTCGATTGTGCATATGCTATGACCATTTTTCTACTTAAATCGGCTATTTCAGCCGATTCGACTGTGCTTTCACAGATATAGCATGTCTTTTAGAAAACCTATCAATGCATAAACGGTTTTATGGATTCTTCGGCTTTAGTGTGTTATTATCATCGTAGCTGCCATCGATCCGGTCGAACCTCACTGTTGATAGTAACAGATTCGATTTAGAGCGTTTGTAGATCCGTTTGTACTAAACAGTCGATTTGTTCGCATGTTATATTCTTTTTCGTTAGATCATCGACTCGATGCTTTACATTGATAACATCCACCTAGCTGATAATTTTACCTATATCTGCATGCATTGTGCTTGTCATCATAAAGACAATAGTAACCTAGGAGCTTTACAGTCCGTAGATAGCCGATTCCTTCGTGTATCGGTTATTTAGTCGATTTTTTCGTCTGGCTGCTTCCGATTTCCGAAGCGGCACACTTGAAACTGTTTAGGCAAAACCGACATGTTCCACCTTAAATTACTAATAAACTTCCTCTCCTTATCAATGGTAGCTTTGTAGGTCAAATTAACCAGCACACCTCGGGAGGAATTCGCAGGGTCGACGGGTCTTGCGATTGAAGCCAAGCGGATCTCCAGCCTTCCTCTATCAAGCAGATCCTTCTGATTTACTGTGTGCTTGACGCATCGACACGTTTTTGCGCCGACAATAAATTTTTCAGATACATGTTTTAAGTGTTTTATCTGTCTTTAGACTTATGTTATAAGTATTATATTTAAATGTTTTAAAAGTAGATGAAGTGTTGCATCTAACTCTTCACGTTCTGTTGCCTGTCTCGATGTCTCCTCTTCTCTCAGCACCGGAGGGAGAGCCGGAGAGTTTTTGTTCCCGGCCGAGGTCCGGAGCGCAGCTGTCCGGCTCTCCCTCCCTTCTCCCTGACTGGTGGGCCAGGCCCAGCGACCGAACCCGACCCAAATTCGCAACCCGTCCGTGCTCGCCTTCCTCTCCTCCGCCCGCTGTCTCTCGCGCCGCCCCCCCCCCCGCCCCCCCCGCCCCAAGCCCCAACCCTCTCGGACTAGGCAGGGGACCGGCCGCCCAGCGTCGTAGCCGGCGAGATCTGCCCGCCGGCGGTGGCAATGGCTGCCCCACACGACGAGGCCGCGGCGTGGTCCGAGGAGGCGGCGCGCCGGGTCTGGGCCGGCGCCGTGCCGCTCCAGGTCCACCTCCACGACGCCGACGTCACCGCGCTGCCCCCGCCGCCGCCCTTCCTGGTATGCGTGCGTATGCCCCCCCTTCCCCTACGGAGACTCGCTCCCTCCTCAGCAGCTACCTACCGCCTCCTGCCCTTCGCTTGCAATTTCTGCCGCGAACTCGCTTTGTTCCCAGGATAGGAATTCTCCGTCGTGCTACTCCATTGCCGATTGCTTGCCTCGCTTAACTGTTACGTTAGTTAAGATCACAGCTGCTCAGTTTCTAGGCCACTACAGTAGTGCGCAGTACAGGCCGTTTGTGCTCATCACATCAGAAATTGAGCTGCTGTTGTAGGATTTGCCAATCTTTTGTTTGAACCCATGTACAAGATACCCAACTACGGGTTGTAAAATCCTTGTCTTCACCCACGACTGTGTAATGCAAACCAAGCAAAACTTCATGCCAGCCTTATAATCTTGTCTAGGTTAATTAATATTTTGAAGTTGAATATCAGTGGGTCGTCATGACTCCTGGGTCAATTTCTGGAACCTACTCCTTCCATTTGTGTGAGGAGTTGAATTTAGCTCTACCGATCCCTGCAAAGTTTTATGCAGTGGCCAGTGATAAGGTTTAGTATATAAGGTTGGTGTGCTCCGTCGCTGTTACAATTACAACACAGGAGAATTCATTGTCTGTCGTTAATACCTGTCTGAGCATGATTCCAGTCTGATAATCATGTGTGCACTCTATTTTTTATTTCCTTGGCTTGTTTAGTTGGCATCTTATGTGCCCTCAGATGGTGTATACTAGTGTTTCTATGGAATTCACTGAAAATTCATCTATTTACCCCTTCCTACCCTCGAGTACAACAAAAGTGCAAAGCTGCTATTCGCCTTTTGTTTCTATGGAAAGGCCTATACTTCCCTTTACAGGACTGTTCTTCGTGTTGAGAAATATTTGGAGTTTTGGCATACGCTGTTAGTCCTCCATAATCTTATCTGTTTCATTTATGGATCTTCTTTTTGTCTTGAACAGACTTTGGGGCCAAGAATTGGGTACTTGCCCCTCTTGATACCTGTTATAAAGGCTCATTTCAGCAGTGCGCTCCCACCTGGTGTTGACACTGTTTGGTTTGAATATAAAGGGCTGCCTTTAAAATGGTAACATATGTTACTTTCTCCATATAGTTTTGATGGTCATTTACTGTTGAGTTAAATAATGGAAGCGCATGCTATTGTTCAATACTCTTTAAAGTTGCTGACTGCCTTATTTTATTTGTTTATTTTTGCACTCTTAGGTATGTGCCAATTGGTGTTCTTTTTGACCTTCTATGCATGAGATCCAGAAAGACCATGGAATCTAATAGTAAGGCTGCATTTTCACTTCTACTTTTATATGTACTTTTATGTACCTAATTGGTTTGTAGTATGTTCTCTGTCATTTGTGGTTTGTTGATGTAATATACATATGCAAAGACGGACTGATATATCTCCTTTCATAAACTATTTACATTATATGTTTCATATTTTTGTTAGCTTGAATTATTATTAACTATGTATTTTATACCAACTCTACCCCTGAAGTTTTCTCTGTTTTGACTTTTGACTTAATTTTGGACCATACTCCTACAACTCTAGTTACTAGGTTAGCAATTCAGCTCAGTGAAGGGCCAGTTAGGTCAATCTGAAATAATGGAAACATTTTTTACTGCAAGATATTCACTTTGTATCCCTTGCTTTATAGAAATCATACAGACATCAACGTTTCAAAGATTGCTCACGCAGTTTATATGGTTAGGTCGCTAGGTTAAAAAGAACAGTGTTGGGTGTTTTTTGACACTTTACTTGACTGGGCCAAAAAAAAGGGCAGACGGCTCCCACATGAGTGGGGTCTGGGGGCAATATGGAAAAAACAAACTTAAGGATTTTTTTAATGCATGGCAGTTTTCAGTTGGAGTCTGGAATTATGAGATAAAATTTCTGCATTAGCTTGATGTTTCTGGTACCACATGTTCGTTTCTCTTGTTCAGTTCTTATATAGTTGTATATTAACTCAGCTTATGTATCAACTATAGGTCCATTTTAGGGGATATCCCTCAGAAATCTTGTCACCATGCGAGGGTGAAGATAGCGTGAAGTGGAGCTACATGACTTCCCTGAAAGAGGTTTGTTTTGAGAACCAAAATTACCACCAAGTCCCATCACAAAGGAGACGATAGTAATTTTGGTTTTTTTCCCCTCTCTTCAGGCCACCTTCATCATTACTGGGAACAGTAAGAGTGTGATGAATATGTCACATGCTGATCAAGTCGCTCTGTGGGAATCTGTAATGAAAGGTACCCTCTAGAAACATCATCTCACTTTGACAAACATATCTCTGGCTGGTGAAATGTTCTGAAATGCATTTCCACCACACTTTAACCATTATTGTGTTATTTGTTATTAGGTAATGTAGATGGGTATAAAAATATCTCCACCAGGCTTAAGCTTGGACCATTCGAAGATGATGGGTTAGTACGAACAGCCTCCGCGGAGCGGCAACGTCAACAAAATTCTGATGAACCTGAATCTCCTGGATCTAGCAAACCGTGTATGCTCTTTTGCTCTGGGACTTTTATATTGTCATTCATGTTAAACATTCACATGCTTACAAGAATTTAATACGATAATCTGGATTTTTTTTCATAGTTTCATTCAATACACTTTCCAAGTTATATAACATTAAGTGATGCCATGTTATGGTATGCCCACATACCTTGCTGGCTCTGATCAATTAATCTATGGTTAGGCAGGGTCCCTGTTCGATTATATGTACGCAATGTTCAAGAAGACCTTGAGTATATAGAAGATGCAGTACCTGTTAGTGACTGGGAAGGTGTGTCCTACATAAATCGGCCATTTGAGATTCGCAAGGTTGAAGGTATGTGGTGCCACAGAACTTTTATGTTTTTGTATGGCTAAGCTAGTTGTTTCCCTTAACACATGTAGTTCACTCTACGTCGCAGGTAGAAGCTACATTACCCTGGAACATGCATTGCAAACATTGCTTCCAGAGTTCTTCAGCTCAAAGCCCGCGGGGGCACTGGACTCAGCTGCAGACAGTTCAGATACCACCAACTCTTCAAGAAGTTCTCAGGAGGCAGAACAAGCCCTGGCAAGTCCACGAGAGGCGGGTGCTGCCAAGAAAGCGAGGGTGAAGCTGGTTAGGGTGCAAGGCATCGAGCTGGACATGGACATCCCGTTCCTTTGGGTCGCCAGTAACCTGAAGAACCCTGATTACTACCTCCACATATGTGTATACGTTGGCACTAGAAAACAATAGGCTAAGAGTAGATAGAAAAAATGTTAGATACTACGTGTATTAGTGTGCCAGAAATCATTGGCTTTGTTCTTTGGTTATTACATGTGTTATCCTTTGTATATACAGATACAGATGCTGAAATTGTAACTCTGTTGGATGCACGGTGGAAGGATGAATTGGATGGTGAACCATTTTTTTTGTGTGTTTCCGACCGACATTGCAAATGGTATATCCTGCCTGGAGCAGAATCGTGGTAGGATATTGTTGCATATATATGCAATTTGGCATCATGATGTCTGAGTGCACCAAACACATGAGTTCTGAACCTGATGATTCTGAATTTCTGATGGTCGCTGTGGTTCACATGTCTTGGTGAATGCCATCTCTTCCAGATCTATAACACTGATAAAATATATTGAACAAGCTAGCATCGCAGATCAAATTCGTGGAGAAAGCTAAACCAAGGTAAATTCCAGCTACATGCCCCCCCTACTAAGATAACATTCCATCTATATTAAGATAAACAATAAGGAGAAAAAATCAATAAAATAAAATACAAATAGCGCTTCCTCTGCGGGTACGGCTGTCTCTTGCGACGGCCCCTTTTTTGGGTGGTTCATCATCCCGCCATCGATCTGCCTTATAACAACCGACACCTCCTTTCCTTCCTCCGATCTCCCCGTCTCCCTCTTCTCTCCCAGATCCATCTCCCGGCGTGGCGTCAGACTGTCACACCCTTGGCCACCGGCGATCGCCGTCGACGTGAGCACGCAAGAAGAATCAGTGACGAGGACGCCGGCAGGGTAAACCCCTCTGCCTTGGCTGTGTTTGATTTCTGATGAATGTCTGAGTCGCTACAGTAAACGGTGCGGCACTTATATGCTCTTACAGAGACTGGACATCAGGGTCCACACGACAGTGTCTCACTGGAAAACGTAAATAGACTTTTACGCTAACTGTTTACATGACACGGCTTCCTTCCATGGCCACCTGCTCACTGTATGTCGTCCGGCATGACATCTCCCCCCCCCCTTGAGCTACCGCTTGTCCCCAAGCCGGCGCATCTGGGAATCTCTTCTTGAACACATTGTAATCTTCCCAAGTCGTAGCTGATGATGGTAGGCTGGTCCAAGTGACCTTGACTTGAGGAATCGTCGTGTTGCCTTTCTTGACCAACCGACGCTCCAGGATTGCTTCAGGCTTGGCCGCTGCAGCTTCCAAGTCAGTAGTGACTGGAAGGGTATCATATACAGGAGTATAGTCTGCAATGAAAGGCTTTAGCTGTGAAATGTCAAAAACAGGATGAATTAAAGATCCTTCTGGCAATTCAAGCCGATAGGCCACATTGCCAATGCGCTCATGTCTTCAGATATGGTCCAAAGTACTTGTAAGCTAGCTTTGGAAAGGGTCTCATTAGCCACCGAGGATTGTGTGTATGGTTGGAGTTTCAAAGAACACTTGATCGCCAACAGAGAAAATGATAATCTTGCCTCTTCGATGCCAAAGAACTTCATACGGTTACGTGCTTTGGCTAGATTTGTCTTTAGGGCTTCTAAGTGCAATTCCACATTTTCAATGATCTCAATGACGATGAGTTGATGTTGAAGCTGGGACATTAGGAACCGCCCCCACATTGGGTTCGTAGCCATCTGAGCCTTAAAAGGTGAGCATCCCAAAGGCAAAGATGATAGGATGAATTGTACCACAGTTCCGCTTAACGACCACCCATCGAGTCCAAGCTTTTGGGGAGTCTTGCACAGAGCACCGGAGATACATTTCCAAACATTGATTGACTCTTTCGGTATGTCTATCTGTTTGAGGATGGTAGGCAGTGCCGAGTTGGAGATTGATTTTATATAGCTTAAACAGCTCTTTCCAAAAGTGACTGAGAAAGACAGTGTCCCTGTCAGTGACTATTGTACTTGGTAATCCATGTAGTTTGACTACATTGTCCATGAAAAGCTGTGCAATAGTTGCTGCAGTATATGGATGTTTGACTGGTAGAAAATGGGCAAATTTAGTGAGCCTGTCGACCACCACCAAGATTACACTGAAGCCCTGGGATTTGGGTAATCCTTCGATAAAGTCCATGGACAAATCCCTCCATACACCTTCTGGAATTGGCAGGGGCTAGAGTAAGCCCAATGGATGATTGTTGGAGTGTTTCGACTGTTGATAGACAGAGCACTGTTTGATAAATGATTCAACATCCTGTTTCATACCTTTCCAAGCAAAGTGCCTTTTAAGTCTGTGGTAGGTAGCAGCAATACCTGAGTGTCCTCCAAGAGCGCTGGAATGACAAGCAGCAATGATTTTGGTTTGAAGTGCTGCATTTTGAGCAATACAGACTTTGCCATGGTGCCTAATCAATCCTCTGTCCAAACTGTAACCATGGGCATCTGGACTGGAGATGGCTAACCTTGTCAGGAGTTGCTGGGCTTGAGGATCTGTGGTATAAGAATTAAGAACTTCCTGTATCCAAGCAGGTTGCACTGAAGACACAGCTTGTAATGACATAAGATGGGCTACTCTCGAGAGGGCATCAGCTGCCACATTTTCTTTGCCTTGTCTGTAGACAATTTTGAAATGCAGTCCCATTAGCCTTGTCATTGCTTTCCTCTGCATCTCAGAGTGGAGATTTTGTTCATTGAGATAGGCTAGGGATTTGTGATATGTCACTATGACAAACTCTTGTCTTTGTAAATAAGCTCTCCACCTTTCCACTGCCATGATCAGGGCCAAGAACTCCTTTTCATATATGGATAATGCTTTATGTTTCTCTCCTAAGGCTTTGCTAAGATAAACAATGGGTTGACCTTGCTGCATCAACACAGCTCCAATGCCATCATGGCAAGCATCTGTTTCAATTGTAAAGGCCTCTTGGAAGTTGAGCAAAGCCAGGATAGGTGTTCTTGTCATTGCCACTTTAACATTGTCAAATGCCGACTGGGCTTCAGGAGGCCAAGTGAACTGTTTCAGTCTCAGCAAGTTGGTCAGTGGTGTGGTTAGGACTCCATAACCTTTTACATACCGTCTGTAGTAGCATGTAAGACCCAGGAATGCTCTCAACTCTGTGAAGGAAGTAGGAGCTGGCTAGTGGAGCATAGCTGAGATCTTGTTTGGATCTGTGGACACCCCTTCTGCTGATATGATGTGTCCTAAATATTCCAAACGTGACTGTGCAAAAGAACATTTGCTCTCTTTAAGGAAAAGTTTGTGGTTTCTCAATTCAGCCAAAACCTACTGCAAATGATGTTTATGGTCTTCCATAGTGGCACTAAAAATTAGGATGTCATCTAAGAAGACCAATACAAATTTCCTGAGAAATGGTTGCAAAATTTGATTCATGATGCACTGAAAAGTAGCAGGTGCATTTGTGAGTCCAAATGGCATCACCTTGAACTGATAGTGGTCGTGATGAGTTTTAAATGCAGTTTTGTACTCATCCTCTGGATGCGTTCTCACTTGATGATATCCTGACCTCATATCAAGCTTGGTGAAGAACTTAGCTCCACGTAATTCATCTAAGATTTCTTCAATGGCTGGCATGGGAAACCTATTTTTGATTGTGATGTCATTCGATTTTCTATAGTCTACACAAAATCTCCAGGTGCCATCCTTCTTTTTGACCAAAAGGACTGGTGAAGCAAAAGTACTATGGCTATGAGCTATCAAGCCAGCTTGCAAAAGCTCCTGGACTTGTCTCTATCTCAGTTTTGTGTAATGGTGAATAGTGGTAAGGTTTAGAATTGATTGGAATAGATCCAGGCAAAAGTGGGATGGTATGGTCATAGGCTCTCTGGGATGGTAAGGTTTTGGGATCAGTGAACACATCACTATAGGTTGAAAGAATGGCAAGAATTTCAGATGGTGGGGAAGTGTCACTAGGTGTGGTTGGATTGGTTGCTGGTACATAGTCCAGAAGAACAAAAGCCCATATGTCATTGCCCTTGGTGGAGTTAAATACCTTAGTGGCCGAGGTAGACTAAAGTTGTAGAGGGGGTTTTGTGATTCCTTTCAGCTTGACAGGTTTGCCCCCGACACAAAATTCTAGAGTTTTGTGTTGCCAGTCACATTGCATGGGACTATTGGATTGAAGCCAATCAAAATCAAGGATGGCATCATATGGATGCATATCCAAGACCACTATATCAGTAGATAGTGTATGGCCTTGGCAATACCAAGACAAGCCTTGTACCTTTCTGTTGGTGATCATCCATTCACCATTTGCTAGCTTCACTTTTTTATCTTGAGTGGACACTGTAGGTAACTTGGCCAAAGAAACAAACTGAGAGCTAATAAAGCTATGTGAGCTACCACTGTCAACAAGGATGAGCATCACCTTATCCTGGACTCTGGCTTTCAGCTTGATACAGTTTGTGTTGTCCACACTGGAAATAGCATGCAGTGACAACTGGCAAAATTCCTCATGAAGTGTGTCTTCAGCTGCCAGTTGATTGAGGACATCATCAGACAGTTCTCGATCAAGGTCATTAATGACCAATGCATTGGCTTGAGGCTTGTTTCTCTTAGGACACACTTCTAGGTGGCCAGGTACAAATTTGTCACCACAATTGAAACAAAGGCCATTTGCCTTCCTGTAGTCCCTTAATTGCCTATCATTCCACAAAGAAGCGGGTTGAGGTGCTGGCTTGGTTTCAATTCTTGGTGGCATGTATGGTTTTGGTTGACTGACATTTTGTTGATATCTAGCCTTGCTTCTATCATGCACTCCCTGCTGAATCTTAGCAATGATTGAAGCCTTATGCACCATTGTTGGCATTTGACTCTCTACTGTCCCTCTGATTTCTTCCTTGAGTCCTCTGATGTAATGAGGTGTGAAAAACATGTCATCATAATTAGGATTGTGCATGGTTACAGCGAATTGCAAGGCTTGGAACTGGGTGGTGTATTCTGCCATTGTCCTAGTCTGCTTGAGGTCCAATAAGTCATTCATTGCTGTTTGATAGTCATCGGCTCCAAACTCCTCTTCTACCACAGCACAAAAATGATCCCAATCCCTGAAAGTATGGTTTTGTTTGTAAGCTTGGTACCACTTAGCAGCATTACCCTCAAAATGCAAATGAGCAGTTGTAATCCACATGCCCTCTGGCAGCTGGTAAAGCTCAAAGTAACTCTGACAATTGTCCTTCCATATCTTGGGGTCTGTACCATCAAATTTGGGGAACTGCATTTTGGGCATAGCTTGGCTGGGCAATGTGTCTCGTCTCCCATTCTTGGTGGTGGTCTCCTGATCTTGGAAGTTTCTGTCTTAACAGTTCCTTTATCCTTTGTAAAGACATTTTGAAATGATGCCTTCTCCTCAAACAATATGGATACCCCATCATCATCATCATATGCAGCCTCATTGTCAAATTGTCTCATCGTCAACTGTGCCACTACTGCCCCATTGGCTTTGACTTGTTGAGCTATCATGTGTTGTTCAGCAGAGTAGTTATCCATGGCTACTCCCCTGATATCCATCTGGGCTTTTAGCTGCTGTTGAAGTTCCCCAATATCATTGACTCTGGTGAACAACAGATCGAATTGCTCCATGACCTGGTCCATGAACTGCTTCTCATCGTCAGCACTTCTGGCCATGGTGTCCAACAAAATCTGGGTCTGTTTCGATGGTTTAAGTGGAGCCGTGGTGACTGATGGGCAGAATCCGAACCAACTCGGTGTAATCGGAGGAAGGGTAGGGTTTGGTGGAAGTGATTGGGGCTGCTGGAGGAGTGGAGATGGTGAGGACCAGGTAGCCGACACCAAAACCGTCACTGACCCAACTCAACCCAAAGGAGGGACCTCTGGGACCTCTCGTCGAACACCACACGGGTGTGACTGAGATCAACCTGCCCACCGGAATTACGAGCTGTAGATCGAAGTGACGGGATCGAGACGGTACCTGAGAGTGAAGAGCAGACTACGAGCACGAACGGTAGACTGCGGTGATGGTGTAGGTGGGGTGGTGGTAGGGCGTCGGACCACTGGATCCGCCGCTGGATTCGTCGAAGTTGCGGGTAGGGAGCGATGAGGAAGAGCGTCGCGCTCGTCACCCACGCCGAGGATAGATTGTCTCTGATACCACTTTGTCACACCCTTGGCCGCCAACGATCGCCGTCGACGTGAGCACGCAAGAAGAATCAGTGACGAGGACGCCGGCAGGGTAAACCCCTCAGCCTTGGCTGTGTTTGATTTCTGATGAATGTCTGAGTCGCTACAGTAAACGGTGCGGCACTTATGTGCTCTTGCAGAGACCGGACATCAGGGTCCACACGACAGTCTCACTGGAAAACGTAAATAGACTTTTACGCTAACTGTTTACATGACACGGCTTCCTTCCATGGCCACCTGCTCACAGTATTTCGTCCGGCACGACACAGACGCGCATCTCGCAGTTGCAGTAATGGCGGACGAGAAGCTTGCCAAGCTGCGCGAAGCCACCGCCGGCCTCACGCAGATCAGGTCTGCTGCACTCTTTCGCTCTCAGATCACGTACTTATGGCCCCATGAGCGAGATCGCAATTCTTTCTTCTCTGGCCTCTACCTTCCTGATGCTCTGTCTTGGTGACACTGACTGGTTGGTTGGTTTCTTGGCGGTGTCTGCAGCGATAATGAGAAGTCCCTCAGCCTCGTCGGCCGCTAACTCAGGTAAGTGCCATCAGCTCATGATGAAGAATTGCTCGGACCAGAAATGTCGATCGATCTGACAGTGTCTCATCGTGCCGGCGAACTTGAAGCGGCGACGAGGAGCTCATCGAGTGGGCCAAGATCCACACGCCCACCGACGAGGTGGTGCTGCCGTACGACACCCTGGAATCCCCGCGACCCCGCCTGAAGGTACGCCTACTCTTCTGCTGCGTAATCCTGACTCTGATGCACGGGAATGTGAATGCCAAGGCTGATTTGCCCTGCAATAAATAAATGCAGACATTGAGGCAACCAAGAAACTGCTCGACAAGCTCGCCGTGCTCAAGCTCAACGGCGGCCTGGGGACGACCATGGGATGCACCGGACCCAAGTAAGCCGTGCCCAGATCTATCGGATCGAGTTCAGGAATGCCGTAGGCTGTAAAGTCTGCTTTCGGTTTAGTTTCAATTCAATGCCTGAATCAAGCTCTAGCCTTTTGCTTCCATATATATATGCGGCTGCTGGTATCGTATCTGAATATGAGCATCATGTTCATAGAGCTCTCAACAATGCTGTCTGGAACTAATGTTAATTGTATGTAGATCGGTCATCGAAGTGCGTAGCGGATTTACTTTCCTCGACCTGATTGTCATCCAGATCGAGGTGGGTTAACTTAGAACATCACGACTGACTAATGCAGCGTTGTTCCTGCAAACTTCAGAACACTCTCGATCTTCTTTCTATCTTGTATGTATGGTGACGCTTGGTGGCATCATTTCTTTTACAGTCACTCAACAAGAAGTACGGCAGCAATGTGCCGCTGCTTTTGATGAACTCCTTCAACACCCATGAGGACACCTTGAAAGTAAATTCTCTCTTCATCACGAGTTCTTCCTCTTCGTATTGGGGACCCAAAGCTAACGGTTATGCTCGTCCTGCAGATTGTTGAGAAATACGCGAATTCAAGCATTGAAATCCACACATTCAACCAGGTACGCTAGGCAGAACTTTTGTAGGTGTTGGTCACTTGTTTTTTTTTTTTTTTTACCTTAGCTTACCAATTTGACTCTGAAAATATGCTAATCTGGCAATAAAACAATTTGTATCATTACAGAGCCAGTACCCTCGTGTGGTAGCTGACGAGTTCTTGCCATGACCGTCCAAGGGAAAGACTGACAAGGATGGCTGGTAAGCCATCGCTATATGTAGCTCAACCAGAACATTCATGGCATGAACACTAACACTAGTTCCAACTTTCAACACCTTTTGCCTTATATAAATTTTCAGGTACCCTCCTGGCCATGGTGATATCTTCCCATCACTGATGAACAGTGGAAAGCTCGATTTACTATTCTCACAGGTCTGCATCAATCTGGATATACCCTTAGCTCCCATTGTTGTTGATCCAGAGTTTTCTTGCATTAACATAATAACATTCTTTTCTTTGTTGAACCTGTTGCAGGGAAAAGAGTGTGTTCATTGCAAACTCGGATAACATGGGTGCTATTGTTGACATGAGTATCCTTATGTAAACTAGCATTACCATTTACTTTTGCAAGTTTTCTGGTTAATAAAGAGCATGCTACTTTGCAATGTACTTAGCTGTTGAATAGAGATACTGAACCATTTGATCCACAAGCAGAATGAATATTGCATGGAGGTATGTGACTATCTGATGAAGCAAGATTACTTGGAGTTGGACAGTTGGCTGATAAGTAAGTTCTTCAACCTCTTTTCAGGTCACCCCGAAAACTTTGGCTGATGTAAAAGGTGGCACACTGATCTCATACGAAGGAAGAGTTCAGGTTAACTTTTCTGTTTCCTTGTGCTACCGGAGCAATGAATTTGTCTTTCTATGCTTTCCAGTTTGCAATGTCGTTTGATGCATTATTACTTGTTCCTATCTTAATTGAAAGGTAGAGCTCCCACCATTACATTAAAAAATGTATTATTATTTGGAAAGTGTTTATGCAGCCGTTCAGGCCTTAATTTTTTTTCATTAACGCCTGATTACTGTTTAAATGACAATAACCTTCTCTCTATGTGCAGCTTCTGGAGATTGCACAAGTACCTGATGCACATGTAAGTTCTAAGATAGCACTGCATATGCATTGATAATAAGTATCACAGCTAAGTAATTGTATGATTTTATCTGAGATCATTGCCAAAACTTTCTAAACATAGGTGAATGAGTTCAAATCAATTGAGAAATTGAAGATATTCAACACCAACAATCTGTAAGGATCATATTTTTAATTTCATATCTTCTAAACAAACTTGCTCATGTTACCTAATGCTACTACTGGTTTGGCAGGTGCGTGAACTTGAAGGCCATCAAACGCCTTGTTGAAGCTGATGCACTCAAGATGGAGATCATTCCGAATCCTAAGGTACGAGTGAACGTTGGGAAACCCTTTTTCCATCTGAGCCACTTCATGAACTTAATAACTGGTGTGAATTTTAATAGAAAAATATAGTTATAATGGATAACATATAATTTCAGGAAGTCGATGGTGTGAAAGTTCTTCAGCTGGAAACAGCAGCTGGTGCAGCAATTAGAGTACTGCCAAAGTACTATGTACATCACCATGCTTTTATATGACTATATATAAATATAATAACAATATTTTATTGGACCAGTTCTTTGACCACGCCATTGGTATCAACGTTCCAAGGTCCCGGTTCCTACCAGTTAAGGCAACATCAGATTTACAGCTAGTACAGGTTTGTATGCTATGCTGAATAAAATTGAGTATGTAATGCGCTCTCTAGCTGTCTAAATGAAAACCTTTATTTTTGCTTTGTAGTCTGATCTATATACCTTGGTTGACGGTTTCGTTACACGTAATTCAGCTAGAACAAATCCATCAAATCCCTCAATTAAACTTGGTCCTGAGTTCAAGAAGGTCAGACTCTAGCATTTAATTCATAACATTCCTAAGTTGCAGAACACCTTCCTAGTTCAGATAAGTTTCATGTATTTATTCGAAGACCACATGTATCATGTTAAAAAGTTGCAGAAAAACTTTATGGGGGCAATTTGCAGCTCCTTTTCCCATGTTGTTTGTTATGACTCCTTTATGAAGACACATAGAGTAATGACACTTCTTCTCTGTAACTTTTAGGGGAAAGTGACCATCACAGCAAAACCTGGCGTCAAGCTAGAAATCCCAGATGGAGCAGTGATTGAGAACAAGGTATTTTTTCTCAAGAGTCACTACTGTTGATGTCTCAAGAATTTTGCAGTTTTAAAGCAAACAGATATCAGTTTTGTTCCATTTGATGTTTGACACATTTATGTTATCTTCAGGATAATTTTGAAAAGGAAAAAGGACAACTATAACTGTTACATGCTCACTCTAGTTAGAACTCCTAGACAAGTCATTAAATTTTAGCATTCCTCTTCTGGATAGCAAAAGGAGCGCAAGGACAAATTTTGAAAAGGAAAGAGAACAATACTAGAACTATTACCTGCTCACACTAATTAGAACTCCTAGACAATATAAGGTTATCATAACTTGATGAGGAAGCAAGTTGATAGCACAGTTGATGTTTCTAACAACAGGGTATTTATTCTTTTATTCAGGATATCAATGGCCCTGAGGACCTTTAGATGAGAATCAGCAAGAAAGCTCACTTCACCAAGTCGCAGATCATTTTTTGTGTTTTTTTCCTGTATATTCAGGCATGCTCCATTACACTACGGAGAATATTCATTGCCCAGTTTTGTTTCAATATAATCAAGAAATTTTACATGTATTTTACTTTGAGGGAAATATTTTATACACTTTAGTTCTCCTTATTGTCCAAAAAGAAACTTCTGTGTCTTGAACAAAAAAACAAAATCCTGTCCCAGCAACTACCATCCCAGCATGCATCTAATCATAGGTTATTACAATTGCATATCTAATCAGCATGGACCTCAAATGTCAGTAAATTATGTAATCCATTCCTCTGAAATTTGGCACACTCCATAAGTACCTCAATGCTCCCTGTCCACTGCAAATAGAAAAGGTCACCCTGTCCACTGCAAATAGAATGCAAATAGAAAAGGTCATTTTTCGGCAGGAGAAATGACTTTCAGTAGCTCTATATCCAGTTCAAAGGGGGCATCAGGCTGCAAAGAAGCATGGAATCAAACAAAACAACTTCAGTACATGAATGTGCTAATCAATCTGCTTGACCAATGAAATTTTAATAAATCAAAACATGTACCGGTATCTCACTCATTCCCCTTTTCCCATATCCCAGCTCTGGAGGGACAATTACTCTCCTCTGCATGACCAACAGCATATATATACATAACAGAGATGAAGTTAGTAATATACTAGAGGCGGAAAGGCTGAATTATTTGCCTTGACTTGTGCTAGTAGTCCTCCATACCTTTCCCCTACTTTCATCCCCTCAGTTATCGTGTACATGGCAGCTGGAGGCTTTGGTGCCGCTTGCGCTGAGTATAGCCCATTGGCATTGTCTGCAAAGTCCCGTTTTCGTTCTTTCCCAGGCAGCGACCCAACAGTGAACTCATAAGGCTACTAGAAGAAGACACACGAATATCTTAATTCTCATTGTTCTAGAGCAGGGATATCAGAATTTACACAAGAATCAGGTGCAGTTTGCCACATCACCTGGGCGATACTCCGGTTCCCTGCTAGGAGCTTCGATTCACGGCTTGACACTGCGGTGATGCCACGGTATATGCAGTCGAAATGAACCTTTAAGAGTTGAGAAGCATTACTTTCAGTTAAGAAGGAACTGCAATGGGCATTGGAAGCGTGAGGAGGAGGAAGTGATACGTTACCTGCACAGTTGAGCCCTTTTCAGCAATTGGCCCCTTCCCTTCAATAAGATCATAGTACTTCAGACCATCAGCTGCTCCCAAAATGTTATCAGATCAGATTACTCGGAGAAACTCAAAATGGAATTTCAATCAATCAACAGTGAATATTCAAGAAGGTTATTGTGTTGCAGACATAAACAAGTTAGAACCAACAGCATTTGCAGTAAAAAGATCTTAATCTTAGCAGCAAAAGGCTGTAATTAGCTGAGATTCAGTCGCAAATAAAGGTGCCAGCTTTAGCAAGAAACTGAGCGCAGATACAGAAACCAGCAGCGCCAGGAAGCAGGCAGGCACACCGACGTACGTGCAGTGGCGTAGTCCTCCGGCGGCACTACAATGCGTCCCCTCCTCGCGGCGAGTGACGGCGGTGGCGGCGCGACGGACGTCAAGAATCTGGCGGAGAGGAGCTGCACGGCCGCTCGCCGCCGGGAGAAGGCGCCGGGGAGGCAGCCGAGGGCGAAGGTCTCCCTCGAAGGATGAGACGGGGCAGACGAGGGGAGCGCGCGGCGGTGGAAGGTTCTAGAAGGCAGGGCAGAGGAACCAATGGGAGAGTTGAGTGGAGGGTCCGAAATGGCGCGCCCACAACGTCCGCTTCATCATCATATCCATAAAGAAAGCACAGGTGGAGTAGCCCCAAAATTCCAATGTCTGGTGGTTGTTTAGTGACTTGGAGAGTGTGTTTGTGTGCGTGTTTAAAAAAATTGAAACCTTTGCAATCAATCTTTTGGGTTTGAAATACGAACAAATGAACAACTTGATTGTACTGTCTGTCAAAAAAAATGCAACTCTAGCACAGCGCTAACCACTACTAAGTATCTTAAGTTTGACCAACTTATATACTATATATAAAAGCATTAATACTTTATGATACCAAACAAGTATCGTTACATTTGTCGTGAGATATACTTTTATACGTACTTATGTGGTGTCATAGACATTAATATTTTTATCTATATATTTGATTCAACTTTAGCAACTTTAACCAATAATGCATCTAGAATTGCTTTCTTTTCTAGACAGGGGTATTACCTTGTGAAATCAATGTGTTCGAGAAAAAAAAAACTTGTACAATCAATTCATGGTGGCCAGAAGATACATCGAAAGCATGATGAGAGAAATCTAAAAAGGGCGTACCCAGTGCAGAGAGCTCCCGCTCTGTGCGGGGTCTAGGGAGGGGTGTCAGTGGCAAGTCTTACCCTCGCCTGTGCAATGCGAGGAGACCACGACTCGAACCAGGGACCTTCCGGTCACAGGCGGTAAGACTCTACCGCTTGCACCAGGCCCGCCCTTCATGAGAGAAATCTGAAAGAACAAATAAAATGAAACAAACGTAGATTCCATTCATAACACCATCATCATTCGTGAACAAGAGTTGACTATACAATTTTACAGTTTTGCCAAACTCGGACGACTTGTTATCCGCTACACAGCCTTTGGCTCTAATTTCCTATATATAAGGACACATAGATTGGCCCAAAGATGATGTATCCCAGGTCAAAAACGTATACACAAGCACTAGCTTTCTATATCAATATCAGTACCAGGACGGTTACTCATTGGCGTTGTTGGCATTGAACTTCTAGAGAGGCTCATGGTCCGCTTTTTCTTTGGTGGCGGCTGCCTGTCATCGACGAATGAAATGAATTTTCTGAGGCTGCACTTCAATGTCGATGACCCTGCATCCACGGAGATTGCTGATCCCGGCTGTTCATGTCTCAGGTACTGGCGTAGCGTGATGCCAAAGTAAATGAGCACGGCGAGGACACATGCTGCGCCACAAATGAGGAAGAGGCCCATGAAGCTGTCAAGTTGGAGCTGGTTCGAGTCCACAAACTCAGTGTTGTCAGTTGAGCAATCGCCTGTCTTGAGCCACTTGTCATGGATCCGCTGCAGTTCCCCATTCTCCGACAGTGTTAGGATTGCGGTGGACAGGTCTACTTGCAGAGGGGAATCCCTTGGATATGCCTGATAGAGTGAGTTCTGTAAGAGCTATGTTTGAAATAATGAAACAAGGTTGCTACACTCTGGATATTAGACTTCTGAAACACTAATCTTAGAGAATGTGCCCTTTTTCTTAAGAAAAACTGATCTTAGAGTGTACCATCAGCTATGTAAACAGTAGATGGAACGCTTGTAGTTAATGCTGTAACTCCAGTTTGATAATCTTGAAGGCATTATGAGATGTGTTTTTGTTTATATTTCTAGACTAGACTAGAATATATTTCAAGACAACTTAAAGTTCAATGCACTTACAAAGCCCCATCCTGTATTGGTGAAATCTGAGCCAGCAACAGCAATCTTGCAGTAAGTTGACAAAAACAGCTCAACATAGGGGCGCTCATCAACAATGGCCATAACACCTCCTTTCTTAGGGCCTAACTTGAGGTTTTCAGCGTATTCTTCAGGAGAACCAAGAGCTTTCAACCTCGACCGTGAGATGTTCAGTTCCTTGACCATGTATTCTTCGGCAAAAGAACCAACTTGGAAACCAATAGGATAATCACTATCTTTCAGGTCATCAATTCCTCTTATAGAAGTATCAAGTTGTTGCACGGTTAGGATGGAAGTAAGACTTGCAGTATAGCTTGATTGAATGATCAATACAACAAATAGCCATATGATCAGAACACCACGTCCTAAAGTACTCATAGTGTTTTCTCCTGGTAATAAAAAAATTAAGGGTAGAGGTGCCACATCAGTACAGAGGGTCAGTTACACTAAAGGACATAACAGGAAAGGCTAGTTTACTCACTATGTGCAAAAAATAGAGTCGAAAAGCTGAACCTGCAGAGAATAAGACACATCATAAGCATTAATTTCAGAGGAAAGAATCAAGCCATCAGACAGGCATTTAATAATACATGTGCAGAAGTACTTTGACAGGCAAAACTAGAAAATAGAGGATAATATACCATATTATCACGTGAAATAGATTATGAGTGCAGACATCTTTTCTTCAACCAATCTAAAATTACAAGATTTAAATTCCTTGTTCATTCCTAGATGTTCCATTTGGACAAAATATCAATGTTGAAAAACACAGTTTAAGGCTGCCAATAATGTGGAACATGTTGCATGGGAACAAATGGAAAAATTAACATCTGTAATTGAAAACAAGATGTATGTATAGTGAGTGCAAAAGATGCCATTCAGATCCTTACCAAACAATAGTTATTATTTGTTGTCACAAGGCGAAATACGAAATTCATCATTTATTCGATGCTCAAGAATCCAAATAACCACACCCACAACAAGAAAAGACAATCCTGTAACAAACCACATCCCCAATGTAAATGGCTGTAAGAATGCCCAAGAACTTGTTATATGTTTTTGATTGGAGCCAAGATAACCAGGCCTGACTCAATAAAGGGCTGGGTGAAATCAGTAGTTTTAGTTCGGCTCATTGTAATTACAATATCCCCTACTGCTGCATCAAAACCCTGCAGGATAAAGTAACTCTGATCACTATTATACATGCTGAAATGTGGAGGAGGGAAAAAAAATTGCATGTCCATACTTACATTGTCCACTACCATCTGTACAAGTTCGTCATAATTAGGATTTTTAGTACCATTGCCGAAAGGTATAAACCTGTATGTAACTGGATAAGGAAGCAATGACAATGCTTGAGTGAAGACATCGATGCAATAGCCCTTCATTGACCCAGTAGCATTATCTTGGCTAACAAACTCTTTAAAGCTATATCTGTTAGGGACGCCAATTTTCAACTCCTTGGCATTGGAAGGAAAGGCCCAGCCTCGAGGCTTCTGTGCAGTCTGTCCAGGCCAAATGACATCATAGAGTTGTTCATTGGCAAGAGAAGTATTAGGAGGCTTCGAATATAGGTCCTCTGGAAGTACAGTCGATAGCAATCTTGTATAGTTTGACCAAAAACCAATGGTCCGCATGCCATTCCCAATTATGCTTATGATATCATAGGCAGGATGAATGAGTTCAAACTGAGCATTAAACTGCACTTGGCCAGACACCCCAGTGAAGTTCACATTTCTAATCTTATCCAGTAATTTGTTTCCCATGTCAAAAATACTCATGGCTTCAAGGTGAAGAGTTCCCCCAGTTTCGTCACGCAACCTTGAGTCATTTGTAAAGGAAATCCTCCCACCATCATCAAAGAAGGCATCCAAGGCCCGAGCTACAGTCCACACACTATCATAAACATAAAAACCATAAGCACTGATGCGAAGATCACTGTGGTTGTATTTCTTGCTTAAGCTGCTCCACCTGGACACCAGATTACTCTTCATCTTTGACTTTAGGGTGTGTGGACGTACAGTCAGAACACCTTGCATGCCATTTATAGTTTCAGCAGGGACCGATGAATTCGCATCAAGATAAGCAGAAAGCCAATCAGTTGCAATCCATACAAAGCCGTTGCCCATCATGTTTAGTGAATTAGCAATTGACAAAAGCTTGAGTCCGGGGTTCCGAACCAGTATGGATGATAATAACACGAGACTCCATATTACTAACAGTAACCAATAGATTTAGAAGCTCACTTTTTTTAGCATTGGAACGGAACCCGGCCTTGTATGAAATTTTGCAGCGCCTTGCAGTAAGTTCATCATCCAAAGCAGCAATGCCGTTTCGACCATAATCATCATCAACGTATATGGCAGTCACTATCTTCCATTGGTAGTAATCAATAACTGCAGCCACAGCTGCCATTTGGTAGAGATCGCTGGGCATAGTTCGCATGAAGTATGGGAACTGGATTGATGATAGAGTTGCATCCGATGCAAAGGACATCAAAGGAACTTGAAGCTCATTTGCGACATATGAAATGATATGTGCAATAGGAGAGCATTGTGGCCCAATGATTGCAACAACATCAGTCTCCATGAACTGCAAAGCTGAAGAAAGGAATACTGTATCATAATCACAAGTCTAGAGTGGAAGCACGGAGTATTGAACAGTGAAATAAAAAAGGGAATCGGTATTAAAGATGGTCTACCTTGAACCATGCCAAGGAAACCGTCATCACAATTTGTATCTCTTGTGTCAACTCGTAACGTTGTTCCATTTAGAACTGTTGGATCTGAGTTGATATCATCCACTGCTGCATGGATGGCAATATCTGAAACACCTCCAGTGGTGGAGTTCAACCGAAGAATAGACCCAATACTCACAACTGAAGGCCTTGCAGCTAAGCTTTTGTGGATCCCATCAGGGACGAGAAACAGGGAGAGAACCAACAACATGAGAAAAGCTATCTTCATATTGGCCCAAATGTTTCAGAGGCTACTTTGAACTTATGAAGAAGTTGGCAAATTATCAATGAGTGTGTGAACCCTATCGAAAGAGAAACATGGAGCCACCTTATTAGGATGAACATATATAGAAATGTGCACAAGAATAAATATATAGGATGTTTTCTTGTAAATTGAAAGGAAAACAATAAGAAAGAAGGAGGTGAACAAATATTAACAGCAAGAAGCAAATATAGGAATAAGATGAATATATGGACTGAACGTTTCAAAGAAAAACAACTAGGTGATTACACTAGACAAACCATGAATGGAAAAAAACAATCATTTGAAATATGGTACAAAATGTTTTGGTAGGCGCCAATAATGATATCACATTTCCAGAAGGAAGAGAAAGAGAAACCACAAAATGTAATCCCAGCATTGATCAACCCTCACCACATGAAGCTTAAATGGATCATGGATTCTCCTGGCAATCATCATCCAGAACCTAACTTTGCTCATATCGCCCTATCCCACCCATAACCCAGATGCAATGCGTGGTCCATTAGTGAACAGCGACAGATAAAAGAGGTGGATGTCTTACTCAATCCACATATTCCATTTCGCACACCCTTTCGCTATGAACGAAAAGAACAAAAGCTGGATATTTCATACCTTGGCACTGTGCTATGTGCAAGGCATAAGAACCAATCAAGGTATCGATTCTATTCCTTGTGTCGATCAGACAACAAGAAGAAAAAAAAACAACACGCATTCCACACTACTATAATGATGGGGTTGGGTATTGCCAAGCACGCTTGCCACGAGGAGGTACGCTTCCATACAACTAGGGGGGCTTCCTGGAAAAGTGCAGCAATGCCTAGATTGTCAAGCAATCAGCCCCTCCATGCGGTTCGTGCTCGTTTTAGCAAGTGACGATCAGCAGGACGGACCTAATCGCAGATGTTCTGGCGAATTCCTCGCTCCAATCAAACCCCGACAGCCTCAGGTACTAACAAATGTTACTACTAGGAGAAGTACTAGCGACCGGGAGAGGGATGTGCAGGAACTAGTCCCAAGAAGACAACTTTTGCTCCGAATCACTACTAAGAGCCCAGGAAACGGCCGGAAACGGCAGCCATTGACAGGTGGAGACACGGGGATTTGCTCGGCTCCAGGAACAAAAATGTTGAAGATGTCTCTGTGCTAGTTCTGGGGCGGGAACAGCATGAGGAGGGAGACTTACGGGATGGCGTTGGTGCTCTTGCTCCCCAGAAAGAGGAAATCTTGGTCGTCTCCGGGGGAGCGTGCCGCGGCTTGACTCCTTGTCAAGACCCCAGGAGGCGGCGGCGGCCTTCCCTGAAGCTGGTGACTTTATTTTGGAGGCGAGGAGGAGCTGGGAGTATATAGCAAGAGGAGGGAGACGGAGATTGGAGAGTGGCAGCAGGTGGACCCCACACGGCGGACAAGCTTCAGCCTATTGGAGAGTGGCAGCAGGTGGATCCCACACGGCGGACAAGCTTCAGCCTGTTCGGGAGGCCGTATCGTATCGTGGATTATTTACTGCTGGCTGGTTTGGTGTGAGAGAAAAACACTATTTCCGGCTGGAAATTTACGATCGTTTACGAACAAGCGAACAGACTGGGCAATGATACCAGGCCCTGTTTAGTTGCACCCAAAATGCCAAATTTTTCAAGATTTTTTGTCATATCGAATCTTTGGACGCATGTATAAAGCATTAAATATAAATAAAAAATAAAATTAATTACACAGTTTAGACGAAATCCACGAGACGAATCTTTTAAAACTAATTAGATTATGATTGGACACTTATTGCTAAATAACAACGAAAATGCTACAGTAGCATTTTGAAAAAAAAAAATGGCATCCAAACTTGCCCCAGTACGCGGTGTATCACGTCAGCCGTGAGCTATATCATTAAACGAGAGTCTACTACTCTGCACGTGATTTGAACTTTTATTCATCGACCGCAACAAGCTCTATGTTGACTTGGGTTAAGTGAGGCCTCATTTAATTCGGCGAAATTTGGAAATTTGGCTACTGTAGTATTTTTATTTTTATTTGGTAATTAATGTTCTATCATGGACTAATTAGGCTCAAAACGTTCGTCTCGCAATTTTCAACTAAACTGTGCAATTAGTTTTTTTTTCATCTACATTTAATGCTCCATACACGTATCGCAAGATTTGATGTGATAGCTACTGTAGTATTTTTTGAGAATTTGGCTAAACAAGGCCTGAGGACTTATATTGACTAAATTATATATTGTATAGGTAGTTGGGTTTGTCTTGACTCTTGAGTTGAACTATATTCTTTGCCCCCTTTTAAAACGTGAGACTTTTTTTTCATACGTTTTTCTTACGAAAAATGAACTGATTCCAATAAAATTACTATACAATTCACGTGAAATTCTTGCGTTCCTAAGGGGTCCTTAACTTCGGCCGTTAACATCTAAAGATTTACATATGCCTGCCACACAATATTTATATAGATACTAGATTTATTACAAGAATGCTTTCGTTAATACATGATGTAGTTTTTTTTCCTCATTGGAAGCAGTGTGCTACTTTCGTAGGTATTGTCGGTCAAGTTATGAAATTTTAACTTAATACTCGTATTATATATAATAATCCCTCAACCCGATTGCTTCCTGCTCTTGGACAAGATTGAAGCATCTATCCATGGTGATTGGTGAGGCATAGACAAGCTAGATGACGTGTTATTAGCGCCGTGCAGCCGGCGTACGTGTCACAACCGCAGTGGTGGATGCATGGCGACGAATCCGGACCCACCGACACGCTTCATCTGTTCATCGCAATGCAAACAATTTGAGGCAGACAGGGGCAAGGCATCTTTTATGCAACCTCTACCTAAGCAATACTAGCACACTAGCCTCTAGTGGTCACAGTACAGTCTCTCACAGTCACGGGTCTGTGCGGCTGATCCAGTTTCAGCTGATTTCGACTGATTTAATAGCTATGAGAGAGAATAAGCTGAAGCAAAATGAAAGTATACCAGCCGAACAGGCTGTCGGCTGGCATTTCACCATGGTCCGTACATCATCATATCCATTGCTGCCGGTGCCTGCAACCTTGAGCCTTGGAGTGTATGATTGGGCAAAGAAAGGAATAGATAGATTTTAGTTTTCTCTGTTTTTTTTCCTTCCATAGGTAGGCCCCTTTTGGAACATGTGATTTATATATCAAGGAATTTTGTAGGTTTGTAAACCTATAGCATTTTTTTCTATGTGACCCATTGGGACAAAGGATCAGTCATCTTGAAATCCTATATAAAATTCTTATGGAATGGCTCAATCTATAGGGAAATTTGAAGAAAATTTAACAGGAGGTCCGACCTCTTGGAAACATCCTTTTATGTCTTTCTATTGTAATTCATGTGTTTCGCCTACGTTGTACCATATCCAAATGCTCCGTTACAAACTTTTCTACCGTAGAGAAAGACTATCTAACAAGTACGTGTGCAAGATGTGATACATGTGTGTTTCAGAGAGAGACAGGCACAAGGTTAACAAGACAAATACTAGGAGATGAGAGTAACGACGAAGGCGACAGCATGCGTGTAGGGGACAGCTTCCTCCGAATAATCATCTGCCAGTACCTGCTGAAGAAGCCACTGGATCATCTATCCATCCATCGATCTCAGTATTTTTTTTAAATAATAGTTTTATTTAGCAAGTGACCCAAGTCAATTGTGAAGTCATGCATGTGTACATACGCAAGTGATCGATCACCCATTTTATTATTATTAGATTAGCGCCCCGTTCGTTTGGGCTGATTTGGCTTATATTATAAGCCATGGCTGAAAGTACTGTTAGCTGGTTTGGTGTGAGAGAAAAATACTATTCGTTGATAGATAAGTTATGACTTATAAGCCAAATATGACCGAGCGAACAAGCCGCGGATTAGTTAACTTTACTTGTTGCCTTGAATGTCATGTATGAAAGGTACTAGTATACATGCATCGATTTCATGGTGACAATGAGTAAAGCTATATATTTGTGGCAGACAAATTTTATGCTGAGAGCAATTAGGAAGGAAGAGCCGGTAGTTTAGTGGTTATAGAAACTTTAGTACCATCTTAGGTGGGTTCAACTCCCCATATGAGCGAATTTTTCAGGATTTAATGTGTTGTGTTTTCAGTGGTAAGCGACGTTCCCGTCGGCAGCGATGTGCTTATAGTGACTTCGTCAATCTTGAGGTTTTGCCAGTCTTCGAAGATGCTCATAAGTGTAGGATTTGCGTGCGTGCGTTCATAGCGATGAGTGTGTGTCCGTTGTACTGTGTAATTTCTCAAAAAAGAACTAGCTAGTGTGGACTCCCTCTATTCTTAAAGAAAGTGTGAATCTGCTTCTCAAAAGTAAAAAAAATAATCTCAAACTTAACTAGGTTATAGAAAAAAGTACCATCTCTATTTTAAACTATAAGATGTTCTAATTTTTCTAGATACATAACTTTTGATCTGTATTTAAATATGCACTATGTCTATATATATATATATATATATATATATATATATATATATAGACAAATTTGCGTATATATAAAAGTCAGAATTCTTATAGTTTGGAATGGATGGAGTATCATTCTTTATGTCGTTAAATTAAACTATTGTAAAAATATTATTTTTTTATTAACTTAGTGATACTTGCTACGTGTTATAATTATAAATACTAGTATTTTTGTATATATTTAATCAAATTCAGGATTGTTTGACCGTTCGGAGTCCGTACCTACAGAACGTGCAATAAACGTGCACCACGCGAGCTGATATGAATTTGATACATCACTGTCACTCGAGTCTACCTCGATGAAGACTGTCCGCTACCTGTAATGTGCGTACGTCTCTCTCTTGATGATCTCATCAGTCATCTGTCCACACAGCAATTGACCAGGACGTCCAATTCCTTCACCTTTCTGCATCATGCATGCTATATATGTACTCTCCAATTTCCATTCCATCTTTCTTTTTTTAGCTTGGAAGATGACAGTAATTTTGATGATCAATCCAAACATATTCTGACGTAGAAGGTCGCTTTATTTGCAATTAATGTAAACACATATCTTTTTTTCTCATGCTTCACTGGAAAGACAACATTTATTGCAAATGCATCTCTTTTTCTTAAGCTTCATCGGCAAGACAAGCCAAGAAGAACATCTGTATTTAGTTACTCCCTCCATCTTAAAATATAAAGAATCCAATTTTGTTCTAAGTTAAAATATAGTAAGTTTGACCAAGTTTATAGAAAAGAAGAAAAATAAGTAGGACACGAAATTAGCTTACTTAGATACACTATGGAATATATTTTTATAAGATACCTTGGTAGATGTTAATATTTTTTTCTATAAATTTGTAAAAGTTACAATAATTTGATTTACTAGAAAACCATGGGCGCGGCATTGCCGCGCCAGCTAGGGCCGTTCTAGTAGAGAACCTGCGAGTAGTATTGGCGGTGGCCATGTATCGAGATGGAAAATATAACATATGACTTATTGGTAGTGACCTTATCTCCGATTGATAGGTCATTGTTCGAGAGCCAAATGCCGACTGAAAGGGTGGATTGCCGATCGTGCTGCAAAGAGGCCAACAGTTCCAACTTGATCGTTTGGGAGCCAAATTGCTTGATGTTTAATTTTCTATATATTTTTTTATCAAACTTGAGATGCTTTAGCTCTCCAAGAAAATTTGAATGACTTATAATTTGGAATGGAGAGAGTACTTATTCATTTGGTTTTGTCCCTTTTCAGATTATGTAGTGAAATAGAATCGATAATCGCTAATAAGTGATCTGCTCAGGTCATGGCACAACCTAAATTGATATTTTCTATTTCGAATTGGATGCTTTGCTGAAATATGCATTTTTTGATATTGCAAAAATAAAATTAGCTACAGGAACACCGTTCACTATGAGAGATGAATTTTGTGAAGCATTGAAGCTAAGCTACCCTAATGAAGTAGCATCAAAATCAAAGAACATTTCGATTTTCACCTAGCTAATGGTAAGGATCATGTCTATTTCTGAATAAGCACTTCACTCTTGATGTAGACTAGGCCCGATCTTCCGAAAGGTATGATAGCGTCGATTGGTGGAGACTCGACGTTCACGATCTAGGTTTCGAACCAAGATTGATTTGAACCCTCGCAACCGTTACACCACTGCTCCGTTGGTTATCAACCACGCGAACGTGATTGACCTCGCCGAAAAGGCTTTCCTACAAGCGAATCAAGAACACAAGCAAGAACGGGATGAATGCAATCTGAAATTGCAAATAAATATGAGGCTTATGAAAACAAGAAGGAGTTCAAGTCTTTATTCGAAAGGACTAATTGCCACAGGCGAACAAGATCAAGAACTGGGGCCCTGGTTCACAGCAAGCAGCCTTGGCGACACAGTTGCAGCAAAACGATGTCTGTTTCACGAGGAAATCAAGAACTAAACAAAACCCAAACCCTAAGAAGAGCGACGGCTGATAATTATAGAGTCTTGGACGTCACCCCCCCTGAACACGCCCCCTAATAGGCCCAAACACGATACACGGTCCAACGGACCAAAAGATGGTGTCACAGCATTCTGGCAGATTCTGGACGCTGACTTGTGACTATGATTCCCGTTGATTCCGAATAGCTTTTGACGTGAGACCACTTGGATTGGCTTCCTTATCAAATTAGCTTTCCATCCATATGTGGATCGTCGAGAATGGAGTCCGGATACGTCCTGGGTGACCAGTTTAAGACAGACTGGTCCTGGAACCCGAGATGGGCTCCAACTTCAGTTGGACTGGGCCTCCACCATGAAAAAGATGAATTGGACACCCAAGCTGGACCTCCTTCTCTCTTTGGCTTGTATGTGATGAAGTAGTGATGTCCTCATCATCCTCCCTTTCTTGAATTGAAGTCGTGCTCGACCGAAGTAGATCGTCTCCTCCATTGGATGACAGCAACGATGGCTCCGGAAGAAGACGTTCATCTTGGCACCCAATCCTTCGCAAATGCGGCTACCATGATGGCTTCCCTGCTAGGAATTCATCATCTTTCTCCTGCAAAAGGTTAGTACCAACAAGAGGCATAGCACTAGGAGTAGAATCAAGTGGACATATAGGCGATGTACAAGTTAGAGCATAACATGGTTCATCATGAACAGCAAGAACAGATTTAAGAGCAAATAAAACTTCTTTCATGTTACTTGAAGGTTCATTTAATAGTTTGCTAGAGTCTTTATCAAGGCCTTTCTTTTTCTTTTCAGCAAGTTCCTTTTCATATTGCACAATTTCTGTAGGTGTTAAAGTAAGTAAAGCAATGGTCTTTCCTTTAAACATAAAAGTATATCTATTTTGCCTACCATGATGTACAACATTATTATCATATTGCCAAGGACGGCCTAACAAAAGTGAACAAGCTTGTATAGGCACGACATCAAAATCAGCATAATCATGGTATGAGCCAATAGAAAAATGCACACGAGCAGATTGTGTTACCTTTGCCTTACCACTATTGTTGAACCACTGAACATGGTATGAATGTGGAAGAGCACGTGTAGATAAACCAAGAGTCTTGACAAGCTCAGAACTTACCAAGTTATTGCTGCTCCCTCCATCAATTATAGCACGAACACGGAAATTTTTGACAACGAGGAACATTTGAAACAAATTATGGCGTTGTAGCTTGTCTACTGGCTCAACTTGTATACTCAAAACACGTTGAACAATGATTGATTTATAGTTTGCAGTGCATGCCACACTATCAATTACCTTATCAGGATCTTCAGCACTATCCGCAAATTTATCTGCATAAAGATCAGTTGCAAGTGCAAATTCATTCTCTTCATCACTAGCACTAGCATACCCACCATCATCAGTAGCAATATATGCGCGTTTGCTAGGACATTCTTTAGCAATATGTCCCATGCCCTTGCAGCGGTGGCACACAACTTTAGAAGAGCTGCTAGAGGAAGGTGTAGCAGATCCACTGGAAGAAGGTGTGATAGGAGAACTTTTCTTTATAGGCGCTGGTGGTGTCTGCACATTAGAAAATTTACTCACCTCGGTTGAACGTGAAGGAATGGATGGAGTCATGGACGGAGTCGTGGAACGCCTAGGTTGTCGTCCCTGTACTTGCCTCTCAGCTTTAATAGCATAATGATATAATTGAGAAAATCTAGTCTATTCTTTATAGTCAAGAACATCCTGTATTTCACGACGTAAACCTCCAAAAAATCTAGAACACTTATCCATTTCATCCTCTCATATGTTACTACGTGCTAGACCAATTAAAAGCTCATGATAATATTCCTCAACAGTCTTACTACTTTGATTTAAACGTTGCAGTTTTAATCGTAGATCACGCTGATAGTATGGAGGAACAAATCTCGATTTTATTCGTCATTTAAGTGCAGTCCAGGTTTGAGGTATATGAGCATTAGCATTAGCATTAGCATTAATTGCAAATATCATTCCACAAGAAAAGAGCAAAACTAGTAAACTCACTAGTAGCAAGTCTAACTCTATATTCTTCCGGTACTTGATGGGAACTAAATTTTTGATCTACAACCATCTCCCAATCTAAATATGCTTCAGGATCAGTAGAACCAGAAAAATGAGGTATCTTAAACTTGGTTTTAGAGAAAGGATCATGATTACCTTGGTTATTACCTCTCATACCACGTCGGTTAAAGTTCAACCGATTACGGTTATGTGCATCCTCAGCACGTCGTTGAGCTTTGGCTTCAGCCTCCGCGTCACCATCATCCTCCTCAGAAAGATCATCCTCATCATCTTCAGGACGTGGTTCAGGATGTCGTTGTTCAACATCTTCAATCCTCTTGGCCAAATTGATGATTTGTTGAAGGATCTCATTGAACTTGTCATCAAGAACGGTACGAAGCTCATTCTTAGAAACACAGTCATTGAAATCTGTAGGTGCGTCCTCGTTTCCTTGGCTGCTGCCTCTGGCTTTTCCTAACATGGTTAGTAGGAAGGAGAAGACAACATAAATAGTATTATCCCTACCAACTACTTAGGTTGTGGACAAGGAAAAATAAGGCACTCAAACTCTCAATCATCTTACCACAGTCTTACAAGTGTTCTTACCAAAGCAACAGACGGTGCAATCGGTCGATGACTATGATACCGTTGTAGCTCGAGGATAACAGTTGCAAGGCGAACCTGTACTTGGTTAGAAGAAAGTGGAGCTTGGACAGGCACAATATAGTAGCAAGGAATAACAAAATTTGCAACTGAATAGCTGAATAAGTATCCCAAGTACTTGTCTTAGTTGCTAGTCTACTCACGTTCCAAGTATCAGATGTATCAAGTAATGTGAACAGCAGAAATATGATTAGGAACAAGGCAGAAATCAGCACACGGAAACACAGCTCAAATGGCGCTCTCTATGTACTCCTCTAGATATTGTTTCTCTTTTGCCCCTCTTTTTTTCTATTTTTGAGGTTGTCGTTGTTTTTTTGAGAAATTTTGACTTTTTTATTTTATTTTTTTGATATTTTTTTCTTTACTTAGGAGCACAAAAGAAATAACCACAGAAAATATGAGCTCAAAAAGTGAAAGACGTGGCCTGTGGAATTTTTAGAAAACTTGCTCAAAATCGGCAAAAACCTTATAACCACGAAAAGAGGATCTTGTGACCAGTTTTTGACCAATTTAAAATTTTCAAACCTCGAGGATGGACGGATTCGAATTTTTTTCTAATCGATTTTGATATATGGAACGTCGAAATCCGAGTTCGTATGCAAAAACTAGACCAGTTTTACGAACGGATTCCGAATTAGAGGACAAAATGGGAACAATGCGCGCAAAATTGGTCACGACAGTAAGAATCTAATGAAAATAGTGAAGAGAAGTACAACAAATTAGATGACGTGGACTAAGGTTTGATGGATACAAAAGAAACACAGCAAGACTTGAAGGTGTTCACGTATTATGATAAAAAACAAAGGAAAAAACACAAACTGGACTCAAAATAATCTAAACCAACAACCAGAACTTGACCTAGGGTACAAACTCAACAACGCGAAACAGAAACGAAATTGCACCGCACAATGAGGCTATAGGACAGGGAATATGTGGTGGCGTATATATTTTTTTTGGTTTTTTGTGGACTATAGGTAATGCAAAAACAGTAATAATCTAAAGGGAAAACAAAGTTATACCTAACGGATAATAAGGTCTCTGATACCACTTGATGTAGACTAGGCCCAAACTTCCAAAAGGTATGATAGTGTCGATTGGTGGAGACTCGACGTTCTCGATCTAGATTTCGAACCAAGATTGATTCGGACCCCCGCAACTGTTACACTACTGTTCCGTTGGTTATCAACCACGCGAACGTGATTGACCTCGCCGAAAAGGCTTTCCTGCAAGCGAATCGAGAACACAAGTAAGAACGGGATGAACGCAATCTGAAATTGCAAATAAATATGAGACTTATGAAAATAAGGAGTTCAAGTCTTTATTCGAAAGGACTAATCGCCACAGGCGAACAAGATCAAGAACTAGGGTCCTGGTTCACAGCAAACAGCCTTGGCGGCACAGTTACAGCAAAATAATGTCTGTTTCACGAGGAATTCAAGAACTAAACAAAACTCAAACCCTAAAAAGAGCGACGGCTGATAATTATAGAGTCTTCGGCGTCACCCCCCTGGACGCGCCCCCTAATGGGTCCAAACACGATACACGGTCCAACAGACTAAAAGATGGTGTCGCAGCACCCTGGCAGATTCTGGACGCTGACTTGTGACCATGATTCCCGTTGATTCCGAATAGTTTTTGACGTGAGACCACTTGGATTAGCTTCCTTATCAAATTAGCTTTCCATCCATATGTGGATCGTCGAAAACGGAGTCCGGATGCGTTCTGGGTGACCAGTTTAAGACAGACTAGTCCTGGAACCCGAGATGGGCTACAACTTCAGTTGGACTAGGCCTACACCATGAAAAAGATGAATTGGACGTCCAAGCTGGACCTCCTCCTCTCCTTGGCTTGTATGTGATGAAGTAGTGATGTCCTCATCAACTCCTTCCTTGAAACTGAATCGAGGCAGCAACAGTTTATAATTCTGAGCTGAAATAGGTAAAAAAAAACAAATTGAATGAACATGTCTATGAGTATGTTGTTTACAACGTTAACCATTGTGATGTTGTTAATATCCAATGTAATTAATAGCTATTTTAAATGAAACTTACATATAAAAGTAAAACCAGGACTGCAATGGTTATTATTGCATATGCCAAATGGGCTCAGTTCATTCAGAATAGAAGAAGGGACCATATACATCTAATGGTTCTCATCACTACATTTGTCAAATGCTTCAATTCAAAAAAAAGAGTACAATAGAAAGATCATAAAAGAGTGATAATCATCATTGTATATTTCCATATACCTTAGTTCAGAAAAGAAAATAGACAGATGGATGGTAATCATCACCGCATATTCCCAAATGTCATAGCTCAATAAAAATTTATAGTCATTATATAAATTGGAGCCATTGTAAGCTTACCAAATAGGTATGCATACATAGCTACAACAAACAGCTATGGTAAGCTTTGATTCCAACATCATTGGAACTAAACAGTATTGACTTCAATAACAGAAAAAACAGGCATGGACATATATATTTCTTATCTTGTAGGTCATCCATGAGAGGTGAAGTGAATGATGTCTGATGCCTTGGCTTCAATAGTAGCTCGTACATAAAGAGATATAGAACTATTTTAGACTAAAAAATCTATCACGACCCGTAAGCTATTTGGAAACAAATGTATAACTAATCAACATGTAGAAGTGTAGGTATTTTTTTAAGGATGAAATATAGTAATCGGAGACGTAATAGCATGTTAAAATGTAGTAAACTATTAGTTTGTTTAATAGTACATGAAAACAATTTGATTGTCTATACTTGTACAGCTCTTTGAATTTGTAATTTGAAAACAATTTGACTGTACAATTTCTAGCCTGCATGAAAAAACATGATGATAAATTCAGCAAAGAAGAAAGTCTATATACTTGTATAACGAGTGAAAATTAGCTAGCGTATCTCATCTTGTTTCCTAATCCTATTTGCATTTGCTAATCAAATTGAGAAGCAGAAGGGCTAGGAAGATTCTGATTATATTAGATTACAGCACAGAAAGGAAAGGGAGTAGCAAGGTTCTTAGTAATGGATATATAGCATGTTGTATGATCCTCAGAATATTAGAGAGGAACAAAATTTTTACCCTGAACTGCAAGAATTGCAGCCGTAAGATCACATGAAACAGGAGGTGGCAGTTGCAGGCTTGCAAAGACGTTGGCGGTGGTAAGAGGCGCAGCCATGGCGGGGCGCAGTGGGGCGAGGTGCCAGTGGCATGGGCCCAACGACTACACCCCCGGCCATGTTACCGGCGCCGAGGCGAGGTGGCACCTACACGGCTGCTACCCAGCGCGGGCGTGGGCGGCTCTTCGACGCAGGATGAGGCCGATTCCACGACGCGTGCGCAGCTGGCCCCGGACGCACGTGGCTCAGTAATCGCGAGCCCGGTCTCGCCGCACTGGAGCCAGCCCGCCGCCGCCGGAGCCCCCTGTATGCTGGAGCCCGCCGCCTCGCTAGCTTCGTCGGTGGCGAGGGACCCGCTGCTGGTGGCTTGCGCGCCGCCGCTTGCTGCGGCAACCCGCGGACAACCACACCCACGGACCGGGAGCCGCCATAGATCCCCGCCTCGCCGCTGTCGCAGGGGCCAGCTCACCGTCGTCGTGCTAGTGCGTCGCGCCCACTCATCGGAGACGCATGATTCAAGCCCGCTCTAGTGACCCTGCAAACGAAGGGTGGAGTGGAGAGCAGGGGTGGGGGCGGCGGTCCGGCGGAGGAGGCAGAGGGGAGAGGGGACGAGCGTCGCCCACGAAGCTTCGTGATGGCTCCGGTAAAGGCATGCATTGTGGGTTGATTGCGGTAAAGTTCGAGGGCTTTTTGAAAAAAAAAACTAAGAGGAGACCTGGACTGCGGGTTGATTCGACTAAAGTTTGAGGTTTTTTTTGCAAAAAGACCGAAGCTCGCACAATATGGGCCGTCCGCGCGGCCGATCCGATGGCCGGAAAAAGCGAGCGACGTGGCCATGTTGCCTGGTCCTCTTTTGGTAGCAGGATTCATATGATAAGATGACAAAACTGACCACGTATATTTCAAGACGGATGTAGTAGCATTTTTATCTTAGCATCTTGTTTCTAATATACTTTTTTTTATAAATGTGTTGTCAATATACTACTTACATCAATTTGGTCGGTCGTGTATGTAGAAAAGGGCAAGCAGCAGGCGCCTTTTGGTTATTTGTATATATATCCTCCTTGCCTGGCCTTATTGTAACAACGACAAGACAGGCGATTGGATCTCGGTATTGGCTCCGTTAGCTTGTTTTAAAAATGGCTTGTTCGGCTTTTTTTTTTCAGTCGGAACAGTATTTTTCTCTCATAACAATTCAGCCGGAACAGTGTTTTTTAGCCAGTTTCAGTCAAGTTTCAGACTAGCGAACGGAACCATTATTAATTACTAATCTCTATATATACCTTTCGTTGCCTCAGCAACAATAAACTGCATTATATATATTCCATGACTAGTACTACCTCCTCTGTCCTAGAAAAAAAAAACACAATTTTATAACAGTGTTCAGTCACTCAAACCTGCTTCTTAAGTTGATCAAATTAATTTACAAAAAAATACCAATATTTAACATACTCTCTAGTATGCACCATTAGCACCCATCATAGAATATATTTTCATGGCATATCTATTGAAGTCATAAACAGTGTTGATATTTTTTATAAATTTATTAGACAAGGTTAAGATAGTTTGATTTGAATCTGACCTAGAATTAGGTTCTTTTTTTTTGAAAGGAGATTAACTCGACTTTTAAGAAAGCCAAAGAATTGGGTTCTTATGGAACGCATGGAGAGTATTTGGCAAATACACTCTTATATATAATACACACAGAGAATAAAGAACAAATAAAGGTCGCTGAAGAAATAAAACTGATCCTTAGTTGCAATCTGTGAGTCGAAACCAGGGACGAATATGTCCTTATTTTTTTGCTTAAGTAACAGGAAAAGACCAAATAAAGACGCTGTGGTGCATGTGAATGTGATGGATTAGCGATAGCTAGCATGCATCTGATGCTGCCTGCCTGCCTCAGAATTCTCCATCTCACTCTACGCGGTGTGGCCGGCTTTACAGTCATCTAACCAGCCTATATATATTCATGTGTGAGAAGAATATGAAGCCTAAACCTGTTTGCCACACTCGCCCAGTTAATTAAGCTGCAAATGAAATGGAAACGCAGCATGCTTCTTCCAGTTAGTTAACGCCTGCAACAGCCGAACATTTTGACATACACAGCAGAATATATATAGTTGTTCTTGCTTTAATTTGGTGCCTAGCTTTGATGGTGCGATATGCAGATTTGATGCTTGGCACGGCCAACTATAATAACTACCGTGTGTCGTTGCCAAGATCATATACATTTATATCTATTCTGGAAAAAAATTGCAATTTTGCTCTTGCTATGTGTATTTATGAATGCAGTTTTTTACCCTCAGAGACATATGCACCTGTCCCTTGGATGTGCATGAGGTGCACCTATCCCATGCACTTCCACATGATGACGTTGGAGATGGGAGCACATGCTCTTAAGGGCAAATTTTAACATTGACGTGTATTTAGTCAAGCTTCTAAAGTTCAATCATTCGAACAAGATTATAGAGAAAAGTATTAATACTTACAACAAAAGATAAGTCTAGTATGAAAATATATTTCATGGTGAATTTAATGAGACTTGTGGTATCACGGATATTAGTGTTTTTTTATATATAAAAACTCAAAAAGGTTTGACTCGATACAGTTGTAAAATTGAATTCTTTCTGGGATGGAGGGAGTACATATCTTGGAAACAATACTGGCGTAGTAGCTAGTAATTGGGTGAACCTGGCTGATTTAAGCTTAATTTGGTCATGGCCTCATGTAATTTCATTTAGGCCTTGTTTGGCTACAATCTAATCCACCCCAATCCACATGTATCGGGTGGATTGAGCAGGAAAACTAGTTAATTTTCCACTCCAATCTACCCTACAATACATGTGGATTGAAGTGTAGTCAAACAACAAGCCCTTATACATGTAGCAATAATACAAATTGGATGGGTTATATTGGTGAAAAGAATGAATTACATGAAACCACGAGCCCCATGCACGTCATTAAACAACAGATGTATTAAGGGTGTGGAATTCAGTAGATTGTGTGCAGGAAAAGGAAGCACGAGCATGAAGCATCCCCAGTGCGGTCTAGCATTTTGCTCATTTATATTGGCGCCACACGGGAATGGGATTTGGGAAGGCAGGGTCAAACCACGCAAGGCATATATATGGCTTTCGGCCGTGGCTTTGATGCAGAGGAGAATCAGATACTTTCAGGCTGTAGCACCAGGCTTTCAGCAGTCTACTTTATTTGCATGGAACCTTACCGTTTGGGTTTGATCGCTATTGCTACTTCTAATAGGGCTAGGCAAAAGTTGGCCAAAGTTTGGCACCCTTTATTTGGACTTGGAGGCTGCAGCAAGATATTCTCCGATCCTGGGGGCCATTTCACCTTTCCCCTGTCCGTAATAACAACTTTGGAGACGACCTGCTGTAAAATCAAATCTCTATGAAATTTATTTGCCTCCCAAACAGATGGATGAACTGGTTGTTTGGTTAATTATGATGAGAGGATACCAAAGCAAATTGATCATGCATGTGGAATGCATGCGATGCGGTGGACAAATAAGTCAAAGTTCTGGTGAAATCTTGATACAACCAAAGATGATACGTCAGGACACCACTTTTCAGACAAAAATTAAAAGAAAATCAGCAAGGCAAAGCTTATTCTTGCTCTTGATTTGTTTCTGTTTTTTTAGAGAGATGTTCTTGCTCTTCTTCTCAGCGACGGAGCCAGCGGTGGGGCTGGGGGCTCTAGCCCCCCTACCGATCCTGGGCACGTGGAGCCCCCCTAAGGCATTCTTTAAAATTTTATGCATAATGTATTAGATAGGAGGGGCTAAGGTTAAGAGAAGATAAAAAAGCCTCTATTCTTTTGTTCAGCCACTCCTAAATTTTTTTCTGGCTTCGTCCCTGCTTCTTCTGCACATCATCTTGCTCTTTGTTGTCTTTGGAACAACATGAGTCCATCTAGCTTCTTGTCCTTAGAACTAGCATCAATGCATCATCTTGCTCTTTGTCTGCACTACCATCTCTTCAATTCCTCAGCTTATTCAGCCCTTGGCTCACCTACAGTAGCTGGAAACGGTGAAAAAGATGGATCATTTTTTCTAGGAAACCTACAGCGACTGATTAGGTTGCCTGAACTACATCTAATTTGCTTGCCTATAAGAGAACTTGGATCAATTTGTGAGATACCAGAGTGATTCGACTTCATGAGTCAGGACAATATGATTTAAGTTCGTCCCAGCATCTCAATTTCTTTCTGGGTAGCCCATTCTGCCTCATGAGTTCGACACCCCTAAGCCTAAGTACCGTGGGCCATCAGCCCATTCTGGGTTTGCCACCAACCATACAACTTAGAAACGATTTGCCCCAAGTAAACACTAATGAGTCATGAGTATATGATTAAGCACGGTCGGTAAAATCACTCGCTCTTTATGCCCGTGCTGTAAGATCTGAGGTGTTTTCCCAAGCTGATTCAACCTGTAAACTCCATAATGAATTTCTTGCCTGCAAAAAAAAAAAAGCAGCTAAATATGATGCAAGAATGCATCAGCCCAATCAGAGTTCTGGTGAATTCCTTAACGAATCGAGAGCACGTCAGGACATCGCAAGTAACAGCATCGATTTTCCCTCATCTTCCACTCTCCGGTCCAGGCCAAATAATCCGCAAAGCGAAAAAAAAAACTTGTATCATGTTGAACCATTTCTAAGCTCTTAAGTAAGCCGAGCAGGTATTAGAGGTCATCGAGCCCCTATAGCTGACAGACGACCTTACACGAAAACTGTCTTCCTGTCCTTTTACCTCCAGAACTAAATCCTGCTAGAATGCTAGTCCACCTTTTTGTTGCCTTTGGAACTATCATCATCTTGCTCTTCTTCTGCACCGCCTTCCGCTGCCTCAGCTTTTGACTCGTCAAACTCCAGCAGCTGCATTTGCAAGAAATGTGGTCAGAACTCAGAAAGTCCTGTATTCTGATTTCTGATACATATTTTATGACATGCCTACTTTTGTGGGAAACAAAAAAGATAAAACTTTGCAAAGCACACCTACCCCCAAAAAAAATCCCACCACCATACAGGAAAAAGTAAAGATGATACGAAAATGAAACAAATGACAAGGAGATGGAACTACAGATCGCCATCAACATTCTTGAGTTCAACCATCAACAAGTGTAATAGGAGTAGTTAATAACAACTCAGCATAAGGGCAAGTTCTTCATGATTAACAGTAGTACTGAAAAAGTGATAAGTACATGTACCGGCCAAATGTACAAATGAAAGGGCCATAAGGTGCCTCAGTCAGTAAGATACTCCAAGTGAAGCAATCAGATTGCAAAACAAGAGTTATTTGTATTCTTTAAAAGACAGTAGTTTACACCCAATACTAAATTGTTGTAACTGTACTAAGAAATTTACTTTTGCCATGAAATCCTTTTCTTGCATGCGCCACGCTAGTTTTTAAGATGTGACATGGTTTTGTAGTAACAGTTAAGAGACAACCATCAACCAAGCAGAAAATTCAGGAACAGAATTAGGACCATCCAAAGAAGCATATTTACTGTGTCTAACAGTTCATACAGTGGAAAAATGGAGCCCACCAGACGATGAGATTATCATTCCAGTCTTTTGGAAGAAAACGTTTTATAGAAGGAAGCAGTGTTGCACTACATAAAGGGCCTCATAAGTACAGCACATAAATAGCTTAACATGTCTGCAAAAGATGTTCCCAGAAAAACTGGACTTACGAGAGAGCAACAATGCCTAGAATGAAAAAGTAGGCAGTGAGCACAGCTTTGACCAAGTCTTTTGAGAGAAACTTGAATAGAAGGAACAGTGATAAAAGCATAGCACTTCAACTAAGGGAAACCACATAGCATGCTCCTTGGACATGGTCTCCTGCATAATAGCAAATGCAAAAATAACTCAGTTGGTGGCAATGAGTTACAGGTCACAGTAATATCCAGCAGATACATAAACACATATTCCTTACAGAGGGTGGAGTTGGCTTGACAGAACGGTAGCGACCCACATAGACAGTAAGGCATTCTGTCAGTACCACATTCACATTTGGGTTTACGTTAACCACAAGTGGTGCCAAGCTCAGACCTGCATATTGTAAAAGACATATACTGCTGAGGTCAGCACACGGTCTCGTTATATCAAAGGGAAAGGAAGAAGTTAAGGAGCGGATGGCTCAACTGCACAATTATCGAACCGGCAAGAGCCAAATTGGCAGCTCGTTCATGTGTCTCCATTGTTAGGAAACAATCTAGGAGACTACCAAGGTGCCCTGCAAAGATGAAGAAGAAGAAGAGGCGTTATCCCCAGTGACACTTCTTATCTGAAGCAGCTAGTGTTGAAGTTTTTGATCGAATAAGCATTAAGGCTAAAAGTGGAGGAAATATCTAACGATAGAACAGATCTAATTTTATCCAATTTGTTTCCCATTTACAGTCCAGAATTCAGAAGCTGAGTGTTTTGTTCAGCAGTACTGTAAGGTCAAAGAATGCTTCAGCTATTCACACTGAAGCCCACAAGTCCAGCAAGCAAAACTTGGGAGCTATACGACAGCATAAAGGATACCAAGTTCCTAAGAAAAATCATGCACCAATGCAATAGCAAGTTGTCATGGTTCTGATGTCTTTCATCTCATAACTCAATTCCCAAATCTTCCACATGATTAACAGAATCAATTTCTCCTGAAAACCAACTTAGCAGAGCAACTCCCAAAGATCTGGTCCGCAAAACCCAGAGGCGTAAATTCATTTTATTTTTAACATATATGAATAATAAGGCCGTCACCTGGGATTACCAAGTCCTACGGGGTCAACTGAGATTTTCAAGACATCAGGAAGGCAACTGGGATAGATACAGCGAGCCGTAGAAGAGGATAATCGAACAGTGATCACATCAATCCGCAGGCCGCAGCAAAACAAACACAGCACGAAACTAACTGGACTGAAGCAGACAGTAAGATTATTTATGAATCAAAACCCGCAGCCGCAACAGAGAAATGCGAGATCTCGCCGCACGAACCACTAAGTTAAAATATCTGAAGTTTGACTAACTATATATAAAAAAGATCAATATTTTACGATATCAAACAAGTACCGTTACATTTATCATAATATATACTTTTATATACACTTATGTGGTGTCATTGACATTAATATTTTTATCTGTATACTTGGTTAAACTTTTGCCCCTTTAATCAACAATGCATCTAGAATTGTATTCTCTTGTGGACAAAGGTAGTACCTTGTGAAATCAATGTGTTCCAAGAAAAAAAAAACTTGTGAAATCAATTCATGGGGGCCAGAAGATGCATCGCAAGCATAACGAGAGAAATCTGAAAGAACAAATCAACTGAAACAAACATTTATTCCATTCATAACACCATCATCATTCGTGAACAAGGGTTGACTCTACAATTTTACAGTTTTGCCAAACTCGGACTACTTGTTATCCACTTGACCACTTATCATTGGGCGGTTGGGGTTGTTGGCATTGAACTTTTTGAGAGGCTGGTCCGCTTTTTCTTTGGTGGCGGCTGCCTGTCATCGACGAATGAAATGAATTTTCTGAGGCTGCGCTTACGATGTCGATGATCCTGCATCCACGGAGATTGCTGATCCCGGCTGTTTATGTCTCAGGTACTGCCGTAGCATGATGCCGAAGTAAATGAGCAGGGCGAGGACACATGCTGCGCCACAAATGAGGAACAGGCCCATGAAGCTCTCAAGGCGGAGCTGGTTCGAGTCCACAATCTCAGTGTTGTCGCAATTGCCTGTCTTGAGCCACTTGTCATGGATCTGCTGCAGTTCCCCACTCTCTGACAGTGTTAGGATTGCGGTGGACATGTCTACTTGCAGAGGGGAATCCCTTGGAAATACCTGATAGAGTGAGTTCTGTAAGAGCTATGTTCGAATTAATGAAACGAAGTTGCTACACTCTGGACATTAGACCTCTGCTGCAAATAAGTGCAAGGAAGGCTCCATAGTCTTAGAGAACGTGACCTTTCTCTTAAGAAAAAACTAATCTTAGAGTGTACTATCAGTTATGTGAACACTGGATGGAACGCTTGTAGTTAATGATGTAACACTACTTTGATAATCTAGAAGGAATTATAAGATGTGTTTCTGTTTATATTTCTACTAGAATGGAATATATTTCAAGAAAACTTAAAGTTAGATGCACTTACAAAGCCCCATCCAGAGCTGGTGAATTCTGAGCCAGCAACAGCAATCTTGCAGTAAGTTGACAAAAATAGCTCAACATAGGGGCGCTCTTCAACAATGGCCATAACACCTCCTTTCTTCGGGCCTAACTTGAGGTTTTCAGCGTATTCTTCAGGAGAACCAAGAGCTTTTAGCCTCGACGGTGAGATGTTTAGTTGCTTGATCATGTATTCTTTGGCAAAAGAACCGGCGTGGAAACCAATAGGACAATCACTATGTTTCAGGTCATCAAGTCCTCTTATCGAACTATCAAGTTGTTGCACGGTTAGGAAGGAAGTAAGACTTGCAGTATAGCTTGATTGAATTATCAATACAACAAATAGCCATATGATCAAAACACCACGTCCTAAGGTACTCATAGTGTTTTCTCCTGGTAATAAAAAATAAGAGCAAAGGTGCCACATCAGAACAGAGGGTCAATTATACTGAAGGACAGAACAGGAAAGGTTAGTTTACTCACTCTGTACAAAAAATAGAGTCGAAAAACTAAACCTGCAGAGAATAAATAATATCATAAGAATTACTTTCAGAGGAAAGAATCAAGCCATCAGACAAGCATTTAACAATATGTGTGGAGAAGTACTTTGGTAGGCAAAACTAAAAAATAGAGGATAATATACCATAATATCACGTGACATAGATTATGAGAGTGCAGACATCTTTTCTTCAACCAATCTAAATTACAAGATTTAAGTTCCTTGTTCATTGCTAGGTGTTCCATTTGGAGAAAATGTCAATGTTGAAAAACACAGCTTAAGGCTGCCAATAAAGTGTAACATGTTGCACGGAAACAAAGGAAAAAAATAACATTTGTAAGTGAAAACAAGATGTGTGTATATTAAGTGCAAAAGAAGCGATTCAGATCCTTACCAAACAGTAGTTATTATTTGTTCCCGTGGCGAGCCGCGAAATTCATCATTTATTCGATGCTCAAGAATCCAAATAACCACACCCACAACAAGAATAGACAACCCTGTAACACCCCACATCCCCAATGTAAATGGCTGCAAGAATGCCAAAGAATTTGTGTTATGCTTTTCTATCGGAGCCAAGATAACCAGGCCAGACTGAATGAAGGGCTGGGTGAAATCAACAATTTTAGTTCGGCTCATTGTAATTTCGATATCCCCTATTGCTGCATCAAGATCCTGCAGGATAAAGTAACTCTGATCACTACTATACATGATGAAATGTGGAGGAGGAAAAAAATTGCATGTCCACACTTACATTGTCCGCAACCATCTGTGCAAGTTGGTCATAATGAGGATTTTTAGTACCACTGCCGAAAGGTATAAACCTGTATGTAACTGGATAAGGAAGCAATGCCAATGCTTGAGTGAAGACATCGATGCAATAGCCCTTCATTGACCCAGTAGCATTATCTTGGCCAACAACCTCTTTAAAGCTATATCTGTTAGGGACGCCAATTTTCAACTCCTTGGCATTGGAAGGAAAGGCCCAGCCTCGAGGCTTCTGTGCAGTCTGTCCAGGCCAAATGACATCATAGAGTTGTTCATTGACAAGAGAAGTATTAGGAGGCTTCGAATATAGGTCCTCTGGAAGTACAGTCGATAGCAATCTTGTATAGTTTGACCAAAAACCAATGGTCCGCATGCCATTCCCAATTATGTTTGTGATATCATAGGCAGGATGAATGAGTTCATACAGAGCATTAAATTGCACTTCGCCAGACACCCCAGTGAAGTTCACATTTCTAATCTTATCCAGTAATTTGTTTCCCATGTCAAAAATACTCATGGCTTCAAGGTGAAGTTTTCCCCCAGTTTTGTCACTCAACCTTGAGTCATTTGTAAAGGAAATCCTCCCACCATCATCAAAGAAGGCATCCAAGGCCCGAGCTACAGTCCACACACTATCATAAACATAAAAACCATAAGCACTGATGCGAAGATCACTGTGGTTGTATTTCTTGCATAAGCTGCTCCACCTGGACACCAGATTACTCTTCATCTTTGACTTTGGAGTGTGTGGACATACAGTCAGAACACCTTGCATGCCATTTATAGTTTCAGAAGGGACCGATGAATTCGCATCAAGATAAGCAGAAAGCCAATCAGTTGCAATCCATACAAAGCCGTTGCCCATCATGTTTAGTGAATTAGCAATTGACAAAAGCTTGAGTCCGGTTCCCGAACCAGTATGGAGGATAATAACACGAGACGCCATATTACTAACAGTAACCAATAGATTTAGAAGCTCACTTGGTTTAGCATTGGAACGGAACCCGACCTTGTATGAAATTTTACAGCGCCTTGCAGTAAGTTCATCATCCAAAGCAGCAATGCCGTTTCGACCATAATCATCATCAACGTATATGGCAGTCACTATCTTCCAATGGTAGTAATCAACAACTGCCGCCACAGCTGCCATTTGGTAGAGATCGCTGGGAATAGTCCGCATGAAGAATGGGAACTGGATTGATGATAGAGTTGCATCCGACGCAAAGGACATCAAAGGAACTTGGAGCTCATTTGCGACATAAGTAATGATATGAGCAATAGGAGAGCACTGTGGCCCGATGATTGCAATAACATCAGTCGCCATGTACTGCAAAGCTGAAAAAAAGGAATATTGTATCATCATCACAAGTCTAGAATGGAAGCATGCAGTATTGAACAGTGAAATAAAAAAGGGAATCGGTGTTAAAGTTGGTCTACCTTCAACCATGCCAAGGAAACCGTCATCACAATTTGTATCGCTCGTGTCAACTCGTAACATTGTTCCATTTAGAACTGTTGGATCTGAGTTGATATCATCCACTGCTGCATGGATGGCAACATCTGAAACACCTCCAGTGGTGGAGTTCAACTGAAGAATAGACCCAATACTCACAACTGGCGGCCTTGCAGCTAAGCTTTTGTGAATCCCATTAGGGAGGATAAACAGGGAGAGAACCAACAACATGAGAAAAGCTATCTTCATTTTGGCCGAAATATTTCAGAGGCTGCTACAAACATATGCAGAAGTTGGCAAATTATCAATGAGTGTGTGAACCCTATCAAAAGAGAAAAACATAGAGCCACCTTATTATTAGGATGAACATGTGCAAGAGAATAAATATACAGGGCGTTTACTTGTAAATTGAAAGGAAAACAATAAGAAAAAAAAGGAGATCAACAAATATAGACAACAAGAAGAAAATATAGGAATAACATGAACATAATGGACTGAACGTTTGAAAGAAAAGCAACTTGGTGACTACACTAGATATATGATGAATGAAAAAAGAACTCATTTCTAATATGGTACAAAATGTTTTGATAGGTGCCAATCATGATATCCACTTTCTGTATTTCCAGAAGGAAGATAAAGAGAAACCAGCGAACAAAATCCCAGCATTGATCAACCCTCACCAAATGAAGCTTAAATGGATCATGGATTCTTCTGGCAATCATCATCCGAACCTAACTTTGCTCATATGGCCCTATCCCATTACCTAGATGCAACGTGTGGTCTCCATGAGTGAACAGCGATAGATAAAACATGTGGTTGTCTTACTCGATCCACATATTCATTTGGCGCACCCTTTCGCTGTGAACAAAAAGAAGAAAAGCTGGATATTCATACCTTGGCACTGTGCAAAGGCATAAGAACCAATCAAGGTATCAATTCTATTCCTTGTGTCGATCAGACCAGAAGAAAAAAACACGCATTCCACGCTGTAGTATAATCTTATTTTCTTTTAGTAGTGAAATGATGAGGTCAGGTATTGCCAAGCACGCTTGCCATGAGAAGGTACGCTTCCATACACACTAGTTGTACGTTCCAACAAACTCTTAGGGAGGGGACTTCCTGGAAAAAGTGCAACAATGCCTAATTTGTCAAGCAATCAACCCGTCCATGCGGTTCGTGCTCATTTTGGCAAGTGACGATCGACAGGACGGACCTAAATCACAGATCTTCTAGCGAATTCCTCGCTCCAATCAAAACCCAACAGCGTCAGGTGCTAACAAATGTTACTACTAGAACTAGGAGAAGTACAAAGGATCAACAGGGATGCGCAGGAACTAGTCCAAGAAGAACTTTTGCTCCAAATCACCACTAAGAGCAAAGGAAATGGCTGGAAACGGTAGCCATTGGCAGGTGGAGACATAGGACGTGTTTGTTTGCTTGGCCCGAATGGGGAGTCGAGCCCGGGGGTGCAACCCGACCTGTTTGTTTGCCTAGACCAGCCCGTGAGCCAGGCTGGCACGACCCTTAAAGCACCCTTGGGACTGGCCGCGGGGAAACGAACCGGGCTCTACTAGAGCAGGTGCTCACCTGGCTTATTTTGGCCCCAGACGGGTGGCCATGGAGGGCTCGTGCGGGAGGCGGAAATGTCCGCACGCGGCGCCGCCAGGGTTTTCGGCCTCCGATTTATCCCCCTCGTCGTCTTCTCCGCCGCTTCTCGCTCCCTCGCTCTCTCCGCTCTCACTTGGCCCGGTGTTGATGACGCGGTAGCAGACGCTCCCGACCCTTGGGGTTGGGAAGTTCATCCGCTGGCGTCGGTGTGGTGGAGGTGGCGTTGGTGTTCTGCCTGCTACATCTCAGTCTCCGCTCCGCCAACTGCTTCATCTCCTTCGCCGGGTGCTAGCTGGTGGTGGTTAGTGTTTCGCGGGCCTCTTCTTCTTCCTCTGTTCTGGATCTGCTTCCTCTTCATGATTACTATATGCGAATGCAGTTCACTCTGAGGCCAGCAAAGGCATGCCTGAGTTCTAAAAATTGTGTTTAATGCCTGCATGTAGATGGATCCAACAAACCAGCATTCTATTATGGCCACTCAAGTTGCTGCCATGGTTGTGGCCATGGTAGCTTTTGTGTTTTCCATAATAAAGAGGCTAAGGGGTGAGGATGAACCCATAGTGTATGGTCCTAGGGCTATAGCAGATGAGCATAGGCACAAGAACTTGTAGCTCATTTACAACTCTACCGATGCAGAGTGCATTGCCATGCTAAGGATGAGTAGGGCCCCTTTCTTTGCTCTTTGTAATCTGTTTAGGCAGAGGGGCCTTGTGCTAGACAATATCAATTCAAGTCTTGAGGAACAAGTTTCTATGTTCCTACATGTTGTTGGCCACAACCAGAGGTTTAGGGTTGTCCACCAGATTTTTAGAAGGTCCATAGAAACCGCATGCCGCCATTTTCGCCAAGTCCTATATGCAGTTAGAGAGCTTAGAAATGAGATGATCAAGCCACCTAACCTTGAGACCCACCCAAAGATTTTGGGCAGCCAAAGATGGAACCCTTTCTTTAAGGTACCTGCCCATTTCTGTCGAGTCCATTGTAGGTACTTGAATTACTTAACACAACTGTCCAAAATTAATTTGATTGTGTCTGGCCTTGTCTCTAGGATTACATTAGGGCAATTGATGGCACTCATGTGTTGGCAAAGAGTGCCTAGACACATACAAGGCGCCTTCAGGGGTAGGAAGAGTAAACCCACACAAAATGTAGTGGCTATTGTGGACTTAGATCTCAAGTTCACCTGCGTACTAGCTGGGTGGGAGGATTCAGCACATGACGCTTTGATACTGGCTGATGCTATTGAGAGAGATGATGGGCTAAGTGTACCTGAAGGTAACTCATTGTCCATACAAGTCATACTATTGTGCACATAACACACACATTCTTACCAAAAATATGTTAATTGCACTTGTAGACAAATTCTACCTAGTTGATGCAGGCTATGCTTGTCGGCCGGGGTTCATGCCACCCTACAGAGGTGTGCGGTACCATTTGTCAAAGTATTCTAGCCAAAACTATCCTAGTGACGTCAGGGAGCTATGCAACTTGAGGCACTCTTCACTTAGAGTGACGATTGAGCAGGCTTTTTGGGGCTTTGAAGAACCACTTTTGTATTTTAGACAATAAGCCCTTCCACCCATAAAAGATCCAAGTGAAGATTGTCCTTGCTTGTTGCATACTGCATCATTGGATACCTAGTTTTGGCATTGATGAAGTGGTGCCAACAGAAGAAGAGTGTGGCCTGCCAATCTCGAAGTTGTTGTAGATTGCCAACCTATGAATGAGTAGCAATCCTAGGAGAGCACTGGGATGGCGGCTAGGAGAGATTTTATTTCTTCTAGCATGTGAGCCAATAGAGGTACTTCTAGGACTTGATAATGTTGGGCACATTTATGTAATAATTTCAAACCATTTAGGCTATCTTTGTATGGAATAAGTGAGCAGTGTCTGTGAGCTTAATATGTAATGGACAATGTTGAGACTACTTTTCATTTTGCTTTTTCATGTTGGTTTGCAACTTAATCTATGAATGATGCTCTTGTGCTATTAAGTTGTTGTGTTAGTTAAATGCTACCTTGCTACCCTACATAGGATGCCTACTGTCAATGTGTTTGGTGATGGTGCTGCTGAGGGCTTTGTCACTGCTGCCTCACTCATGGGGGGGTTGGGGTGCCTGCTGCTACTCCTACCCTGCTATTAGGGCTCCTCCACCTGCTAGTGCTAATAGGCAACCACCTGCTGCTGTCAATGGGGCTGTTGTTGCTGCTGCTGGCAATAGGGCTGCTACTGGTTCTAGGCCACCTATGAGGTGGACAAACAACACTAGTGGGTTTGTGTTGCGTAGGATTAGTCAGTTCATCCAAACTAGTGCTAGGGCAGACAAGGGTTCAAGGAGAAGGATGTAAACCAGGTGGCTGAGGCCCTTAGGGAGTTTTCTGGTGAGGAGGTGACTTCCACACAGGTGTACAACCACCTTAGAAAGTGGAAACAAAGGTGGGGAAGGGTGTGCAAGTTGAAGGATCTAAGTGGGGCGCTATGGGATGATGATACCAAGGCCATCATGCTGGAGCAAGATCACTATGTTGGTCATGTTAAGGTACCGCCTTTATTTTCTTGTAATACTTACTTTTTTCAATTGCTGCAGCTTCCTGTTTTGATATGCATTGCACTAACTTATGCTTGTTTCTCTTGTTGCAGGACCACCCCAAGGATGTTGACTTCCTCAACACCCCATTAGGTTCTCTGAAGCAGATGGAGACCATCTTTGGCAGCTCCATGGCCACTGGTAGATTTTCTCTAGGCTCAAATGAGGCCCTTGGGGTGAACAGCAATATAACTGACACATCAACATGGAAGATGCTTGGAGGGCACATTTGGGAGCCAGCAGGTGGATGACAAGACTGAGGATGGGGAGAGCAGCAAGGCAACCGACTAACTGAGGTGCTTACCCCAACTATGGGTGGAAGAGGAAGAGGTCTTACTTCACTAAGGATGAGATGTTGCTCATGACCAACATGACTGGTGCTATGAATAATGTTGCGGATTGGGCCTTCTCATGTTGATGTTGAGCTCTACCAGGCTATCATGTACATGCCCGGTTTCTCAGAGGAGGCTATGATTGTTGATTTTAGCCACCTGTGGGACAACATGTCCCAAGGTAGGGCTTTTGTGGACATGGTGGACAACCATAGAGTTCTCTGTCTTAGCACTTTCCTGGCTAAGAACTACTACCTCTAGGCTACTTGCACTCTACTTCTAGAGCAAGCTAGAGGAGGGAAAAAGTTGAGAAGTATATGTTCTCCACCCTCCTTAACCACTCTCCTTCCCTAATCTTTTATGCAGTTACATAGGGTCTTTTGTGCAACAAGGTAGCTTGACTGACTAGGGGTTTTTCATTGCTCATTTGGGGGGCGGCTAACTCTATGTAATATTTGTCCAACTTATTGCTGGTTGTAGCAGCCCTAGCTGCTGGTACTTGATCTGGTGAGGCAATGTGATGATGTTGTTGATTTAGTGAACACAACTGCAGTGACAACTGTCTTACTACTTCATATATCTATCTTACTCCTGTACACATATGTCTTACTATCTTCCTGTCTTTATTTTGCTAGTACTTGAACTTGTGATACATCTATCTTACTGTTCTATTGTTTTTGTTGAATGTTATGTACCATGGGCCACATCCATTATATTGGTTACCAACACTCCAATGGTACATGTGCATGTCATGCTAGAGAATGAGGTACAGATGTATCATTTTGGTGCTAGTAGTAGTGCATGGGGTGTTGTCCTATGGTAGCATATCATTCAGCAAAAATGATGCTGGTTTGGACTACTTATCTGTGAAGGTGGGGATGACATTTGGTTATGCCTACGATGATGACAAGAACTATGATGAGGTGGCACTTGTTAGTTTTCTTGTTGATCTCCTGGTTGGTTTTTCTACTGATCTCTTGGTTTTCTGTCTATGGTGCAGCCATGCAGCTAAGCCTATCTCTTGCCTATTTGTTCTTCTGTCTAGGCAAACAAACATGCCCTTTGGAACTGTATTGTCCTGTGCTTGTTGTTGTCCAGTGCATGCATGAATGAACCTTTTTTGCATCTTTATGGTCCAGTGCTTGCTTGAATTATGCCTTCATCTTCAGTCTTGTTAAGTGCCACCAATCATTCTTTATGCATATGAGATGTTGGGAAAAAATCTGAGGCCACTACTTATATTTGTTAGTGATGTCTATGATGTTGGATGGATTATAGGAGCAGACCGTCTAGTTTGCTTTCTGTGTCTCCTCCTTGTGCCCAAACCAAATGTCAGTTTGGCTTACAACAATGTGTGAGGCATCTAAAGCAAACTATTGGTTTGTGACCAAAGAACCACATAATTGAGGCACGGAGATCAATGCCGCCAATGATGTTTACTTTCATTTGCTCATTGTTATACTACTTGTCAAAACTGATGCAGCATGTTTGGGTTTTGCAGAAAAGTGATGACTGGATGCTATGTTGTGTTCAATGGTCATTACTTCGAGTTTACTCCAATCGGCCCGACCGCCATGACCAAGTCCATGGGTTTTTCCTGGTGCTTCTTACAAAAAGTTCAGCTCCTATGATAATGGAATTGCTACATTCAACTCAAGAACCAACTCAAAGCCAGGCACAAACACCATCCCTTTGTGGTAGTTGAAGGTAGTTAGGGAAAACTAACACATGGTCCAGCCAAACAAACAAGGAAACATGGGGATAGTGTGAGCCAGCCCCAACTGATCTAGGGCAAACAAACACCACCGGTTGCACCGGCTAGGGTGGCCTGGTGTTGACCAGACCCAGCTGGTATGTGCCAGCCACCCTAGTCCAAACAAACAAACACGCCTATAGGGATTTGCTCAGTCGGCTCCAAGAACAAAATGGTGGAGAGGATGTGTCATGTGCCTAAACCAGAGGCCCAAATATGCGGATCAATGGGCCAGAGAAGCCCACGACCCAAAATTTCTTGGCCGACCAGAACCCCTTGCCAGCAAGGCAACAAGGGCGCTCGGCCATGGGGGTGGGCCACCTCCGCTTTTCGAGTCTCCCAACATTCAAGGTGATCTAGAAAAAATGGGGGAAGTCATAAAAAGGTAGGGAAATAAATAGAAAGTCGCTTAGATAAAATAAATTCGGATTTAGTCACGGAATAAATAAGTTTGTTTGTAAATGAAACAATCCGAATCTATAAGGATTCTTCTCTTAGTTTCTTGGAAGAAAAGTCTAGTGGCCTGTTCGGCTGGTATTAAAGCCAGCTGGCTAAAGTTGTTTTGTTGTGAAAGAAAAATACTGTAGATTCTAGCTGATAAGTTCAAGTGAACAGGCCCCTATTGTTTAAGCCTCCAAGGACTATATATAAATAAAGGGGCCACGTGACCACAAGGAATTGTGCTACAGTAGTTCAGAAATAGCAAGCGTGAGGAGGAGAAAGGGACTTACGTCGGAGCTGGCATCAGTGCTCGTGCTCCCCCGAAAGAAAGAGGAAATTAATCTTGATCGTCTCCAAGGGGAAGCTTGACTCCTCGTCTGTCTTTGTGTCCTCAACTTAACACCCCAGGACCAGGCGGCGGTGGCGGCGGCCTTCCCTGGACCTCCCCATTTGCTCTTCAGGTCATTTTATTTTGGAGCTGGCTGGGCCTGTGCAGCTGTGCTGTGGAGCCAGCAGCCAGAGGAGAAGACGGAGATGGCGATGGTACTATATGGCAGCAGGTGGGCCCCACTCGGGGGAGCAATGCAAGGGTAATGATACCCGTACCGTACGACGTACGTGGTGCACCACGTCAGGCGTGAGCCCATCATTCGTTGTTACTATATACGGAGTAGGTAGGTTCGCACGTTCGCTAATGAGTCCGTGGAGCGGCCATTGCTTTCAGGTTCTGATCTCGGCCGGGTTGCAAAGCTGGTGAGTCCGGCTCGATCAGGTTGGAATAGTTAATTCTTTTTCCATATCGTCTAATCAAGAGAGATGAAGCCGGCCGGTGGACAGGTGTTTGCATGGATACGATAATTAGGAAAGAACCACGAGGAGTCCGAGAAGAATACTGCAGTTGTTTAATTGGCCTGTGCTAGGAACGTGCTCACATGATTGGCCGGTTGTGAGTAGGAAAAGGACTCTATTTTGTTTCAACATGCACAAGGATCAAAATACGACAGCATTGGTGGTTGCATGGCGACGAGCCGACGATCGAGTCCTCCGATCCGGCCCCACCGATGCTCTTCATCTGTCCATCATCGCAAACAATGCAATTTGAAGCATAGAAGCACACTCTTATCTCCTGGTTACGTAGTTGCAGATGACAGGCCGGCCGGGGCAAGGCATCTTCTTCAGAATTCATTTTACCATGCAAATCCATGGTCCATGCATTATTATATATCCATTGGTCCCGGTGCCTGCAACCTTGAGCCTAGCTTGGAGTGCATGCAATGCCATATACTAGTAGTAGATTTTATTTTAAATTTGTCTGTTAATTTTGTTTCCTACTACCACAGAATAAAGATATATAGCCATAAATTTACGGCTCAAAATCATGCCATAGATTTTTATGATTGGGCAAAGAAAGGAATACGGATTAAATTAAAGATAGATTATATATGTTCGTCTCCTGATGCTGCTCATCAAACATAAACTAAGGCATGATATGATTGAGCAGTAATTGTCTTGATCACTGCTGTTAGCTAGCTAGCTGCCTCGAGTACTACGTGCAAGATGTATGTATGTATGTTTCAGAGACAGAGACAGGCACAAGCTAAGGGTAACATCAAGACAAATACTAGGAGATGGGAACAATGACGAAGGTGATAGCTAGCATGCGTGTAGGGGACAGCTTCCTCCGAATAATCATTTTCAGTACTTGCTGAAGAACCTACTCGATCGTTCCATCCATCCACCCCCATCGATCTCAGTATAATTCTAGTTTTTTACCAAAAAAACAATTAATAACCTTATTTAGCAAGTGACCCGACCTGTTTATGATTGCTGCTCGGTGCATCTGGAAAGAAAGAAACGACTTCATTTTCAATCACAAAATCCCAACCTTGACGACCTGGAAGCAGCTCTTCAAGACTGAAGTTAAACTTCATCTCTATAGGCTACCTAGCAATCACCGTGGGTTAGTGTTGAATTGGATCAATCTGTTGTAATCAACTCTTTTCCTTGGTGGCTGTTGCCACTTGTTACTTTCAGCTAGCTAGGTGTGAGTTTTCTTTTTTTTTGTTCTTGTTAGCAGCTAGCTAACGCTCTGTTCTTGCTCTGTACTTCTCTGTTTTATTAATATAGTGCTGGGAGCAGTGTGCTCCACAGTTTCCTTCCACCCATGCATTTTTATTATATTAGACTCTGGTTAATTTTACTTAGGGATAATTTGGAAACTCAAATCCCTTGGGATCCTTGACTTTTTCCAGGGTGGGAAATCCATGGAAAATAATTTGAATAATTATTTAGTTCTTCATGAAGGATTTTCATCCCTATGTCTGTCTCCCCTTGCTTCCAAATTAGCCCTTGTTGTCCTGAATGTCGAGTATGAAAAGGACAAGTATACATGCATGGATTTCATGGTAACAATCAGTAAAGAAGCTACATATCTGTGGGAGACAAGTTTATGCTGAGAGCAATTAGGAAGGAACCAAGAACTAGCTATAGTCTGTACTGGCGTGCTCTAAAAAAATATGAATCTCGCTTCTTGTAAGTCAAAAATAATTTTAATTTTAACTAGATTTATAAAAATATCAATATTATCTCTTTAAATAAATTTATTGTAAATATATATTGTTTATTGATCGAGTGATATTTATTACGTTATCATAAATACTAATATTTTTTGTATATATATTTAATTAAATTTAGGATTGTTTGACTGTTCGAAAGTATATACATACGGAAAATTACATATCATATGATACATCACTGTCACTCAAGTCTACCTCGTTGAAGACTGTCCGCTACCTGTATTGTGCGTACGTCTCCCTCTTGATGATCTCATCATTCTCATCTGTCCACACAGCAATTGACCATGTCGTCCAATTCCCTCACCCCTTTCTGCATCAGAACCCTATCTTACATGCATGGGTATTACGACACTGGTTTTTTTTTACAACAGGTACTACGACATCTGTTGTATGTATCTCTCCAATTTCCATTCCATCTTTCTTTTTTTCAGCTTGGGATGACAGTAATTTTGATAATCAATCATATCCTGATGTCGCAGAAGGTCGCTTTATTTGCAATTAATGCAAATGCATCTCTTTTTCTTAGGCTAGTCTCAATGACGATTCCAGAGCAAGTATCATAGAGGGTTATAAGTAGATTGTATGATGAGATGGAGAAGAGAGCAGTGGAGAGAGAAGTGGACTATCAGTTTACAGCCGGCTTAGATAAGTGAATAATATATTAATAATGAAGAGCTAACTATTACACGTGAGTGGACTCAGAGATGGACTACAAGGAATGAAATAAGTTCCATGGAGATAAAACTTGTCTACACTGTTTCTAACACATGAGAGTCTTGCAAACAGTGAGATGAAACTCTCAGTCTTATGCTTACAAGCTAGGAAAGGAAGAATTTTTGTTGCTAATATACTTCCTTGTACGCTGTCAATATACTACTAACACTAACTTGGTCGATCCTGTAGGTAGAAAAGGGCAAGCAACAGGCATCTCTTTTGGTTATTTGTAGATATATCCTCCTTGCCTCACCTTATTGGAACAACGACAAGACAGGCGATTGGATCTCGCTATTATTAATTAATCTCTATATATACCTTGCGTTGCCTAAGAAATAAACTGCATTACATATATTCCATGACTAGTAGTACTACCTCCTCCGTCCTAGAAAGAGCACAATTATAAACAGTGTTTATAGAATATATTTTCATATAGTCTATCTATTTGAAGTCATAAACGATGATACTATTTTTTATAAATTTATTAGACAAGGTTAAGATAGTTTGATTTGAACCTAACATAGAATTAGGTTCTAATATCGAACGCAGGGAGTATTTGGCAATACACTCTTATATAAATACGCAGAATAAAGAACATATAAAGGTTACTGAAGAAATAAAACTGATCCTTAGTAGCAATCTGTGAGCTGTCGAAATCAGAGACGAATATGTCCTTAATTTTTTGCTTAAGGAACAGGAAAAGATCAAGAAGGGCGGGCTTGGTGCAAGCGGTAGAGTCTTACCGCCTGTGACCGGAAGGTCCCGGATTCGAGTCGCGGTCTCCTCGCATTGCACAGGCGAGGATAAGACTTGCCACTGATACACTTCCCCAGACCCCGCACAAAGCGGGAGCTCTCTACACTAGGTACTCCCTTTTAACAGGAAAAGATCAAATAAAGACGCGGTGATGCGTGTGAATGTGATGGATTAGCGCTAGCTAGCACGCATCTGATGCTTCCTGCCTCTGCCTGCCTCAGAATTCTCCATCTCGCTCTACGCGGTGTGGCCGGCTTTACAGTCATCTCATCTAACCAGCCTATATATATGCATGTGTGCGAGAATGAGAAGAATATGAAGCCTAAACCTGTTTGCCACTGGCCCAGTTAATTAAGCTGGAAATGAAATGGAAACGCAGCCGGCTTCTTCCAGTTAGTTAACGCCTGCAACAGCCGAACATTTTGACATACACGGCAGAATATATATAGTTATTCTTGCTTTAATTTGGTGCCTAGCTGTGATGGTGCGATATGGGGATTTGATGCTTGGCACGGCCAACTATAATAACTAACATATGTGCGTCGTTGCCAAGAACATATATACATAACTAGTATATTGTCCGTGCTAACGATACGAGGCCACATTAAGTCCAAAGCTAATTGACCATATTGAACAACTTACAAAAGGCATGTAACTAACAGATTAATCAATTAATAATACAAAGCTGTAGATCTTGTTTGTTTGTTTATTTCATTGAAACTCTCATCATCAGTGGACAGAAAGAAGAAGCGATAGAGGCAAGAAACCCATCATCACCTGGCTTTGGATATTTGATATTTCCACATGCTGCAACCCTTTGGATATTTCCACATGCTGCAACAAAATGTTTAAGTGCTGCGAGGAAACCAAGACGCCAACCCGTCATAGCAAAAGCCTGTAAAAGTTCCATCATCAAATATTTCAGAACTTGGTTATATTATTACCCAATGGCCAAGTTCTGGTTTTGGAATAAATTAGTCATCTAGTTCTGAAAAGGTACATTCTAAAATTTACGACAGCCTGTTCGCTTGTTGGTTTCAGCCAGCCCAAACCAGTCAGCCAACAGTGTTTTTCTCTCACAAAAAACCAGCACCAGTCAGCCCAAACCAGCACCAGCACCAACCAGCGAACAGGCCCTTAAAGCCAATAAAGCATCAGCACTGAATATTTTAATGCTACCAGCAATAATCATCTGTGAGGACATGTCAGTAACACATGTTATCCTGACCATTAATTGTTCTACATAATGCGGTAATCTGCTATAACATAAATTGCCCTAGTGATGTGAAACAAAAAAAAAATGTGACGCAAGGAAGAATATAGTCATATCAACACGGGAATTAGTAAGGCATCTCTATGCTGAGTGCTAACACACAACTCTTGCTTAATAGTTCATGCCAACGCTACGGGCCACATTAACGATATACAGGAGGCATGATTGTTGCTTCGATCTACAAAATGACAAGGAACTAAAAATCAGTCATTCAGCAAGCACCAGGAAACACCATAATATAGTTGCCTAGAACAAAAACAAATTCAGCACACATGTATATTTCTGGGGTGACCCTTTCCTTATCCAACCAAATGTTATTACTAATTTTACTATAGCATCTCATCCGGAAGGAATGCCTCCCGATTGCTGAAAGGTTTTGTTTTTCTGACACAGCTCCCAAATCTTTCTGGTAATAATAGACAGGAACACACATCCTAGTTTCTGAGTATTAAGTTACTACCGAAAATTGTTTCTCTGTCAGTATACAAGCTTCTGCCAGCGGTAAAGAAATATAGTACCTCTTGATCCAACATTTCTGCCTCATTGAGTTCTCCACGCACTGATGGTTATCACACAGTATAACAGAATAGCAAGACCCTGTGCATTGCAGAAAAGGAACAGGAAGAAATAGAACATATAAGCATTACCAGACAAAGAATATAGGCACATGCAGAGTTTTACCAGTGAACATAAAATTTAGAATGTTTTTCTTTGTTGCTGAATTTCAATCGCCCTAGATGATGAATGTTAATTTATACTGATATGATCTGCAGACTTTAACTTGGGGGCATGAAAATTTTCATTAGAGGCCTAAAAAAGGCGACTGAATTTGGACTTCCACTCTTTCACTGTTGCGTATGCAAGAACATTCAACTCAAATCACCACTGTTGCGATTGTACGAGGACTGACCAGGCAAACACGGCGGCTAGGGTTTCGTGGAACACCGCCGCACACTTCATCTCCCTGTAGGACGCGGACTGTCAGGATGGCGACGAGGCATGGGACACTGCTGCCATAAGCTGGAGCAAGATATTCTCCTGGGGGCCATTCCACCTTTCCCCTGTCCACCACAAAAAAGCAAAAGGTAATAACAACTTTGGAGACTACTTGCTGTAAAATCCCAAACAGATGGAGGAACTGTTTGTTGGTTAACCACGATGAGAGGGTACCAAAGCAAATGTGGAATGCATGCGGTGGAGTCAGAGTTCTGGTGAATCTTGACACAACCAAGATTATGGGTCAGGACACCAATTTTCAGACAAAAAAATCAGCAAAGTTAGGTAATAATACACCATCATTGGCTTATTCTTGCTCTTGATTTGTTTCTGTTTTTGTTTCTGAGAGAGAAATATTCTTGCTCTTCTTCTGCACTACCTCATTCTTGCTCTTTGTTGTTTTTGGAACAACATGAATCCAACTAGCTTCTTGTCTTTACGCCTTGTTTGGTTGGGCTCCTTCGAACTTCGGCTCCGCTATAATAATGAAGGAGCCAGAGCCGGAGGAGTCACAAATAGTGGCTTCTCCCAGCTCCCGCATTCATTTTGCCGAGAGAAAGAAAAGTGGCTCCTGCTGTTACAGTACAAGATGTAGAGGAGCTCGAGCCACAAGAACTCTGCCAAACACGCCCTTAGAACTACCATCATCTTGCTCTTCTTCTGCACTATCATTCAATTCCTCAGCTTATTCAGCCCAGCAGGTGGAAACGGTGAAAAAAATTATCATTTTTTTAGAAACCTACAGCGACCAGTAGTTGCTTGAACTACATCTAATTTGTTTGCCTAAGTACTTGATCAAATTGAGATACCAGAGTGATTCAACCTCATGACTCATGACAATATGATTAAAGCTCGTCACGGCATCTCAAATTCTTTCTGGGTAGCAGCCCATTCTGCCTCATGAGTTCGACACCCCTAAAGTACCCTAGGCCATCAGCCCATTCTAGGTTTGCCAGACCTTCATATAACTAGGAAAGAATTTGCCCCAAGTAACAATTGTGAGTCACTATATGATGATGAAGGACTGTCGGTAAAGTAACTCGCTCTAAGATCTGAGGTGTTTTCCCCAGGCTGATTCAACCTGTAAAATCCTATGAAATTCTTGCCTGCAAAAAAGCAAAGCAAACATGATGCATGGCATGAATGCATCGGCCCAATCAGAGTTCTGGTGATTTCCTTAACGACTCAGGAGCAAGTCAGGACATCGCAACAACTATTTTCCCTCATCTTCCACTCTCCAGTCCAAGCCAAATAATCCGCAAAGCAAAAAGCAAAAAAAAAAAAAAAAACTTGTATTATGTTGAACCATTTCTCTGTTCTTAAGTAAGCCAACCCGGTATTAGAGGTCATCAAGCCCGTTTAGCTGCCAGACGACCTTACACGAAAACTGTCTTCCTGTCCTTTTACCTCCGGAACTAAATCCTGCTAGAATGCTAGACCACCTTTTTGTTGCCTTTGGAACTATCATCATCTTGCTCTTCTTCTGCACCGCCTTCCTCCGCCTCAACTTTTGACTCGTCAAACTCCAGCAGCTGCATTTGTGCGAAATGTGGTCAGAACTCAAAAGGTCCTGCATTATGATACATATTTTATAGCATGCCTACTTTTGTGGGAAACAAAAGGATAAAACTTTGCAAAGCACACCCCCCCACCACCACCAAAAAAAAAAAAAGGATAGTACGAAAATGGAACAAATGACCAGGAGATGGAACTACATGTCGCCATCAACAGTCTTGAGTTTAATCATCAAGTGTAATAGGAGAAGTTAATACCAACTCAGCATTAGTACTGATAGTGATAAGTACAGGTACCCAAATGTACAAATGAAAGCGCCATAAGGTGACTGAGTCAGTCAGATACTCCAAGTGAAGCAATCAGATTGCAAAACAAGAGTTCCTATTTGTATTCTTTAAAAGACGCTAGTTTACACCCAATACTAAACTGTAGTAACTGTACTAAGAAATTTACTTTTGCCATGAAACCCTTTTCTTGCATGCGCAACACTAGTTTTATGGTTTTGTAGTAACAGTTAAGAGACAAGCATCAACCAAGCAGAAAATTCAGGAACAGAGTTAGGCCCATCCAAAGAAGCATATTTACTGTGTCTAACAGTTCATCTTTTATTTAACTTTTATGCTACTCAAAGTTCAAGGCAAAGGATGAGTTAAGAGGGTAGACAAAACTTTTTCTTTGTAATGGTAGCTGCAGTAAGTATTCAGAATCTGACCTGTTTCACCTCTCCATACCACAGAGAGGAACAGCGACAAAACCGACCACACCAGGAACAAGGTATAGTAGAGCAGGCTGCAATAAGCCCCAAAAATAATTATAGTATCAATATCAGAAACAAGGGGAAACAAGACAATATAAACCTGAGTAACAGAACTCACCTGTGCAGCTTGAAACCAGTTCATTACAATGATGGTCACCGTCATACCCACAGCGTATCCCAAAAATGCACTGTTGAAGTAGCGGTTCTTGATACCTCTTGAGACATCAAAGCGCAAGGCAAGTGCAACAAATATACCTGGAAGGTACAAATACATATTATGTGTTGAATGTCTTCGAAACTGCCTAAATTCAGATTCAAATACCACATTTTTGTATGCAACTTGAATCAATTGAAATTATAATTTGTTTCTGTTGATACATATTGTGTGGTCCTCCAGGGGTCAGGAATGGACACAAATATTGGTTGTATTGGCAATAACTTAAGGCTGCATGCAACGAGATGGCCTAAAAGTATGTCTGAGCATGGTTGTAGCAATATGGTGCAGAGCATGATCTAAATCCAGCAGGACCAATTCTAGTTACAACATTGATTCTCTGTCAAGTGCTACAAAGAATACATAGATACCAAAAGTAACCATATCATAAATCTAAAATTCTGATCAATCCCCACGAATCAACAAAAGCAAGAGCTCAATTGATACAGCATATCAGTAAATGCTCCTTATAGACATTCTAACAATGTTCTAATATATAGCAGTTTGGTACAGATAACCTAATCATGTAGAACAAAGTTGGCACTTGACACTCCTACAGAGGCTGATATTACCGTTCAATAAGGAGGAAAATCTACGTCACTGCAAAGTAGAATATAACATAGCACAAGGAAAGAAATTTTTATTACTAACCAGGTATTACAATGTCACCAAGGCCAAGCATGGAGAATGGCCGTGCAGCATCTGCAGTTGGAAACAGAAGCTGTACATAACCAAGCAAAGCCAGATCAGCTGAAGCATCAAGATGAGAAAATGGAACTAACTGACAATGGTATTAACAAAGACCAAGTGCAGTAGGAAAGAGCACTGACCTTTATCGGAGCATCAAAAGATTTAGCCACACTGACCATAACTGGAGTGAAGAACACCCAGAAAATGTCATACACAAAAAGTCCACCCTGGAAATGGAAAAGGAAAAATGCATTTAGATATGAATGTAATAAAAGAACAGAGAATGATTCAGTGGCACTATGTTGAAACAAACAGAAGAAATCAATTCAGTCATAAGTGATGAAATGGTTGTAAAAATTATTTTCAGAAATAGTGCTGTCAAAAATGCAAGGGCCCAGCCCAAATTACTCCAGAAATCAGAACTATTAATCTATTATATATCAGACAAAGGTTCCATATTTTACTATTCATGATTAATATGATCACACTTCAAAGCTTGCCAAGACAAACTTCTTTTTTTCAAAGTTTAATAAGTATATGACAAAGTGCACGCTAAAAACACCCCAAGGCATCGAATTAAATTAAATTTACCAACATGGTGACACAGCTAGGACAAATATTGCAGTCGAACAAATGCTTTGGTCAATACAGGGGGAGAAACAACAGAAAGCATGATCTGAATTTTGATTCTTAAATACACTTAGTGAAGTGTTAGAAAATATATTGAACTGTTATGAAGATTGGAGCACAATACAATTTGACAAGAATAAGAAATTGTACACATTTGAATCCCACAAACAGACAACAAGCAATACTTTTAGCTTCCTATGGTGCATAGGAGATAATTCCTTTCATAGACAAATAAAGTCAAGATATACTGAGACCAGATGATCCGTAATGAACCATAGGTATATAAAATGTTTTAGTGGTGATTATGATAGTGCAGAGATCATAAAATAAGGACAGGTTTGTGACTGAAACAATGAGGATGTGCTCTTAGAAATTATGACGATGACAACAACAACAACAACAACAACAACAACAAAGCCTTTAGGTCCCAAATAAGTTAGGGTAGGCTAGAGTTGAAACGCAGCAGAAGCAATCAAGGTTCAGGCACGTGAATAGCTGTTTTCCAAGCACTTCTATCTAAGGCTAAGTCTTTTGGTATATTCCATCCTTTCAAGTCTCATTTTATTGCCTCTACCCAAGTCAACTTCGGTCTTTCTCTGCCTCTCTTCACGTTACTATCCTGTCTTAGGATTCCACTACGCACCGGTGCCTCTGGAGGCCTCCGTTGGACATGTCCAAACCATCTCAACCGGTGTTGGATAAGTTTTTCTTCAATTGGTGCTACCCCTAATCTATCACGTATATCATCGTTCTGAACTCGATCCCTTCTTGTATGACCGCAAATCCAACGCAACATACACATTTCCGTGACACTTATCTGTTGAACATGTCGTCTTTTCAGAGGGCTAACCGATAGGAACCGAGGTTCCTCCTCCGACCGAGCGTGGGTTGTAGCGGTGGGTGATCGGGGCCGAGGCTTAAATCATGATGGACCACGGCGGGCGCCGTGATCTCGCCAAGGAGAGGGTGGCGGCTACAGGTCTACCAAGGAGAAGTCATTCACGGAAGAGAGAAGGCGGCTAGGGTTTCTCCGTCTCCCCAGAGAAGCCGAAAACAATAATTGTTTCGCTTCCTTTCCTCAATAAAGTTCTGGTATTTATATGTCTCTCAATAATAATAATAGAAAATAACTCTAATATTATGTAAAATATAATAAATATGGGCCTTGAGCCCCCTAACCCACCGCCTCCTCTAGCCACTCATCGGGCCTTCGCCGGAGTATCGGATGCCGTCATAACATCTCCCGCCTTCTCAAACAAATTTCTCGTCCTCAGCCGAAGTCGAGTAGAAGGAGCGGAACTCGTCGACGGACTCCCATGTCGCATCCTCTTCTCGAAAACCATGCCATCGGATCAAGACTGCCAGTGTCACGGCCGCCGTGGACACGTAGCGCCTTGGCCGGGCAGAGTGTAACGCCGTCAAAGTCGGCTTGTTGGCCGGCGCCGTTGAGCTGGAGGCGTCACCGCGGTGGCGCTTGAAGCAATCCCACGTGGAAGACATCATGAAGACGGGCACCCTCGGGCAACAGAGACGATACGCTACCGCCCCAAGACGCCTCCAAGACGCCGAACGGCCCGGCATAGCGAGGACCGAGTTTGCCCTTGGCCCCTCGGAGAGAGTGCATGGGTCACATGCGGTTGAGCGGCCGACCACACCTCGCCCACCGAACTCGGCGTCGCGGTGGCGGCATCATAATATTTTTGGACAATTCTTGAGCACGCAAAGAGACGTTACGCACCTCGGCGAGGATCTCATCACGGATCGAAGAAGCGATCTGCACCTCGGTCCGAAAAGTACCGGCGAATAGGGCGGCGGCGGAGGAGGGCGACCGTAGACGACCTCAAACGGTGTGGCGCGAAGAGCCGTGTGGAAGGAGGTGTTGTAGCAAGATTCTCCGCCCGACGCCTAAATCCACCCACGCTGCGAAGCGATCCCCGTCACACAACGGAGGTACATGGCGATGACCTTGTTCACCACTTTCGGACGGCCATCCGCTTGCGGATGGAAAGCTGTGCTCATGCGCGAATCGACGCCCGCCATCTTGAAGATGTCTCGCCAAACGTGCCGGTGAACACGGGGTCCCGGTCGTGACAATGGACAATGAAAACCCGTGAAAGGCGAACGATGCCGTCGAAGAAGGCACGAAGCGACGGACGTAGCGATGTAAAGGGTGGCCGGCGCGATGAAGTGGGCGTGATTTGGAGAAGCGATCCACCACCGTGAGGATGACCGACTTGCCCGCAACCTTGGGCAAGCCCTCGATGAAGTCCAATGAGATATCCGCCCACACCAGGTGGGGGCGTCTAGGGGCTGCAGCAAGCCCGCGGCTGAACCGCTCTCCGTCTTATTGCGCCGGCACGTGGTGCAAGAACGCACCAGTCCCGCGCACCAACACACGATCACGAGGGATGTAGAAATCGCACGGAGTCGATGTAGCGTCTTCGGGTGCCCTCATGGCTACCGAGAGTGAGCCAAGAGGAGCACTTGTCGACGCAAGTCCCCTTGGTCCGGCTGCGTGACGCTGGAGCCATGGATCGAAGGCCGTCGACCAGCGCCATGGGGCCGCCAGCTCCCCGCTGAGAGCTGCGCGCCAAAGCGATTCTTTGTCGGCGTCGCGCCATTGCTGCTGTTGCCCAGCCGGATGGCGCCCAGAAGCTTCGAAGGATGGTCCCGACACGGGGGAGGGCTGCCGCACCATGCCACCGTGACACCGCCCCCATCTACCAAGTCCCGCGAGAGAGAGCGTCGCCCACGATGTTCAAGCGGCCCGGACGGTACTCTCACCGAAAGTCGAAACCAAATAGCTTGTCGATCCATTGATGCTTGCGGAATCAGAGACAATCGTTGATCAAGCAAAATTTCAAGTCAGTAATGGTCGGTCATGAACCAAAAGTGGCGCCCCACAAATATGGGCGCCAATGGCGAACGGCTTCGAACCAAGCCGATCAACTCCCCGCTCATAGGCCGCCAGTTGATGTGACGGACTGCGAAGGACGGTTTGAAGTAGGCGAGGGCCCGACGCCTACAGTGGAGGATTTGCCCGAACCTGCGCCCGACAGCGTCGCCGATCGACCACGAAGGCTTAGTAAAATCGGCATCTCAAGAACAGGTCCTCGCGTGGTCAAAGCGCCGCTGAGCGCCTCGAATGCCGGCATCGCCGTCCCACACAAACGCCCCCCGCCGCAAGAGACGCGTGAGTGGGCGCGGCGATGATGCCAAGTCTGAATGAATTTCCGGTAGTAGCCAGCGAGGCCGAGGAAACCACGCAGCGCACGCGCGAGCGCGGCAGGGGCCACGCAACCACGGCGGCGACCTTTGTCGGCGTCCATGGCGACGCCCCTCGGAGATCACGTGGCCCGTAGGCCATCGGCGATGCGCCAAACGAGCACTTGGATCGTTTCAAGTGAAGGTGGTGTACCCGGCGCGTGGAGGACGATGTTGACATCTTTGCAAGTGCTCGCCCATGATGGACTATAAATTAATATATCATCAAAAATACCAAAGACAAACCGCCGCAGGTAAGTCGGCGACGTCATTCATCGGCGCTGGAAGGTTGCTTGGGGGCATTGAGAGCCCAAATGGCATCACCGAAACTTCGAAGTGGCCCCGATGGGTGCGGAAAGCCGTCTTGTCGATGTCCTCCGGTGCATGCGCACTGATGATAGCCGAACGAAGGTCAAGCTTGGTGAAGAAACGAGTCCCATGGAGCTCATCCAAAGAACTCGTCAACCACCGGAATTGGGAATTTGTCCTTGGAGGTCTTGGCGTTGAGGGAGCGGTAGTCGATCTGAAGCGCCACGACTTGTCCGCCTTGGCGCACTCAAAGCCAGACGGGCAAGAAAACGGCCGGGTGCTCGGCCGAATGATCCTTGGGCAAGCATCGCCGCACATTGGCGCCGAGCTCGTCCTTCTGCGGTGCGGGTATCGAGACGCGCCGCACCGCCACCGGGCCGCCCCGGCAAAGCAGTGGATCGGTGGTCGTAGGGCGCGGCCCGAGGGAGCCCAATGAGGGCTCGTCGAAGATGTCACCGTGTTGCGCCAACAGCGCGATCCAGAGAGGTAGCCGCGGGTCGGGCCGTGACCGCGTCACCGGGCTTTGTGGGAGGGCGTCTCGAGGGCCGCACGCCTCGCCGCCTGACGCGGCGCGCCCTCCCTCCGTAACGCCATGGTAAGGCGTCGCAGATCCCCACAACACGGGGCCCAATGTGCGAATGAAGTCGGGTTTGATGATGAAGTCGGCGCCCAGTTGAGGCCAACACACGTGATGGTGAAGTCCTCGTCGCCGATGCGGACGGGCACGTTCGAGCAATGCCCTCACACGCCTCGTGTGCTCACCATTGGCGATCGTGACACGGAGGTGGCCACCCCTACCGGAGACAGCCCAAACGGCGCAACACGCCCCTTGGACAAAATTATGAGTGGAGCCGGTGTCGAGGAGGGCGAGGAAACTCTCATCTTTGACGGTGACGGAGAGCGGCATGGCGTTACGCGGCGGATTCCTGCAATAAAGATGGAGAGAAACGACAAAGGGCGTTAGCGGCGTCGCTGCATCACCGCCACACCTTGGCGGCCGCTTTCGTCTGGAAAGGCGGTCGTCGGCTTCGCAGCAGAGCACCTCCCGGCCGCCTCGTCGACGAAGTCCGTGAGACTCGAGGTAAAATAGCCGGGGCACACATGGCCCCTGACATAGGGCTTCGTCGTGGTTGAAGCACTGACCCTTGACGGCGGCGCTCAAACTGCTCCGCCGGCGCGAGGCGACGGGCCGACGCGACGGGAGGGCGCCCGCCGCCCATGAGGCGGCCGCCGGGATGAGCCGGAGCCCATTGCCGGTGGCGGGCACGCGAAGCGCCGACGAGAGGTGGAGGCCGGCACCCCGTGGGGTGGCGCCAGGCATGGCATAACGCCGCCCGACGCCGAAAAGCCCGCCAAGTACATGGCCGTCTGGATGTCCTGGGATCGCGCATCTCCACATCCACCAAATGTACTTTGGAAGGCCCCGACGAAGAGATCGGCCTTCGCTTGGCCGAGGCACGCCACGCGCATGGCGGAGACACCGCTGGCGGTCGGCGAACTCTGGACCGTGATTGGACGCGCAAGCGCCTAACTCCGCCAAACAGTACCGCGAATCGGGCGGTCCGGGCGTTATGCACACCGACTCGGGCGCCCTCCCAAGAAGGCATGCCCTCATCCCGCCGAGGGCGTAAGTACCGTGTTTGCGCCAGTTCCGGAGGTGGTACGACGCAATCCACGCTTCTGTCGGAGGCCGCCATCGTTGGCCCCGGAAGAATTGCTCGCAGATGGTTGAGCCAATTCGTGGGTCTTCCGAGCCGTCGACGCGTTCGCGAACTCAAGGCGATCGTCTTTGGCGTAAGCGGTCGAGACCGCCCCATGGCCTCGGCCGAGGGCGCCGTGGGGACCCTCCCTGGTCGGCCCAGTGTGCACGGCGTAGAGGCCGCCACAGTAGGCGCCGGTGTCGTGGAATGCCGCCCGCCCACGCCGCCGCATGTGATCCTCGCTGCGATAGGGTCCCCCATGGGCGGCCGTCGATGGAGCTCGAGGATGGTGGACCGAGGCGGCGCCGAGGAGTATAAATGCGCGGTCATGGAGTGGTGCGCCGCCGAGGATCCAAGGCCCAAGCCGGAATCGGCGACGGCGAGCGCGAAATTGCAACATATGGATCGGGACCGGGACACCGACGGCTGAATCGAAGTCGACGGCGACGGCATGGAGTCCGTAGGGCATCCCGTAGGGGTAGGTGATTCTGGCGGCATCGGCGGATGAGGGCAACAGCGGCAATGCGGAGGAGGATGTGACGGCTGCGGTGGTGGAACCACGCATCGCCGCCGTAAAACGCCTTCATCATGTCCTCGCAGCTCCTTCACGCCATGGCTGAGATTGACGATGGAGGTCGTCACCTCCTCGGGCGTTAACACCCGCCGCGGCACGACGGTGGTCGTCAAGGATTGGGAGGGCGGCACCACCAGAACGCCCACCGTAGTAGGGGCGCGGTGGAGGCGGTCGGCACCGGCGGGATCGCCGGCGATGGCGCGGCGGAAGAGACAGCGGGGGTGTCCATGATCGACAAGGTCTCTGGTACCAAGCTGATAGGAACCGAGGTTCCTCCTCTGACCGAGCATAGGTTGTAGCGGTGGGTGATCGGGGGCCGAGGCTTAAACCGCGATGGACCACGGCGGGGCTCCGTGATCTCGCGAAGGGAGAGGGTGGCGGCTACAGTCTCGCGAAGGGAGAAGCTGTTCACGGAAGAGAGAAGGCGGCTAGGGTTTCTCCCGGCTCCCTGAGGAAGCCGGAAACAATAATTGTTTCTGCTTCCTTTCCTCAATAAAGTTTACAGGTATTTATATGTCTCTGAATAATAATAATAGAAAATAACTCTAATATTATGTAAAATATGATAAATATGGGCCTTGAGCCCCCTAACCCGCCGGCCTCCTCTAGCCACTACTGGGCCTTCGCCTGGAGTACTGGATGCCGGTCATAACACCAACATTCTGCACCATACAACATAGCAGGTCTAATCGTCGTCCTATAAAACTTGCCTTTTAGCTTATGTGGTACCCTTTTGTCACATAGGACACCAGATGCTTGGCGCTATTTCATCCACCCTGCTTTGATTCTATAGCTAACATCTTCATCAATATCCCCGTCTCTCTGTAGCATTAATCCTAAATATCGAAAGGTATCATTCCTATGCACTACTTGACCTTCCAAACTAATATCTCCCTCCTCCCGAGTAGTAGTGCCGAAGTCACATCTCATATACTCAGTTTTAGTTCTACTAAGTCTAAAACCTTTGGACTCCAAAGTCTCCCGCCATAACTTCAGTTTCTGATTCCCTCATGTATGGCTTTCATCAACTAGCACTACATCATCCGCGAAAAGCATACACCAAGGGATGTCCCCTTGTATGTCCCTTGTGATCTCATCCATCACTAAGGCAAACAGATAAGGGCTCAAAGCTAACCCTTGATGTAGTCCTATCCTAATCGGGAAGTTATCCGTGTCTCCATCACTTGTTCGAACACTAGTCACAACATTGTTGTACATGTCCTTAATGAGTCCGACGTACTTCGTTGGGACTTTATGTTTGTCCAAAGCCCACCACATAACATTCCTTGGTATTTTATCATAAGCCTTCTCCAAGTCAATAAAAACCATGTGTAGGTCCTTATTCTCCCTATACCGCTCCATAACTTGTCTTATTAAGAAAATGGCTTCCATTGTTAACCTTCCGGGCATGAAACCAAATTGGTTCATAGAGACTCGCATTATTGCTCTCAAGCGATGCTCAATAACTCTGTCCCATAGCTTCATAGTATGGCTCATCAACTTAATTCTCCGGTAATTAGTACAACTTTAAATATCCCCTTTATTTTTGTATATCGGTACCAATATACTTCTCCTCCACTCGTCAGGCATTTTGTTCGATCAAAAAATATGGTTGAACAGCTTGGTTAGCCATACTATAGCTATGACCCCGAGGCATCTCCACACCTCAATTGGGATACCATCCGGTCCCATTGCCTTACCTACTTTCATCCTTTTCAACGCCTCTCCGACCTCGATTCTTGGATTCTCGCACAAAACGCCTATTGGTGTCATCAAAAGAGTCATCCAACCGAAAGGTTGTGTCCGTATTCTCACCATTGAACAATTTGTCAAAATACTCTTGCCATCGATGTCGGATCTCATCCTCCTTCACCAAGAGATGCTCCTTTCATCCTTAATGCACTTAACTTGGTTGAAGTCCCTTGTCTTTCTCTCACGAACCCTAGCCATCATATAAATGTTCTTCTCTCTTTCCTTCAGACTCAAATGTTGGTAAAGATCCTCGTATGCTCTATCCTTTGCCACACTTACATACTCGCTTTGCGCCTTCTTTGTCACCTTGTACTTCTCTATGTTGTCCACACTCTTGTCATGGTACAAGTGTCTATAGCATTCTTTCTTCTCCTTAATAGCCCTTTAGACTTCCTCGCTCCACCACCAAATATTTTTAGTCTCGCCTCCACTTTCTTTGGTTACTCCACACACCTCCTGAGGCCACCTTCCGAATGTTGGTTACCATCTTCTCCAGGTTTCTCCCACATGTTGTTTATGTCCTCTTCTTCCTTCCAAAAGACCTCTTTGATAACTCTTTCCCCGAATACCTCTCGACGCCTCCTATTTTAGTTTCCACCACTTTGTTCTTTCAATCTTAGCTTGTTTATCCCTACGAGCACGCACCTAAAAAAACGAAAGTCCGCCACCAAAAGCTTATGTTGAGAAACAACACACTCCCCCGATATCACCTTGCAACTCAAGCATGCTCGTTTGTCCTTTCTTCTTACGAGGACAAAGTCAATCTGCTAGAGTGTTGTCCGCTATCAAGGTCACTAGATGAGATTCTCTTTCTAAAGAAAGTGTTGGCTATCATCGTGTCAAAAGCTACCGCCAAGTCCGTAACTTCCTCCCTCCTCGATTCCTACTACCATATCCAAAACCTCCATGAATCGCCTCGAAACTCAAGCTTGTAGTACCTACATGCCCATTAAGATCTCCTCCTATAAAAAGCTTCTCACTACTAAGTACAGCTCTAATCAAGCCATCTAAGTCTTCCCAGAACTGTCTCTTAGCACTCTCGTCGAGGCCTACGTGGGGGGCATATGCACTAATTACGTTCAAGACTATATCACCAACGACAAGCTTGACTAAGATAATCCTATCTCCTTGCCTTCTCACTCCCACCACACCATGGTTGAGGCTCTTATCAATCAAAACTCCTACTTCATTTCTATTCATGGTTTGTCCCCATATGCGTTGGCGGATCCAAAAAATGGGGGCTCCCAATTTCTAATGTCTTGATTTCAAGCCTAATCACCGTAGCAAAAGCTTGATTTCACCATTAAATCTTCATGCAAATCAAAGATCTTCATTGTTTTAGCCCCCTTATCCCGCATCGTGCATCCGCCGCTTTGCGCCTGGTACCAAAGCTTGAAACCCAGATTGTCCACCTCCTTCGTCTTCTGACCCTTCCATTTAGTCTTTTGAACGCATAATATATTTACACGCCTCCTAGTCGCGGTATCAACTAATTCTCTTAACTTACCTGTAAGCGACCCTACATTCCAACTATCTAAACGGATCCTAGTTAGTTCGACTAGCTTCCTTACCCTTCGCACCCGTCGAATCAGATGTGAAGACCCTTGCTCATTTTTCACTACACCCGGGCGCCGATGTAGCGCGCCACTAAGGAAGCGACGACCCGATCCTTGCTCACTTGACGCCATGCCCAGATCGCGACACGGCGCGTCACCAAGGGGGTGCCGACCCGACCCTTGCCCATTTAACACCATACCCGGGTTCCGTTATGGCGCATCGCTAAGAGGGTTACACCCCAACGGTTTTCTTTCGGGTTTCATCTCCATTAGAATGACTAGATTTAACGTTGGCTCGCCACGCCTATCACAACCCCCCTCCTTTACCAGGGCTTAGACTTGCTATGTTGAGACAACATAGGCGGAGTTCTCTTAGAAATTATGACATAAAATAGAAATATATAGTGCTCAAGCCAAATCAAGCAAACATTGGGAAAACCCTTACCAAGAGAATGGCTCCAGTTTTAAATGATCCCAATGACAGCATCTCAATCCCCTGCAAAATTGAAGTTCTGGTCAACTAAAAACTGGTGCGTAAAACAAATCAAATGATTTTAGGTTTTATTCCATAATCTTTAGTAATGTATATTAATGTTAAACCGTGCAAACAAACCTGAATACAGAAAGCCAATCCTAGAACATTGTTTGCAAGCCAATGCTTCTTTGACGCATACCACAAGCAAAATAAAAATCCAGGTATTGAAGCAACAATCTGGGACTTTGTGAACTCCACTGAGAGTGCTAAAATAAGAAATTCATGGACTTAAACCATCTTCAAGAATAAAGATTGCAAAGGGAGGCTACTGGCATAGTTAAATCCAGTACTCCATGTCCTTGTTCTGAATTAAGAGTCTAAGACTCATAAGAAGTCAATCAAATGCAAAGGTTGTATTAAAAGTTAACACCATGACAGCCATTGTAACTGAAATCTTATAATACGCCTATTTCAGAGGGAGAAGTGGAAGCTTCCATATCCATAAAATGTTATAAACAAAGATATACATCCATGCCAGTATTTAGATTTGTAATGTCAAAAAATGGAAGCTTCCATATCCACATGGAGAAATATCATTTTGTCCGTAGCAAGGTTAAAAGAGTCAATGGTGAAAAAGCTCGGGTTCATTCAGTACAAAAGATAATATATCAACTCTTAGTCACCAGTCACCACATTTTTAAAAAATGCGCGGCAGTACTTAAAATACAATCAAATAGTGCTCTAAAATAGCACTGAAAACATAGGTGTAGTAATATTTCAAGATCTGCATAACTGGATCAACAAGACTAAGCACAAAAGAAAGGGAGTCGGGATCATACAGTGGAAAAATGGAGCCCGCCAGACGATGAGATTATCATTCCACTCTTTTGGAAGAAAATGTTTTATAGAAGGAAGGAGTGTTGCACTGCATAAGAAGGGCCTCATAAGTACAGCACATAAACAGCTTAACATGTCTGCAAAAGCTGTTAGAAGAAAAAAATGGACTTACGAGAGAGCAACAATGCCTAGAATGAAAAAGTAGGCAGTGAGCACAGCATTGACCAAGTCTTTTGAGAGAAACTTGAATAGAAGGAATAGTGATAAAAGCATAGCACTTCCAACTAAGGGGAACCGCATAGCATGCTCCTTGGACATGGTCTCCTGCATAATAACAAATGCAAAAATAATTCAGTTGGTCGCATGAGTTACAAGTCACGATAATAGCCAGCAGATACATCGACACGTGTTACTTACAGAGGGTGGAGTTGGCTTGACAGAACGGTAGCAACCCACATAGACAGTAAGGCATGCTGTCAATACCACATTCACATTTGGGTTTATGTTAACAACAAGTGGCGCCAAGCTCAGAGCTGCATATTGTAAAATACATATGCTGCTGAGGTCAGCACGGGCTTATTATATCAAAGGGGAAGGAAAAAGGAAAGGAGCGATGTAAAGGCAGTCATGGCTCAACTGCACAATTAACATACCGGCAAGAGCCAAATTGGCAGCACGTTCATGCGTCCTCATTGTTAGGAAACAATCTGGGAGACTAGCAGGGTGCCCTTTGTTGGAATATTAAATTGAACCTGTGAAGATGATGATGCACAAGAAGTGTTATCCCGGCGACATACAATGAGTTAGCAGAGCAAGTTCTGATCTGAAGCAGATAGTGTTGAAGTTTTTGATCGAATAATCAGTAAGGCTAACGGTGGAAGAAATATCTAATGGTAGAACAGATGTAATTTTATCCAATTTGTTTTCCATTTGCATTCCACAATCCAAAAGCCGAGAGTTTTGTTCAGCGGTACTGTAAGTTCAGAGAATGTTTCAGCTATTCGAACTGAAACCCACAAATCCAGCAAGCAAAACTTGGGAGCTACGACAGCATAAAGGATACCAAGTTCCTAAATAAAATCATGCAGTAATACAATAGCAAGTTATCATGGTTCTGATGTCTTTCATCTCACAACTCAATTACCAAATTTTCCACAAGATTAAATGAATCAATTTCTCCTGAAAATCAACTTAAGAGAAGTGACTCCCAAAGGTCTGGTTTGCAAAACCCAGAGGCATAGTTTCTTTTTTTTAATTATTATTAACATATATGAATATAAGACCCGTCAACTGGGATTACCAAGTCCTACGGGGTCAACTGAGATTTTCAAGACATCAGGGGGGCAACTGGGATCGGTACAGCGAGCCGTACAAGAGGATAATCGAACAGTGATCACAGCAATCCGCAGGCCTCAGCAAAACAAACACAGCACGAGACTAACTGGACTGACGCGGACAGTGAGATTATGAATCGAAACCCGCAGCCGCAGTAGAGAAATAAGAGATCTCGCCGCACGAAACGAACGAACCCGTAGAACGTAGAGCGACTAGCGTTTACTCACCTACACCGAGGAACGAAGGGATCAGCCACCCAGCCGGTGCAGCCTCGGCAGAGCAAGGTTTTGGCGGGGGCGACGAAGAAATGGAGGAGCACGGCGGACGGTGGGGGCAGCCTGGTCTCCGCGTCCCGTCGCCGGCGGTGAGGCCGGCTGCACGGGATGGGAGGAGGAAGAATTTGGGGATGGGCGAGCAGGACGAAATCGAAGTCCGGGGCGGAAGGGAGGGCAGTTAATGGAAAGGATTCGCTTAGGCTGTTTATGCTGCTGTTCAATTGCTGAAAAATAGCTCAAGCCAATTGGTTGGAAATCTGTCTACGTTTTCCTCGCGGCTCAGTGTGGTGTGGCCCACCAACACAGGGTACTTGTGACGAACAGGTAAAGTTGATCAAAATTAAATTACCTCCAGTGATAAAAAACATGTATACTAAGCTCAAAATAAAGTTTTGTCAAACCATCAAGCCAAAACATACCTGTCTACCTCCATTCCAAATTATAAAATATTTTGACCTTCTAGATACATAGATTCAAACATCAAGCCAAAACATTGTACACTTAGATATACACTATGATACACATAAATACAAATATACACTATAAAAAAGTAATATATATAGAAAATCCAAAACGTATTATAATTTAGAATAAAGGGAGCAGTAAATAAATTTTAACTTTTAGACTGTTTAGTTTCAAAACATGGTTATATGTGTGAAATTTTATTGAAAAGACTTGTCAAATGATCAAAATTTGAAGGATTCTAAAAAATATATATTCTATCTAGAACAAATTAGTGGTTAAATGTATGCTTCAAAATCGTGCAAAATAAAATGTGACGACTTGTATTTTTTACTTTTGGGGGCAACAATTTTGAAAATAAGAGTTCTATGGACTATGCCACATACAAATATAGGAATCCCTATCTATCTATCTATCTATCTATGTCTATATCTATATTTATATCTATATCTATATCTATATCTATATCTATATCTATATCTATATAAACTCTAAAAAAATCTATATCTATATATCTCTTATAAAGCTAATCATCACTATCGTTCTATCTTAACATGCAAATCATCCACACCATCCCCTGCTAGTAGTCATATCACCACACTAACTTTCAAACTCTTAACGCAAGTCCTCGTAGCAGAATTACTACTTTCAATATATAAAGAAATATAGAAGACATGCATATTTTGCTATTTGTTTTGTTGTTTCATCATCTTATAACTTGATCTAATTATATTAGATTTTTATTGGATTTTTTCATTGACTTTTCCAATTTCAATAAGAAGGGTTGTAAGAACATGTGGATTTAACTTATACATGCAACAATTTTATTTTTAAAAGTGTATCCTTCCAGTTCTAAGAAAGAAAAGAAAAACAACAGTTTGAAAGGAATGGTTTGCGATGACAAATTGGCAATGTCAACGAGCGCACAACACTTTGTGAATAAGGGGTTTCTTCGGTATAATTGGTGCATTTGATGACGTCACAGGTAGACCGTACAGCAAAGAAGACGAGCATGGGATATTGAGATCTTCATTTAGAGCATCTCCTACAAATGGGCTAAATACATCTGTGCAGACTATTATAGCTATTGTGGCCCAAAAAAGTTCTCCAACAGCCTTTCTATCCGGTCTTCTATTTTTCAACGCCATCCCCATCCCGAGTCGTCGGCCAATTTTCCCATGCGAGACTCGCTTGCTATCCATGCAGTGCCAATGGAATCCAGCGCTCAGGCTCGCCTCTCCAGCTTTCGATTTTCTTCTCACCATGGCGCAATGGAATCCAGCAGACAAGCTTTCGCCACTCCCAGCGCTCGATTTCCTTCTCTCCACACCACCCTCCCCCCTCTGCGTCGCCCCACATCCTTCTCCTGTTTTTCTTCCCATCCCGCTTCTTCTTCTTCTCTAAGACTGCGTCTTCCTCTCTCTCCACGACGCGGATCCCTTCGAGGACCTCGGAATCGTGCGGAGGCACCATGTCGCAGGCACAATCAGAAGCGGATCTGATGTCTGGGAGCCACGGCCACGGGGACCCCAATTCTTCTGAGCTCCAGTCGTTCCCCATCTTCTCGGCGGCCAGCGGTTGGGAGCAACATCAGTTGCCGTCGTTGCCTTGGTTGCAAAGAGCAGGGGTACCTGGGCTGCGGCGTGGAGTTCTTCCTCCCAATGTTGCCCCCGCTGCATCAGCCCCCTTGTCTGGCATGTATTCCGGTGAGTTCCAAATACCTAGATCCAATTTTTTTGTTTTTTAATAATGAAGCCTACTCGAAATGTACATGTAATCTCCTACAGCAATTTGTGAATAGCTATGTATTGCTAGTACTTGTGAATGAAAGCATTCTTGGCAATTACTTGTGAATGAAAGCATTCTTGTGAACTCAGATTTGGTGAGCTAGGAATCATGAACTGTGCATATAATGAGTTGAGGTCAGATTTTTGTGAAACTTGTTCAAGTGTCTGTCTAATTTGCTATCAATAGTAGTTTTTTATTCTTCAGTTTGTTTTTCAGTTGAATCTCTGTAGCTCTGCAGCACATTGAATTTAGTCATCTTCCTATGGAGCAAATAGGGCTTTAATTTTTTTCTATAGCACATCTGAAATGTAACTGTAAGCTCAGATGCAATTTGTGAGTAGCTATGTATTGCGAGTACTTGTGAATGAAAGCATTCTTGTGAACTCAGATTTGGTGAGCTAGGAATCATGAAAGCATTCTTGCTACTTTCAGATAGTAGAATTGGACTAGTTGCAGTAAAGTGAAGGTAGTGATTGTGCATATTTACAAATTTATTTATTGAACTAGAGCTTGTGTATTTCAGTATGTTTAGTAATTTTATTCACTGTGGTATTTCACTGTAAAATTTATTAAAGGAGTCACCCACTCTTGCTAGTCCTCTTTGTCAACACCCTAAGAATTTGCTGGCTTCTGCCAAGATTTTCCGCCCACTTTGATTTTTTCAGGATTCAGGGCACCTGTACTTTATAGTGGTTCCATAAGTAAGCCTTGTGATTTCCGTTGAGCACTTCCTTTGGGCTTGATGGATTTAAAATTTCTACTTCACTATTTACAATAAAACCATGGTGCAATTTTAAGCAGATAATGGTTGTTCAGTTATTCTGGGGAATAATATTCTTTTTTTATTTGGAAGCATTATTTCATTCATAAGTTGTTTCCCTGTCTGATTTATCAGTTTAAGATGATCCTTTTATATCATGATTTTTTATTTAGCACTACTTGTCTGTCGTGGTCTTTCCACTTGGCGGTACTTTAGAAATATTCCATGTTGAGTGGGCTGGCTGGAAAGTGCCTGTCTATTTCTAATTACTTTGACTTGGGAAACTCTACATGCCCAATGTGCTGGAAAGTGTATATCAGAGCTTACTACTGTACTTGCAAAAGTATGTTGGCAGCAGGACCTTAGGATCTCCACTATGATCTTGACAGGGACAATCAAGATCATAGAATGAAATATCGCTTTTTTTAATAAATCTAGTTAAATTTAAAATCGTTTAACTCTTTAGGATGTCCACTTATTTTAGGTTTACCCATTGCCTGATGATACTGCCTGCATTTGTCTAGTGTAGTAGGTAACCTTGTTAGTTCTGAACTGCCCTTTTTCTTCAAACCACTGGCATTGTCGTATTGATTCTCATTGCCTGGGGTTTGTTCTTCCAACGTCGTCTTGTGGCTAACGTAGTCAATTGTCTGCACTACCATTTGATGAGTCGCGCCGGAGTGATCAGTCAAGCTTCAAGAGTTCAAGTTGCAATCCTTGCGTACAGTTTGTACCTAGGATTAGGCGATATGCTTTAACCTGACACAAACAGACATGTGCATATTGCCCCCTGTAATAACCAGGATGCACTGGCTGACAAAACAGTACATCTGCAACTTATGGTTGATGTTTAGACGTGCCTGTGGCATTTCACTGTGGTATTTCATTCTATGATCTTGATTGTCCCTGTGGTTTTTTTTCACAGGCGCCATGGATTCGGAAAGATCTTTTACCGACATAATTACAAGGGGTTGTAATCCTGCTGCTTTGTCTGATAATGTCCCAATTCCTAATGAAACGACAGCATGTGATGAGGCCCTAGCAAGTGTGAAAGGGAGTCAGAAAAGGTCCAAGAATTTCAGTAAAGACGAGGACGAAATGTTGGTCTCAGCATGGCTAAATGTGAGTTTGGATCCAGTGCATGGAGTTGATCAATCACGTTCGACTTATTGAAAAAGAATATATGATTACTTTCATATCAACAAGACATTTGATTCTGATCGAACGCAAAGCTCCCTAATGAGCCGGTGGTCTGGTATTCTACATGATGTGAACTTATATGCTGGTTGCGTTTCAAAGATAGAGGCTAGAAATCAAAGTGGTTTATCTTTCGCTGATAAGGTAAGATAACAGACCTTGCCCTTCCAATTGTATATGATGTTTCTCTATGTCATGCAGTCTCTATTTGTTTGAATTTGCATGAAAAAAATGCATTAAAAATGTTCAAGTCTGAGGACAAGCAGCACCGGAATTTCCCTTACCTCCATTGCTAGGAAAAATTGAAAGACAAGGCCAAGTGGAAAAATAGAAGCAATCAGAGTGGAACGACTTCAAGGAAAAAGCAAAAGACCACGGCGAATTCAAGTCCTGTAGCGGCTGCACAATTAGTTGTCACTGCTAATGGTGAAGAGAGTCAGGCAGCAATGCCTACAGTGGACAGACCTGCAGGGAAGAAGAAGGAGAAAGACAAATTACGACAACGTTCCAGCATCGAAGCATTGGATTATTTGTTGGCAAAGAAGAAAGAGGCTGACATAGAGAAGGATTTGAAAAAAGAGGAGAGGTGCAAAAAAACCTTTGCATTGCAGGAAGAAAGGATCAGAATCGAGGAAGAAAGAAACAGAATCGAGGAAGAAAGAATCAGACTTGAGAAAGACAAATTTGAGTTTGAGAGGAACCTTGAAGAAGAGAGAATTATCAATGTCGATACGAGTACCATGTCCACCAAACAGCAGCTACTATATGAACAGCTCCAGAATGACATACTTGCACGGCGTATAAAAAATTAGATAAATTATCATATTGTGCTGATACGAGTACCATATTTCTTAAACATTGTGCTGGTTGTTTTCTGCATTGTAAATCATAACATTCTACAATAATTATAATCATGGCATCATTACAGTCCAATGACAATTGAAATCAATCATTAATAGTATTATTGTATAAATCTGGATAATTTTGCCACAAGTGCTCAATAAGATCGGCCTGAAGTTGTGTGTGCGTTTCCTTGTCTTTGATGTTCTTGTAATTTTGAATGAAAGCATCGAGCTCAGGGGTACTATCATGGGATACTGTCACCTTTTCTCCCATGTCGTCGTAATTGAAATCATCTTCATCTGCAGCGGCAATATACAATTCATCGTAGCAGATTGAACTCGGCTTCAGAATCCATTACACACCTACGGTTGCTGCTCGGCTGATGGATTCACCTGACAAAATCTGAATGTATGAAGTGCTCACTGCGGGTGCTGCTCGGCTACACCGTCGCACCGAACGGCGCGGCCACGCAGGGACAGCCGTACCAAGGCGTGCATTGCGCCTGGCGGCGGTGCGTGCGTTGCTTGCGAGCAGCGGCGTGCGTTGCTTGCGAGCAGGCCTGGCGGGTGCGTTGCTTGCGAGCAGGCCTAGCAGCCAATGCAAGAACCTTCAGGTCCGTCTTGGCCCATTTAAATATAGAAAAGGAGCATCTTTAGCTAGGCTGCTGTAGCCATCGTGTTTTTGAGAGGCTTTTCTATTTTACATGATGGCTAAATCAAGAGATTTAGCATTTATTTTTAGCTAACCTGTAGGAGATGCTCTTATTCGAAAGAAGATATTGAGATCTTCCAATGCACTGAAAAAAAAGATGTGGCAGTTCAGCTGTATTTAGCAATTTGCGACCACAAATTTCTGACTTGTTATGACAGTCCAACTGTATTAGCAAATTGCGTCTTCAATCTAAAATGCATATAATCTTCGTGATCTTCTATAAAAATGCATATGATCTTTGGTGATGATCTTCTATCTAAATACATATGATCTTCTATGATCTTCGATCTAAAATGCATATGATCTTCGGTGATCTTCTATCTAAAATGCATATAATCCTCGGTGATGCACTGATGCTATTGACCTACATGCAGTCATCAAACTGTACTCAGCAACAAAACCTTAGAATAGAGCATTCAGATTTCCAATAGCCCCTGACAGGATAGTTCAACCGGCCATTTTTACTGCAATTCATCAGTATACAAAATTTGATGTCCCGTTGCTTTCTCTATATATCAGTCTAAGCTTTTGACCAAGAATATATATGGAACGAATTACATGTCCCGTTTACAAGAAATACAGTGTGGCACAAACAATCAGAATTGGCAGCTTCATGTCTCTCTAAATGTACCAGGGACTACTACAGCTTTGTTCTTTGACTTTTCCCAGCCTGTCGCCTGTTTTGCTTTGCCAAACAACGGTCTGCCCAGCATGTCATAGTTCATCATCGATCTGGATGGTAGCACTGGAAGGAAAAGGAAACGGAAAGACATATTTTAGACCAACTAAATTAGGAGAAAAGTGTGCGTGATTTGTGAATGTAAAACATGCCTGCATTGTTATTTTACAAGTGTCTTCATTCAAGAATCTAATAGTTGGCATGGGCTACAAATTTTGTTCCAAAAAATTGGCTGAAAGGAAAGGATCTTCTTTTTTGAAACACCACAATGACACGTATGCTCACTGAAATTCTTTATATATGCAGGCACAAAAGACCATTATCAGGTATGACATACCTTGTGGATTGACAGTGTTTGCTAATATCTTCACAAAGGGCCTTGCTTACATTTTCTGATTCTGTACAGCTTGTTTTTATCCACTCAGCGAGCTGCAGATGAACCAGAAAAAAGAATCAAAATCCATATAAGATCATGTTCTGACTAAATGACACGAAAACCAATGATTCAAAACATTGAATGCAGCTATTAAGCATGCTAAAGATTAGGTGTTACTCCGTATTTGCTAAAACAAAACTGTAGCCAATACCACCCAACACAAGCCTACCTCATCCTCGGTTTCCTCCAGTAGCCTGTGTAGTAAGTGAAGCTGGTTAGCTCATCCACTAAAATAGTTGGTATGATTCTTACAGAAATCACAGAAAACCGATATTATCTTTACACAACCAATAAAGTAATGCTTTAAAGCACATGGTGACTGAAGAGTTTGTTTAGCCTTGCCTTTAAGTCAAGTAATCGAGAGTGAAACTCAACAGGTAATAAAAAAAAATCAGCAATTAGGAAAAGGCATGCATGAACAAACATGTTTGGGAGGGGAGGGGGATGTAATTGACCAAGACACATACAAATTTTGTATCCACACAAATGAGAACAAGATTATGCATACATTCTATGTTCTGCCAGCTAAATATTTAAAAAAATAATGAAAATTTCAAACAATATATGCTGCCTATTCTATCCGTCATTTTTTTTAAATTACTGGGAAAATATTGTACCTTCCACAGAAGGTGGACAAATTTTTCGAATGCGCTCGTGCTGCTGCCTTGTTTTCTGCAAAAAGAACGACAATAAGCAAAAAAATTAGATATTTAGAAACAGTCCTTATACACAGATAAATGTTTAATTACAATGAAGCAAAACAAACCCAAAGGCAGTGCTTGTTCTTTGCTTGGCAAGCATTCAGCATTGTGATTTACCATAAGAAAATGCAAGTTCATTTCCTTGTCTTGGATCAATTACTAGGGACATTTCTTTTTGTACTATCCTCAAGATTATATATTTACATAACTGAATCTGAATTGCTTGTAATAAGTCTATCATGTAAGCACATACAGTAACTATCAAAAACACAGTTCTAAACCTGGTGCCATCATTTTTCTGGGATGATGCATGTAAGAGAACGATTAAGCAGAAAGAATGCATTAGCATAATTAAGAAAAACTATGGATTGACATTGCACTTCGGGCTCTCAGTTTCAATATAGTAACAGGCCATCAGAAGAGTAAACAGGAGCCACAAAGTTGGTAAAAAGTACCAGTTTGAAAGCTATTCCAGTCTGTTACTTTAACCCATCCCTTTTCGCCTGATTCCAACTGCATACAAAAAATATGTCAGGTGGCTAAATGCTTAGCATATTCAAAGTACACTAAAAAGTGAAAACCTAGTTCATATTTATGGCATGTTTATAACACTTGATACATGGAAAAGGGATGCAGCATCAATAATATAGTGCTAAGTGCAAATTCTAAAACAGTTATAAATCTTTATGTCCTACCTTCTTTAAAGTATAATCTTGCATCTTATCACATAGGCCATCCAGAAGTTCTACAACCCGAAGCTCACTGACCCTGCACCATGTATATAGAACCAAGTACATAACAATACAAAAGTAAGCAATGAAGAAATGTCCATGATTGCTATAAGTATGTGAGGCCAAACGATGCTTGTCAAGATCGAATGGTCTCCATGTAAATTGTTAAATCACGAATTATTCCAATAAATATTTGTCCAATAAATATGAATGTGCTCATGCTATTTTCTTTACCTGTAATCAATGACCTTCCCCTCCCTCTGACCTTTAGAATTCAAGCGGTTGCGCAAGTCCAAGTGATTTCTTGGCTTCTCCTGCATTAGAGGATTCAGGAACACAAAAAAATTGATCAAATGGTATCAACACCAAGAAACTAATAATATGATAATACGCTGCTAAGATTTGAAATGACTGCTTTGTCAATTGTAAAAAGAAAAACATCTTCATACTTGAGAAAGATAAAGGTACTATTTAATAGAAATAAAACCATAATCAGCATTGTAAAGAATAGTTGGAAACTCGGAATCACTTAACTAAAGGCAACTGAAAGAGAAGTTATTGATTCACTTACACTCGAAATTCCAACCTCTAGCTCTGCCTGGAAAGAAGATGAAGAGACACGTCAGAATGTATAAAGTGTGCATTGCAAATTGCTGGAACAAAATGCAGCATATGAAACACAAATCCCATTTGCTGATGGTAGAGAGGCACTAAGAGGTACTAGCACATGTCACTGGAACTCAAAATTCAGTCTTTCAAAACAAAACGGCGTATTTCCCACTACTCAGTGCAAAATCGAGTTAATCTATTAAGCAATTTCAAGTTATCAACACAAAAGTGCTAGCCAGGGCCCTGTATCTGCAAAGTTCAAACTTTGACTCCACCAGCATCGAAATTACACAGAGAACGCTACAAGATCCAGGCCACGATCTATCTTGGACTACAGCTTCACGACGAGCGGAAAAGATCGAAGCTACTTTCTTCCCCTCGCTGACGTAAAAGTTTCCAAGACACACTTAATAAGGTGCTCCGATAATGGGAGAAGAGAAAGGCCAAGAGAAGAGGAACTTACAGCAACGGCCTTGCAGGCGGCGCACTTGTCACCGATGGCGGATGCGGAGGTGACGGCCGCCGCGAGGATGGCGGCGAGGAGCAGGAGGGCACCGGATCTATGGATTGCAGCTCTCGGCTCCATCTCCGGCGATCTCGCGCAGTCTCTCCCTCCCGATTTCCAGTCTCCGCTTCCGCGTGGGCGTGGTGGTCTTTTTTATAGATATGACCTCGAGATCTTGCACATGTTTAAATACGTCCGTACACTTTCAGTTGCTATAGAAGTTTCTGGAATTGGGGCAATTCTCTCATTACCACTCCTCTCCTGACTCCACTCAGTTTTTCCCTTTCAGGCACGCGTCAAAGAAAATTTTCACATCCAGAAAGAACTTATCAGGCTGGGAAAAACTGAAATGTTTGTAAGTTCAAATTTTGAGTCCTCTGCATTTTACACTTGCACCTTCAAGCTCAAGAGCCCTTTAACCATGTTCGCTTCTCTTATAATCCGTCTTTTTCAGCTTGTTTAATCGAAACAGTATTTTTTCTCTCATGAATAAATCAGCCAAAAAATATTTCGGCTTGTTTTTTTCAACGGGCGAAACGGGCCAAACAGAACAAATTTACAGTCACCATTGAAAGAAAAAAAAAACATTCTTAGTGCTCACAAGCTCGTACTGCGTACTCACATAACAATAATGCTACGATACGATATCAGCACAGGCGATGTTTTTACGCTGTACATGGACTTCTCTCTGTAATTTCAGATATTTTTTTTTTCAGTTACAACAAGACATGGACACTCGTTTGGCCTATTTTGCACTCCCAGGTCAGAAAAGCATTTAGCCAGCAGCTGCAGCGTCTCAAGTTCGCCACGCAGCCGACGTCTCCTGATCAACTTTCTCTTCCCACCAAGTAGCATTCTGCATCACAGAAACTCAGTTACTAAACCTCATGATGTGCTATAGTGAAATGCAGTTTATGCAAGCAGGCGCTTTGAAGCTGCAATCAACTATTTAACTAGGATGAGATGAACCTTGTATCCTCTTCTGAGAAATTCAAGTGAGCTTCCCTCTTCTTCTTGTAAACCAATAACCCTCAATAGTTCTTCTTTCGCCTGAAAGGAGAAATTGCACAGCAACCCAACAAGCTCGAACGAAGTTAGTATTTTTTTTTCCCCAAACACACAAGAGAGAAGAAAAATAAAAAGTAGAACAAGTAACTTATGGTTTGACCTGTCCCAAAGTGAACCGAGCTTCACTCTCTGCAACACATGCATAGGAGCCATCAGCCTGCTTCAGCATGACCTGCCAGGGGCCTGAACAAACAGTAACTCAGCAGCTCAGTAGCTGACAGTGCTGATAAATAGGGATGACATTACCCACCATAAGATTGACTTTGCATAATTTTTTAGTTTGATCTTCTATTGCATACCCAGCACAGCAGATCAATCTTCCAAAGTGTAATCTTTTCAAGTGAAGAAATCCAAATAAGCTCTCCAATATTTACCTGGGTATTGGCGGAATACAGCTCCGCTGTAATTCACTATGTATGGAGCGACTGCGATGGTCTACACAGTTAAGAAGGGAAAGTAGTCACAGATGGTACAGGAAGCCATAAACACAAAGGATATGTCTAGATGGATAAAAGTAAGACAAATGAATACCTTGGAGTAGTCACGCTGTCTGATATAAAATACTGGGGTGAATTGAGAAAGGAACCGGTAGTGCAGATCTTTTGGGGGAAACCCCAGAAGCCCCAAGTCAGAACTGCACCGTGAATTGCATAAGTCACTGCCTCATAAAGCAACAAGCTACGGTTTTGGATATATGAGGCATACCGCAATGTATCTAGTTCAAGATTGAATAAAAGGGCTGGAACAGATGCGGCAAACTTTTCCTGAAATTAACAAAACCACAAATAAAGAATCAACTGAATGTGCAAATAACACATGCACGTCGCCAACAAATGAAGCATTAGATTCTAGACATACCACATACTTCTCTATAGAAGCAAGGTCACGCGTGCTGCTGTTGATGAAGATATATAATGATGGTGGTTCATCAGATTTCCATCTATCTGTGTCCACACCAGGCAACTGGTTATGAACTTATTCATGGGTATTTATACAAGAACTATCTCATAATAATAGCATCAAAACTGACTGATGTTTGTTACTCAATGATGGAAAGGGAACTTATGCTTGATTTATACACACTAATCAGTCGTTTCATTTCCATTTTCTGAGATGTGATAATTCATCAACATGAAGAGGCTTGCTATTTACTTAAGAATTGTAAAGAAGTATCCTCAGCTTGTGGCCTTGGCATAAAGTGTTTGCCATTCAGTTTAGCTCATGGCTTCCATGCAAAAGAGTGTCAAGAACTCTTTGACAAAATAATATCATCAACAATACCATTTTAGGCTAGGAGTCGCATAGCTGTTGCTTTCATTAGTGCATTTGGATCAAGATATTTTACCTTCATTGTCATCTGAGAAGTCAAAATCCAGGGTATTTCTTATTGATTTGAAGAAGCTGTTGACAGGGTCGGTCGGTACATCATCCAGGGAACTGACAGTAACACCCTCAATCTAAAGACAAGCAATTAAATTGCGTGCCATTGTAATAATGAAGCAAGCCATACCAGAGGTTTATTAAGATTTTTTTTTTTTGAATTTCTGAGAACAACATTTACCGTGTCTATAGCTGTCTTGAACAACTGTGACGCCCTACGCTTTTCAGGTTGATCAGGAAACACCTGAAAACAACTAGAAGAAAGCAAATGAGCACGGTTTTGCATGCACGGAGCGTGTCTGCATCAGGGAGGATAGCGTGTGAAGCTCGAACTTACTATACAGGACCTAGTCCCCTTGAGCTCTTTGAGCTTCCTAGCAACAACAAGAGCAAGCTGGATGTTGGCATCGATGAACTCATCTGAGGAGCCCTGCAGGAGTCCAGAAGGCTGATCAGAAACAGAGCAGCTGAGATAGACAGAGAATAGAGCAGTGGCCTATAACCCTCTCCTCAATACAGTAATAATTATGTAATGGGCATTGGTTTTCTTTCAGCAATTGTTGAGTTAGGGAGTCTTGGAATCCCTGATTTAAGAAGTCTTAATATGGCGTTGTTGTGTTCCTGTATCTTTAGGTATCATTTACAATCCAATTCTATTTGGACTAAGATTGTAGACCATAAGTATAGGACTAACAGACCAAATGCTTTGTGCTGTGCTGATAATATGACTTCCCCTTTTGGAAAGGGGTGATGTGGGCTATACAGGCTACTCAAACGGGGATTATGTGGAATGGAAGGTTCGACGAAATGGGGAAAAAATCGTTTTTGGCGAATGGGCTGTTTGGATTCTCCTCGTCACACGAATGAAGACTCGATGGTGACACAAAGTAACCAAAATGTATTCGGGTAGTGGTGTTGTTGGGTTTTGAGGCCTTTTCTGTATGTGGCGGGCGCGCTAATACGCTGTCTTGAACGTTTTATGATCGATAAAGCGGGGAAACCTTTTCTCTAAAAAAAAAGTGATGCATGGACATAAAGCGATGAGTAGATAGATATACCTTATAAGAAGAGATGCTGCTTGGCAGAGGCCTTGATATATATATCGTCACAATACAGAAGCAGGAGACGTGTCCAGCCCAGGAAGAAAGGCATGGCATGAAGCAACAAGGAAACGGACAGTGAGAAGACAACGCAGGAACAGTGGCAGCAATTTCGAGCAAGCGAAGAGCGAGAGAAAGGCGGGGAGAGAGCGAGCTAAGCTCACGGGAACTCGATCTCGAGCCGGGTCTTGCCGTCGTCGATGGCGCAGGCGAGGGAGCGCGCGGCGTCGGTGACGAGCACGTCGTAGGAGCGCGGCTTGTACACGGACACCCCGGCCCTGAGCGCCTCCACGTCCCCGGTCCCGGTCCCCGTCCCGGTCCCTGTACCAGCTTCCGCGCGCGGGGAGACAGCGAGCCGGCGGCGGCGCCGGAGCGGTGAAGAAGAGGAGGCAGAGGCAGAGGTGGTGGTGATGGCGGCGGCGGCGGCCGTGGGCAGGCGGGGCGGAGCGGGGGAGGAGTAGGGGAGGTGGAGCCGCAAGTGGCGGGAGCAGAGAGCCGTGGGCGGCGGGGAGGCCATGGCCATGGCCGTGCGTGCGTTCCGACAGGCAGGCGGCAGCGTCGTCTGCCGTCTGCGACGAGCCGACGAGGAGAGGAGTGGAGGAGAAAGGAGACGACGGCACAGCCGCACGCTGCCGCTGCCGCTGCCGCGAGGCACAGGGGCGACGGGACCAATCGAGTCTACTGCCAGGTGGGCCCAGGATTAACCTCTTGTCTCAGTGGCAGGTGGGACCATGCTTAGTAAGTGAAGCGAGCAAAAAAAAAACGTGGTGGAGGTGCGGGGAATCGAACCCCGTGCCTCTCGCATGCGAAGCGAGCGCTCTACCATATGAGCTACACCCCCGGATGATGCTCTCCTCGGGAAGCGAGCCTAATTATCTTTGATTTATTTATGTAGGGCCGATTTCCCAACTAGGCACATACTTACCTCTGTAGTTGATTACTGAGCGAGCCTAATTATCATTTGATTTTACAGTCGTTCTATATCTTGTGCACTCGAGAGCCAGTTTATTCTCCATCCTTAGCTAACGAGAAATTTGTACCAGAGAATGGTAATATTTGAAGATCCAATTAAATAAGTGGTTAGACTGTATATTTTTTTCACCAAAATTTTATTCATATTAAACTTTGTGTATAATTTAATTCTAGAGTGTGCTCTTTCCTTATATTTTGTTAATCAATGTTATGCTGGAAAACCTTGTGAGAGATGGCTGTGTATATTTGAGAGACCGAAATTATTCCTTTTTTCTAAAACATTTAATTAAGAAGATATAACAAGGTTCTTTGAGTTAATCTAAACTGTAAAACAAATAGTTTTAAAAGTTATGGAATGTTAGAAATCCAATTATATAAATGAGGGGTGAGATTACACTACCGTAGGTCCATTTGGACGTGGATATTGAAGAGCTGGAATTGAATTGGGTTCAATATCAAATCAGCCATTGTATTCAAATGGCTACAGTTCCAATACTTTTGTTTGATGACCGCAGTTCGAATACTTTTGTTTGATGACCGCTGAATTGGCTTTTAGAATCATAGCAAGTAGCTCAATAACGTTTTCTTTTTGATGCAAAAGAATGGAATTGAAATGTCATGGCTGGGGAGCTCAACTACAGCATGGGGGAGCTTGACCCCGGCAACGACGAGGGGACCTCGACCCCGGCCAACATGGCAGGCGGATCTGGCGCCGCTGGCCATGGGGGAGAGAAAGAGGAGGCCGCGGTGCCGTCCATGGGGAAGAGAAAGCGGATCTCGCGCTGCCGTCCATGGAGAAGAGGAAGATGAGGTCGTCAGCCACGGGGAAGACGAAGAGGAGGTCGTGCCGTCATCCAGGGGGAAGAGGAAGCAGATCTCGCGCCGTCGGCCACGGAGAAGAGGAAGATGTCAGTATATTCCTTTTGCGGCGGAGTGAGTGGACGGGGTCAGCCTATTCCGAGGCCCAGTTCAGTCCACACCGAGCAGTTCGAAGCCCACCCCACTTTAGACGTTCTTGATCAGAGCCCACGGCGATCCGGCCCAACGCATAGCCCTCCCGCTCCGCCGCCGCCATCCTCTCCTTCCTCAATTCACACTGGTCTCCCCGCTGCCGTCGACTCCAATCGCAATTCCAAGTTTCCAACCTCGTCGACTACAGCGATCGATTTCGCTTCGGTCGGAAGCAGCAGCTGCGGCGGCAGGATGTCCGGCGAGGAGGAGGAGAACGCCGCGGAGCTCAAGATCGGCGAAGGTCCGCTCTCCCTCCCTCCTCCCCCTTTCCCCTTCCCAACCACCGTCCAGTCCTTGGGCGGGCGGCTAGGGTTTCGTCCCTCTCAACTCAACTCAACTCACCCGTAAGCTTGTGGCTGCAGAGTTCCTCAAGGCCAAGTGCCTGATGAACTGCGAGGTGGCGATCATTCTGGAGCACAAGTACGAGCAGATCCAGCAGCACTCGTCGGAGTCGGACCCGACGTCGCAGGTGTCCCAGGTGTTCGAGAAGTCGCTGCAGTACGTGAAGCGCTTCAGCCGCTACAAGAACCCCGACGCCGTGCGCCAGGTCCGCGAGACGCTCAGCCGCTACGGCCTCGCCGAGTTCGAGCTCTGCACGCTCGGCAACCTCTGCCCCGACACCAGCGGCGAGGCCACCGCGCTCGTCCCCTCCCTCAAGTCCGGCGGCAGGTTCGTCGGCGACGCCGGGGACGAGAAGATCGAGAAGATGCTCAACGACCTCTCCCTCATCAAGAAGTTCGAGTAGAGTTAGCCCCCAGGGTCCGTGCCCCCCTCTTCTCTTCGAATAGCATCGAGAGAGAATTCAACATCAAGATGTACTACTAAATTTTTTCTTACTACTTGTTCAGGTTCACGCTAACTTGATGTGCTGCTCGATCTCCATCGTGATTTATTGATGCAACCTTGTTGGTCGATAATTCAAGATACTACTAGTAATACATGTGTGGTTGATGATCTGTCTGAAATTCTACACGAAAAGCCATGGCCATGCCCTGTTCTGTTCTTCAGTTCTTCCAGCTGTACCACTGTACCAGTAGGACTCTTGTACTCGAGAGAGTTCAAAGATCAAACAAAATATTCTGATTCTTTGCTATTGTTCAGGTTCACATTATCTTCATCTGCTCTCTATAGTCATGTATGAATGGATTAATGCAACCTTGTTGCTTGATAATTCAAGTTACTACTTACTATCGCATGTGTGGTTGAGCTATATCTGAAATTGTTTCTAGTTTTTTTTTTTCTACACGAAATGCCTCCATTATGTGGATTGAACCGAATAGTAGAAGGCCTTTGATGGAAAGCACCCTTTCCTGGTCTTCTCTAGGTGAGAACAGAGAATGAGACAAGTGCTTGGATTTCTGTACACTTCACATTCAGTATCGCTGCTACCCATGGCCTGTTCTGCTCTTCAGTTCCTCCTGCTGTAGGACTCCTTTAAGAGAGAAATGAACAAAAATTCAGTATGATTGCTACCCTTGTCCTGTTATATGCTCTTCAGTTCCTCCAGCTGTATGTAGTACTCCTTCAAGAGAAATGCACATAAAATAGAAAATGATGTCCAAAATTTCTTACTAGTACTCAGGTTCAAGTTATCTTCATCTGCTCCCCGATCTTGATGTATGAATTAATGGAACCTTGTTGGTCCATGTAAGTCAAGTTCATTACCTTCTCAAACATGGTTAAGTTCCATATCTATGGTTGATTGATGTTTAGCAAAGGTTCTTTCCTGAGCTTGATATCACCTTATATTAGTCGGTTAGAGAGGTGCTTGACTTCCTGTTCTGTAAAGTTCATTATCATTGCTACCTCTATTATAGTGCGGACTGTAAGTATGAACATCAGGTATAGATAGAAGAGCACAAATCCTATCCAGGCACAGCTAGCATGGAGGACTCTTGGTGTAAAGTTTATCACATACAGTAACTCTGAACCACACGACCTTGAATTTGGTACATCTGTGACACTTACAGTAACTACACAGCACAGGACACGTGGAGCTCACATCTTACATATATATGTATACAGCTACAACTTACAAGTTACTCATTCTTGTGTCACACATATCTACGAGGCCATGATTCATATCATTAGCTCGTACTTGTAGACGTGGGCGCTTCATGGCAGGGAAGAGAGCTCGCTTGCTATGTTTTTTTTTCTTCTCCCTACGAGCACCAGTTCCAGCAGCCAAATGAAGGCGGCACCCGGCCGGTTCTCATGATGTGCTCTGCCTGTTCGGCTGTCCTTGCGGCTGCACGGTTCCTTTTCAGCTCTGCGGCAGCACGCTTCTCATCTGCATTGTGCCTTGCCGAAGCGAGCTGGGTCATCAGCTTGTCTTGCGCACGGGCACGCATCCGCTCCACCTCAACCTTCAGGAACACAAATCACAAATCATGATTAAAACTATTGATACAAACAATGCAGTATCCACAAACACAGTGACAAACATATCTGAACTTTGTACTCTTTGGCTTCACATGTTCTGAACCTGAACATCTATAGCAAACTGAAGAAAAGAACTGAATAAGAGTAGTGGCACAACGACGTTGACTAACCTAGAAAACTTGTCATCCTAATGGATACTAAACAATACTTGCTATGTCATATCCAAATGGATACTAAGACCAACTGCTATGCCGAAGTATTATCTCGTGCTAAATTTCAAAAGAAAGACTAGAGAAAGCATCGCATCTTCATCGGGAGTGACCAAATATACAGATAACTGCAGCCTAAAGGGCAATGGCATTGGATTCAGATAAATAGTAGCTGCAGGTGGTGTGAGAGGCTGCAAATATTTTCCCTCTGTTTTAAGCTTTTACAAGTTGCACCAGGGCGCGCACTATTAACAAAGCTAGGATAACTACTATACTATTCACAACTGAACAAACTTCCCATGAAGGGATTGTTGTATGCATATGCATTTTGCAAATGTCATGGCAAAAAGAATAAAACAAGGATGCTAAAAAACTCAAGGGGTGGAAAATGCATCTTAGTAACTTGCAGATTTTGTCAGGAATCTATTGCCATTGTTATGTTTCTGTTGACGTGCAAAATTGAAAGGAAATAATCTGCTAACCTCAATTTTTCTCATTTCAGCTTCTATTTGGGCTTTCTGATGATCCTCCCAAGCCTGGATCTTGATCTCTTCTCGTTTGAATCTGGAGAGTAAAAGGCACAACATATTAAGTTACCAAGCACCCAGAGAATTCAAACATAGATATAAAGACAATTAAATATAAGCACCTTGCTAAATATTTGGCCTTCTCTGCCTCTTCCCATGCAGCTGCACGGACTGCAGTTATGTTCTGTGTTGATTGGTCCATGGGCACTGTTTTCAGTGAAAGTGATGCATCTTTTTCCTCTTCCTTCTTGCTTGCCCATGCTGCAATATTGGTCTTACCTAGCTGTGTGCCAAGAAGCATTATCTCCCTCCTAGTTTTTGTTTGCAGTTCCTGTTCACTTAATTCCGAATTGCTACATTCCCCATGGCTGATAACAGCACCAGCTGCATTGGGGCCTAGCATCCTTCGTGGAGTTGTTGGCCGCAAACAATTTGGACTTGTTGCTCTCACCGGTGTTCCTGTCCGAGATGGTTCTTGGCTTGCAATAGGAGTCATTTCTGTGCCCATATCCCTCATTGACACTGACCGAACTGTTGATGGAGGAGGTATGCATGTTGTTGCACTTTGAAGCGTGGTGGATGCGTCATGACGATTAAAAGTAACTGCATTCATTAAAAAAGTTTGCATCTATGAGTGCTACTTTTCCAGTTAGAAGAGACCGTGGGGAACAAAATCATATTATGAGGGGAAGGCTAAGTGAGCAATACAACGCTTACCAGCTGAAGCAGCCATTGTACTTTCTGCAGCAAGTGTAGTCTTTGGACACGGCTCCACTTCAGGACAGGGGTCGGGCGGCGCCCAACTCATCGCTTTCTGCCACCCAATTTCCCTCTTCTCTTGGCTCGGATCAATCCTCTTAGTATCTATCTCCTCTGTGGCCTCCAACACAACCTTGGTCGCCGGCAGCCTCCCGATGCCAGCGCTAGGCTTCTCTATCTTCTTAGGTACAGGAGCCCCACCACCGCCCCTGGTAGGACGGTTTGTCGTCGGGCTGACGATCCACTTCTGGGCATCGTCCCACTTTGATGGGGCAGGCTTTGAGAATGGAGGGACGACCGATGCCGCCGCTGACCGGGCGGTGGCCCCTCGCTCCTTGTGGAACTCAAAGTTGGACGCCACGCTCTCGGAGTCGCACGAGTCCTCTTCGGGCACCCTGATCCTGGAACCCATGGGGACAGGGTGGGTGTCTCGGGACCGGTGCCCGCCCCCCGTCTCCAGGGAGGATGAGGACTCTGAGATGGTGCTCACCACGTCGACGTCCTTGTATTCTTCGCACATGGTGTCTCCACCACCTACATGAGAAGACAGCCATGCGGTCTCAGACTCTGAAATAAACTGAAAGTTCAGGCAAGCAATTGTCCCATGTACAATTTGAGTTCAGCTACCCTCCGAAGTACACTAGTGAAGACAACAGAGTATGAGAAGATTCTCCATTCCCCTTCCCCTTTGGGTACAGAGATGCCTCTACTTTACAGAAAAAAAAATGGCTCTGCATATCCAGACTAGTACCATCCATCTTCTCGCAGCAACCAATGCCAAATGCTGATCTTGGAGAAAAGGGCACACTAGCAAAGTAGCAATTATATGTATATGGTGAGGGAAAAATCATGATAGAACAATGAGGAAAAACATTGGCACTGTCACGAAATCAAATTGGCCTATCAATGAAGAATGCCAATGAGCATCCCATCAACCCCCAATAATCCGAAACGAAGCAAAGGACGTGGAGACGAGATCGGCGACAGCAGCAGGCAGCATCGCGAGGAGTGGGAGGTGGAAAAATCAAAACGGGGGAGATCGGCGGAACGAAGCAGAAGCACCCACCGTCGCCGGCGTTGGATCTGGCGTAGGCCTTGGGCACGGCTCCATAGTCGTCGCCGCCGCCGTCCTCCTCCTCGGCGGCGTCGTCCTGCCCCTTGCGGCGCTTGTCCACCCCCAGCAGCATCGCGCGCAGCCGCTTGGGCGAGAACCCGCCGCCCTGCTGCAGCAAAGCAAGCGACACACAGAGAGTCAGAGAGAGACACAGGGCTCCCGCATTACTCATCCTGGTACCAGACCGAGCCCAACGGACAGAGAGAATCTGTCTGGGGAAGAGAAGGCATGTAGCAGCGGTAGCAGCAAGGAGGGAGGGGCGGAGGGACCTGGACGGGGAACGGCTTCTCAATGCGCTCGTACTCCATGGCGGCGCGTTGGCGGCTGAGATCTACGGCGGCGGCGGCGGCGCCCTCCTGGCGACAGAGAGGAGGAGGAGATCAAGGAAGGGAGTGACGAGGTGAGTTAAATGTGCAGCTCGGGAGTGAGTGTACTTTTGACCGCCCTTTGACGGACCGGACCCCCAGTATGACTCTTCTGCCCTCCCAGGTTGGCGAAGATTTACTACCCGTGCCAGTGTCCCAAACGCCGAGACCGAGGGCAGTACGGTAAATCGCTGGTGCACAGGACGAGGCGTGAGGTGGTGATTACCTCACCGGCAGCAACGGCCACTCCGGCACTCCTCTCTCTCTCCTCGTCATCGGCCCCCACTCTTTCTCACGCGGAGCTCTTCGCGCCCCGGTCACGCGCGCACGGGACCCAGCTTGTTGGGCCCACATGGAGGTGGGCGGTGCGGTGAGGGATAGGGAAAGGGAAGGGAAGGGAGCGGCCGGGGCATCGTGGTGGCGGCCTGGCGGGGACTGACTGGGGTGTGCTCGCTGCCTGTCGGCCCCACCGTCCCAATCATGCTTCATTGTTTTTGTTCGTACTCGTACCCTCCCATGGCTTGGGCATGTTTACCAGATTCCGCGATTTTCACTCCGACTTTACTCTCTGCTTTGAGCTACTTCAGAAAATAAAAGTAGAAAACTCCTATCCGGACTGGTAGGAAATTTCGAGGGGAGCAAAGGATTAGCGACGGAACGACGAATGATTCAATTCAGAGTTTCAATTTGGTTAGAAATGGTTCATCCTTCTCCGGGCAATATCACAGATACATATATTGAACCCACTTAGGACTGCTCACACGTTTGCTATGCCATGGGGTCGGCATTTGTGTAATATTTAAGTGTTGATAATTCTGGGCCGAGCTTGTCTTCTGGGCCTCGCTGGGCCGGACTGGGTTTGCTCCTATTTGAAATGTAAAAGGCTTCCTCTTTCATGGCTAACACTCATCCTAGTCGTACCTCCCATGGCTTGGGAAGTGACAAGATTGCACTAGCTCTCTCCTAGCTAAGAACTACTCCTATCCTGACGCGCGGTAGGAAATTTCGAGGGAGCAAAGGATTAGCGACGACGACGGTTGATTCAGAGACTTTCAAGTGGCCAAATGTCATCATTCTCCCGCATATCACGAGACCATTCAACCCACTCCTTGCTCACACGCTTGTGGGCATCAGGAGGCTTCCTCTCGACCTCTCCCTTCTTCTTAGAAGCTGCTTGCCCCCAGAATGCGAAGAGCCAATCAAATTCCACCAGTCCTTGTCAACCGGATGGGCATCATCGGACCATCGGAGGAAGAATCTACTTACAATCGATTCCCACCGAGAACGCTTTGTACTTGCAAAACGATTCCCGAGAACGCTTTGCCAAAACGTGAAGACGAGGTGGTGAATCGACGCCGAATCCGGTAACTGGAGCCGATAGGCAACTTTGCCGATACGCTCCAAAATGCGATATGGACCCAAGAACTTGAACGCCAGCTTGTGATTGGCTCGGGGAGTGATAGAAGACTGGACATAAGGTTGCAATTTGAGGAACACCATATCACCCACTGCAAACTGACGCTCAACCCTGTGTTTATCGGCCTGCCTCTTCATTCATTCCTGGGTTCGCAGTAAGTGTTAGCGAACCAACGGTTGCATCAACTCACGCTCCTGCAGCCATTCTGATAATTCTGTGACCGAAGCAGCGGCCGAAAGGTCCAAACCCAAATGACGGGGAGGAAAGCCATATAACACTTCAAAGGGAGTTCGGCCCAATGCTGAATGAGAGCTGGTATTATACCAAAACTCAGCCAGTGGCAACCAACGAGACCAGCGGTGAGGACAAGCTTGAACAAAGCACCTCAAGTAGGTCTCCATGCACTGATTAACTCATTCCGTCTGACCATCACTACGAGTGATAAGCAGTGCTCATGCGTAGATCAGTACCAGCGAGTTGAAATAGCAGCTGCCAGAACTTGCTGGTAAATACCCTATCGCGATCAAAGATTATGGCAACCGGAAGTCCATGAAGTTTATATATGTTATCCAGGAAAACCCGAGCCACAGACACCGTAGAGTAAGGATGTTGCAATGGTATGAAATGAGCGAACTTGGAGAATTTATCCACGACAACCAAGATGACGCTGAAAGTACCAGACAATGGAAGGCCTTCCACAAAATCAAGCGAAACCACTTCCCAAGACTGTCGTGGCACCTGAAGTGGCTGCAACAAACTGGGGTACCCTACGCGATCCGGCTTGGCCTAGGCACACACAGTGCACGACTGAACATGCAGGAGAACATCCTTACGCATACCTGGCCAATAGAACAAGGGTCAGAGTTTGCTGAAAGTTGCCGGAGCTCCAGAGTGCCCTCCAATAGGGCTATCATGAAGAGTAGTCAACACTTTGCGCTTAAGATCTTGATTAGAGCCCAACTAGATGCGGTTCTGATATAAGATGATTCCATCCTTCAGCTGAAATGGTGGCTGACTCGAGCCATCCAAAAGCAATTGTGACAACAAAGCTTTGGTCTCAGGATTTGTTGGGTACCAAAGACGAAGTTGATCAAGCCATAAGTGAGTAGGTGGAGAAACCGCATTCAACTGTTGAGGATGGTCCCGGCGTGATAGAGCATCTACAGCCTGATTCTCAGAGCCTTTATAATAAACCACCTTGTAACGAAGTCCCAACAGTTTGGAGAACACTTTCTGCTGCCAGGGCGTATGCAACCGCTGCTCATTGAGGTGGATTAGGCTGCGATGATCAGTATGGATGATGAATTCTGAATTCATGAGGTAATGCCACCACTGATCGACTGCCATAAGAATCGCTAGGTACTCCTTCTCGTAAACTGACAATCCTTGATTGCGAGGTCCCAATGCCTTACTGATGAATGCCAGTGGATGACCATTCTGTAGCAATACTGCATTAAGTCCAGACCTAGATGCATTAGTCTCCAAGTGAAAGGGAATCGAGAAATCTAGAATTCCCAGCACGGGTGCAGAACTGAGGGTTGCTTTCTGTCGGTGTTTCGAACAAACACCGGCTAGTGAATTTATAATTGTTGTGCGTTAGTCCGGATGGTGTACTAAAATACACAAGGTTTATACTGGTTTGGGCAGAATGTCCCTACGTTTAGTCTGCTGCTGCTCGTGTTATTAGTACCGAAAAAGGTTCATAGTAGGGGGTACAAACGGTAGAGAGAGGGACAGGTCCCAAGTCTCTGATGGAAATGTCAAAAGGATGCCAAGAGCTCGGTTGCTGCTTGGCTATGTGTTGTGTGTCAAAAACAATTGATCAAAAGTCGGTCCTCTTAGTGGGGTGCCCTGCCCTCCCTTTTATAGACTAAGGGGGAGCAGGGGTTACAGATGAGAGAAAGAGAAAAAACCAAAGGTAGAGAAGGTCCTTCGGGGGAGCCGGGTCTTCCTTTTCCCGTGTGCCTGCCCTGCTAACATGGCAGACCGTGTCAGGTGATGGCGTGTTCGCTGATCCTTATAGGGCCGTGCCCTGGCTTCTATCAGCAAGTGGGTGCGTCCCATCCTACGCCGGTGGATGGTGCGGCGTGTCAGAGGGCCAAGCTGTGACCCTTCAGGGAGTACACGGGGAAGTGACCCTATGTCCTGTCGTACCCTGCGCTCGTCTTTATTGAAGGAGCAGGGTGCAGTCGTCGGGCGAGGTGGAACTAGCCCTTAGTCATCGGGTGAGGCGGAGCCCACCCTCGGGCGTCGGGTGGGGCAGAGTCTAGCCCTTAGCCATCGGGGAGGCGGAGCCCACCCTCGAACGTCGAGCAAGGCGGAGCCAGACCTTAGCCATCGGGTAGGGTGGAGTCTAGCCCTCGGTGGTCGGGCGAGGCGGAGGCTAGCCCTTAGGCCGTCGGGCGAGGCGGAGCTCGCCCTTAGCCACCGGGCGAGGCATAGCCTAGCCCTTGGGGGTCGGGCGAGGCGGAGCCCGCCCCTGACATCGAGCGAGGCGGAGCCAGCCCTTAGCCATCGAGAGGGCGAGTCTAGCCCTCGGTGGTCGGGCGAGGTGGAACCAATCTTCCATCGTTCGGGCAAGAAGCACAGTAGCGTTCTTCTCTGACCGAAAGTGTCAACGTTCAATGGTTATTAGTTCCACCTCATGGGGTACCCCGGTATTAGGTCCCCGATAGTAGCCCCTGAGTCCCCAGGTGATTCGGATAGAATCGCCTGGGGGTGTTTCGACTTGCCAGAGGGTGCGCGCGAGCGCACCCGACAGGTGTAGCCCCGAGCCCCGGGAGATTCGGGCAGAATCGCCCGGGGGGTATTTCGATTCGCTAGATGGTGCGCGTGAACGCACCCGTCAGGTGTAGCCCCCGAACCCCGGGTGATTTGGGCAGAATCGCCCGGGGGGTAATTTTGGACCCTTCGCGGGTAGGGCTGTGAGATTTGGTTTTTGTCAACTAGGTAGTTTAAGGGAATCCTGGTATCCTGTTCATGGGGATTTCATCTAGGGTCAGCCTGGCTGGGGCTCGACTGTGGATCGAGGCCCCACTAATGCTCGTGTACCTGAGTCCTGGTCGCTCATGGGCCCATCCCTCGTTGGGATGGCCATCGAGACTGTTGGGTCGACCCTTGGACTCCTAGGCCCAGGCGGGCTAGAGAAGAAGCTTTTTGACCCGTATCCCCTCTGTGGAAAAAGAGTCCGGTCCGCTTGGAAAGGCAAACCGTCCGGCGCGATTTTGGTGGAAAAGGATAGGGATCACGGGCACGTATCCCGCGATGTGACGCGGTGGTGTGTCATGGTAGGCTCGGAGATTGAGGTGGATGGTTGCTCTTCTCGCATCCATCGCCCCTATAAAACCATGAGGTTCACCCCTAGGGTTCCGTACTTTGCCTCCTCGCCTTCATATCTATAACCTCTGCCATCAATTGCCTTAGCTTCCCGCACTCGTATTACTGCCACCGCCAAGCTTGCATCCGCATCATAGCCACCATCGAGCTTGTATCCACCCCCTTTCCTGACATTTCAATGGAGCTGTGGTGCAGATCCAACATTACCCCTCAGCGCCTGGAGGGCCTCGTCCACCGTGGCCTCCTTCGCCCGTTGTCTGCCGTCGAGGAGTGGCGGCTGCCTAGTGATGAGGACGAGCTGCCGCCACTCAAAGGGTATGTCGTGTCCTTTGCTCTCTTCCACGGGCAGGGGTTCACCGTACCTGCTCATAAGTTCCTTCGTGGGATGCTGGAGTACTACCAGGTGGAGTTGCAGCACCTTAATCCCAATGGGGTCTAACATATTACGGCGTTCGTCGCCCTGTGTGAGGGGTTCCTGGGGATTAGTCCCCACTTCGATCTGTGGCGGCATTTCTTTGCCATCAACCTATCGAAGAAGCGGGTTGGGAAGCAGGAGCTGAGCATGCCGATGGGATGTGCCAGCATTCATCTGCACAACCTCCGGGCGAACAACTACCCGTTGATGCGTCTGTCGACCTCCAACAAGAGGTGGCATTCGCAGTGGTTTTATGTCAAGGACGACGTGGCCGCCCCCTTGCCGGTGTACTCCGGGCACCTCATCGAAGATGTCCTAGGGTCGTGGAAGTGGGGTGTCCCAGACAAAGATAAGAAGAGGATCAAGGACCATCTCGTCGCCCCCAAATTCTAAAGGAGAGGGGTGTGACGGGATCGGGGATCATCGGTGCCTACCACACGGAGGGTGGCGCCGCTGATGGGCCGCGCGCTCCCCCTATACCTGATGGTGCCCGGGGCATCGCCTGAGGGGACGACACTCGCCGACAAAGTGCTCTCCCCACCGAAGTGACACAGCGGATCAAGGAGGCGATGGTGCCTTCGAAGGACACCGCCGGCGTTGTCCTTGACTTCATATATCCGATGCCGGGACATCCTCCAATGCAGCCGGAACTAGGGTTCATCGACTTCGCAAGCTCCCCTTTCCCGTGCCTTTTCTTCACTTGAATTTCTGACCCCTTGCTGCTGACCTCGGGATAGCGGGACCAGCCGAAGAGACTCGTCCTCGGGGATAGCTTGGCTCCGCTGCCGAAGGACCGGATCCTGGCGGCAGCGAATTGCACCATGGCTAAGTGGGATAAGAGGACGAGGGAGCTCAAGAAGAAGAAGATGCTACGGAAGTAGCAAGCACGGGATCGAGGAGAGGAGTCAGGCAGTGATGATGACGACGACGATGGCGAGGTAGTTGCCGACGTGGATTGAGATGTCCTAGAGGGCGAGGATTCGCTGACAGGCACCCAAATGTCCACGTAGGGACCCTTCCCGTTCCACGTGGGGGAGCGAGTCTATGAGGCTAGCGGAGGCAGGCCGAACCATCGGCCCGTCCTCGGGGCCGGTGGGAGCCGGAGGATCCGCCGCTTCACCCGGGGTGCCGGCGGAGGATTAGTGGATGGTGGGAGGCGGATCCGCCGCCGCCCCCGAGGTGCTGATGGAGGGGGGCGGCTCACTGCCGCGCCCCATGAGCTAATGGGGGCGGGTGGATCTGCTGCCATGCCCGAGGTATCGACAGAAAGGTACAACTCCGTCGCCGCGCCCTCGGAGATAAGGGAGGCGAGCCCCCCTGCTCAGGAGCAGGGGGCAGGCTCGAAGCGGCCCCGCCCTAATGAGGTGGGGCAGGGAGCTGGGGGTTTGACCCCCAAACATTGCCTAATAGCGCCAACGTAATTTACCGACTCCACTGTATATCTCTGTTTTTCACTTTGACTCATGCTCTTTGTTTTTTTGCAGCGGCGGGGGGCCGATCAGATGGGGCACTCCTATAGCGCTGGCGCCTAAGAAGACCCTCACCATTCAGGTGAGGCGAGGGCCGCCGTCCGGCGTTGCTTCCGTTCGGGGAGAGCGGAGCCGGTGCCACAGCCTCATCGGCCGGTCTGGCGCCGCCCGCGATGGTGCCCGCACCCTTGGTGGGTCAAGCAATCGGCGTAGCCGAGGGATCACCTTTGGAGGTTGCCACGCAACCGGTGATGGAGGTGATTCCGCCCTCGGTGTCAGAGCAGGCGGAGCCGTTGGCCACACCTGTTGTGTCGACCACGGTGGTCGTGGCATAGCCGGATGAGGTCTCGCCGACGGAGGTGGAGGTGATGGTGGCTACGACGGATGGGTCATAGCCAGAAGCTGTGGTGGCGGCACTCGAGGCAGCGGTGCGTTCTGCGCCATCGGCGGCCCCCGAGGCGACGCCCGTCCTGGGCAGGACGGAGGGGGTCGCCACTGAGGGACCCTCGGACACCGCCGAGGAGACTGGCAGGGAGTTGTCCCTGGTTCTGACATCGGGGGGTAGTCGCCCGCCTGTGCGGAACGAGCCCTTGCTCCGGTGGGGGAGTCCATAGGATCCGTCGTCGGTGATCTTCACCCTCGACGATGGCGCCGAGGGCATGGACCGGGAGAGTGTCGATAATGGGATCATGGCCGTGTTGGATGCTCTGAACCATGCCCAGGGCGCCCTTCAAGAAGTCATCATTCCCGCCGGCCAGGTATTTACTTGGTCTTGCCTCTCGATTTTTTCTTTCTTCTTCTACTTTCATTTTCTGACCACCTGTCTTTTTTAGTCTCTTGCTGCTCGAAGCCAGGAGAAATCCCGGTTTCTTCATGAACACAAGGAAGAGTGGGACCACCTCGTCAATGAGGCACGGCTGCACAGGGATGTAACTGCCCAGCTTCGCCAGAGGGTGGTGGAGCTGACTCCCCTTGCGGTGGAGGTGGACGATCTTCGACGACGGGAAGCCGAGTCCTATCGACACGCGGAGGATGCCATGGGGATGCTCTAGGATCTAGCGGCGAGGGCATGGCAGGACATGGAGGAGGCCGCCAGGGTGTAGAAGTAGTGGGAGGAGCTACTCCAGCAGGATGTCGAGACCCGCCAGCGGATCGTCGACCTCCTGGATGAGATGGAGAAGGAGCGGGAGCTCAAGCTGTGAGCCGAGGAGAGGTCCATGGCCCTGGAGCAGACGGCGAAGCTGGACGCCAAGACGATCGCCCGGCTATGCGGGGAGCAAGATGAGCAACGCCAGACCTCGGAGAGGCTTCGCTTGGAGCGCAGCACGGTCCATGGGGAGCGCAACCAGCCGTTCCGAGAGTGTGTCGAGATGCAGCAGAAGACCAGCTCCCTCTAGGCCGAGCTTGACACCGCGAAGGCTCAGAATCTGAGGCCGAGGGCGCTGCTGCCAGACTTGTCAAGGATCTCGCCAAGACGCAGGAGTGTTCATCAGGCGGAGAGCGATGAGCTTGAACTCCTGAAGGTTGGCCTTAGCATCATCTGGGACGACCTGCAGGTGGTGCAGGCAGAGGTGACAAGCTCGCTCGCGGCCCGTGTCGTAGACATCACAGCGCGGGTGCGCTAGCTGGAGAAGGAAGCTTTTCGCTTGGGGATTATCCAAGCCTTTGCCATCGCCTCGCTCGCATTATGATGTTAACATCAACCTGGGGGCGATGAGCCTAGGTTTCGCGCCTGGCTATGAGCTCTCTAAGCTGGATGAAATAGAAGCGGCGGTGACTCCTCTCGCGGAAAGCCTGGTGAGCAAAATTGAAGACATGGTTCTCCCCGGGAGGGGTCAGTAGTCAGTCGAGTCTGATAAACATTTATCTATAACCTGTGGACAAGTGTCGGTACTTTTGTGCCCGAAAACTAGTTTCATAATTCCGTTTTGTAATTTAACTTCGTTCGTTTGAACTTGATTTCTTCCCTTTTGCATTTGAGAAAAAAGGTTTATGCGATCCAACCCTTGCATTCATTTAGACCGTAGGGCCCAAAGTGCACAAGGGGGAAATTTCGATTTATGCTGGTGAACAAAGTTACCGTAGCCGTCGGGGCGTGGGTTTTTGTCGTCTTACCAGGCGTGCTCGTTTATCTGTTCCCGCAAACCTTGCCGCTAGTCTCGACGCGAGGAAGAGGTATGATGCAATGACAAAAATGGAGGTATTCGTACCTTTATCAGCCCCCGAGTGAGATCTGACCCTTTGCGCTTGCTGGGGCCGGATTTTGTATTCACACGTACCCCCTACTTAGGATTTTGGCAATCGTTCCATGACCGTGCGTTTGGTCTTATCGCTGGCCTGGCCTTACCCGAGCCCTCGCGCGTGGTGGGGATTTGGTCAAGGGCCGGCTTGTTTTGTGACTGTCGCCCCGTCTGTGGTTTTTCGCAACTAGAGGGGTCGAGGCGATGTCACTTGCCTTGGTGGCTTGAGTGACGCGCCTAATGAGCTCACTAACGGGGATGTTCAAACGGAATCCGATCCCGCTGCTTTGCGATAGGGTCAGCAAAGCTCTCGGGCGGCGTTCCGTTGCTCCTTGACCTGCCTTCCAATAGATTCCCCTTTAATGGGGACTCTATGGGCTCGGCAAGAGGCTGGATTGAACTTAGAAGGTTGAGATGACCCTTCTCGCCTCAATGCAGGTTGGGCAAAGGCCGCTGAGGCTCGTCTGCGTTTTCTCCCCTGGCTCTTGTTGGATGTGAGGCGGCCTTAGACCCTTCGCGGGTCAGCCTTTGAACCTTGGTCTCTCGATCTTGAATCAAGCGGCTCGAGCTCCCAAGCCCCTTAGGGTCTGATAGGGGTCGGCCGTGTTTTGCGCATCGCCCCATCCTTAGTTTCTGCAACCAGAGGGGCTGAGTTGATGACACTTGCCTTGATGGCTCGAGTGTCGTGCTCAATGAGCTCTCTAACGGGTATGTTAATGTGGAATCTGGGTCGATCATTCGCTGACGGGGTCGGCAGAGCCCTCATGTGGCATTCCACTACTTCTTAACCCGCCTCCTAGCAGATGTCCGAGCCGTTCGATAGGCTCAAGTGGCCCGTTGGCCTCTCCTCGACGGAGATTCTATGGGTTTGGCTCGGGGTTAGAATCGAACGAGAAAGGTTGAGATGTCCCTGTTCGCTTCTGAGCGGGGTTGGGCAAGGCCGCTGGGGCTCATCACGGTTTTTCTCCCCTGGCTCTCTTTGACACGAGGTGGCCTCAAGCCCTTTGCGGGCCAACCTTTGTACCTCGGTCAGTTGCCGCTCATATCGAATGAGGCGAGCGCCGCTTCGTGTCGCGACACGAAGTGTTGAGATGCGAGGATCGCATATGCAACATTTGGATGATGGGATTAGTGTGCGATTTAATTGAAACAAAAGCGGGGGTCGGTAATGTTACCTCGGTGGTATGAGCGACGAGAAGCTCTTACCAAACATGTCCATGCGAGTTTCGAGTCCGGTGTTTATGATGGGGTCGGCGTGACCTGTACGAGCATTGTGATTTTTTGTCTCTGTCTCTCGATGGTGATTCGAGCCGTTCGATTGACTTTAAGCGACCTGATAGCTTCTCCTTGAAGGAGATTTTGTAGGCGGACCCCTCCGAACCCCTCTCGAGAAGGCAGATACAGAAGCTCGGGGTATGGGGAACTATGAATTTGATTATGCTGGTGAACGAAAACACCGCAGCCGCCGGGGCGTAGGGTCTAGCGGTTCATCCAGTTCTACTCAAAGTTCTGCACCCGCACCCCGCGTCTCTGGTTTTTTTAAATGTAAGGAGGGGTCGGGCGATGAGGATATCTAAACAAGTAGACACCCTGCCATTGCCGGGGTTGGACGCTCGGTAATGAAATTAACACGCGAAGTAGGTAACAAAGGCGCTTATCTTTCAGTGGTTGTTCGTTCATTATTTTACCTAGGCCGTCCGATCGACCCAGGAGGCCCGTTGGGCCCCCCCTAGATGGGGGTTCCGTTGTCAGGTCGTTCCATGGTCTTGTCTAGGGAAGCGAAGAGTCACCTGCATGCGGGTGCGCCCTGATTCTAACGCCCGCCCGCGGTAGCGGTGGGCCATGCCAAGGCAATGTCCTATTTTGACCAGGCAATGTCTCGTTGATCAGAGGGTGTCCCATCGGTCCAGGTGCGTCCCCTCAGATTCCTGTCAGCATTGATTTCCCATCTACATTGAATAGGGGAAGGGAGAGAGTTTTTCGTCCCAACCTTTCGCCTTTCCTCAGCTGCTGCGCTTCTTCCTTAAATAAGGAGGGGGAGAGGAGTTCTTGTCCCATTCCTTTGCCTGCTTATGAGCCTCTACCTCTTCTTCTTCCTTTCCACCGAATGTGTTCATGCATCGCGGTGGTTCCTAAGTGAGAGAGGGTAATGCCAGGGAGAGAAAAACTCACAGATCCACTCATGAATCTGGAGCGTGATGTCGAGCTAGAGGTTATCCAATGTAGATGAGATGGTGTTGGCCGCCTTTGCCAAGAAGGGGCCGCCTCCGCCAAAGGAGGAGGTGGACTGGAGGGTGCTGAGCGTCATCGGTTTTGCCGTCGTTTCGTGGTGGCCTTTCTTTGGTGGGAAACGCCCCCCGCGCAGATACCATTGTCAGTGTTACGACTGATCATGATGGCACAGTCCCTAGATGCTCCGGTGGAGGTGCCGTTGTCGGGGTTGCGATTGATGACGATGGCGCAGTCCCTGGATGCCCCGACGGAGGGGCCGTTGTCAGGGTTGCGGCTGCTCATGATGGCGCAGTCCCTGGATGCTCCGACAGAGGCGCTGTTGTCGGGGTTGCGGCTAATGACGTTGGTGCTATCCCTGGACGCCCTGGCGGAGGTGCCATTGTTAGGGTTGCGGCTGATGACGATGGTGCAGTCCCTGGATGCCCCGACAGAGGCTCCACAGTCACCGACGTGGTGCTCGACGTTGCAGATGACGGCGCCCTCGAGGATCCCACGAAGCGGTAGGACATTGCCGATGGAGAGCGTGGCGTGGCGACCGTAGTAGTACTCGTAGTAGAGCTGGTCAGAGACTGTAATCGAATAAGTTTGTGGGGGAGGCCCCGAGTGAACAGCCTTTTGTATTTATGAATACATTAGTCCTTCTCGTGACGAAATCACTTTGTAAGCAATGAATTTTGTGAAAAAATGTATAAGTTTTCAACTTTCGCCACGGCAAACAGCTTTTCAGCTTTGCTCTCTCTTTTTGCAAAATAGATTTTGGTGCCTTCTGACCCTTCTCATAGTTAAGGTCGCAAAAAAACTCAGAGTGCGGGACCGCCAACTCTGATCACGCTGGTGAGCAAGGAGGCCGTAGCCGCTGGGGCGTGGGTTTCCCGCAGTCCTACCAGTTATACTCAGGTTTTGTTCCCAAAATTCTAGCCTTTAGGACTTACCATGAGAAAAAGGGGGAAAACATAGAGAATGTTTGCAAAGATAACACAGAGAGTGTTTGCAAGATAAACATACTTATATCAGCCCCCGAGTGAGGTCCAACCCCTCGCTCTTTGCAGGGGTCAGAAGTCACTAAAGAGTGGGGATTTTTGGAGACAAAACTGATAAGAAAGAGTATGCATTTATTTAACGGTAAAAACAACGTAGCTGCTCAATGTTCCAGGCATAGATAAAGACCTCGCCGTCGACGGTTTTCAACTTGTAGGCGCCTGGCCGGAGTATTTCCGTGATGACGTAGGGCCCCTCCTAGGGCGGGGAGAGCTTGTGATGGTCCTTGTTGCTCTGTACGAGGCAGAAAACCAGGTCCTCAACGTTGAAGGCTCGGTCCCGCACCCATCGGCTGTGGTACCGACGCAGCGCCTGCTGGTACTTGGCCGAACGGAGGAGGACGATGTCGCGGGCTTCGTGTAGCTAGTCCATGGCGTCTTTGTGGGATGCCTCGGCTCCTTGTTCGTCGTATGCTCTGATTCTTGGTGCTCCATAGTCGAGGTTCGTCGGGAGGACGACCTCAGAACCGTAGACCGTGACGAAAGGTTTGTAGCCGGTGGCCTGGCTGGGAGTTGTCCTTAGGCTCCAGAACACCACAGGGAGCTCGATGACCCAGCGTGCACTGAACTTGTTCAACTGGCTGAAGATCCTGGGCTTGAGGCCCTGTAGGAGCATGTCGTTTGCACGCTCGACCTGCCCGTTCGTTCGGGGGTGCGCGACGGCTGCCTAATCGACTCGGATGTGTTGTTCACCATAGAATCGAATGAATTTCTTGCCGGTGAACTACGTGCCATTGTCTGTGATGATGGAGTTCGGTACTCTGAAGCGATGGATGATGTCGAGGAAGAACAACATAGCTTGCTCGAACTTGATCGCGGAGATCGGCCGAGCTTCGATCCATTTTGTGAACTTGTCTATGGTGACAAGCAAGTGGGTGTAGCCCCCGGGGCACCTTTTTGAGAGGCCCAACCAGATCAAGCCCCCAGACCACGAAGGGCCACGTGATGGGGATCATCTGGAGTGCCTAGGCCGGGAGGTGAGTTTGCCGAGCGTAGTACTGGCACCCTTCGTAGGTGCGTATGATTTGCTTGGCATCGACTACTGCAGTGGGCCAGTAGAAGCCCTATCGGAATGAGTTCCCAACCAAGGTTCTAGGCGCGGCGTGGTGACCGTAGACCCCACCATGGATATTGCTCAGTAGAAGCTTCCCTAGTTCGATGGGGATACAGAGCTGCAGGATCCCGGTGTGGCTCCATTTTAGAGTTCACTTTCTACAAGAACGAAGGATTTGGCACGACGTGCGAGCCGTCGAGCCTCCGTCTTGTCCGTCGGCAGCATGTCACGGAGGAGGTAGTCGAGGTAGAGTGTTCTCCAGTCGTCCAAAGGGTCGGGCTCTATCGCTGGTTCCTCTTCATGCTCCATGACCTTGGGGCCAAAGGGAGCCGTTGGTTGGTTAGCCCCCGAGGCTGGATCAGATGGGCCATTGTCGGCCTGTTCCACCCCTTCGTAGCATACCGAGGGCTTATGCTGGTCGCTGGCGAAGACGCCCGTCAGCACCGGCTCTTGACCGGACGCAGCTTTTGCAAGTGCGCCGGCCGCCTCATTGAGGCGCCTTGGGATGTGGTTGAGTTCTAGGCCGTCGAATTTGTCCTCCAGCCATCAGACCTCCTGGCAGTTCGCAGCCATCTTAGCATCATGGCAGCTAGACTCCTTCATGACTTGGTTGACGACCAGCTAGGAGTCACCTCGGACGTTGAGGCGTCGGATGCCTAGCTCGATGGCGATGCGTAAGCTGTTGATGAGTGCTTCATATTCAGCCACATTATTAGATGAGGGAAAATGGGGATGAACCATGTACCTCATGTGGACCCCAAGGGGTGACACGAAGACCAGCCCCACGCCAGCGCCCTTCTTCATCAGTGATCCGTCGAAGTACATCGTCCAGTATTCTTGATTAGCGACCGCCGCTGGTGTTTGGACCTCAGTCCATTCTACGATGAAGTTAGCCAGCACCTGGGATCGCTGTTCGGGAGGCATATGTGATGCCTTGATCCATCCACTCGAGTGCCCACTTTGTAGCTCTTCCTGTGGTGTCCTGGCTCTAGACGACCTCGCTGAGGGGGAACAACGTCACAACCATTACGGGATGCGACTCGAAGTAGTGGCGCAGCTTCCTCTTGGCGATGAGGACGGTGTAAAGGAGCTTCTAGATCTGGGAGTAGCAGGTTTTGTAGTAGAATAGTGCCTCGCTGATGAAGTACGCAGGGCGCAGCACCTTGAGGGTGTGCCCCTCTTCCTCCCGCTCTACTACTAGCGCGGCGCTGACCACTTGCGTGGTGGTCGCTATGTATAGCAGGAGGGATTCTCCGTCGCTCAGAGGAACAACGATCGGGGGCCTTGTCAGAAGCAGTTTTACCATGTCAAGTGCCTCTTGGGCCTCAGATATCCACTCGAAGTGGTCGACTTTCTTCCAGAGTCGATAAAGCGGGAGACCTCGTTTGTCGAGGCGTGAGATGAACCGGCTGAGGGCGGCAAGGCACCCTGTGATTCGCTGAACCCCCTTTATGTTCTGAATCGGGCCCATCCTTGTGATGGCTGAAATCTTCTCTAGGTTGGCTTCGATGCCATGCTCGGAGATGATGAAGCCGAGCAGCATGCCCCTCGGGACCCCAAAAACACACTTCTTGGGATTGAGTTTGATGCCATTCGCTCGGAGTTTCATGAAGGTTTGCTCAAGATCGGCGATGAGGTGGTCAGCCCATTTGGACTTAACCACGATGTCATCAATGTAGGCCTCAATGGTCCGCCCGATGAGGTCCCCAAAGCATTTGAGCATACAGCGTCGGTACGTAGCCCTAGCGTTCTTCAGACCGAACAGCATTGAGACATAGCAGAATGATTCGAAGGGGGTGATGAAAGACGTCGTGAGCTGGTCGGACTCTTTCATCGCGATTTGATGGTAGTCGGAGTAGGCATCAAGGAAGCAGAGGGTTTCGCACCCCGAGGTAGAGTCGACTATTTGGTTTATGCGCGGTAAAGGAAATAGATCCTTTGGACATGCTTTGTTGAGACCCATATAGTCTATGCACATCCTCCATTTCCCGCTCTTCTTTCACACAAGAATGGGATTAGCTAACCACTCTGGGTGATATACTTCCCTACAAATCCGGTCGCTGATAGTTTCACTATCTCTTCACCGATGGCCCTACGCTTCTCCTTGTCGAAGCGACGCATGCATTGCTTCATCGGCTTGGAGCCTAGATGGATCTTCAAGGTATGCTCAGCGACCTCCCTCAAAATGCCTAGCATATCCGAGGGTTTCCATGCAAAGATGTCTTTGTTGCCATGGAGGAAGTCAACGAGCGCGCTTTCCTATTCGGAGGAAAGCGTGGTACAAATGCGTACCGTTTTACCCTCGGAGCTGCTGGGATCTATGAGGACCCCCTTGGAGCCCTCTGCCGATTCGAACGACCCGATCGATTTCTTCACGTCGGGTGCTTCTTCGGCGACCTCCTCCTTGAGGGTGGCGAGTTCCCCGAAGGTGACGATCGCTGTGGCATGGCCACAGCAGTCGACCTCGCACTCGTAGGCCCACTGGAAGGAGGTGCCAATGATGATGACCCTATGGGGGCCCGGCATCTTTAGCTTGAGGTATGTATAGTCGGGGATGGCCATGAACTTCGCGTAGCATGGTCATCCCAAGATGGCGTGGATGGTTCTACCCAACCACCTCGAAGGTGAGGATCTCAGTCCTGTAATTGAACTAATCCCCGAAGGTGATGGCCAGATCGATCTATCCTAGTGGCATGGCTTGTTTCCCGGGCATGATGCCGTGAAAAGGTGCTCGGGTTGGGTGGAGGTTCATCCGGTCGAGGCCCATCTCGTTGAGCATCTTGGCGTACATGATGTTGAGGCCGCTGCCTCGTCCATTAGTACTATGGTGAGTTGCTTTGGGCCGACGATCGGGTCGACGACAAGCGGATACCTCCCTGGGTGCGGGACGGTATCCGGATGGTCGGTCCGGTCGAAGGTTATGGCGGACTCCAACTATAACACCTCTGGTGTTTTGACCTAGAACTAAAACTTGACATGCCATCATGTGCATTGCAAAGCATTCATAAAGTAGAAAATTTTGAATGCATTCGCTAAATAAGCTTTATTTCATAAGTTGTTATTTTATGTGATGTAATGTGATTCAAAACTCCAAATAAAAACCATGACCACAAGGGTCAAATTTCATGTGATCATGTGAGACCACGTGTCATCTGACTCAAAGAACCCTAATGGGCCATGTAATTGGTCAAAAATCATAATTAAGTAAAAAGGGAAACAAATCAAATTGAATTCAAATTCAAATTATAAAAGTCATTTTTGCCCCTTTTGTCTATTTCAAAATCCATTTGCAATTTGGGGGTGTGACAAAAAGCAAAGTTGAAGCTTATTTTATAAGCATCAACTTTGGTATTCAAAGTTTTTAAAGTTTACATATAAAATTTGGAGTAATTTTGAAATGATTCAAATGCTCAAATGCACCCCAAATTCAAATTTCAAAATGGAGGCAGAATTTGAAAATATTCCTTGAAGCAAAGTTGTAGAGTTTGAAAAGTTGAGCAACTTTCATTTTTGGAGATTTTCAACTTCTTTAGAAAATTTGAGAGTAATTTGCAAAATAAACTCAGTGGCAATTCTGTAAATATTCCAAAAATCAAAATCGCCACCGCCTGCTTGCCACCGGCGCCACGCAGCTGCTTGCCGCCGACCTTCTTCACCGCTTTCTCGCGCGGTGACACGCTGCAGTCTCCGTGGCGAACTCGTTTGTGTGCTGTCGACGTCGGACGCCTCCTTCCCTTCTATAAATAGGAGCAACCGCCGCCGTCGTCATTCCTTTCCTCTCTGCTCTGTTCCGCCACCGTTCAGCTCCGCCGCTCGCCGTAGCCGCCGTCGAACTGTGTCCGTCATGCCTAGCTACACCAGCGTGATCGATTCGACCTTGCGCTCCTCTTTGGCTTGCTCGCATCGCTTGGGTTGGCCGGAATCGCCCAGCGCAGCGTGTTCTTCCCCGTGACCGGCCGGAGCTCCGCCACGACCGACCTCACCGTGGCCAGGTCGCTCCAGTCCGTCTCCGCCTTCACCGAGTCTACCGTCGTGTTCGCGGTGAGCTCCTGAGCGTGATGCTCACTCCGCTTTAGCCACTACCACATCGTAGTCAGGGTTGTGCCGTGCGCCGCCGTGCCCGCGCCACCATGGCCGGCGTAGAGCTCCCTCTGGTGCGCCTGCTGTTGTTCTAGGAGTCGGGGTAGATTCGCGGGGTAGTGTTGGTCAGCAGGTATGGTCCACCTCGCCGGAGCCTCACCGCCGGTGCGTTTTGGCCGACCGGAACTGATAGCGCCGCCGTGTGCCTTGTCTGTGTCACTGACGAGCGGGGCCTGACTGTCAGTGAGAGGAGGGAGAGAACAGTGAGGTTTTTGTATTTTCTAAATTTTGAATAGTGCAGCAATTTTGGAAATTTATAGGTAAATAATTACAGTTCTAAAAATTCTAAAAATTTATGTGTAGCTTCTGTACATGTTCTATTATGGTTTAAAAATATGAAACTTGAAATTTGAATAAATTTTTAATGTTCAAAAATCCAGTCAATTAATTGATAAATGCAATTTCCATAATTTTTGTAGGCCACTGTATAACTCCAAAAATTATGAAATTTATTTTGGTACATTAATTTGTCATGAGGAATCTTACATAAAATTTTGAGATCATTTGGAACAAGTTCATTTTTAGCTTAATTCCAAATTAATTCAAAATGGATAAAAGCAAACCCTAAGTGTTGGTTTAGAGTTTGATCTTGTTTGGGTCATGTTTTGTGACCAGTAGGGTTTCAAGATCAATTTGGTCATGTCACTTAGGTCATAAACCCTAGATGATAGTGTCAATTGGTTTTGATTTACAACTGTATCGTGAAGGAAAGTTGTATTCAAGGTGTTATTACATTTCATGCACCATGAAAGCATCATGTTTACATTATCATCATGTTGAAGCATATGTTATTATTTTGTATAGAATCCAAGAGTGAACCAATTCTAGTTGAACAAGTTGTGGAAGAATCCCCGGTTGTCTCGGGATTTGATATTTGTGGTACTGATCCGGAACCCGAGATCATCAACAAAGGCAAGCCCCGGTTTATGCATTAAACCATTACCTTGTTTAATTTGAAAAGTTTATCACCTATGTTTCTTATTTCATTAAGTTGATTAATTCAAATGTTACCTACTTGATGCATTGCCTACCTTGTTAATTGTTTACCATCCTTGAAGATGATTTCATTTACAAAAGCGTAGAATTGCTTAGTATACTTTATGGTAGGCTTTCAAAGTAAAAGTTTCGATACAATCAAAGATGGCATACTAGCCAAAGAAAGAAAGAAGATAGAATGAACTAGAGACTAGTCGGGTGAATTATCTTGAATGTTGGGTAATGTTGCCGACTATGTCGCTTAAAGGCCACTCATTGTGGATCTTTTGAACGAGACACTTTGTAGTACTGGTCACATACTCCGGTAAGCCTACTTCGGCTAATCCTATACTAAGACGAATGCCCACGCACTAGGAGTGGAGAGATGGTGGGAGTAGCGTGTACCCTCATGGCTGGAATGTGGCGGATTTGAGGTGTGCTGTACTCTCGGTGGCGTGGAGACGGCTTAGTATGGGAGGATCCGGTAGCGAGGTTGATATATGCAAGATTAAGTTCTACATATGTCGTGTGATAAGGAATCCCCAGCTGGGACTTGAATCAATTCGAATTGCCGGTGCTCCGTGGATATGGAGACTCGATTCATTACAGAAGCAATGCAGGACTGGTGAATTACTAAAACATGAGGAAAAGAATGGAATGAGAAGGATTGGAATATGGGATATGAACACTTAGTTTGAGATAATGAACTAAAGTACTTAGGGGTAAAACTCGAAAAATAGGATCAAGAATAGTAAGCTTTTGGCAAAGAACTTTTGAATCTTGTTACATCCTTACCTTGACCTAACACCTGCATCTCTAAAGTCCTTCACCCCCTTTTTTGTCGGGTCAGTCTTGTTGAGTACTTTTGTACTCAGGGTTTGTTAACCCTTGTTGCAGGTGAGTCGCATGCGCAGGCTTGTTTTGGTCCCTGCTGCATGACAGTGTTTGAAGTCGATGACGATGAGGAATGATGAATGGCCTTTGGACAAGGCACTAGTTTGTGTGAAATAAATAATGTTAATGTAATATTATCCCGCTACTACGGTTGTATGACACTTATGGGTTTGTAAGTGTGAAACAACTGGTTTGTAATATTAAAACTTAAGTCTTCCGCTTTATAATCTCCGATATGTATATTGAAAAATGTTGTAATCTACAATGTCTGTGATTGGGATCCTGTTTGGAAAAGATTCATGGATGATTCGGGTTTCCCGAGGACACCCGACAGATCTGTTAAGTTGTTGGAAACTCGTGTACGCTATCAGAGGTCTGTTGAGACATCGATAGGTGCATGTGGGCCCAATTTCTTAGGAGGTTCTGCCACACCGACCACCGGAGGAAGGGAGGTGTGGCCGGTTGGGCCGTGTAGACTTCGCGACGCGTGACCTTCTGACGGCGTTTGGAGTCGTAGGCCGCCGATCCTCCGAAGATCATAAGGCAGTCATCCGGCGTTGGAAAGCCATCGTCCTTCTCCTCGGCGTCGTCCGTAGTGGGGGTAGGTTCCTTCCCCTACTCTCCTTTGTTGGAGCTTTCGGACAAGAACTTCCACATGAGGTCGCAGTCCTTGAGCAGATGCTTTACGGGAAAGGCATGGTTCATGCACGGCCCCTCGAGTAATTTTTCAAAGTGGATCGGAGTGCCCTCCATGAGCTTTCGACCACCCTTATGGTCAGCAGTGGCCACGATCAAGTCCTCGCGCACGTTGCTTCTTGTTCTTCCTTTTGGCGAAACGATGAGAGGTGCCTTCGCCGGCACCCTCGTCCCGCCTTGCCTTGCCTTCGAGGCAATCAAAGATCGCTCCGACCACCACTTCTCCCGAGGTGTGGCTGGTGGTGATGTCTAAGAGTTCCTTGGTGGTTCGTGGGCCCTTGAGTCCCAGCTTATGGACCAAGGACTCATAGGTCATCCTGCAGGAAGGCTGTGGCGGCGACGTTGGGGAGCTCGTTGCCTTTGTCGGCGAAGCGCCAGATGTACCCGTTCCTTGGTGGTTCTTGGGGTCCCATGGGTTCCTAGGGCGCTTGTATGCGCCCCCACGAAAATCTCCTTCAAATGGAACTCTAGACCGCATTGACGGTAGGACCATGCATAGCCTATCGGCCAAGAATAGTGGGAGGTTGTGGATAATGGTCGCCATTATCCGCACCACCGGCTTGACAGGCAAGCTGATAGTCATCATACCAAAGCCTGGGGTTTGTCTCCCGTACTTAGGGATATTGGTAGGTGGTCGATACCTGGTGGGAATGCAAATTGAGGATGTGTCGGCCAAAGGCACATCGGGCTGGTAGTAGGCCGTGGCTCGGGTCCTCGCCACCGCATAGTGTCCGCCTTGATGAGGGTGATAGCCACGGTGGGCTCCTTCTCTTGGGTCGCTGTAGGTACGTCTACGGCATCGAAGGTGTTGCGCTAAAAATGCTGAAACACCGATTTATCCGGGCCACAAAGACGATGTCTACTGCCTTGTGGTGCCTAGTGGATGTGCCCGGGCCTCGTCAATTTATGGGCTCGAGCTTGGCGCGGGCCCTTCATTTACGCCGCTGCAAGAATGAGCCGGCCAAGACGCAGATGAAGCATCCCTAGGAAGTGAAATCGACGGACTGCCCAAAGATTTTTTTGGGCCACATATATGATTTTCTATTGACATATACCAGCTATATAGCTTATAGTGTGTACATACTGTTGCTTCGAGGGCCCCGTCCAATGCACGTCGCACCCCGAGACAACAAGCTGGATCGATGCATCCTCGCGGGGTGCACCGAGGGCATGCGCCGGCCGGTGTCGAGCTCAAGCAACGAGACAACAACAAGCTCTCCGCGGTGTGCCAGCTCAAACAACGATCGAATTCTCGGTGAGCCCGACGATCCTCGGGCGTTGCGGCCTCTGGAAGGCCATGGAGCAAAGCCATTGCGGCGGCGATGTTCTGGCTTGCCCGAGCAAAGTGAGGAAGGGTTTCATCGTCGGCAATGATCCTTTGGTTTACATCACGGGCCATGGCGTGTGCGCCCCACCATCTCCGTGGCGTTTGATCTCCTAATCGACCTCCACGTACTCCCGAACAAGCTGTTGTCCGGCTTCATCTATTTCCCTTTTGGGCTCTCAGCTGCTCCACCCCTATATGAGGTGGGGCCGCTGTTCCCCTTTCGGTTCTGCCACCGAGGTTGCCTACCGGGGTAGTCTCCTCTGCGGAGATGCTTTCGACGTGTCCCTCGGGGGTTTCCGCCATGAAACATTCTCGGGAGGGATGATGGCTCCCCCTGCCGGAGTCAGAGCCAGAGTTTGACCCCGGACCTTCCGTGAGGAGGCCGTGGAGGGATTCTGTGATGCTTTCAATCATCCCCATGAACTCATTGTTCGCGGGGGATGGGATCATGCGCTGTGCCACAAGGTGGCTAATGGTCGCCACGGCATTGCGGAGACTGAATGGACACGCCGTCAGGGCACTCCGTAAGGAGTGTTCTAGAGATAGGGAGACACCAGGCTGGTGCTCAAGCCCCCCGTAGCCGGAGCCGATGGAGGGGAGAGACTGGATGGTGAGATGGGCCAACGCCAACTCTCCTCCCACCATGACGATGAAGTCTGGGTCACCGAAATGCACGTGTGCGCTCGGGACCCAGCTGATTGCATGGTTAGCCATCCGAGGCCTAATTTGGAATGCGCAAAGGCCCCTACCTGGCGCGCCATCTGTCAATGTTTTGAATAAACACCTGCTAGTGAATTTATAATTGTTGCGCGTTAGGCGCGGATGATGTACTAAAGGACACAAGGTTTATACTGGTTCGGGTAGAATGTCCCTACGTCTAGTCTGCTACTGCTCGTGTCATTAGTACCAGAAAAGGTTCATAGTAGGGGGTACAAACGGTCGAGGGAGGGATATGTCCCAAGTCTTTGATGGAAAGGTCGAAAGGATGCCAAGAGCTCGGTTGATGCTTGGTTGTGTGTTGTGTGTCGAAAACGATTGATCAAAAGTCAGTCCCCTTAGTGGGGTGCCCTGCCCTCCCTTTTATAGACCAAGGGGGAGCAGGGGTTACAGATGGGAGAAAGAGGAAAAAACCAAAGGTAGAGAAGGTCCTTCGGGGGAGTCGGTCTTCCTTTTCGCGTGTGCCTGCCCTGCTAACATGGCAGACCATGTCAGGTGATGGCGTGTTCGCTGATCCTTATAGGGACATGCCCTGGCTTCTGTCAGCAAGTGGGTGCATCCCATCCTACGCCGGCGGATGGTGCGGCGTGTCAAAGGGCCAAGTTGTGACCCTTTGGGGAGTAGACGGGGAAGTGACCCTACGTCCGTCACTGCAGGTGATGTGAATTCTATCTTGGATCATAGTGGTTGTCGCATGCTTGTGTTAGTATCCGCGTCCGAGGGCTGATGGCGGCGCCTACAACACTATGGGACAAAAGTCAGCGCCTACAACACTGTTCGGGCACTGTTAGGTCGGAAAGGGCTTAAAGCGCCCGTCCCATCATATCCTGGCGGTGCCTTCCTATAGGCGTACAGGGCATGGCCCTCGATACTGCGGTTGACTCGAATGTCCTATCGTACCTTGCGCTCATCTTTATTGAAGGATCAGGGTGCAGTCATCGGGCGAGGCGGAGCTAGCCCCTAGTCATCGGGCGAGGCGGAGCCCGACCTCAGGCGTCGGGTGGGGTGGAGTCTAGCCCTTAGCCATCAGGCGAGGCGGAGCCCGCCCTCGAACATCGAGCAAGGAGGAGCCAGCCCTTAGCCATCGGGTGGGGTGGAGTCTAGCCCTCGGTGGTCGGGCGAGGCGAGTCTAGCCCTTAGCCGTTGGGCGAGGCGGAGTGAAAGCTCTAGTTTGGTTTTGGTTAATCAATAAAACCCTAAGTGCTAACCTAGTTTATCAAAGTGATTATGAGATAGGTAGCACTACTCCAAGTGATGAAGCAATGGCGAAGATCATGACAATGGTGATGACATGGTGATGATCAAGTGCTTGAACTTGGAAAAGAAGAAAGAGAAAAACAAAAGGCCCAAGGCAAAGGTATAAATTGTAGGAGCCATTTTGTTTTAGTGATCAAGACACTTAGCGAGTGTGATCACATTTAGGATCGATAGCCATACTATTAAAAGGCGTGAAACTCATATCGAAATGTGGTTATCAAATGCCACTAGATGCTCTAACTCATTGCATATGCATTTAGGATCTAGTGGAATGCTAACACCCTTGAAAATGTTTGTGAAAATATGCTAACACATGTGCACAAGGTGATACACTTGGTGGTTGGCACATTTGATCAAGGGTGGTAAAGTTTGGGTGCAAGGGTAAGAAACTCCAATGGCGGAGTGTCCGCCCGTAGAGTGCGGACAGTCCGACGGTGTCACCGGGGCCCTAGACAGAGAACACGAAGGTCACTGTATGTGACTAGACGCTGGTCTCGGTTGGACCAGAGCGTCCGGTCAGTGGCAGCAGAGGGCGCGTGTTTTGGTCTTCGACCGAACACTGGCGCTAAAAGCGACCAGACGCTGGCAGGGTGCGTCCGGTCAGTGCTGACGTACGCTGATGTGAGGCACACAGAGGAGACGTTGTGTGACCGGACGCTGGGTGAGTCCGGTTGGGCATGACCGGACGCGTCCGGTCGTGAAATGTCGCATTAAGAACCTTACTGGAAATGACCGGACGCTGAGATCCAGCGTCCAGTCACTTTCTAACTTACGCGTCCTGTCATCACTTGACCGTTGAAATCGGGTGAATGGCATTTGAAGCCGATGACATGTGGCGCACATCGCTCGACTGGACGCTGAGGTCCAGCGTCCGGTCAATCTGACCGGAGCGTCTGGTCGGCCCGTATTCTGTGCAGTGAGGAGCCTAACGGCTCTATTTCATGGGGGCTTCTATTTAAGCCCCATGGCCGGCTCAAGCTCACTCTATTGCACATTTTCATTGACATAGCAATCTTGTGAGCTTAGCCAAAGCACTCCCTCTCATCTCCATCATTGATTCATCATCTTTATGAGATTGGGAGAGAATCCAAGTGTATTGCTTGAGTGATTGCATCTAGAGGCACTTGGTATTCGTGTTGCGTTGCGGATTTCGATTGTTACTCTTGGTGGCTGCCACCACCTAGACGGCTCGGTGCAGCGGTGGAGGATCGGCATGAGTTGGTAATTGTTTGTGGCCGTATCCGGTGATTGTGAGGGGAGTTGTACCTTCCCCGGTGGAGTGCCGAAAGGTAACTCTAGTAAATTCCTCGTGTCATTGAGTTACCTCACTTGAGGGTAGGTTCTTGTGGTGTCCAATTGTGTGGATGAGGTTTGTGTAACACCTCTTAGCCGCCAAACCACCAAGTGTTGGTCGACACAACGGGGACATAGCGTGTTGGCAAGCACGTGAACCTCGGGAGAAAATTGGTTGTCTCTTGCCCTTTGGTATTCTCCCGGTGATTGATTTCATCTTCATCTTGTGATTGGTTCATTCCTCTACACGGTGGTATAATCACCCTACTCACTCATTTATATTCTTGCAAACTGGTTGTGGCAAGCTCTTTAGTGTAATTAGAATTGAGAGCTTGCTTTGTTATTTTAAGTTTATCTAGTGGAGCTCTTTAGAGTAGCAAGATTGAGAGCTCTTGGTGAGTAGTAACTTTGCAAGTTATGTGCCTAGGAATCATTGCAACTAGAATTGTTGGATAGGTGGCTTGCAACCCTTGTAGAGCTAGAGCAAGTTTGTTTTCGCTATTTGTCATACTAATCAAATTGCTCTAGTTGATTTGTAGATTTTTTAATAGGCTATTCACCCCCCCCCCTCTAGCCATATTAGGACCTTTCACGAGCCCGCCCTCAGACGTCAGGCGAGGCGGAGCCCGCCCTTAGCCATCAGGCTGAGGCACAGCCTAGCCCTTGGGGGTCAGGCGAGGCGGAGCCTACCCTCGGACGTTGGGAGAGGCGGAGCCAGCCCTTAGCCATCAGGCGGGTGAAAGCTCTAGTTTGGTTTTGGTTAATTGATGAAACCCTAAGTGCTAACCTAGTTTATAAAAGTGATTGTGAGATAGGTAGCACTACTCCAAGTGATGAAGCAATGGCAAAGATCATGACAATGGTGATGGCATGGTGATGATCAAATGCTTGAACTTGGAAAAGAAGAAAGAGAAAAACAAAAGGCTCAAGGCAAAGGTATAAATAGTAATAGCCATTTTGTTTCGGTGATCAAGACACTTAGCGAGTGTGATCACATTTAGGTTAGATAGCCGTACTATTAAGAGGGGTGAAACTCATATCAAAATGATGTTATCAAAGTGCCACTAGATGCTCTAACTTATTGCATATGCATTTAGGATCTAGTGGAGTGCTAGCACCCTTGAAAATGTTTGTGAAAATACGCTAACACATGTGCACAAGGTGATACACTTGGTGGTTAGCACATTTGAGCAAGGGTAGGAAACTTCACCGGCGGAGTGTCCGCCAGTAGAGTGTGGACAGTCCAACGGTGCCACCGGCGCCCTAGATAGAAAAGACGAAGGTCACTATAAGTGATCAGACGCTGGTCTTAGTTGGACCAGCGTGTCCGGTCAGTAGCAGCAGTGAGCGCGTGGTCTCGGTCTTCGACCGGACGCTGGCGCTAAAAGTGATCGGATGCAGGCAGGGTGCGTCCGGTCAGTGCTAACGTACACTGATGTGAGGCGCACAGAGGAAATGTTGAGTGACCGGACGTAGGGTGTGTCCAGTCGAGCATGACCGGACGCGTCCGATCGTAAAATGTTGTGGTTGGAACCTTGCTGGAAACGATCGGAAACTGAGATCCAGCGTCCGGTCACTTTCTAACTGACGCGTCCGGTCATCACTTGTCCGTTGAAATCAGGCGATCGGCGTTTGAAGCCGATGACATGTGGCGCACATCGCACAACCGGACACTGAGGTCCAGCGTCCGATCAATATGACTGGAGCGTCCGGTCGGCCCGTGTTCAGTGCAGTGAGGATCCCAATGGCTCTATTTCATGGGGACTTCTATTTAAGCCCCATTGCCAGCTCAAGCTCACTCTCTTGGCCATTTTTCATTGACTTAGCAACCTTGTGAGCTAAGCCAAAGCCCTCCCACTCATCTCCATCATTGATTCATCATCTTTGTAAGATTGGGAGAGAATCCAAGTGCATTGCTTGAGTGATTGCATCTAGAGGCACTTGGTGTTCGTGTTTTGCTGCGGGATTCACTTGTTGCTCTTGGTGGTTGCCACCACCTAGACAACTTGGTGCAGCGGTGGAGGATTGGCATGAGTTGGTGATTGTTCATGGCCATCTCCGGTGATTGTGAGGGGATTTGTACCTTCCCCGACGGAGCGCCGAAAAGGTAACTCTAGTGGATTGCTCATGTCATTGAGTTACCTCACTTGTGGGTAGGTTCTTGCGGTGTCCAATCATGTGGATGAGGTTTGTGCAACACCTCTTAGCCGTCGAACCACCAAGTGTTGGTCGACACAATAGGGACGTAGCGTGTTGGCAAGCACGTGAACCTTGGGAGAAAATCGGTTGTCTCTTGCTATTTGGCATTCTCTCGGTGATTGATTTCATCTTCATCTTGTGATTGGTTCATCCCTCTACACGGCGGTATAATCACCCAACTCACTCTTTTAGATTCTTGCAAACTAGTTGTGGCAAGCTCTTTAGTGTAATTAGAATTGAGAGCTTGATTTATTATTTAAGTTCATCTAGTGGAGCTCTTTAGTGTAGCAAGTTTGAGAGCTCTTAGTGAGTAGTATCATAGCAAGTTGTGTGTCTAGCAATCATTACAACTAGAATTGTTGGATAGGTGCCTTGCAACCCTCGTAGAGCTAGAGCAAGTTTGCATTTAGCTATTTGTCTTACTAATCAAATTGCTCTAGTTGATTTGTAGAATTTTAAATAGGCTATTCACCCCCCCTCTAGCCATATTAGGACCTTTCAGCGGGGCAGAGTCTAACCCTCGGTGGTCGGGCGAGGCGGAACCAACCTTCCATCGTTCGGGCAAGAAGCGCAGTAGCGTTCTTGTCTGATCGGAAGTGTCAACGTTCGATGGTTATTAGTTCCACCTCATGGGGTACCCCGATATTAGGTCCCCGACACTTTTAGAGCCGAGAATGCATTATCATGGATAGAAGTCTAGATGAACAGAGAATCCTTGCGGAGCAGATCATTCAGAGTTTTGGCAACGAGCCCAAAATGCTTGATAAACTTACGGTAGTAGCCCGCCAAGCTAAGGAATCCTCGCAACGCCCGGACATTTGTTGGCACAGGCCAGCTGGAAATAGCCTGGATTTTGGCAGGGTCAGTGGCAATACCACGCTCACTGATAATGTGGCCTAAGTAGAATATTTCCCGCTGAGCAAATTTATAGTTTGAAAGCTTGATTTTCCACTAATCTTTTGCCAGCCACTGGAACACTTGAGTTAAATGATCAAGATGCTATGCAAATGTCCGGCTGTAGACAAGGATATCATCGAATAATACCACCACAAATTTGTGCAAGCCAGGGGCAAGAGTAGAATTCATCACCCCCTGGAAAGTTCCTGGCACACCAGTGAGGCCAAAGGTCATGACCTAAAACCCATACTACCCCACATGAGTTTGAAACACAGTCTTTGGTTCTTCTCCCGACTGCAACAAGATCTAATGAAAACCCGCTCTAAGATCGAGAGTAGAGAACCAACTGGCTTTTGCAAGCTCATCCACTAGCTGATAAAAAATGGGCATAAGATATTTTGACTTGGCAGTGATTGCATTCAACTGATGAAAGTCAACACATAAATGGTATGAGCCATCCTTCTTCTTTATCAGCAATACAGGTGATGAAAACGGCCTAGTACTGGGCCGAATCAATCCTTGGGCCAACATTTCCTTGACTTGAGCTTCAATCTCATCCTTTAGTTTTGGAGGATACCTATAGGGGCGAATAAACACTGGTTGCGCTCCTGGAATCAAGGGAATAGAATGATTACGAGACCGGGAGGGAGGCAGTTCGGTAGGCATTGCCAAAACTATAAGAAATTGATCCAATACTGACTGCACTAATGGATGTATAACAGACGAGCTAGATTGTTCATCAGTGACATCAGACAATTGACAGACTTGAAGCATCAGTTTATTAGGTAACTCAGCATCGAGACCTTATAAGAAAACCCACTACCCCTGATATGGAATCATAAGCCACTTTTGCTGCCAATGTATCTGCATCGGGCTCAAAGACTCAAGCTAGTCCATACCAACAATAAGGTCATAAGAACTCAACGGTAGAATCCAGAAATCTGTCTGAAATGTATAATCACCAACAGACCAGGAAAGCTGATGGCAAATGGCTGGGCTAAGCAAAATACCACCACTAGCAACCCGAACCTCACTATGTGTAGGAGTAGATGAGATACCATTAAGTTTAGATACAAGAGCTGAGCTAATAAAAGATACAGAACTGCCTAAGTCCACAAGAACCAAGACAAAGTGACCGTGAACCATACCATGCAGCCGAATAGCTCTAGCAGAGGAAGAAGCACCAATAACAGCCTTGGATAGAGCCATGAACAACTGTGCAGGCTCAGTAGATACTGTATCATCGACTTCTGAAACCGCATCTGAATCCCCAAAAGAGTCCCAAACAGCTTCAACGGCCAGCAAAACCTCAGGAGAACATTTATGATCCTTGGACCATTTAGCACCACACTTATAGTAGAGCCCAAGAGCCTTCCTGTATGACTCGATGGCCGTAAGCTTGGAATTAGTCATAGAGGAAGAAGACTCCCAAGCCTCAGCAGCCGAAAGAGCTTTGTCCTGCCGAGGGGGAAGCGGCAAAGGCAAAGGGCTTTTGTTGGCTTGAGCAAAATGACCAGTATGCCAATCACCAGCTTGAGGCGGCTTCGATGGGGAAGCAGACGCCACTTCTTCCTGCAATAAAGCCAGGGTAGCAGCAATATCCAAATCCTTGGGACGCTGAACAAGCACAACCGATTTAATATCAAGTCGCAATCCATCAATAAAATGCATGGTGAAATACAATTGGTCATGCTTAGGAGAATAGGCCTTCAACTGATCCATGAGCTCAGTGAAGCGGGAAAGGTAATCAGAGACTGATGTAGTTTGTTTAACATGGAACAATTGGCGAATCAAGGACTCGTGCCTATCGCGATCAAAGCGGTCATGAATGTGAGCATAGAAATCATCCCATGACCAGTCAGGAATCTGGGACTCAACAGACTGGTACCACAAAGATGCAGCACCATCGAAATGCATTTCAGAGATACTGATCCAAAGAGATGGTTCCACGAAGTACATCTTGAATTACTTTGAAAGCCTTGGGAGATACTGATCCAAAGAGATGATCCCATGACTAGTTAGCAGGCCTTGGGAGTAGAAAAATAATTCTCAGGGTGCTATCTATCTGAAAGAAATTACATTCAGCTCAAAAGATCCACGGCAGGCAAATCACCTTTGAACTTTGAAAGCATACCTTTACTGTAGGCAATCAAGCATAAATCTAAAGAACAGAAATTTGACAATGTCATTATGAATTTTAGTGCTAATATCGGTAGGAAGAAATCTCCGATATCCATTTCTTTCGTGCGCCAATAAATCCACGAATAAGTTCCGCCGCATCTCCATACCATCTTGTACATAGGTTCGAGTATATATGTAAATATTAATGCCTGTCACATGGGTAATACTGCGTGTCTTGAAAAATCTATCACAAAACCTAATAACAAAGTATGTTATACTCACCGTATAAATATGTGTGGCTTTAGGATATTCGGCTGATCGGGGCGGGGCAAGGACGATGATGCGGGTGTGAACGACGACGTCAAGCGAGGACCTTCTCGGCGGTCCTTTTGCTTCTTGGCGCTCCATTGGCGGGCCTTCTCCTTCTCGGCATGGGCTTGCGCCGGCAGCACGGCTTCGCGGCAGGGAGGGAGAGCAGGCGGTGGCGTGGGCGAGCACGGAGGCGCGAGGGAGAGGGATTGTGGGGACGGGGAGGGAGCGTGATTGGACACTAATTGTAATGTGGCATTTTCTAAGAATCACTGAGGTGGGGTCGGCAGGGGAGTGGCATTTGGAGGGAAGGGGTCGCAGGGTTCGGCAGACGACCCAAGGGATTTTTTCGCACGATAATGTTGTCCAACAAAATAATACAATGATGATTCAAGTTTGAACGTGTATGTCATTCTCACAAAAAAGCTCCTAGGTAGATGATACCAAATGTCTAAATTCCCTCATAATAAAGTGATACACTGAGATTTTAATTTGTTCACATATAAGACAAATTCCATACCAACACCGCTCTTCTTAACCCTAGATCCACATGTTTACATCTCTAACAGAGCTCCACCCTCACCACGCTTGTGTACTTGTGTCTTAGTGTTGCCGCCACCTTGCCATTGCAGGATTGCAATCTGGACCTACTTAAGATGAAGGCAAAAAATGCGTTAGAGAAGGAACATCACATATGTTCTTGTGAGTTTAGAAACTTGTATTGTTACCTTTCTAACATTATGACAATACGAGAAATAGCCCCATGCATGATTTTATTTCAACATACGCATATAGGGTAGCAAGCAAAAACATTTACAATGGGTACATGGCACAATATGCAAGTCCATTATATAGCGGCTCCATTACCAAATTAGGCATTAAAAAACTAATTCTCAACTCAAACATATATCGAGCAGGGTTTATAAACGTGGTTAAAACAGTACAATGGCTCATTGGATGATTTCCTAGAGCCAACCGTGGTAAAGGGTGAAGGTGGTGCACTACTATTTCTCTTTTCCAAAATTGTCTTTTGTCAAAATATAAGTGGTTTCATAGTATCATTTTAATTTGATAAGTAAGGTCATTGCCGCATGTTTCATTAATGGAGTTTGCTAGTTTACTGATCTTCTCTTTCTCTTAGCCCGATACCTTAGCGGCACATCAGTTAGTCGTCATATACATGAATTAAATAAGAATAAATTTAAACCCAAATTTTTCAGTAGCCTAGTACCTTAGCAGCACATCAGTTAGTCTTCATATACACGAATTAATCAAAAATAAATTTAACCCCAAATATCCCAAAAGCACTGCTAGTTAATAAATCAATCTTGTAAACCAAATCATAGTTGGAATTTGAATGCCATAACCACATACCTCACAGTGGAATTTGCAGGCTGGCGTAAATCTAGAAATAACTTGCATTGCTTTGAAGCAAATTAAAACATGTGATTCATGATTACAATTGCAATCCTTCTGAACACCTAGGAGTGGACACGGTGCTCGGGTTCACGGGGAGGGCGGATGGCATGACAGGGTCACCAACTCTAGCCACAGTTGTTCATAATGCTGTGCTTGAACAAAAAAATTACCATCTCAACAGTCACTGCCTATTGGGATGACACCGCCAGTGTGTCCGCATAGCTGGTCATGATCTGCCATTTCGACAAGCTTGCATAGGCTGCTGGTTGCAATCAACGACCTTAGTTTTAGAAAGGGAATAATCATAATAATAATAATAGCTGCACAAGTAAAAACAAGGACATGACAGTGAAAAATTAATGAACACAAATAAAAGCTAACGAAAAGGAAGTTAGATACATATTAGTGAATCTGATGGTTAGCACATTTGTATTACTCTCAGTATGTTAAGAAGCTTCAATTTAACAGTGAGAAAATTAATATACACCCTGTCGGGGATCTAATACTGGGTTACCCAATGAGGTAGAGTTGATAAGTACCAACGACATTCCCAATCGAACAGGAGCGCAACGACTCCGCCTCGTCCGAGCCGACTCCACCTCGTTCGACCCCCGAGGGCCGAACTCTGCCTCGTCGGACCCCCGAGGGCCGGACTCCGCCTCGTCCGACCCCAGGGGCCGGACTCCGCCTCGTCTGACTCCCGAGGGCTGGACTCCGCCTCGTCCGACCCCCGAGGGCTAGACTCCACCTCGTCCGGCCGACAAGGGCTGAGAACCGCCTCACCCGACGTCCTCATCCTGCCCCTCCATGATGGCAGGAACAGGGCAAGACATGACGTTAGGGTCAAACCACGGAAGCAAGGATCATGCCTTGCTCTACTGACAAGTACCATCGAAGTACGACAGGACGAGCGCTTTAGGCCCTACCAGACATGACAGAACCTGAGAAGTATTGTAGGCACCGGGTTTTACGGCCTACACTATTGCGGGCGCCGCCTTCAACCCTCGAGCATGGAGCCTAACACAAACACCGCAATAGGACTCATGTCCTCGATGCTGATAAGCGTACGGGTGCCGCACCGTTCGCCCTCCACAGTATCGCAGGCCGGCACTCCTGCCCGACACGTCGCCCGCAGAGGCGGGATGGGACGTGACTACTTGTAGAACGCAGCATCATCAGCACACAAGTACCCGGCGAACGTGCCAACCTCTGACACCAGCTAGTCGTGTCTGAGGCTGGCTTGGAGGAAAAGGAAGACCCGAGCCCTTCGAAGGACCTTCTATACCCTTGGTATTTTTCACCTGTAACCCCTGCTCCCCCCCTTTGTCTATAAAAGGGAGGACAGGGCTCCCTATGAAGGGAGGGACCGAACAAATCGACTTTCAACGGACAACTCACATATAGACGAGCTCATAGAGCCTTCTGTTCCACGCACACCCAGCCAAGTCACCGCCAGGCCCTTGGCATCCTTTCGACCCCTCCATCAGAGACCTGGGACCCGTCCCTCTCTCGACCGTTTGTACCCCCTACTACGAACCATATTTGGTGCTAATACTACAAGTAGCAGCAGCGGACTGGACGTAGGGACATTCGGCCCGAACCAGTATAAACCTTGTGTCCTTTAGCACACCATCCGGGCCTAACGTGCATCAATTATAAATTCACTCGGCTGTGTTTGTTCGAAACACCGACAGTTGGCGTGCCAGGTAGGGGCCTTTGCGCGTTCCATGCATCAATTATAAATTCACTCGGCTGTGTTTGTTCGAAACACCGACAGTTGGCGTGCCAGGTAGGGGCCTTTGCGCGTTCCATACCAGGCCATGGATGGCTAACCACGACGTCTGCAGGGTCCCAGGCGCACACGTGCGCTTTGGGAGCCTAGATTTCATCATTACGGTGGGGGGAGAGTTGGTACGGGCGAACACCGCCATCCGGTCTCTCCCCTCCACCGCCCTCGACCATAGGTGGCTGGGGCGCCAGCTCGGCGTCTCCCTCGGACCCCAGCAGTCTAGGAAGAACCAGCGTTGCCTCGCCCCTTCCAACAACAACGACGTGGCGCGACCTTCTAAAAGAGCCACCTCTCTCCAGAGCGCCACGTGCGGGGCGCCCCGACAGCGTTTTCGTACGGTCTCCACAACGCCATGGCAACCGCTTGCCATGTCATGGCACTGCGCATGGTCCAAACTCCCGTGAACAGCGAGTTCATGGGGGTAATTGAACACGACGTGGAGTCCCTCCACAAACTCCTCACCGAGGAGCCAGAATCATCCTCCAGCTCTGGCTCCAGCATGGGGAGCCATCACCCCTCCCGGGAGTGCTTCATGGCGGACACCTCCAAGGGGCACGTCGAAAGCGTCTCTGAGGGGGACGCTACTCCAACGACCAACCCCGATGTGAGGGATGGAGGGAGGTCGGCGGCCCCATCCCATGTAAGGACGGAGCAGCTGAGAGCACGAAAGCTAGAAATCGATGATGCCGGACAACAACTCGTCCGGGAATACCAGAGAATCGATGAGGAGATCAAGCATCATGGGGACGGTGGAGGCACACGCGCCACGGCCCATGATGTGTACCAGAGGATCCTCACCGACGACATAGCCCACCCTCACTTCACCCGAGCAAGCCAGAACATCGCCACCGCAATGGCCTTGTTTCACGGCCTTCTAGAGGCCACGACGTCCGAAGATCGCCGGGCTCGCCGAGAAATCCGTACGCTGCTCGAACGCACGGCGGCGCAACAGGCGGAGAGCTCGTTGTCTCGGAGACGCGAGCTCAATGCCAGCCAGCGTGCCCTCTCAGTGCGTCCTACCAAGGACGCGTCGATACACTAGACACCGCCAGGCGACAGGCAGCGTACCGATGTCCGGTGCACCAACGTCTCTGCCGCAACCACGACGCACGCAGCACCATCGATGCCCGCAGGCGCGCCTACAACGATTTAGGAGAAGGAGCTAGACGTGGCTACCACCCTCGGCATGGAGGACGCTACGACAGCGGCGAGGACCGGAGCCCGAGCCCCGGCCTGCCAGGCCCCCAAGCCTTCGGTTGGCACATCCTCAATGTTGCTTTCCCGCCAAGGTACCGACCACCTACCAATATCCCTAAATATTCTGGAGAAACCAACCCCGGGCTTTGGCTCGAAGATTACCGGCTTGCCTGTCAAGCCGGTGGTGCGAATGATGATGATTTCATTATTCGCAATATCCCACTATTCCTGGCTGATTCGGCGCGAGCATGGTTGGAGCATTTACCGTCCAACGCCATCCAGAGTTGGGCAGATTTGAGGAAAATCTTTGTGGGAAATTTCCAGGGCACGTATAAGCGCCCCGGGAACCCATGGGACCTCAAGAACTGCCGCCAGAAGGCCGATGAAACCCTCCGCGGGTACATCCGGCGCTTCTCCCGGCAGTGCAACGAGCTCCCTAACATCGCCGACGCTGATGTAATAGGAGCCTTCCTGTCCGGGACCACCTGCGAGTCTTTGGTTCACAAGCTGGGACGCAAGGGCCCACGGACCACCAAGGAGCTCTTGGACATCACCACTAGCCACGCCTCAGGCAAGGAAGCGGTCGGGGCGATCTTCAACCATTCTGATGACAAGGCGAGGCAGGACAAGGGTGCCAGCGAAGGCGCCTCCAACCGCTCTACCAAAAGAAAAAATAAGAAGCAATGGCGTGATGACTCACTCGTAGCCGCTACCGACCGTAAGGGTGGCCGGAAGCCCACGGAGGGCACTCTGAACCACTTTAACAAAATGCTTGAGGGGCCATGCCCGAACCACGCCTTCCCGGCCAAACATCTATAAAAGGAATGTGGCCTCATGCGCAAATACTTGTCCGGAGGCCTCAACAAGGGGGGGCAGGGGAAGGAACCTGTCCCCACCACAGACAACGCCGAGGAAAAGGATGACGCCTTCCCGACGCCGAACGGCGCCCTTATGATTTTCGGGGGATCAACGGCCTACGACTCCAAACACCGCCAAAAGGTCGCACACCGCGAGGTCTATACGACCGCACCGGCCACGCCTGCCTTCCTCCGATGGTCGGAGTCCGCCATAACCTTCGACCGGGCCGACCATCCGGACACCGTCCCACACCCGGGAAGGTATCCGCTGGTAGTCGACCCAATCGTCGGCCCAAAGCGACTCACAAAAGTGCTGATGGACGGAGACAGCGGCCTCAACATCATGTACGCCAAGACACTTGACGTAATGGCCGTCGATCGATCAAACCTCTGCCCAATCCGAGCGCCCTTTCACGGCGTCGTACCTGGTAAACAGGCCATACCACTAGGACAGATCGATCTACTCATCACCTTCGGGGATCGGTCCAACTACATGAATGAGACCCTCACCTTTGACGTGGTAGGGTTCCCTAGAACCTTCCATGCCATCCTAGGACGACCATGTTACGCGAAATTCATGGCCGTTCCGAACTACACCTATCTCAAGCTAAAAATGCCGGGGCCCCATGGGGTCATCACCGTCGGCACCTCCTTCCAACGTGCCTACGAATGCGAGGTCGAATGCTACGGCCAATCCACGGCAACTGTTGCCTCCGAGGAGCTCGTCGCCCTCTAGGATGAGGTGACCGAAGAAGCACCCAACGCCAAGAAATCGGTCGGGTCGTTCGAATCGGCAGAGGGCTCTAAAGAGGTCCTCATAGACCCCAGCAACTCTGAGGGTAAAATGGTACGCATCGGTACCACGCTCTCCTCCGAATAGGAAAGCGCGCTCGTCGACTTCCTCCACGACAACAAAGACATTTTTGTGTGGAAACCCTCTGATTTGCCAGGCATCCCGAGGGAGGTCGCCGAGCACGCCTTGAACATCCGCCTGGGCTCTAAGCCAGTAAGGCAATGCCTACGCCGCTTCGACGAGAAGAAGTGCAGGACCATCGGCGAAGAGATAGCAAAGCTATCAACCGCCGGGTTCATCAAGGAAGTATACAACCCAGAGTGGTTAGCTAATCCCGTCCTTATGCAGAAGAAGAGCGGAAATGGAGGATGTGTGTCGATTACACAGGTCTCAACAAAGCGTGCCCAAAGGATCCTTTTCCTTTACCACGTATTGACCAAATAGTCGACTCAACCTCGGGGTGCAAAACCCTCTGCTTCCTTGACGCATACTGTGGATACCATCAAATCGCGATGAAAGAGTCCGACCAGCTCGCGACGTCTTTCATCACCCCCTTCGGATCGTACTGCTACGTCACAATGCCGTTTGGTCTAAAGAACATTGGGGCTACGTACCAGCGATGTATGCTCAAATGTTTCGGGGACCTCATCGGGCAAACCATTGAGGCCTACGTCGACGACATCGTAGTCAAGACCAAACAGGCCGATCACCTGGTTGCCGATCTTGAGCAAATCTTTGCGAAACTCCGGGCGAACAACATCAAACTCAATCCTGAAAAATGCATTTTTGGGGTCCCGAGGGGCATGTTGCTCGGCTTCATTGTCTCCGAGCGTGGCATTGAGGCCAACCTAGAGAAAATCTCGGCCATCACAAGAATGGGCCTGATTCAAAATGTAAAAGGGGTTCAGCAAATCACTGGGTGCCTCGCCGCACTCAGTCGATTCGTCTCACGCCTCGGCGAATGGGGTCTACCCCTTAACCGGCTTCTGAAGAAAGCCGACCGCTTTGTATGGACGTCCGAGGCTCAGGAGGCCCTTGACGGGGTCAAACGGCTTCTGATGAAGCCCACGATCCTGGTTCCTTCGAGCGACGACGAACCCGTCCTACTATACGTAGCGGCCACCACTCAGGTGGTCAGTACCGCCCTGGTAGTAGAGCGGGAGGAAGAGGGACACTCCATTAAAGTCCAGCGTCCAGTATACTTCATCAGCGAGGTACTGTCCGACTCCAAGACCTGTTACTCTCAGATCCAAAAACTCCTATACGCCGTCCTCATCGCCAAGAGGAAGTTACGCCATTACTTCGGGTCACACCCAGTGACCGTCGTAACGTCGTTCCCCCTCGGCGAAGTCATCCATAGCCAGGATGCCACAGGAAGAACCGTGAAGTGGGCTCTCGAACTAATGGATCAGGGCATCACATATGCCGCCCGAACAGCGATCAAGTCCTAGGTGCTAGCTGACTTCATCGCGGAATGGACCGAGGTCCAGACACCACCGGCCATCGTCGATCAAGAGTACTGGACAATGTACTTCAATGGATCACTAATGAAGAAGGGCGCTGGCGCGGGGCTGGTCTTTGTGTCACCCCTCGGGGTCCGCATGAGGTACATGGTCCGTCTCCATTTTCCCTCATCAAATAATGTGGCCGAATATGAGGCACTCATCAATGGCCTACGCATCGCCATCGAGTTGGGCATCCGATGCCTCAACATCCGGGGTGACTCCCAGCTGATCGTCAACCAAGTGATGAAGGAGTCAAGCTGCCACGACGCCAGAATGGCTACGTATTGCCAGGAGGTCCAACGGTTGGAGGACAAGTTCAACGGTCTCGAGCTCAACCACATCCCGAGGCACCTCAACGAGGCGGTGGCGACACACTTGCAAAAGCCACGGCTGGCCGAGAGCCGGTACCGATGGGCGTGTTCGCTAGCGACCAACACAAACCCACGGTACACTACGAAAGGTCGGAGCCGACCGACGATGGCCCTTCCAAGCAGACCCCAGGGGCCAACCCACCGATGGCTCTGTCTGACCCCGAGGTCATGGAGCTTGAAGTGGATCCAACAATGGAGAACGACCGTCTAGATGACTGGAGAACACTCTACATCAACTACCTCCTCCACGATGCGTTGCCAGCAACCAAGACGGAAGCTCGACGGCTCGCACGTCGCGCCAAGTCCTTTGTTCTTGTAGAGGGCGAACTCTACAAACGAAGCCACACCGGTATCCTCCAACTTTGCATCCCTAGCAAACAGGGAAAACTACTGCTGAGTGACATCCACAGTGGGGTCTGTGGTCACCATGCCGCGCCAAGGACCTTGGTTGGAAACGCATTCCGACAAGGCTTCTATTGGCCCACCACGGTATCCGATGCCGAGCAAATCGTACGCACCTGCGAAGGGTGTCAGTACTACACTCAGCAAACTCACCTCCCGGCCCAGGCACTCTAGATGATTCCCATCACATGGCCCTTCACGGTCTGGGGGCTCGACCTGGTCGGACCATTCAAAAAGGTGCCCGGAGGCTTCACCCACCTACTTGTCACCATAGACAAGTTTACATAATGGATCGAAGCTCGGCCAATCGCCACAATCAAATCTGAGCAGGCTGTGCTGTTCTTCCTCGACATCATCCATCATTTTGGAGTACCAAACTCCATCATCACAGACAATAGCACGCAGTTCACCAGCAGAAAATTCATCCGATTTTGCGATGAACAACACATCCGGATCGATTGGGCGGCCGTCGCGCACCCCCGAACGAACGGGCAGGTCGAGCGCGCAAACGACATGCTCCTACAGGGCCTCAAGCCCAGGATCTTCAACAGGTTGAACAAGTTCAGCGCACGCTGGGTCGCCGAGCTCCCCACAGTACTCTGGAGCCTAAGAACAACTCCCAGTCGAGCGACCGGCTACACTCCTTTCTTCATGATCTACGGCGCCGAGGCCGTCCTTCCAACGGACCTCGACTATGAAGTGCCAAGGATCAGGGCATACGATGAACAAGGAGCCAAAGCATCACACCAAGACACCATGGACCAACTAGACGAAGCCTACGACATCACCCTCCTCCATTCGGCCAATTACCAGCAGGCGCTACGGCGATACCACAGCCAACGGGTGCGGAACCGAGCCTTCAACGTTGGGGACCTCGTTCTCCACCTTGTGCAGAGCAACAAGGACCGCCACAAGCTCTCCCCGCCATGGGAAGGACCATACATCATCACGGAAGTACTCCGTCTAGGTGCCTACAAGCTGAAAACCATCAACGGCAAGGTCTTCACCAACGCCTGAAACATTGAACAGCTATGCCGTTTTTACCCTTAAATAAACGCATACTCCTCCTTATCAGTTTGTGTCTTTACAAAAACCCGACCTTTAGTGACGACCGACCCCTACAAAACCACAAAGGGACGGACCTCACACGGGGGCTGATATAAGTAATACAAGTACGTTTACCCTGAAAGAACTTCCTATGTTACATTCGCAAACATTCTCTAGTGTTTTCCGGTCTCCTCATAACCAAGTTCTAAGGACCAAGATTTCGGGAGCTAATTCTGACAACAACAAGGTAGGACTGCAAGAGACCCATGCCCGGCTACGACCTCTTTGCTGACCAGCGTAGTCAGAATTATTTCACCCGCACTCCTGGTTCCTTATGGCTTGATCCATGGGAAGGATCTGAGGGCACTGATGCCTCTTCTGTAGGAAAAGGAAGCTAAAAAACTATTTGCCACAACAAAGGACGAAAATTTGTTCATTCTTTGCACAAATTCACCACTTACAAAGTGATTCCATCGCAAAAAGGACCAATGTACTCGAAAATTAAGAGAACTGTTTACTCGGGGGCTCCCCCACGAAACTCACCCAATTGTAGTTTCTCCCTAGTTTTATTACAAGTACTACGGCAGCCGCCGCGCCAAGCTCTCCATCGGCAACGATCTGGCGGTACACGAGCCAGTTCATCTACTGCGACCACCGCGCCATGCTCTCCATCGGCGACATCCCGCCGATCCGTCGGACCCCCGAGGGCACCGTCATCTGCAACGACGAGCACCACGCCGGCGACTGTGGTACCTCTTCGCCGAGGCACCCAAGGACTACACCATCGTCATCAGCCACAACCCCGACAACGACGTCTGGATAGGGGACGCCCACCACCGAAGGAAAACCGCCAAGAACGACGGCGAGGCCAACGACGCTTGGCACCTTCCGGTGTCCCTCCTCCTACGACGACGGTGACCCCTTCTCGGCAAAGACAACCCGCACCATCTCATCTACGTTGAATGACCTCCGACTCGACATCACACTCTAGATTCACGAACAAATCAGTGAGTTTCTCCCTCTCTGGCATTACCCTTCCTCACTCAGGAACCGCCATGATGGACGAACTCATCCGGTGGAAAGAAAGAAGAAGAAGAGGTAGTGGCTCAGAGGCAGGCCAAACGAGATGGGACGAGAGCTCCCCTCCCCTCCCTATTTAAAGAGGGAGGCGCTGCAGCTAAGGAAAGATGAAAGGTTGGGACAAAAAACTCTCTCCCTTCCCCTACTTAGTGTAGATATGAAATTGACACTGACGGAAAGCCAAGGGGACGCACCTGGATTGATGAGACGCCCTCCTGTCAAACAAGACGTTGCGTGAGAAGGGCCCACCACTACCGCGCGCCGAACGCGGCAATTAAAGCGCGCACACACGGGCAACCTCCCGCTTCCCCAGGCAGGACAATGGAATGATCCAACGATGGAACCCTTCCCCATGGGGGCCAATGAGCCGCCCGAGCCGAATGAACAGCCTAGGCAAAGCGACGAGCCAATGGCTGCTGAAAGATAAGCGTCTCTGGTTTCTCTCTTTCACGTTAAAATTCACTTCCGAGCTCCCGACCCCAGCATCAGCAGGGATGCGGATATCGCTCGGGGGCTGCCGAGGGTGACTACCAGTTTAGACATCCTCTGCACCCGACCCCTCCATATGTTTAAGGCCAAGGGCACGGTATGCGGGCATAGAACGTTGAGTAAAACTGGGCGAGCCGGTAGACCCTACACCCCGACGGCTATGGTGTTTTTGTTCGCCTGAACAAATTGAACTCACAGTCCCTCGCTTCCCCAACCTCGGCATCCACCTTCTCGAGAAGGGCTCGAGGGGCCCACCTACAGAATCCCCCCAGGGAGAAGCTGTTAGGTCGCCCAAGTCAAATCGAACGATCGCCACCAAGATATAGAATCGAAAAATACTCTTGCAGGTCGCACCGGCCCCATCATGAGATATCAGGCTCGAACCCCGCGCAAACACGTTTGGTAGGAGCTTTTTGTCGCTCATACCAATAAGGTAACATTACCGACCCCACCTTTATTTCGATTAAAATCGCACATTCAAGACAACGCATATGCGAATCACTGCATCCCAACGCTTCATGTCGCATCACGAAACGGCCGTAGCCTCTTTCAAATATGAGCCACAACAGACCGAGGTTCAAAGGCCGGCCCGCAAAGGGCTCGAGGCCGCCTCACGTCAAACAGAGCTAGGGAGAAACAACTGAGATGAGCCCCAGCGGCCCTGCCTGACCCCGTTTAGAAGCGGACTGGGACATCTCGACCTTTTCTCATTCCATTCTAACCCCGAGCCAAACCCATAGAATCTCCACCGAGGAGAGGCCAGCGGGCCACTTGAGCCTATCGAATGGCTCAGGCATCTACCGAGAGGCGGGTTAAGAAATTGTGGAGTGCCACCTGAGAGCTCTGCCGACCCCGTCAGCAAATGACGGACCTAGATTCCACATGAACGTACCCGTTAGTGAGCTCGTTGAGCGCAACACTCGAGCCATCGTGGCAAGTGTCATCTACTTAGCCCCTCCGATTGCGAAAGTCGAGGACGAGGTAACACGCGAAATACGGCCAACCCCTATCAGACCCTATACGGGCTTGGGGGCTCGACCCGCTTGATCCAGAGATAGAGGTTCAAAGGGGTATGGGCTAATACAAGCGCAAGCTTGCTTCTCTCGCTCCGATCTCCAGTAAGACCCGACCCCCGCAACTGCAAGGGGACGGATCTCACTCGGGGGCTAGTAAAGGTACGGCTACCTCCCTTCCCTTGTTTTTTCGAAAACAAACATTACATCAGACAAAGGGAAGGGTCGGATCGAATAAACACTCTTTGTGACTGCGAAAGGGGAAGAAGGTGAGATCAAACAGAAACCAAATTCCAAGCGCAACCATCAGAAACAAAATTACGAAGCAAAACCACAAAAACTACTTCCAGACAAGAAAGTACCGACACTTGTTCACATATTACATATAAAGTGTTTATCAAATTTATTCGACTAACTACTTCCGTGGAGGAAGAACCATTTCTTTTAGATTGTCCACCAGTTTTTTCGCAAGAGGAGCCACCGCCTTCTCAATCACGTCCAGCTCAGCATCCTCGTAAGTAGGCGGGAACCCTTCGCTCATCACCGCCAGGTTGACCTCCTTCTCGTAATGAGAATGGGCAACGGTGAAGGCCTAGGTAATCCCGGTGTGAAAAGCACTCTCCTCAAGCTGGCCCACCCGAGCCATGATACCAGCAGCACGGGCCGCAAGGGAGCTGGTCCCCTCCTCTTGCGTCACCTGCAGGTTGTCACAGACCAGCAGAATGATGGAAGACAGGTGATCATACTTATCACCTTCGGCTTGGAGAAGCCCCCGCGCATCGGCAAGATCGGCACGTAGCCCGACGGCAGCTTCCTCGACCTCCAGCCTACGGGCCACCGCGGTTCCAAGTTCCGTTTGGAGGGACTTAACCCCCTAACGCGCTTCGTCGTGCTCTCGGATGGCCCGGTCACGCTCCCCGCGGGCCGTGCTGCGCTCCGAGCGAAGTCGTTCTTCGGCCCGGCGCGCCTCATCCCGCTCCCGGCGCAGCCGATCGATCAGCACAGCATCCTGATCCGCCCTCCGCTGAAGGTCCGAGCACCTATCCTTAGCCTCCCGCCTGAGATCCCGCTCCATCTCCAGCTTGCTCAGGACCTCGGCGGCCCGCTTGCTGGCCTCGACATCCTTCCGGACCAGCTCGTCCCGCTCCTTTTTTATCCGGGCGGCCTCCTCCTCGTCCAGCTTCACCCTTGCCGCTAAGTCCTCGAACATCCCATGGGTCTCCTCCACGTCCCGGCGCGCTTGGGCCTCCCGCTGCTGGGCGGCAGCAAGCTGCGCGCCCACGTCTCCTCGCAGCCGGGCCTCCTCGATAAGGCGATCCCACTCCGCCTTCTACTCGCGGAGGAACTGGGATTTGTTCCGACTACGAGCAACAAGGATCTAGAAAGAAGACCGGCATTAAGAAATACGAAAACACAAAAGCACTTGAAGAAAGAAGGAAGAACAAACGGATACCTGGCTAGTAGGAATGAAGATTTCATGCAGGACCCCTCTGGCCTGGTCCAGGGCATTCATCATGGTCGAAAGCCCGATGTCGAGACTCTCCCGCTCCATGCTCTCGGCATCATCATCGAGCGTGAAAAGGGCCGACGTCGGGTCCTGAGCAGCCCTCCATTGAAGCGGCGGCTCGCCCCGCGTGGGGGAACGACTGCCTCCCGACAAGGGGGCCGGGGTGACTCCCTCCTGGTCCTCCACACCGCCACCATGACGCCCGAGGACCCCCCGACCGGGTCCTCCTCCGTCTGGGCCGCCTCAAACGCCATGGGTGGATCCACCGGCGGTGCCGATCCCGTCACCCCCTCGGATGCCACCGTGGCGACACCTATCCCCGCCGGGCTTGTCGTGGCCACGGTCGTCTCCACCTGGGCCTCCGATGGCACGGACTAGACCGCTCCCTCGGACACCACCATGGCTACGTCCGGCTACTCCCGGCATGACATGGTCTCATCCACCTCCACCGGGGCCTCTAGGGGCACGGACCGCACTACGCCCTTGGGCACCACCGTGGCTGCGCCCGGCTGATCCTGGCTCGGCGCAGTCACGACCATGACCACCGGCGAGTATAGGACCCTCGGCCAGCGGTACCACACCCACCATCGATGATCTCGCCTACTCGGCGACCACCAAAAGCGTGGGCACCGCCACGACCGCCGTCGAGCCGGCCAGCATGGCCGCGGCATCATCACACTCCTGCCCGAAGCAGGAGCAACGTCGGCCGATGCCGCCCATCCCGCCTAGCGGGCAAGGCTCTTCTTGGGCGCCGGTCCCAGAGGGTGGCCCATCCACAAGAATCTGCACAATGGAGAAAAGCATAAAGTCAAGATAGAAAAACGAAACGGAAGAAAAAACAGGGGAGTTAGTGGCTTACCCTGACGCCCTCGGCCGGCGGGGTCGCTTTGGGGATGAACCCCCAGACCCCTACCCCGACTCATCGGGGCAAGACCGCTTCGAAGCTGCCTCTCACTCCCGGGCAGGGGAATTCACCTCCCTCATGACCGAGGGCGCGACAGCAGAGCCACCCCTCCCGGTCAACACCTCGGGCGAGGCACCAGAACCGCCTCCCTCTGTCAGCTCACGAGGCGCGTTGGAGCCACCCCCCTCCATCAGCACCCAGAACCTCCTCGATCCGGCCACCCACCGATCTTCTGCCGGCACCCCACGCGAAGCGGCGAACTCTTCGGCTCCAACTACCGCCGACCTCGTGGACTCGCTTCCCTCCGGCCGGGATGAAAGGGGTTCCTACATGGACGGAGGGACACTGGTTAGCATGCCCTCATCCTCCAGGATGCCCCAATCCACATCGGCAGCAACCTCATCATCATCGTCGTCGTCGTCGTTATCGTCGTCGTCGTCGCTGCTTACATCCTCTCCTCAATCCCGTGCTTCCTGCTTCCGCTCCTTCTCCTATTTTCTCTGCTCCCTTACCTACCTATCCCACTCACCATGATGATGCGATTCGCCGTCGCCACGACATGGTCCTTCGACAGCGGGATCGGGCAATCCTTGAAGATTAGCCTCCTCGGCTGGGCCTACCATCCCAAAAGTTGATATCAGAAAGGTCGGAAACTCAAACGACAAGGGAAGCACGGGGAAGAAAAAACTTACAAATTCCAAAAATCTTGGTTCCGGCCGCTTTGGGGATGCCCCAGCACTAGATACACATGTTTGAGGGTGGAGCCGGTGGTGTCCTTCGAAAGCTCCATCGCCTCCTTGATATGCTGCGCTACCTCAGAGGGAGCGAGCACCTCATCAGCGAGCACCGTTCCCTCGAATGACTCTCCAGGAACCATCCGGTACAGGGGGAGCATGCACGCCATCAGCGGCGCCACCCTCCTCGCATGGTAGGCACCAATAATCATTGACCCCTTCACGCCCCGAACCTTCAGAGAGTGAATGGCGGCAAGAAGGTCGGCAAGGTGTTTCTTCGCCGGCGTCGAGCAGCCCCACAGCCACGGCTCTGGGGCCTCGACGATAAGACGCCTAGAGTACCTTGGCAAGGTGGTGCTCAGGTCATCCTTGACGTAAAACCACTGCGAATGTCACCCCTTATTTGAGGTCGACAGACGCATCAGCGGGTAGTCCTTCGACCGAGTGGGGCGTAGATGAATACTGGCACAACCCATCGGCACGTTCACATCCTTCCCCCCAATCTTCCTCTTCGACAGGCTGACGGTGAAGAAGTGCCGCCACAAATCGAAGTGGGGATCGATCCCTAGGAAACCCTCACACAAGGCAACAAACGCCGCCATGTGCTAAACACCGTTGGGGGTAAGATGCTGCAACTCCACCTGGTAATAATCCAGCAACCCCCGAAGAAATCTATGCGTGGGTACGGCAAATCCCTGCTCATGAAAGATGGCAAAGGACACGACGTACCCTTCGGGCGGCGCCGGCTCATTCTCCTCGCCGGGCAGCAGCCACTCCCCGACAGCGGACAGCGGGCGGAGGAGGCCACGGCGGACGAGGCCCTCCAAACGATGAGGAGTAATGCCGGATCTGCCCCACAGCTCCATCGAAACACCGGAAGGAAGGTGGGTGCGAGCTCAACGGGGGCGGCAGCGTGAATGCGAACTCGGCGGCAGCGGTACTGGCGTGGGAGGCTAGGGCGCTTGATGGCGAGGGCTGTAGATGCGAAGACGAGGGGGCAGAGTACGGAACCCTGGGGGCGAACCCTGCGGTTTTATAGTGGCGACGGATGCGAGAAGGGCAACCGTCCGCCTCGATCTCCGGGCCTACCACGCGCATCGCCGCGTCATGTCGCAGGACACGCGCCTGCAATCCCTATCCGCTCCCACCAAAATCGCGCCGAACGGTTCATCTTCCCAGGCGACCGGACTCTTCTCCAAACAGAGGAGACGTGGGCCAGAAAGGCTTCCTTCTCTGGTCTGTCTAGGTCCAGAAAGACCGAGGTCGGCCCAACCATCTCGATGGACGTCTCAAACAAGGGACGGACCCGCAAAAAACAAAGACTCCGGTACGCGAGCACCAATGGGACTTCAACTTCTTAAAGTCAAAACCCCAGCCAAGCTAAGCCCGGGCAACATCCCCGCAAACGGGACCCTAGGGTTTCCTCAAAAGCTATCCAGTTGAGAAAAGCCGAATCTCACTGTCCTACCCACGGAGGGTCCGAAAACACCCCCCGGGCGATTCTACCTGAATCACCTAGGGGCTCGGGGGCTACACCCATCGGGTGCGCTCGCGCGCACCCTCTAGCGAACTCGAACACCCTCTAGCGAGCCGAGACACCCCCCTGTGCGATTCCACCCGAATCACCCGGGGGCTCGGGGGCTACACCCATCAGGTGCGCTCGCGCGCACCCTCTGGCAAACCCGAACACTCTCTAGCAAGCCGAGACAACCCCGGCGATTCTACCCGAATCACCCAGAGGCTCCAGGGCTACTATCGGGGATCTAATACTGGGATACCCAATGAGGTAGAGTTGATAAGTACCAACGACATTCCCAATCGAACAGGAGCGCAACGACTCCGCCTCGTCCGACCCCCGAGGGCCGGACTCCGCCTCGTCCGGCCAACAAGGGCTGAGCACCGCCTCACCCGACATCCTCATCCTGCCCCTCCATGATGGTAGGAACAGGGCAAGACATGACGTTAGGGTCAAACCACGGAAGCAAGGACCATGCCCTGCTCTACTGACAAGTACCATCGAAGTACGACGGGACGAGCGCTTTAGGCCCTGCCGGACATGACAGAACCTGAGAAGTACTGTAGGCGCCGGGTTTTACGGCCTACAGTATTGTGGGTGCCGCCTTCAACCCTCGAGCACGGAGCCTAACACAAACACCGCAATAGGACTCACGTCCCCAATGCTGACAAGCGTACGGGTGCCGCACCATTCGCCCCCCACAGTATCGTAGGCCGGCACTCCTGCCCGACATGTCGCCTGCAGAGGCGGGATGGGACGTGACCACTTGTAGAACGCAGCATCATCAGCACACAAGTACCCGGCGAACGTGCCAACCTCTGACACCAGCTGGTCGTGTCTGAGGCTGGCTTGGAGGAAAAGGAAGACCCGAGCCCTTCGAAGGACCTTCTATACCCTTGGTATTTTTCACCTGTAACCCCTGCTCCCCCCCCCCTTTGTCTATAAAAGGGAGGACAAGGCTCCATATGAAGGGAGGGACCGAACAAATCGACTTTCAACGGACAACTCACATACAGACGAGCTCATAGAGCCTTCTGTTCCACGCACACCCAGCCAAGTCGCCGCCAGGCCCTTAGCATCATTTCGACCCCTCCATCAGAGACCTGGGACCCGTCCCTCTCTCGACCGTTTGTACCCCCTACTACGAACCATATTTGGTGCTAATAATACAAGCTGCAGCAGTGGACTGGACGTAGGGACATTCGGCCCGAACCAGTATAAACCTTGTGTCCTTTAGCACACCATCCGGGCCTAACGTGCATCAATTATAAATTCACTCGCCGGTGTTTGTTCGAAACACCGACACACCCTCTCCAACCGAACCAAATATATATAGATCTCTGCATAACCTTATTTTGCACAACCAAACCATCCAATTTAGCAAGGAAAACACTCGTACCATCACATCCATTCCAATGAAACTTAAAGGCTCTCTATAATCATTATTTAGCTGTGTCAAAAACACTAAGCTACATCCATTTATCAGTGATCCAAATTTCCTTTTTAACTGATGTATATAACAAATAAAACTGGGGATGGTGCTCCTAATTTTTCATAACCATGCCTTTATGGAACAACGAAGATGGCTAAAAGCTCACTCTGTTGTGTCACCAGAAGCATGAAGGAGCCATCAAGGATGATATCATGCATGTTTCCAGCACCCTCCAGGAACACCACGACCCTGCAGGTGTTCATGCCAGCATTTCATCAAAGAGGAACTGCTCTTGCTGATCCTTCAGGTCTTGTGTTGAAAAAAATGCAGATTGCCAATACTATTTCTACATAAAGTAAATGCCAATACTATCTCTACATAAAGAAAATGTAGATACGTACTTATGAAGCAAGAGTTAAGGTTAAAAAAATTAGTGTGTTAGTAAAGATGATCTTCACACTTAGCAGCAGCCAAAAAAATATTTGGGAACTCATATACGAAATACTAATTGCAATGATTGTTTTCTTCAAATGTCACAAATAAAATATAGAGTTTAAATGAAAAATTGTGGATTCGGAAACTAAATGCTCAATACATCATAAAATTTCACCTCCACCGAAACGATGCATCATAAATAGTCAATCCATAGTGTAATTAATTTCTTACAATTACTACCAAAATCAGAAGTACCATGAGAGGTAGGTTTCAGTTTCACTCACAGTAACCATTGTGAGCTCATATATTGGGTCCTAGCAAGGGCATCCTTGCTCTTGCATGATTGGAGATGTCAGCGACCTTGCTTGCAGGCTTGACCTCCTTCCAGGTTCATACTGCGTCAGCCTCCTTGCCCAGGGCCACCTTCGATGCATCCTGCCCGAGGTTACAGTTGCAAACATTACATATTACCTTTCCTATGAACACTAACGGCAGCAGACGTCTGGACACTCCAGTAAAAAAATGAAATATGCACTTTTATAAAACCAAAACCACTATCTAAAGCAATGTTTTGAATTAAATCAAATTCAATACTTATCTTTGTGTATGCATACCTTTTCTGGATATAGTTTTCATATTCATTCTACTTGGTACTAAAAAATAGAATAGCTGATATCTTGACACGAATGAAGTTTTAAAGGATAGAGTCACAATACAAGCAACTACAGATTTGCTAGTGTATTTCACGAAATCTGAATATGCCATCTTCCTTGACAGTATGGCATTGAACTATGTGGTGGAGATGGTAGTTAATGGGAGGGGTGAACTGGCACAAACATGTGTTCTAAATCAAGAGGGCTAATTTAGCATCTAGTTATGTGCAGTCATTTTAACAAACACATAGCAGGTAGAATGTAGCTTACACTGCACTTGGCCACAGCTCCGGCGTTCATATGAGCACATAAGGAACAATCTTTGGAAGTGCATCCGAAACTATCTATGCACTATGAATGAAAATGCAAGCATGGTCAGTGTCTAGTAGCAAGTATAATCTGTGCACCCCCAAAGTAGCTAAACGAAACAACCAGACAAGCATGGTCAGGTAAATTCAGTAGCAACCTGATGCAGCAGCAGAGGTGTGTCCAAAAGCAATAGCTCCTGGAGCTTTCAAGCACCAGCTAAGTGTTGCGTTGTTGTCTTAGTTGCTAAAAATGACTCTAGGTTGCAGAAGAACAAGTTATGAAACGACCTTTCCATGGCATCATAGATTACAGCAAGGTTAATGTACACACCAACAGTATCAGGATGAGAAGCACCGCACTCCTACTCCAGAACTGCCCTTGCCTCCTCCAACAACTGTGCAGCCTCAACTACTGATAAACATAGGTGCTTATCAAAACCAGAAATCACAGCGGCGACGACACTAAATGAAAACTTTCAAGATGTTGGAGATGCTGCTGCTGGTGCTCTATTCTCCCTGGAACAAAAGATAAGTACTGCTTCCTCAAAAAGTAAATAGAATAATAACAAAGAAAGTTGTATCATGACCAGAGTTATTAAACATCTAAGCACCTCCATAAAATAAATTCTTAATCTAGAATATGTGCTTACTGATGCTGAATTCTAGTTTGATCAGCACTAAGCTATTCCATCTCCATGAGGTAGTATTTTTCTTTTCAGGGACCAAAATCTTATTGTGTAGCGTCAAACAAATTCATAAAGCATCCAGCCAGACATCTTCCGAAATTAATTCACAAGTTTCATCTCAGAGAACTTTCTAATACAATATGAGGCAACCTGGTAGGCATCTTCTAATCTAAAACACATTATTTAGATGAAGATGGAGAGAGATTTGCTTTATTTTGCACACTGAGTTAGAAAAGTTCAGACCAGAAGTCTAATGATGCCAAATTAATTAATTAGCAAGAATACATACATAGATGGTAAAATTACCGTTGAAATCTTATAAGGATGCATTTCTAAGACCATATCCTACCAAACCATATGGTTACATCTATGGTGAATCCATGAAGAATATTATTTCTAAGATCAATGCAGGCTGTCAAATATTAAAGAGGAGCATACATGCAGAGGGCCTCCATAGCCTCGACAAATATTCCGCATCGCCAACTACAGATCCATTTTGCAGGCAACCTAAAATTAGTTGGTACAAAATAACTAAACAGCCAACACATATAAATTGAATCCCAGGAAGCACAAACCTGGCGTACTTGCTGTAATGTAGATGACCTTGGCGTGGTGGGCGTTTGTGGATTGAACACCATATCAACTGGCACACACATTAATTGAGCAGCACGAAGCTGCGCAACAGCCTACCTCATGGTGACCTATGAAGCAAGTCGAATAGTACCTGCAACACAAACGAAGGCATTTAGAAAAACAAAATCGAACTACCGGTACCAAATTGGAGCAGGAAGGCAGCCCTAGGGCACGTGACGACCCCCGTTTCTCTTACCGAGCAGCAACGACGGGCGTGGGGTCCCGAGTTCCTCTCAGGGTGCGGCGACGGTGTCCCCCTGCTGCTGTGCTCCGCCATAAAGGTTCGTTGTGAGGCCCATCGCAGCGCGCCTCTGCGAGTGCTGAGCAAGATCCGAGTGTGAGAGGGAAGGAGAGAGAGAGAGGGAGAGGGAGGGGCGGCACGGGGCGAAACGGAGGGCGTGTGGTGGAGGTGGAGGACGGCGCGAGGGGAAGAGGCGGACGGTGCGCGATGGAGAAGGACGACGACGCGAGGGATCAGATCGATCGCGAGAGGGAAGGAGAGAGAGGGACGACGCGGAGAGGGATCGCACGGGGAAGTCGCGGTCGTAGGGGGTGAAGAGGCAGACCCAAAACTAAATATTGTATCAAAAAGTATCCACGCTTTGTTCTTTTATTTATAGGAGATTATAAATCATTTTGATTTTCTTATAAATACAAAATTATGTACTACGGAGTATAAAACACGGAACAAATTACAATCTAGATCAGAGCCTTCACGGGCCAGTCTCCCACTCTCCCGGACAGGGGATCTGGAGATTCTCGCACTCCACATTGTGTGACTGACCGACCGTGTCCCCCACTCTCCGGACGCTCTCCCTCCTAAACCCCTAGGCTAGGACTAGGAGGCACCTTCGTCTTCCAATCTCGCTGCCGTCGACCGCATCGACAAGCACAAGGCGCCGGCGGTCGAGATGCCCATGCGCTCCCGCTCCGTCGCGCTCCTCCGCCACCTGGCGCGGCCGCGGGCGGCGTCGACGGCTCCACCCGTGAGTGCCCTCGGTTTCCTCCTCTCATTTCGTTGCTAGCCTTCGAAAGAGCTGGGATTTTATTTATGTCGGTGTGCATCAATCAATCAATCGCAGGCCATGCAAGGACGAGGCAACAATTCGAGAATCCGACTAGTCAATTTCCGAGTTTTTGCAAATCTGTAAATGGAGTAGTATTTGCCTGTAGCATGCCCACCCTTCTAGTGCCAGCAGTTGTTACTTACAGATACTGTGATGCCACCTTGTTACACCTGTTCGCTTGATCGTATCAGTCATGATATAGTGTTTTTCTCTCCCAACAAAACAGCATCAGCCGACTTATAAACCAAAAAAAAATGGCGAAAAGGGTGTAAATGATGGGATAAATTAAATTGAGTTAAGGAGTCCATAGTCAACTCAAAATTTACAATGTAGGAGTAAATAAACATCTGGGGGTTGTTTGCATCATGATTTCAATAAAAAAAATGATATTGACACCATCTGATCACTTGGTGTCTGCTTCACACCACGACGGGCAAGCAAAACACTGAAAACCGTCAGGCGAAGCCAGTTGCCGGGCTCTCACCCTTGTTTCTTTCGTCTGATTGATGGGAGTTTCAGTTCGTCAGTAGGAGTGGCGTGTTTCTCGGCTGTCTTGCTTTCTGTTCTATTTCCGCTCCAAATTTGGCCCAGAGGTCCTAAGGTTCAGTACGATTGGGCTGTGAACTGTAATAGCTCCAAACTTCGCCTGATCCTAATGCATTGCAATGGCAGGTCACCGCGGCCAGCATTCGCAGGGAGCTTAGCCTTCTCAGGGATCTTGTGAAAGTTCAGGCCAAGGTTGTCGAGTCCAGGAGGCTGTACGATCGGTTCATCAGGAGGATCTTCCCGGTCGTGGTGGCAGTGTTACTGCTTGTTGAATGGAATCAGGACGCTTCTATCAAGGAGCTGAAGGAGAGCGTCACCAAGCTCAAGGAGGAGAAGGAGAAGGCGGCTTCCACGACGATGGCATCAAGCTCTGCTATGCCTGCCTCTGAGGCTGAGGCTGAGTCTGAGCCGACCGTCGCCATGCTCAAGGAGGAGAAGGACAAGGCGGCTTCCGCTACGACGTCATCAAGCTCTGCTATGCCTGCCTCTCAGGCTGAGTCTGAGCCGACCGTCGCCATGCTCAAGGAGAAGAAGAAGGCGGCTTCCGCGACGACGGCATCAAGCTCTGCTATGCCTGCCTCTGAGCCTGAGTCTGAGCCGACCGTCACCAATGGCACGTCCTGCGTGGGGGCTCAACTTGATCCACGCTAGCCATTGTATGCTCCGTCCCGTGACATGAGGAATTAACATGCGTAGTCAGCATTTTTAGCGGTTGCAACTGAGAAGGGTTAAGGCAGTCTTATGATAACGTAGATGATTGATGTCTGTATGTACGTTGATACTCTCATCAGAGGAGTAAGCTCGTTGCCATGAGAGCACTAACTTGTAGTAAGGGTATTCTGCTATATGTAGTATTCTATCTGCTTGCAGTTGAGCCATTTGATCCTTTGTAATACTGAATCGTTCTTCATTGCTCAGACCAGAGGCTGACTGAACCTGCACCTATTCATTCCGAAAGAGCTGCACCTCCAGTTCATGCATGCTAGGAAACAGCCAACAGGTTAGCTAGCCTCAGATTCTCATTCTTTCTGCAGTTTTGTTCAATGGAATGCAGGCTTGTTCGCTCCTATCCTATGAATTTTCGGGCCAGCTAGTTCATGCCAGGAAACAGCGAACGTGCTTGCCAGTCCATTTCATATTCTTGAGCTGGAGTGTTCGGTTGGCATGATCATCCAATGTAGTGTACGTAAATGAATCCTATTCTGCGGCACAAAATGTCTGAAATTCTACACGATCTTGAAGCTAACATCATATTGGCAGAGAGCAGCACCAGAGTTCCTTACGGTGGACCTTACAGTTTCTCTGTAAAGAATGAAGACCCTCATGAGTCGTAAGCCCTCGCAATAGAGACAATTGAGCTATCTGGACCTAGATGTCAGTTGTTGTCAGTCTGGTGGGGGTGAAAAGGATTGAAAAATTGATAAAATTGTACAAAACATGTATATACTGGATGTAGTTCTACTTGGATATAGTCTGTTGGGTAGGAACGGTACACATACCATTTTCAACTTGGAGCGAGGGTGATCATTATGACCATTTTGTTGCAAGGGAGATCATGATGGCCTTTTTGTTCATTGATCCGTCTAACGCCATGTTCGCTTGGGCTGGTTTGACTTATAAGCCATGGTTGAAAGTATTTTTCTGGCGGTTTGGTAAGAGAGAAAATATCAACGAATATTATAAGCCAAATATAACACAACAAATCAGCAAAAGTTGAAACATGTACTTTTTCTACCCCAAGTTTTTGCTTTACATTGCATCTGTCATTGATTTTTGCCGTGATATGTTTTTCGAAATATTCATGGAGATGGATTAATTTGTTCAAAATATTCATGGAGATGACTTAATTCCTACAGCAAGTACTTTTACTGTGACAAGTATAAACAATTCTAGCTACTTTTACTGTGCCACGTGTATTTAACTATGTTTTTCATGCTTATTGGTTGAGATATTTTTTGGGTCACTAGGTAAATCACCCATGCATACATGAAAGAGAGATTTTTATTTGACATTCAAAATTTCTTTCGTTCATTTGGAACTTTCATCCATAATTTGACACTCCCGTCAAATCCAAATAACGGTGTTAATCTTTTTCAAAGACGTTTTTGCCCTTGGAAAAAAAAGCAAAGCAAATTTGAGAGGAAAAAAAACTTCTTTTTTTGCTAGGCTTTCACGAGGCGGCCGCAGCTTTTTTTTCCTCTCAAATTTACTTCGCCGCTTTTTTTTTCTATGGGCAAAAACGTTTTTAATGCTTATTGGTTGATTTGACGGTATTTTTGAAAGTTGAAGTGAATGTCAAATAGGTAAATCACCATTTTTCCAAAGGTACATGAATTCTCTCTACATGAAATGGAGGGTTTAATTTGAAGAATTCTTAATGACCATCGTAGGGAAGAAATCTGGCAACACATGGACATGAATCGTCACATTTTTATTTTGGCTTTGACGAGGATCATCAAACAATACCAAATATGTCGTGAGATTTGCTCACCAAAAAAAATGTCGTGAGATTTTTGTGGTTTGCGTTGCAAAGCACCGTCAATCATGCTCAAGACGGAATGTCACGGACATCGCACCTAACAAATGTTTAACCTTTTCCCCAAAAAAAAAAAAAAAGTGTTTAAACTTAAAATTGTCATGTTCCAAACGCAACAGGCATCTGGTTATTGGGGAGGAGTGCGGTGTGACTGACTGCTCCTCCACCCGTGACCGTGAGTGGCCTCATCGATCGCATCGACGAGCTCCGGGCGCCGGCGATCGAGATGCCCATCCGCTCCCGCTCCGTCGCCCTCCTCCGCCACCTGGCGCGGCCGCGGGCGGCGCCCTCCCTGACGACGGCGGCTCCACCCGTGAGTGCCTCGATTTCCATCTCTCATTTCGTAGCTAGCTAGTCCTTGAAAGAGCTATTTCCCCCCGTCTTAAGGTCTGTCTATGTTCGTAATTTTTAAAAAAAAATTGTCCGCGTGCATCAATCCATCCCAGACCATGCAAGGACGAGGCAATTCGAGAATCCGGCCAGTTAATTTCCGAGTTTTTGCAAATCTGTAAATGGAGTAGTATTTGCCTGTAGCATGCCAGCCTTGTACTGTAGTGCCAATAGTTGTTACTTACAGTTACAGATAGGGGAATACTGTAATGCCACCCTCATTAAACGATGGGATAAATTAAGGAGTCCATAGTCAACTCAAAATTTTCATGTAGGAGTAAATTAAGGACACCATTTGGTCACTTGGTGTCTACTTCACCCCACGACGGCCCTTGTTTCTTTTGTCTGATTGATGGAGTTTCAGTTCATAAGTAGGCTGTAGTCAGTTTCAAAGTTTATGCAAAATTGTAAATGGAGTATTTGCCTGTAGGCTGTAGCATGCGATAGCGGAATACTGTGATGTCACTTACATTAAAGGATGGGGTAGATTAAGGAGTCCATAGTCAACTTAAAATTTACTCCCTCCATCCCAAATTGTAAGTCATTCCAAGAATATTGGAGAGTCAAACTTTTTCAAGTTTGACTAAAATTATAGAGAAACAACATCAAATAGATATATTTATAACTAATGAAGAATCTAATGATACTTACTTGGTATGATAAATATTATTATTTTGTTATATAAATTTGGTCAAACTTGAAAAATTTCTCAGACTTTGAATGATTACAGCGTAATGACTTACAATTTGGGATGGAGGGAGTACAACGTAAATTTACAGCGTAAATAAATGTCTCGGTGGTCTTGCTTTCCGTTCTATTTCTGCTTCAAATTTGTCTTAACTTTCGGTACGTTTGGGCTGTGATAGCTCTGAACTACGCCTGATCCTAATGCATTGCAATGGCAGGACACCGCGACTAGCCTTCGCAGGGAGCTTAAGAAAGTTAAGGCCAAGGTTGACGAGTTCAGGGAGCTGTATGATTGGTTCAGCTGGGGGATCTTCCCATCCGTGGTGTCAGTGTTACTGATTGGCGAATGGAATCAGGACACATGTACGAAGTATTAAATATACTAATTACGAAACTAATTACACAACTTGCGATTAATTTACGAGACGAATCTTTTAAGCCTAATTGATCCATGATTTGACAATATAGTGCTACAGTAAACATATGCTAATGATGGATTAATTAGGCTTAATAAATTCGTCTCGTGGAGTACCGACGGATTCTGTAATTTATTTTTTTTATCAATATCCGAACACCTCGTGCAATATCCTCACGTGATACCTCCTAAAATTTAGTCACCGAATCAAACACCTCCTAGTCTAGACCATAAATATTGCCACATTTTCTCTATATATGTAACTTATGAGTCCAGTGCAGTTTATCTTTTTCAGTTTCCAACTGAAGCAAGTACACTTATACATGTTGACGGACACCAGAGATGACTCGGAAGAACCTGGAATTCGATCCAACCGGAAGATGTCACTCACATGCATGTCACATCCATTCTCTTACGAAACGAAAATACAAATATCCTCACAATTACTAAGTTGACAAAACATACTGCAGTGCAGTTTCAGGGAGAGAGAGCTAAGCAAGCGTTAGGTCACGTACCGAACTTAAAATATCAGTGGAAAATAAAAATGAGCACTGGATATATTTTCAGTGACAAAGTTATATCGATCCCACACAAATCTGTACATATGGACACCAGACCACTTTTTTGTTTAGATCTTATAATTTTTTACCTCAACTGGAAGACCCCATTGAACTGACTTGATGACAGGAAAAAAAAAGGGAATACAAAATAGAATGCGAAATAAAAAAAATAGGATGGAGATGCACTTAAGGAAAAAAATAAAAACATAAAAAATTTAGAATAGTAATGGAAAGAGCTGCCATAGAAAAAAAGGGAATAAAAAGAGCTGCCCTAGAAAAAAAAAAGGAATAAATAGAATGGAGATGCGCTGAAGGGAAAAAAATTAAATATTTAGAATGGTAATGGAAATAAATAAAAAAATAGAAATGGAGATGCGGGGTATCGATCCCCGTACCTCTCGCATGCTAAGCGAGCGCTCTACCATCTGAGCTACATCCCCAAACTTGTCAATAATTCAAATAACATTTTTTCTCTATTGTTCATTTGCAACGATTTGCTTCGTCCTCCCTGCGGTTTGCTGCGAGATGCACAGTTTAGACAGGCGTCGCGATGGAAGGCGGCGGCTCCGGTGGCCGGGCCGCTTCCGTTGCCCCCGCGCGTATGACCAGCGTGTCGCGGCACTACTTCGGCGGCAGCGCGTCCGAGCACCACCACGACCTCCATGTCGACATCATCGAGGTACGCGCATCCGTGACATCTCGTACCTCCCCACGCTCGCGTCGGATAGCTAGCCGAGAGCCACTGCTCTGCTCACATGCTGGGGGCCTGGGGCCGGGTGTTTCGTCCGGACAGTCGCTGCGGCGTCTTTCAAGTTTCAACCTCGATCGCGTCGCGTCTAGACGGCGATCCAACGCGGGATGCGGCGGTTGCCATGCTGGTGCCTGCTGGAACGCCCAGCAAGTGCTTGATAATTTGCCGCCAAGGCGTTTGCTGCCTCGTGGTGCTACACGAAGCACACGCGCTTGGCTTCGGTCCTTTATTAGTTTTACCCACGCTTCTCTTGCTGTGCTCTTGTGTCCTGACATCCTTTTGGTTGGGTTTACATACAGAACATCGAAGAGGACTACGGCATGTTTGTCTGGCCATGCAGTGTCATTCTTGCAGAGTATGTGTGCCAGCAGAGGTCACGGTTCTCTGCTTCAAGAGTTGTTGAGGTACTACCACTACTTCTCATCTTTGTGTTCGTTCAACTTCCCATCCACCGATCACCAATGTGGTCCACTTGCTACTGTGACCAATTGTAAATGTGAGTTGTCAGTTCACTGAACAATCTTGGGTCAATAGGAGTACTTATTCTCCACGTCTGAGGCCGAAAAATCCTCTCTTTATGGAATCCTGCATTCCTCTGCACGTATATTATTGTTTGACGGAACAATATTACAGTTACGCTCTTATCTAATTTGCACATATCATTTGCAGCTTGGTGCTGGGACGTCACTGCCAGGATTAGTAGCTGCAAAGGTTGGAGCAGATGTAACACTAACAGACATTGCACAGAATTCAGAAGTGAGTTTCAATCCATCTTAGGAATCCTTATCATTTGATTCTTGTCAGAACTTCAGTATGGTTGATTTCCGACTTGTTTCTACTGACTATAGGTACTAAACAACATCAGAAGAATATGTGCTCTCAATAGTGCCAGTTGTACTGTATGGTTTGATTTCACGTACAGAGCTTTACATGTTGCATGCCATCGAATTCAGAGAGTTTAAGATTAGTTCATAACCATGCAGGTTTCAGGACTTACGTGGGGAGAATGGGATGAACCACTATTTGATTTACATCCTGACATTATTCTTGGAGCTGATGTACTTTACGACTCAGCAAGTGAGCTACCATTCTACTCTACCGTGTTCAGTGTATCTATTATTACTGTTATTTCTCAAACGCGAATGATCATTTTGTGTCCCATCCATTCACTGACTACCTACCCATTTCCATTTGTATTGTCATTGTTTTGGCTGACTGACATACCACTGCGTCCATTTGGCAAGATTTTGATGATCTGTTCGCGACAGTGACCTTTCTTCTCGAAAATTCTTCTGGGGCGGTTTTCATAACCACATACCACAACCGCAGGTACCAACGAATCATTTCACACCCCTGTTTGCTGTTGCACTTGGAAGAAGTGTGGCAAGCACCGTTTCTGATAAATTACCTCACCTGTTGGATTTGTCTATGCAGTGGTCATCATCTGATTGAGTTTTTGATGGTCAAGTGGGGTTTGAAGTGTTTGAAACTGCTGGATGGTTTCTCCTTCCTGCCACCATGCAAGGCTGCTTCGCTTCAGGGGAACATTCAGCTTGTTGAAATTGCGCTTGACAAGGAAAAACATAAATGACTTGAGGTGAGGTAACTTTTTTCCTGGATCAGAAAAATCTGCAAGCGTATGTGGACAATAGCTTATGTTTCGTGGGTTACAGTTTTACAGGAGTTGACAAAAGGCGCAGAGAAATGGAATGGCATATTTGGTCCTCTGCATACATGTAGGAGAGACTCCATGTGAATTCATCCATTTGGACTGTCATCACAATGATGTTCTTTTAATTAAAAGAAACTCATGGGGAGCATTGTACTATGAATAGCCTATGCATGCAAGAAAAAACAGGAAAATGTTAGCAGATATGTACTCTTTTGTTCCAACTGTAAAGAATATGTTGGTTGCCTAAAAAAGGTGCACACATGTCCTTTTTTATTATTCATGTATTCGAAACAACGAGCTAAATGCATATCTTTCCACAACAAGCTTTTCTCATTTTTTTTGTTGAAATCCTCTTTTGTCCTTTTTTGCGAGAATTCCTTTTTATTTTGATGTTGAAACCTTACAAGTTAAGTAAATGATCCAGGTTTTTGAAATTTTTGCCATTTTCCTGCTGTTAGTGCACATCTTCTCTGGCATTTCCTCAAACTTTACAAGTTAACGATCCAGGTTTTTGAAGTTTTTGCCATTTTGCTGTCGTTAGTGCACATCATTTATTTCATGCTCAACAATGAAAGAGGTAACTTTTATCTTCTAATGTTGGAGAAATAGACAGAGAGTAATCACTTGTCAACACAAACACTATCAGATACAACCACACAAGCGCCTGTAGCTCAGTGGATAGAGCGTCTGTTTCCTAAGCAGAAGGCCGTAGGTTCGACCCCTACCTGGCGCGTTTTGTTTTTTGAAATTTTGTTTTCATTCTATTTCTTGCATGTCTTATTTTGAATTTAAATAACTAGCAGTCACCTAAATACGATTATCGCTTCTCAAGAAGTCAAACAATCTTAATTTTAATCATCTATATAAAAACAATACTAGTATTTTTTATATCATATAAGTATCAGCATAGATCAGATTAATTATGACATACATCTTCTTAACCAGGCCCCGAGTTCAGCTCGTACATGTTTAGGCTATATAGATCTTCAAATCTAGCTTACCTTGCATCCCACAATTCGGCTAAATCATGTGTATCCAGCATGCACATTTTCTCTTACACTCGCTCCACAATTCAATACACGGTATGGCCACTTACGCAGGAAACCAATTACAAACAGCTTCTTATTCAGGCAAAACAAACAACAACAAATTGCATCATCTAATCCAGATTAACATCTAGTGTAACGCAATACTAATGCGACTAAGGCTCTGTTTGGATTCCTTGGACTAACAACTACTCTCTCTATCTCAAATTATAAGTCATTCTAAAAGCATTTTAAGTTTGATCAAATTTATATGATAAGATAATAACATTTATGATACCAACTAAGTATCATTAGATTATCTATCTATAAAGATCTCTATTTTTTGTGAACGTTCCTGTAGTTCAACAGTGCATCCCCGGGTGTGAACGTTCCTGTAGTTCAACAGTGCATCCCCGTTTTCTCCTCACATAACTCAGGTCATCCACAGTCCAGCGCTCATGTCCGTCCGATCCTGTGTGACCAACTAAGTACTGTTGACTGATTTGTTGTGCGAGAAAAATACTGTTCGTTGGCTGAAAAAGTACGGCTTAGAAGTCAAGCGAACAGAGCAAATATTTCTTGGCCACCTTCCACAACACTAGGGGAGCGGAACGGGAGCACCGATTGGTGCACGCGACCTCGAATGCGTCCGATCCATTGCTGCGGCCACGAGTGGTGAGTCCAACCTTCTGCCTTTCCTCTCTAGATGGATTTGATTCGATTCGATCTAGCCATCTCAAACAAGACCTCCCATGCTGTGGATCATTTGGTGTTGCCTCCCTAGATGGAATCGATTCCATTCGACTTAACCGTCCCGAACACGACTTAGGTCCTCAGTGAGGGCAGACTCAGCTCCAAATCACAATTTTTAGTAACCTTCTTTCGCATTAAGAGTTATTTGTAATTCAGTATCATCTAGAGCTGGTAGCTTATTTTGGATTTGATTTGTAGTTTATCACATTGCTGCCTGCATCGTTAGTGTACATCTTAACTATTAGGACCCATCATCCTCTCACTTTAATCGGTGCTATTCATGTGACAGGTTTGATCAATGTGTTATTTGTCCACTGTCACTGAAAGACACCAAAGATGCTGGAGATGAAAGGATGACCCAGGTTTGATCAATGTGCTATTTGCCCACTGTCACTGAAAGCCACCAAAGATGTTGGAGATCAAAGGATGACCTAGGTGCATGAAGCTACTGCGCCAATAATTCTTCAAGGTCAGCATACATGCCAAAACACTACGGCTAAATCCGGCTAAATCCCGAACTATGATAAAATCCCCAAACAACGATTTCTTTGGACCCCTAGAGTAACATTTGAGTGTGTTTTTTTCCTGCAGGAAGGGATGATCTTGCAAAAGCAAAGACAGAAATAGGTAAAACAGTTGTCTTTTTGGTATTCCTTGCCTTCTCAGTCCAACTGATCAATTTTACTGTCATAGCACTTTACTAACTGTTGCAGTGGTACGACTACTGGATTAACCCATCTGATTGCGGTCTGATTTCTTTTAGAGCAGCAACGAAAACTTAGAGAAATCACCAATCCTATGCCATTCAGGCTTACGGAACGATGTGAGTTTTTACAACCTCCAGTTGCCATTGCATCTCTGAAATATAAAAGGGCGTACCCAGTGCAGAGAGCTCCCGCTCGGTGCGGGGTCTGGGGAAGCGTGTTAGTGGCAAGCCTTACCCTCGCCTGTGCAATGCGAGGAGACCGCGACTCGAACCCGGGACCTTCCGGTCACAGGCGGTAAGACTCTACCGCTTGCACCAGGCCCGCCCTTCCATTGCATCTCTGAAATATGCTTACCCGAATTGTTTTCAGGATCCTTGGCGTACCATGTACAGCTGCCACCCTGAATATGTGCTCCATGGTTACAATGAATAGTCCTTCGATGGGTTAAATGTTCGCTATATGTAAGTTTTGTTTGTGGACAGTAATGCTCAACACATAGAATGCAAACTTGGGTTAGTTGTTTCATTTACTAACCATGTACAAATGCTATGCAATGTTCATGTCACCACTTTGTTTTATCCTATATGCTGGCTAAAATCCATTTTTCCCTGTTTTCTATGCCTTAGCTTGAAATACATGAGCCCTGTTTTATGGCGTCCATGGTCACATGACCTCTCATTAATGGATTTTGGCTAAATATATCTACCATATCATGGACCAATATGTTCTTCCTGAAATGGTTTGTACTGCAGGTCTTTATATATAGTCAATCCTCGTTAAACAATATCATCATTTAGCAACTACATGCTTACCTCACAGGCTCACAGCTATAATGGACAGCCTTCAAAATAATGAGGTTCTGAATAGAAGTAACAGGGAGACATCATGTCATTCACATATTTCCTGGTAACACGTGTCCACATTTTGTGATAGCACATTTAGACTTCAAAAAAATTGAAGTCTGATACAATTGGTCCATTTGAGTTGAGTTTAAAAGGCATATATACATCTGGGGCTTGGTTCAACCAAAGATTGTAACATTCAGGCAAATACAAAATATAGAGATATGTTACCTACCTTACATGGATCTTTCTATAGATTTAGGTTCAATGTTTTCTATATTTAAATTTTGTTTGTAAACAGTAATGCTCGACACATATAGAGCAAAAAAAAATATATATATATGGCAGAATAGATGTTCTGTCCACATATTGCGTGCCTTATGTACTAATTGCAAGCCTGTGTGTTAATCTTTTGTTATTATGGACAGAAATTTGCTCCTTTATATTCTTGCAGGTTCCTCATATCTCTGTACATCTTTGGTTTTTAGGCTACGCAACTAACTTGAGAATTATTGCTTCTAATACAAGCGACGATAAGTAGGTAGATGCTCCCCACTCTAGCAGCTCTCTTTCTCTCTATCTATCTAGGTCTGTGGTCTACAAATCTCACTTAGCTTACATTTGATTTTTATCCAACATTCATGTTTGCAACCCATATATTAGGTTTCTTTCCTCCGCTGTTCAAATAGGATTTACCATACGTCATCAACGCTTAATTCTAGAAATTGTTGATTGTGTGATACTGGTGTGTCGTTCTCCATTTCAGACAAAATATGTGGCTTCCTATCCTATGCTAGGGCTATCATTTTTATTCGCCGCCCATCACCATTGATGACCCCACCTTTTGCTCTGTCGGATTGTGATATTTACTGATATTCTAAGGTACGTCTTTTCTATATATGATGCATTTGTATTCCCAAGCTTAGTTCGTTTTTTCTAATTTACAGAACCTGCATACGTCCTTTGCGCCGCACGCTGCCGCTGGGATTTTTTGGGTGGCCGTCGGTCGATGTGGGCAAAGGATAAAACCGAGGGGACGAAGCAGGAGGGGTGACACAGGCATCTCAGCAAGTTGCAAAAAACCTGTACGAGTCCAAGGTTCAGCCAACAACATTGATCCCAAAACAAGATGGGAATATGTGTACAACATCACTCTGGTATAATACTATTTAGTATTTACAGTATGTGTTTCCCTCACCTTTTGCAAGGCTGGATTCTATTCGCGCGGGGGCTCGGGCTAGTTAATTATATTTTTATAGTATATCTATCTGGTGTTATAAATCTTTGTATTTCTTTTTATAATTTTGGTCAAACTTGAGATGTTTTGACTCTCTAAAATTCTTATAATGACTTATAATTTGGGATGGATGGAGTAGTTGCTAAACTTAGCCCTTCATGATCCAAATAGGAGGATTAATGGGTAGGCTAAAGTTTCGTCAAAGCTCTAACTAATTGTTAGGTCACTAGTCTATAGAACCCAGCTATCAAAAGACTAACAATTAGCTGATGATCCAAACAGGACTAGGCTAAACTTTAGCTAGCTAACTACTAGCCAACTAATCACTAGTCCTGATCAATCAAACATACCTTAGTATCTTCAAACCTACTAATAAAACTAACAGTGAACAGCACTTCCCTAATAATTAACCAATCTGACTAGCTATGAATAGCTTATGCATTGCAACAAAAGACCGATAATATTAGCAGATATGTACTATTTGGTTCTACCTATAAACAAAAAATGTAGATTGCCTAAAAAAGGTGTTCGTTTTCTGATTTCTGTATGTATTTCATTAGTTAAAAACTCATATAGTTACCTAAAAATTAGGTATATAATAACTTCTATATCTAAAGTCGCTGTAACGTATAATGATCACATTATAGGAATAATAAAGAAAAGTGAAAAATACATCAAAACTAAGCTTATTCAATTAATTATATCAATCATAATTATCAATTATAATACAATATTTTTTTCTCGCAGTCCATCCACACGAAAGGGAACAGCCATACTTTTCATCCGCAAAAACAGGTGCGTATCTGCCATCCTCCACGCGCGTCGCCGAGCGACCCGCACTTCAGATTTCAGAGGGCGTCCGATCGCCACCACCACCTCCGGCATCGACATCATCGACGCTCGTACGCTCACCGCGCCAGCAGTCGCTGTGGCGTGTTTAAAGCACTGCAGCCAGCTGCCAGCTGCCAGCGGCCAACACTCTCTCTCTCTCAGTCTCTCTCGGGGCACACGCCTCGCCTCCCCGTTCGCCGTGGGCGTGGCCGGCCGTCGCTGTTCCTATTTCTTGGCAGCTCCGCCGGTTTGACCTTCGAAGGACCGACAGCGACGACGCCAGTAGATGCACTACTGACGCCACCGGCCACCTCGAGCTCCAGAGCCAAGGACGCCGCGAGACCGTGAGGACAGGACAGGGGTCGCGCGGCTCACACACCCTCCCAGTCCCTCCTCCAGTTCCGTTTTCTTTGACCGCGGATCGATCCACGGATTTCGTCGTCTCCGGTGCCATGGATCCAGTCGCCGGCACGGCGGGGTATCGGGGACCAGCGGAAGTGCGCGCCCGCGCGCCCGGCAAGATCATCCTCGCGGGCGAGCACGCCGTCGTCCACGGCTCCGCCGCCGTCGCCGCCGCCATCGATCTCTACACCCGCTCCTCCCTCCTCCTCCGCCCCACAGGTGCTCCCGCCCACCCTGTCTTGTTCTGGCTCTTCGTTTCGTCGCGTCGCCGCCGCTGCTGCTGGTACCCTTCTCACAGCTCCTCTCCCTCGGTGCCACGCAGGAGAGGGTGGCGGCGCTGACTCCGGCGCGGTGGAGCTGTACCTCAGGGACTCGGGCCTCACCTTCTCGTGGCCGTGCTCGCGCCTCCGCGGGGCGCTAGGGGAGGAGATCAGCGCCAACCCCGGGGCTCCGGCGCCGTGCTCCCCTGACCAGCTGGCCGCCATTGCCAGGCTCTTGGAGGACCAGGAGATCCCTGAGGCCAAGATCTGGCTCTCCGCCGGCCTCTCCGCCTTCCTTTTCCTCTACACCTCCATTCTGGGGTTGGTTGCTTCTCCCTTCCGTCCAAATCAATCACAATCTTGCAGTCAGCCAGTCAGTGTGCTAACACTCGCCCTCATCACGTTTTTTTTCACACGTGGTTGTTGGCTGTGTTCTTGTGCAGATGCAGGGCTGGCAAGGCAGTCGTGACCTCGGACCTGCCCATGGGCGCAGGGCTCGGCTCTTCGGCTGCATTCTGTGTGTCCATGTCGGGGGTGCTATTGACGGCTGCTGGCGCAGTCAGTGTTGGAGCACATAGGGGTGCTGAGGGGTGGGAGGTGTTGAAGAAGGGTGATCTTGAGCTGGTCAACCAGTGGGCGTTCCAAGGGGAAAAGATCATTCATGGCAAGCCTTCTGGCATCGACAATTCTGTCAGCACTTTTGGTATGCTATGAAATTGATTAGTTTTCGAATCTTTATTTAAAACTGGTAGTATTGAAATGCCTTTGCATTCATGGTTGACCTCTAGTGGAATCCATATCGAGGTTGTTCGCGTTTTCACATCAATTCATATCCATATTTGGGGAATAACTTAATAATTGATTGCTTAATGGCACTGCCACTCTAGTTGCAGTCAGCATTGCTTCTAGTTTATTTATTTATTTTTTTTTCAAACAACTCCCTAGTTTATTTATGGCATGTTAGTTATATATGTTCTTTTTTTAGATATAATGAGTTACATTGACTTACAGCTACATATAGACATATAGATGATGTATCTATATATTGAAATCAATAATTTAACCAAAAAGACTTTTACTCTTGTTAGTTTTAGGTCCAAGGCATGGAAACCCTTGCAAATGGGCGTTAAGTAATTTATTAGGAAGCCTGAGATCATCTGGATGTTAATTGCCTTATCATTTCTCCTAATTTGTTTTGGTTCACTAAATCTTCTGTTTGAATCTAGGGAAAATGATCAAATTCAAGAAGGGGGAACTGACAAACCTCGAGTCCAGGAACCCAGTCAAAATGCTTATTACTGATACAAGAGTTGGTAGGAACACAAAGGCCCTGGTTGCTGGTGTGTCTGAAAGAGCATCTAGGCATCCAGATGCTATGGCTTCTGTCTTCCATGCAGTGAACTCTATTAGTGAAGAGCTTTCAAGCATTGTTGAATTAGCAGCCGAGGATGAGATAGCCATCACCTCTAAGGAGGATAAGCTAGCAGAGCTGATGGAGATGAACCAAGGTTTGCTTCAGTGCATGGGAGTCAGCCATTCTTCTATAGAAACTGTGTTGCGAACCACTCTGAAATATAGCCTGGTTTCAAAGCTAACTGGAGCTGGTGGTGGTGGCTGTGTGTTGACTCTAATACCGACATGTATCCTTTTTTATATCCCCTAATTGCATCTTATCCTTCATAGTTTTATACAAAATAAACACCATACAACTTATGTGTGATTTCTGTTAATCTTTAGCATTTCAACTCAAAGCTTTTCAGAAATCTGGGCCTTGATTTGCATTAATAAAGAATCTTACAGGATAGGAACTTCAGAACTACAATGGCCTATCTTGTATTCCCTCGGTTTAAAATCGTAGACCTTTGTCCTAAGTCAAATTTCTTCAACTTGGAATGGAGTGCTCATTACTTAATACTATATATCCATGTAGAGTGATTCTGGGTTCCATTCCATCTAATATAGATGAGTTTTTGTGAATAAATCTATCAATGTGGAATGACAGGAACTCTAGCATTTTAAATTTCTAAATATCCTTTGATTTCATCATATCTGAGTTTCTGTTCTGTACCTACTTAGGGAATAGTCCTGCAAGTTTTTCATCTGTCTGACCCTTCAATGATGCTAATGCTTCCTTGACATGATTATCAGTATCGGCCAATATTGTTCTGGAGAAAGTCATCACAGAGCTCGAATCTCATGGTTATCGCTGCTTCAAAGTTGAAGTTGGTGGGCGAGGTCTCCAAGTATTCCGAGGATAACACTCAACCTATTTCAAGGAGATGTTGTACCATAATTTTAGAAAAGAATTAAGTCAACTTTTGGCCCCTCAACTATTGTGTCGGTCTAATTTTAATCCTCAGCTATAAAACCGTCTAGATCAGGTATAGGATCAAAACCGTTCACTTTTAGCATCTGTCTAGCAGGCAAGGCTGTTTTGACCGACGTTGAGCGGTTTGACACGTTCCTCCATCTCGGTGACATAGGGGCCCACGCGTCATCGACTCAATCCCTTCCTCTCCATCCTCATGGCCACGGCCTCGCGCTCTTAGCCGATGCAGGCGGCCGCGGCATTGCTGGTGTGATTGTTGTCACGAAGCCGCGGCACCAACGAACTTTTAATTGCTCTTCAACGATGGGATTGCCTGGGGCCCACGATGGGATTGCTCTGCTATGGGATTTCGTTGCCGTCGCCGCCGCCACAAGCGAACGCAGGGCACGCAATGCCACCGTCGCCAGGCGACAAGCACGCCGCCATCGCGTGATCTGGCTTTGTGAAGGACGTCGTCCGCCGAAGTCGCCGCCGCCGTGCCTCCGCGCCGCGCAGTGCGGATCCGCGCCTGGTGTGCCTTTGCGCTCGAGATGGTCGCGCCTTCCACGCCCACGCGGTACTTCCGCTTAGCGCGCTCGCCATTGGCCCTATCGCCTCACATCAGTTCCCGCGTTAAAAACACATCACCATCATGCCTAAAGCGCCATCGCCATCGCTTGCTCCCCATCTCTCCTCTCCCTTCGCGCATGTGCGGCTCATCGTTGCTGCGTGAGCCGAAGGAGCCAAAGAAGCAAGGGAGACGATGACAAGGAGGCGTCTGGCGAGGTGGACCGCGATCGTGCTCCAACCGCACCGTCGGCGGCCCGGTGTTCGCAGAGGATCGGCTTGGCCACCGCCGCCGTCGCCGCCACGGAGTACTGCGCCGAGTGGAAGGACGGCACGAGCCGTCGTGAGTGCCCGCGAGGCCATAGCGGCGACGCCGTGGCCGAGTCGAGGCCTGTGGTGGACGGCGACCAAGAAGGCGGACACGGAGGGGCTGGCGGCGCTGCTCGTGGACGAGACGCTGCAGCGGGACCCCGACGCGGAGGACGCGCAGGGGCGTAGGGACGTGAGGACGGAGAGGGAGGGGTTGAGTCGATGACACGTGGGCCCCACCTGTCACTAAGATGGAGGTTGCGTGTCAAAACCGCTCCACGTTGAACAAAACAGCCTCATCCACGCTCAGGTGCTAAAAGTGAACGGTTTTGACAGTTAGGGTACTAGACGGTTTTGTAGCTGAGGGTTAAAATTAGTCCAACACAATAGTTGAGGGTCAAAAAATGGACTTAATTCCTTAGAAAATGGCTTGCGTGCACTGAAGTTGTTTAGATTCACTTCTTGAATTATTCCAAGATCAGGATAAGATATTCTTCTGCTAACCCTAGCAGATTCTTGTATCCAGTACTTGAGTCGTTCCAGGATTATGACATTCTTATGCTATCCCTAGCACTCTTGTACCAAATAAGCTCTTAGATGCATGATCATTGCTGGTGTGATTGTTGTATCAAATAAACGAACTTTTAATTGCTCCAAATGTTCATCGACCTCATGAAGCCGGCAGCCACCCATATGTGCGACATCTTCACAGGCGGATTCGGGGCATCAATGCCACGGCGCCACACTTCAACACCAGTGATCTGGCTGTGGGGTGGTCACCACCTATGCGCCCGCCCGGTCACAGGTGCGAAAACTTCCTGTGGATCTAGCTCGTGTGATTTACAGTTCTGGGGTACCATCTTGGCCAGTTCAATCTGCACATCAGTTGTATGTTAAATTGTTAATCATGCTTTGTTATAGTTATGAGTTTTCCCAATTCGATGCCTCAAATTGTACTCTTGTCGCATGAGAATGGCTTTGGTAGGTACCCTAATATTTTTGGATGCCTCAAACTGTACTCTTGTCTGTAATGCTACTAGGCCAGACGTCCCCTTAAGGCACTGGATTTGTTGAAATGTTACGCTGCTGTTAGTTTTTTCTTTTGACAAGTTGTGCTGTTAGTTGTGTTTTGTATGTGATGTAAGCTTGGCCATCTTTTTCATTAGTTTTTGTTTGTTTCTATATATAAAATGACTGAATAGGAATAAACCCGTGAACGCTTTTGGTTTGTGGCTGATATAGTTTCTGACATTCTTGTGCATTCTGGAATATATGGCGAGATGTACAGTTTCTGTGTTGCACTTATGTTGCTACTTCATCCACTCATTCGGGAAACCTGCAGATGATGAATGAGGACCTGCTCAAAAAGTCTAATGAGAAAGCTGTTTCCATTGCTGCTCTGTCACTAATCACTTTGTTCAGAGAGGTCAGGTCTTTCCTTGCAAGTTTTCTAATGTTTTTCAACATGTTGGAATTCCTTATCGCTAAACCTCTGTTAATTGAAGTTCAGATCTGCGCTTCATTGTTAGTGAAAGATCATGGCCGTCCTGTTGATCTAGTGCAAAAGCTCGGCCCAAAGCATTTGGAGAATTCACTGTTGCTAGCAATGTGCAAGGCGCTGAGTTGCTAGATGAAATATTTCATCGGAAGGGGAAGACTTGGACGATGGCTCTGATGCTTTTGGTTCTGATGATGAGACAGATTTGCCATCTGCCCCTCTTGGAACAGAGGAAAATATGGAGAGTTTATCTGATGCAAACAAACATGATGCTAATAACGAAGATGTCAAAGAGGAAGATGAAGCATCCGAAGATGGTACAGGTCAAAACTGATGATGAACTAGACAATGACAGACGGTGATACTGATATATCCGGTAAAGATGAAGAACTGAAAGAAAGCATAAATGGTTCATAGGATGGAGGTTCAGACCAGGATGAAGACAGCAATGAGAAAGATAAGTCAAAAGGAAGCAGCTCTAAGGTGAATATGAGAAATTTAAGTGATTATATTGGAGAGCTAAATGCAGCTGATGCAACCTTGGAGCTCTGAAGCGGTTAGCAGGTGCCAAGAAGACTGAAGTTCCGTCTTATGAAGCTTTTTTTTGGCGGATTAAGAGATATATATTAATATTTTGAGCAATATTTATATCTCCAAATAAATTTATTAAAAATTAGATTCAAATATCTTTCTAATGATACTAATTATGTACCATAAGTAATAATATTTTTAATATGTATTTGATCAAAATTGTTTCTGGGGAAGCGAAAACGATAGATAGTAGGGAGTACTTCCTCCGTCCTATTGAAAGTTTCGTTTTTTTACTTTTAGACTTCTTTGATCATTTGTTTTATTCAAATTTTTTATACAAATAATATAATAAATAAATTATTATTAAAGTATCTCTAATGTTAAAATAAATTATAATAAAATAAATAATATTTATATAAAATTTTTTAATAAGATGAACGGTTAAAAAAAAGAAATCTAAAAATAAAAAACAACATTTTTTATGGGACGGAGACTTGAAAGCCTAGCTGCTACTTCCATGGTCTCGAATGCGTCCCATCTCCAGGCCGTCAGCATTGACATGACTCCCAGTCCAGCCTCGCCACCCCCAACCTCGACATTCACAGTACACCATCCTGGTGCGATGTGCTCCATATCACACAAATGGTGGACTGCGGGGTTCTTGTTCCGAAGAATGAAGTGTGCCAGGCACCGTACCTGCTCTGCTTTTTACGTACTACATTTTTCTGCCGGACGACTGTGCCTGACAATTAAACTTGCGAAATTAGGACCTGGTTGGTTTTCAATTCTTAGCCCCGCCGAAACTATGGCATGCTAAATTTTGTAGTTATTAATTGGTTCATTCCTAAAAAAATTGGCACACCAATATTTATGATCAAAGTTTTGACAAGTCTCTAGAAAATTCTTAAACTACGTAAAAGATAAATTTAGCAAGCCTTAATTTTGGCTATCAACCAAATACACGCCTATGTCTTTTGCCCTAACTTTGGCATCATTGATTTTGGCAAGCCTAAGTTTTGGCTTGTCATAGTTTTGGTTGGGCAAAAATTGGTATCCAATCAATCAGGCCGTTAGTTGTGTACTCCCTCCATCCTAAATTATGAATCAATCCAACTTTCTTGAAAAGTCAAATCATTTCAAATATGATCAAATTTATATAATATAATAAATAACAGCTATGATACCAAATAAGTATAATTAAATTCTTTATTAATTAGAGAATTTTCATGTACCTATTTGATATCATAAACTTTTGTAATTCATATTTTCATAGTATACCTATTTGATATCATAAATTTTTATTATTCTCTCTAATTTTGGTCAAACTTAAGATGCTTTGGAGAGTGTTCGGCTGGTCTTATCAGCCAGCTTATTTATTGGCTTATAAGCCATGGTAGAGTATTTTTCTCTCTCAAAAAATCAGCCATACTAATCAGCACCAGCGGCTTTTTGTCTTTCTTAATTAATCTGATTTTATGTACAAATTAGGTCCCTTTGGAATATGAGATTTTTTTTCACGTTCCTACATTTTCCCTGTGAAAAATAAACTGTTTCTGAAATTATTATACACTTTCTACGAAATTCCTGCGTTTCAATGCGGGCATAAAGGTATAACTGGTTTTTGTTTTACTTTTACAACGGTATACAGTATTATGCTACTTATTTGTGTTTGAGTACAAATTTATATGTTCTTTTATTAGGCTGATGGAACGGTTTTCCATTAAAACAAAAACACCAGAGCCTGACAGTGTCAATGAAAGGTCCTAATGGCTAGAGGGGGGTGAATAACCTATTAAAAATTTCTACAATAATATTTAACAAACCGGTTAGACAATTATAAGGCGAAACAAGTGTTGCGCTAGCCTACTGAAAATAAGCCACCTACCACAATTCTAGTTTCTATAATTTCTATCCACACAATGGCTATGTCACTACACTAAGTTAGTGTGCTCTCAAAAACTAACTAAAGAGCCACACTAACCAAACTAACAAGCCCTCACAACTAGCTATACTAAAGAGCTTGATAACTAGTTTGCGGTAATGTAAAGAGAGAGAGTAAGATGGTTATTGACCGGACGCTGTACCACAACGTTCGATCGTGCGATGCACGCCACGTGTCCCCTCTCTTCAAATACTGATCGCTCGATCTCAACGGTCAAGTGATGACCGGACGCAGCTGCTCAAGGTGACCGAACGGTGAACCCCAACGTTCGGTCGTTTTCAGTAAGCATCTAGAGACGACTTTTCACAACTAGACGCATCCGGTCATGCTCGATCGGACTCATCCAGCGTTCGGTCACACAGTGACTCTTCTGTGTGCAGCCACAACAGCTAGCGTCTTTACTATATTATTGACTGGACGCACTGGTCCCACTGAGACCAGCGTCCGGTCACTGCGTGACCAACATGACTAACTCCATTTCATATCTATCTCCTTCACCCTTGCTCAAATGTGCTAACCACCAAGTGTATCACTTTGTGCACATGTGTTAGCATATTTTCATAAACATTTTCAAGGGTGTTTGTACTCCACTTGATTCTAAATGCATATGCAATGAGTTAGAGCATCTAGTGGCACTTTGATAACCGCATTTCGATACGAGTTTCACTCATCTTAATAGTACGGCTATCAATCCTAAATATGATCACACTCTCTAAGTATCTTGATCACCAAAATAAAATAGCTCCTACCTTTTATACCTTTGTCTTGAGCCTTTTGTTTTTCTCTTTCTTCTTTTCAAGTTCAATCACTTGATCATCGCCATGGCATCACCATCATCATGTTATGATCATCATTTGCTTCACCACTTGGAATGTGCTACATATCTCATAATCACTTTGATAAACTAGGTTGGCACTTAGGATTTCATCAATTCAACAAAACCAAACTAGAGCTTTCAGCCAATAATGCCGAGAATTACAAGCAAGCATTCTCAAAGAATGGTGGAGACTAAAAATCATAATGATTGTCAAAACAACTTTACGATGATAAATTTATGAATAATTACCTTATTTGTCACGTAGAGAAAGTAGAGATGACGCCGTGGTTCGTCGTTTGGACAATGCAGGTAGATTTCTTAATCACTCGTGTTTTTAGTCGCACCCCCTCGATTTTCTTCGCTTCGCCACTGATGGGTTGGCCGGGACCGATGTGTCAGACGTGCAGTGATTTCAAATCCTTTCTATTTTCTCTGCTCAATGTCCCTGAACAATATTTTCAACTTATTTTTTTTCCATCACGCCCAACACGCTCTTTCCGTCGCAGCCCTCGATTTTCTTCGCTTCGCCACTGATGGGTTGGCCGGGACCGATGTGTCAGACGTGCAGTGCAGTCTCTTCCTTTTCTTGGTCTCCCTGCTCCGTGTCCCTGTGTCATATCTGGCGTCACTGTGTCCCTGTGTGGCTTTCCATCACGTCCACACCCGCTCCTTCCGCCCACACGCACCCCTAGAGAACCCCTGTCGCAGCCAATGGGACCAGCCGTATCCGGGGTCCATCGCTCAGTGGGGCTTTCCATCACGTCAACACCCATGCGGAAAAGTTGGGAGAGCTCGGGAACGACGTGTCAGACTGCGTTCCGCCTTGCGCATGACGCTCCCGATTCAGACCCAAGAACATTTAAGGACCTGCAACTTTGTACAGTGCTCAGTGCATGATTATAAATTGTGCATGATTATATATTGGTACGGAGGGAGTAGTAATGAAGAGCTATATAAGCCGGTGGGCTCTAATAAGCTTTGACAGCACCGCTCGAAGCAACTGCTTCCAGCCTTCCACTCTGTTACAAGCTACTGGTACTGCATCGCCGATTCCATCACGATGATGATGCGGATCGTCCTCTTCCTCTCCCTCGCCTGCTTGTCTCTTGCGTCGTGTTCACCTCCTCCTGATGCTTCGTGTGCAGGTAATTAACATAACATGCATCATCTATCATCTTTGCATATCAATCCGATCCGCCGTTTACTGCTGCTGAACAATCATTGTATGTGCTTTAATTAATTTGTTGTAGGAACAACGACGCCCTTCTGTGGGTCTTGCTGCTGCAGTGCCGAAGACGACCTGAAGCTGCGTGAGGCATTCCTCGCCGAGGTGAAAGCCCACGGTTACGAGGACGCTGCCTGCAGATCCGAGCTGAAGGCCTACATCTGTGCGGTAAGTCCGTCATTGTTCCACCTCTCCTTTCTGGCGGGTACCCATACACGGGTGTGTTCCTTCTGTCTTGCTGCTGCGCTTCGCCGCTGGGGACTGGCGGGTACCGTTGCCCGGGTGTGGGTAATTTTTTTTTATCCAACTAGGATCAAGACCTGAAAAAAATAATTTCTCGATAATTCAAGTAGGTCCATTTGTTTTGCGTTGCAATGGAAAAAAACAATTCCACGATAACTCAAGTTTAAACGTGTTGTAAATTACCAAAAACACAAAATTTTAAGCATCAGATATCAGCAAGACAAAACTATGCCATATTAGACTAACTGACAACTAATTCCATATTATAGCAACCAAAAAAATTGTAGACTGCATTCCATACTTGCTTCAGGTAGAAACCATAACGGACCTCTGTTTATTTTAATTTCTTGTTGCAACCGTAGCTAGTCACGAACTGCCTTAAATTTAGAAAAGATTGTCCTATAGCAGGATGTGGACTGTGGTAGCGCCGTACAAATTAAATAATTATTACTGTAGCAAGCAGCAAGTGGACTGTGGTAGCGCCGTAGCGCGCTAGCAACTTAAGACGGTGGGCGGTTACTCCTTCTAAACTTTAGTCGGTGTCCCGTCAAATGTTTGATATATGCATGGAGTATTAAATATAGACTAATTATAAAACTAATTACATAGTTTACGACTAATTTGTAAGATGAATCTTTTAAGTCTAATTAGTCCATATTTTGACAACGTGGTGCTACAGTACATGTGCTAATGATGGATTAATTAGGCTTAATAAATTCGTCTCGTGGAGTAATGACGGATTCTGTAATTTTTTTTTTATTAGAATCCGAACACCTCATACGACACCCTCACGTGACACCTCCTAAATTTTAATCGCCGGATCAAACACCCTCTTACTCGTGCAGTGGCCGCCGCTGCGGGTGGGCCGGTGGTGTGCGGATCTGATAATCAGGGGCGGGCTCAGGCCTAGGGCCGTTGTGGTCCAACTAGCCCAGGGATAGCTATGTAATTTGTTAGCCCAACAGCCCAGCAATTATTCCACTTCGAGAGTTGAAGTCTGGCCCGAGAGTTTCCAATTTTAACCCTCTGTGCAGTTTTGACTCCAATTAAAAGATAAAATTACAGATTTCTCACAATTGATTGATGGTTACAAAATTGGTTGTTACAAAATACAAGACGAAGAGGACCATGACATTAGCATCGTATTTCTCTCCCCGGTAGCTACCGTATCATATTATATTATTATTAATTATATGATTAAAGAACTTCTCGATTTAAAACCTTTCTTGTGAGCTATTTTTCTATGACACGTACATACATTGTCATATAGACGACTATGGTGTATCGTTTGCCTTTCCGCTATTAGAATTTGATCCTAATCTCGCCACTTGCTCATAATACACTCTAATGTTCGTATGCGCAGATGTGCGTGGCCGCCACTGCTCCGGCCGACGACGACACGTCCTCCACGCTTCCTCTCCATTGCGCCGGCGCTGCGGCCCCGCCGTCCATCTCCACTACCCGTCGCGACGACGAGCTAGGCTGCACTGACGGCGGCGGCAGCAGGAGATCGTCCAGCGGCACGCTGTGCGTGCACAAGGCTTCCACGCGGGCGTACGATGGTGTGGTGCCACTTCATGATGGATCTGGCCGACTCCTCTGTTGGCGAAGAAACGGGCAGATATGGTTGGCTACGGTGGACGTGGTGGACCCCACCGGCGGCTCCATCCTCCGCGTGGGCGACAAGCCGGTGGTCGACCTCGGCACCCGCGTCAGCCAAGACGCCGCCGCGCACGGCCGGGGCCTCGCTGGGGTCGCTGTCCATTCCAGCGGCAGATTGTTCATCTCCTACTACACGACCGTTGCCACAGACGGCGGCGGCGCCTTCCTCGTCGTCGACCAACTGCCGACAGCATCCTGGAGCGGGCACGAGGTCAGTTTCAGTAGATACATCGTCTGTTTTCACTTTTTCAGCAGCTCGAACGTACGAGTACATGTACATCCTCTGATTTCTACCCTTCGTTATTATAGGCCAACAGGAACCCGGCCCAGGCTAGGACTACGAGGGTGTTCTCGATGGCCTTGGCGGAGCCCCGCTCCTCATCAGTAGGCTTTCTCCTCGACTACTACGGTGGCCAGATCCTATTTCGGCCCACCAACGCTGACTCTTTCCTTTACCTCGTCACTGGCCCGGCCCAGAGCGATGGTCAACTGCAAGCAAAAATCTTGCGCTTTCGCGTTGGAGGCATGCCGTCGGGTATGTACGATTTTACTTGTTTGTTTTTTCATTTCTCATCATCTCATCGCAAAAAACCAATCACCTTCAAATCTTAACATAATTTGCGTCAGGAATCGGTTCCACGGAGGTCCAAGTATACGCATCGCTCTTAGGCGTCCCGAGGCGATGCGCGTTCGATGCCGACAAGCCTCACGACCTCTACTGCGCAATCGTTAAGGTTATTCTGGCTTTTTTCCACTGCTGCTGCAAGTGCTGTTTTCCTGTGTTGTGGGCCTTGTAGTGAGTCCAATGCATTTACCAACGGAACTCATAACGTGCAGGAAGAGCAAGAGGTTGTATACCTCACCTCAGACGGCCCATCCCCCTCTGCCATGCCGCCAAGTGCCTCGCTCATCGTGGCCCACCAACGGCCCACGCCAAGAACTCCGCCATCCCTAGTAGGCGGCCTGCTTTACCGAGGTTACGCGGACAACACCCTCACCGGAAGGTATTGTCCCTACCGGCTTATCAGCTAGAATCTACAGTATTTTTTCTCTCATAACAAAATAGCTTTCAACCGGCTTATGTATCAGCCGAACAGAGCACCGGTTCATTCATCATGCATCCTCGGTCTTTTCTTACCTGTGTGTGGCATCGGCATGTTTGTACTCTCTCTATATACAGCTATATCTACATGGAAGGCTCAGAATTCTGGTGGACGGTGGCGTCGCCGGAGAGCAACTACACCACCACTCGGAACCTCCGGGTCACGTGCGCCGCACCTGCTACCACTACATCTCGTTGCCAGCATGCGCGGCGACTTTCTTCAAGGGCAAACGTTACCTCTTCTTTCATGGAAGATGCGCATAAGAAATGCCCTCCTGCTGCAATGCAGACGTCCTACACATGGTTGTGCGGCCTAGCCTCTGCGACGCCGAGGACACCCACACCAGAGCCCCCACATCCACATCTACTAAGAGCCTTCTCAAGTGGATCTTTGGTGTGATAGGAAGCCTGATAGCGATTCTTGGTGGTGGTTACGGGGCGTACAGGTACAGGACATGCAGTTGCTTCAACAGGACGACTGACATCACGATCAACGCCACCAATGTGAACATCCACAACGGCGAAAATAAAATCGAACTCGCCGTTATTAGTACAGAAGGATAGATCCCCAAAGGAGGTTTCTTTTTTTGGTTTTTCTTTATTATTAGATGTTATCTTCTTTTCAGTTGTTGTGGTTGTGTTGGTGATACGTGTTGTTTGCTGTTGGCAGAGTTGTTCAAACTATTATAGTTGTTTGTCCGATTTGAGTCTCTTTCTTTATTAATAAAATACAATATAATCGGCAACTCTTCTGCCAGTCTGTTTAAAGAAATAGATCCAAAAGATAATATACCTTGAACATCGTCTTATAATTTGAAATGGAGGAAGTATTGTTTACTGCTGCTATTGGTACTAGTTTTTGTTATGGTGGCATAACGTACCTCTTTTTGTTTCTTTATATATATATATATATATATATATATATATATATATATATATATATATATATAACTACTGCTCGCTTAAAATAACTATTCGTCCACTCGAAGTTAAAGAATTATATTCTAATTTACAAGATTACAATAACTTCTTACTAAGTGATTTACTATAACATTATGGGAAATATCATCGTGACTTATAGTAACACGAGTATCGTAAATTCATATTCATGTTATCATAAATTGGTACAAACATTATCATAAATCAAGTTATGGTATTATATGGCACTGCACCTCTTTTATATATATATATATATATATATATATATATATATATATATATATATATATATATATATATATATGCGCACATTTATAATGTACTAGGCTACTGGATATTTGAGAACGAAACATATATTGTTTTGTGGTCCGCATGCATGATAACTTAGCGTAAACTAAAAATGTGCATATAACCTGCGCTTTCTGCATTATATTTCAATTCCCGGGGTATTTGGATGCAACGATTGTTCGGCATTGGCAGCTAGAGATTAGCAACGGGACTTGATCCCCAGAAAAATTAGTTATGGGTGCGTTTAATTTGGACGCTGCCCTGCCAAAGCTTGGCCCACGTCAAAAATCGTGGGTGCCTTTGAGTTGTTCCAGGCCCCAGCTATGCCCTACCAAAGCTTTTAGCGGGCCAAATCTTGGTGCTCGATTCGACGGCCCAGGAATCAACCAGAACGACATACAAAAATCAACTGCACACCATTGATATGAATATCATGAGGCCATGTCCTTTTTTTTGGTACACCAAAAACATTAAAGATGCAAGGGAAGGATGGTTCAGGTCAACTCTAATAGCAGCCAACTTTCATTATATCATGATATATGTAATGAACAAAAGAGATTTCTCAGAGGAATTTACTATTGCAAGACGAAGCACCTCGTTTTGCTGTGACATCTTACTCATCATCTCACAATCCAAGAAAAAGCACAGGGCTAACGCGCCAAAGGCGCGCTCTTTTTTCTAGTGGCCAATCGATTTGCGCAAATCAATCTCACGCACGCGGCACGGGACTACTGGACGACCCGACGACGGCGTTATGCGAGCGGCCAACGGGCCGAGGCACAGTCACACAGAGGCTATTAGGCTGTAATTGTCGTGGCGCCGCTGAATCATCTATTTTTTTCTAAAAAAAGCTTGGTTGCATAATTACTTATCAATAATTATCTATGTATCAGAGACATTATTCAGATAATATTTAGATTAGATATTGTTTTTCATGGTTCACCAAAACAAGTCGTACGAGTATTACTGTAAGTCTCTTTTGTATCTATATTTTAAACTACCAGTATTGGATTTAAACTATTTATATTGTAACTTGGTAAGTTCAGGACATATTATATTATCTAGCGCCTGCATAGTGAATTAAATTGTAACTTTTACAATCATTTACCAAATTCATAAATAAATGTTTTTTATAGGATTCCATATGAATAATTTTATACGGTAGCCGTATAATAAAATCCTAGGCCAAATTGGCTCTCCGGGCCTGACACAGAACAAGTTTGCCCAAAACCATGCATGCCCTAACTCACTACCATCACCTGCAACTACCTCGTGGAATGACCACACACACAAAAATGCAACACACAAAACAAAAAACGACCACCAATAGCTCCCCTGTTAAATACTATAAGAGCCTTAGTTGACCACGGCAAGTGACCTCAAGAGCAACTCTTGGAACACTTAAGCACCAGTAGAATACCCAAGGCACAATGAAGTTATCGACGGCGGTGTACTTGGCTACCTGGGCGGCGGCGTGGAGGATTTGAATGCCCTTCCAGTTGACACGGTGGGTGGTGTCAGTGCCAGGCTGTCTGTTGTTGAACTCCATATACTTGACGTTGTCCACGGTCTCCTTGACAACGTGCTCCCTATTCCACGCCACCCAGCTGACGGCGCTGACCGCGGAGCTCGTTGCGGATGGTCAAGTTTTGGGCGAGAAAGTGCTGCATGGGTGGGGGGGCATGGCCCCCCTGGCTCCACCCTTAAGTTCAACCTTACATACGGGCAGCATGATTGGCTAGAAGGCGGTCTAGCATCCATCGTAATTCTGCTGTTAGTCTGGTTCCTATGGTGCTGTGGGCGACCATAAATTTGAGCATCTCCCGGCAGCCTGAGCTAAGCAAGCCCTTCTGCGGCAACTATGTGGCTACATCCGGTCGTGGGGCACCCATCGCTGCTTCGGCAACACCGGATCAAAGTGCGTCGTAGATCGTCGTCTAGAACTGCATGCACCATATCTTCTGTCATCAAACTATAGCCCTCGCCGTTAGGATTTGTGATTTGCTTGTATTGTTGTATTGTTTCAGTTTTTTTTTTGAAGAAAAAAAGCCATTCACACATACTTTTTATTCCATAGTAATATAGTACTCCCTCCGATCATAAAAGAATGCAACTATGATATCAAGTAGTTTAAGTTTGATCAAGTTTACAGTAAATAATATTCATATTTATGTCTCCAAATCTTTTTTATTGTGAAAGTATATTTCATAATTAATCTATAATATTTATTTTGTTTTATAAATGTTAGTATTTTTCATATAAATTTGATAGAAACATTTGGTTTCTCCAAATACGAGAATTGTATTTTTTTTCTAGACGGAGGAAGTATATAACTTTAGACTGACACACTATACACCTTCTTCCTTCCCTCATTCGGTGAAAACAATAAAATGCATTTGCTGCTAGTCTTGTCTATTGTCAGTCTAGCAAAGATGCAAATTGCATCTTCTCTGCACTATTGTTAATTATGGATGAACGCCACATCATACACCATATGAGTGCCCCTTCTTTTGCTTGTCAACGGCTATATCGGTAGATAGGAGGATGCGGGGCATCGCCTGTACTGAAGAGGTATGTGGCGACGGCAGCCGTCCCAGACTCGCCGCCGCCGCCGTCAAAGTGAATAGCTTGGCCCTCATCTCAATTCCTGGGACGGTTCACTTGTGGAGTCATTTAGAGGGTATCGGTAAGATGCGCATATAATGGTCAAGTGGGGCAATTGTCGCACGATTTTGTTTATGCACTGTGTTATGTACTGCTTAAACACTTTTCACTGTTGCATATTTTTTCAGCTATCCTAATCTGTTAATGGCAGCGTCAGTGCGCCCAACCGTGCTAGTGGTGACTTTGTGTGTGCGTTGTGCCGCTGTTCGTTGTAGATTCCGCGACCGCTGCAGAGAAGACGGATTACAAAAGTACGTTTTATTAGTATATAAAAGTCACCGGTCATAAACAATTGAGCCGTCGCCCGCTAACCTCACCCCTGAGCAGCAAGCTGGCAGCCGGACGCTCTCTCCTGGTATGCCCTCATGTGCATCCAATTTAGGTGCATATGGGGGCATATGTCCCCGAGGATATTTTTTTGTTCGTGATAAAAATATAGCTTTGGTAATTTGAAATCTTTCTTGTATAACTCTTTTGATTCCTTATTGATAATTCCTTCACAAATGTAGGCCACAAAGCGTGGAACTCAGAGGCAATGTTTGTTAATCCGTGTAGTCTAGTTTTGGCGTAGCTCCGAGCCGCTCTTGATCCACCACTGTTACAGTGGAGACTTAGCTGGTAGAGTGTCTCCGCCGGCTTCTCTTCTTCCTTAGGTTATTTTTCACCCCAAGCACCAAAAATAGCTTCTGGCTGCAGTAACACTACAGTAGTGAGAGGAACCGGAACCCTCGGAAGCCCCAAACAGTGTCTTACAAAAAAAAAATTGACATATACTCTAGTATTTATATTTGCACCAAGCTCCGTGATTCTATGAATGATCACACTGTCAGTAATAATATTTATCTTTACTGTATGGCGAATGAATGATCATACAGTAACAATTTCTTTCAACCAAAGGACCGGAGACGCAGAATATGTTCTGATTTGTTACAGTGTCAGCAGTTACTCTGTGTATGTATGATTATATATACGGTTAATTGATCAATGTACTACTCCAAAACTTTAGTTTTCCAAGTGCACATCTCCGATTTTCATTTTACATTTTCCATTCATCTCCAGTTACAACGATTCACGGCGTGCTCTGTGTCAGTCGTCCGCGGCACCGGCGAGGCAGAGGCGGCGATGGCGTCGAGCCACTCCACCACCTGCTGCGCCGTGGGCCGCGACTTGGGGTTGTCGCTGACGCAGGCGCACGCCACGTCCAGCACCCTCGCCGCCTCCTCCCGGTGCCTCCTCTCGCCGACGCCGACGCTGGCGTCGATCACCTCGTCTCCCCTGGCCTCGCGCCGCATCCTTACCGCCCACGACGTCACGTCCCGGCCTCCGCCCACGGGCCGCGCCATGTCCACCGGCCGCCGCCCCGTGACAAGCTCCAGCAGCACCACGCCGAGGCTGTACACGTCCCCGCGGTAGGTGGCCACCGACGAGCTCCCGTACTCCGGCGGGATGTACCCCAGCGTGCCCACCAGGTCCGTCGTCACGTGCGTGTCCGTCGGGAGCACCAGCCTGGCCAGCCCGAAGTCCGCCAGCCGGGGCTCCAGCCGCGCGTCCAGGAGGATGTTGCTCGACTTGATGTCCCGGTGCAGGACGCGCGGCTCCGACGAGGCGTGCAGGTGCGCCAGCCCGCGGGCCGCGCCGCGCGCGATGCCCAGCCGCGCCGGCCACGCCAGCGCGCCGCCCCGCTCGTGGAGCCAGTGGTCCAGGCTGCCGTTCTCCATGTACGGGTAGATGAGCAGCCGGTCCTTGCCGGCGCGGCAGTAGCCCTGCAGCGGCACCAGGTTCCGGTGTCGGACGCGCGACAGCGTTTCCACCTCCGCGCGGAACTCGCGCTCCATCTGCCAGAAGTCGCCCGACAGCCGCTTCACCGCCACCTCGCTCCCGTCGGCCAGCGTCGCGCGGTACACCATCCCGAAGCCGCCGCACCCGACAATGCGGGACGCGTCGAAGTTGCGCGTCGCCTTCATCACGTCCTCCAGCGTCATCGTGCGCTCGCCGCTGTCCCCGTCCCCGCTGCCGCTGCCTTCCTCTTCTCTTCGCCGGCGGGGAAGAGCAGCACGAGCGTGGACTTGGCCGCCGACTCGAGGCTGCCGCTGTCGTCGTCGTCCGCCGCCACCCTGGCGTTGTCCTCCTGCCGCTTCGACCACACGCGCCACGTGACGGCCGCGGCCACGGCGACGAGCAGCGCCGTGGCGACGCTGATCGCCGCCACGACACCGGCGCTGGCGCTCCGCTCCTGCTTGCTGCCCCCGCCGCCGTCCGCCGCGCGCGGCGGCTCGTCGTTCCGCGCGCACCGCGCGACGTGGATGCCGCACAGCAGAGGGTTCCCCTGAAAGTCCCCGCGCGAGAACGTGGAGAACTGCCCGCCCACGGGGACCTCGCCAGAGAGGTTGTTGTACGAGACGTCGAAATGGGAGAGGAAGCTGAGCTGCGTTAGCGACGCCGGGATCGCGCCGGAGAGCACGTTGTTGGACAGGTCCAGCGACTCGAGGCTCGTCATCCCCGACAGGTCCGGCGGGATGGGCCCCGACAGCCTGTTCCAGCTCAGGTCAACGATATGCACCTTGGTCAACGCCCCCAGCGCGGCCGGCACGCCGCCGGTGAGGTTATTGTGTCCAAGAACCAGCGAAGGCGGGAAGCTGTCCACCTGGTTGTACTGCCGCCCCTGCACTGACGTGTTCCGGCGTATGAAGAACGGGAAGTCATGCACCTGCGCCTCGTCGTCGTCGCCGCTGACATGAGCGCCGCCGGCGATCAGCCCCGGCATCCGCGTCAAGCTACCCGGTATCTCTCCCTGCAGGGAGTTGTTCGAGATGTCGAGGTAGAAGAGGCGGTCGAACTGCCCAAGCCACGGCGGGATCGGGCCGGCGAGCCGGTTCCACGAGAGGTCCAGCACTCTCAACTTCCGGAGGCCGGCGATCCACGACGGTATTGCCCCGTGCAGCTCGCAGTTAGCGATGACCAGCACCTGGATGCTGGGGAAACCCGCGATGCCGGCGTCGTCCGACGGCATCTCCTCGCCGCCGAGGAAGTTCCTGGTGAGCACCAGGCTGGTCAGGTTGGGGAGGCTCTGCAGTGTCCGCAGCGCCGACGAGACGTTGGAGAAGCTGTTGCCGGTGAGCGAGAGGAAGGACAGCGAGGAGAAGTTGGCGAACGACAGCGGAATCTCGCCGGTGAGCTTGTTCCGGCCGAGGTTGAGCGCGGCCATGTCCCTGCACTCGGGAAGGCTCGCCGGGATGGGCCCCGTGAAGCCGTTGGCGCCGAGGTCAAGGTACACCAGGTTCCTGAGCGCGCGGAAGTCGAGGCCGATGTCCCCGACGAACGAGTTGTTCCGGAGGTTGAGCACTCGGAGCCGGCGGCACCGCGAGAGCGTGGCGGGGAGCTCGCCGGAGAGCCGGTTGCTGGGCGCCGAGAGCTCCTGGAGGCCGGTGAGCGCGTCGAACACGTCGGGTAGCGGCCCGGACAAGGCGTTGAAGGAGAAGTCGAGCCGGACGAGGTCGCTGAGGTTGCGCACGCGAGGCGACAGGCCGCCGGAAATAGAGTTGGTGTGGAGGCTAAGGAACTGCAGCGACGTGACGCCGAAGATATCGTCAGGGAGAACGCCGTCGATGCCGTTCCCGTCGAGGGAGAGCTCGACGAGCGACCGGCATTGCCCGAACCCGGCGGGGAACGCGCCGGAGAGCCTGTTCATGGAGAGCCGCAGGACGCGCACCGCCGGAGACGCGGCGCACAGCGCGGCGGCGTCGACGGGGCCCACGAAGCCGTTGCCCGACACGTCGTACGCCGTCAGGTTGCGCGCGCCGGGGAGCACGGGGTGGGTGCCATTGAACGCGTTGTACGAGATGTTGAACACGCGTGCCGCCGGGAGGTCGATCGGACCGGCCGCCGCCAGGGCGCCGGCGAGCGCGTTGGCGCTGACGTCGAACACCTCGAGGCTCCGGAGCCGGAGCAGCCCCGCGGGCAGCGCGCCGCGGAGCGCATTGCTGGAGAGGTTGAGCACCCGGAGCTCGGTGAGGCCGGTGAGCGACGCGGACACCTGCCCACGCAGCGTCCGGTTGGGCAGCGCCAGCCCGACGACGGCCACGACCGCCGCGCCGTCCACCGCCGACTCGCCGCACGTCACTCCGGGCCAGTCGCAGCACGCGGTGTCGGACGCGTTGGCGGCGGTCGGCCAGACGTCGACCCCGGCGTCGAGGCCCGCCGAGAACCCGCGCAGCGCGGCAAGGTCGGCCGCGGCGCACGGCTGCGTCTGCGCGGCGGCGCCGCTCAGCACGGTCGCGCACAGCGACACTAGCAGCATCGCCGCTGCTCTGCTCCCCATGTCGATCGCCGGAAAAGAGAGAGAAGGCACTCTGGGTTTGACTCTGCGGCTCAAGTTTAATACTGCTGCTTAGCTTACATCCCTGACCTGACCTGTCCTAATTCTTCAGGTAAGTGATTTATAAAGTAGGTAGTACCTGTCATGATTTGAGACCCATCTCTATATATATATTTGTTGTTGAGTGCAGAGTGCTTGCTTTGGTTTGGCTCAATTTGTTGGATGCATCTGGACGCCGCAGCTACAAAAAATGCCACCTTCAGATTGATCTTTCAGAGTGTGCGTGTGCCATCATCGTCATCTTCTCCAGCTGACTGACTGACTGAACTGATCGTTCCATGTAACTGTATCTCTTGGTTCTGGGCATTGACTACCTTAACCCTGCCAGTGATTAATGGAGGTCAACGGATGTTCGAGCAGGACACGTGGCGGTGTGACCTGCAGCAGGCGCGTGCATCCCATCTGGCGCCCAACGAGATTATTGTTGTAGCCATGGTTACTAGTTTAGCACCAAGCTTATGTCCACTAGTAGTTGTAGTAGCTTCTGTCAACGACACTCTCACTTAGAATTATATGACCAGCTTGGCTTGCCAAAGCTAACCCAGCTTGCTATAGCCTACAGGATAAATGGACCTTTGAAATTGGAGGCTACAAAATAGCATTTGGATGGTAGTCACACTTTGTTACACTTCACGTTAGGCAGTGTTTGGTTGACAACTAAATTTAAACAATATTCTTTTAGGTTACACATGTCATAGAGTAAAAAACTATGGAAGATTCTTTTAGCCATGGCAAAGTGGTGACTCCAAATTTTCTAGCCATTTTTTTTTTTTGGCTTGCCACACTTGCCTAATATTATTTGTGGCAAATTGTGGCCGGAACCAAACAGCCCCTACAATTTCTCTCTCATTAAATTATTTGGAGAAAAAAAAGAAAAATGATTGGTAAAATCTTGGATTGTACTAATTAATTCTCTATACTCATATATAGTTGAATCATAATTATTGGCCAATGAGATGGATGCTAGATGTTTGCATGTTGTAGTAGTGCGTCTAGCAATGCAAACCAGTTTCACCTCTGATCTAGTCTATAGATTAGTAGATGTTGTAGCCACGAGCGAGAAAATAATGATGGAGCACAGGACACATGCAACGAAAAGTAATAACAGGAAAGAAACTGACTGCTGTGCTAGGAAACTGTCGGCAAATTTCATCAATGTTAGAAATGTTGAGATTTGAGAGGACCAGACCAACCAATTAAAAAAATTTCATCAACGAAAAGTTTGCTCTGCGTTTTTGTCTCAGCATTTTTGTCTGATTGCCAAAGTCAACTTGGATTTTTTTTTCTTCAATTCACTCTTTTTTTGTGTGCAATTTTGGAGAGCTTGCCGGCGCAACTGGCAAAACCTTTTGCAGAGAACAAGTGGCAGAGACGAGTGGACGACACTGACATGCATGCATCCTCACATTGCACAAGGTTAGTTAGCAGCCTTTGTCTTTTTTTTTTCTCATGATAGGGCCATTCACCCGTTTTTTATTAAGAGTAAGTAGAGTTTAAGGTTATACAGGATTCACCAGTAATCCTAGGATTACCAGCAAAATCCCACAGACACGTACAAACAGTAAGAAAAAACGAGGGGGACCCTCCACCTCAACACCCGACCGGCTGAGCCTAAAACATAACAACACATTGGTAGTCTTCTGTGTAGTGAAACCGCAATGGCGATGAAACGAGATTGGCGGCAAAGCATCCGCCCGAGACGACCTGAAGCGGCAAAGCATCCACCGGAAAGGGGGTCATCACGCACCCAACAGCAAAGCTTTTGCCCAAGTGAGGAGACCCAAGCGACAACAGTGGCAAAGTATCCGCCAAAGCAGCAACGACGGCAAAGCATCTGTCAAAGAAAGCGCAAGTGACCAAGCATCTGCTGCGAACCACAAAACGACCACGGCAACGCCAAACACGGGGTTGAACAGACCAATGTGGAGAGCAAGATGAAGCATACGCAGGCACATTACAAGACACTCCGGCAAGAGAGGAGCGGGGCGACAACAGATGTGCTCCAACAAGGCCTTCAAGAAGGGAATGACATCCGTAGACGCCATCAATGTTGGAAGAAGCGCACGAGGACTTTCGTCCTATAACCTGCCCCAAAGGCTCGCCACGAGTAGAAAGTTCGACGACGCCTCCATGAAGGAACATAGCACAGACCGCACCATCGCCGCCGGCCCATAGCAAGAAGCTGAGCAGGGTTTTCACCTAGAAACTACTCGACATCAGACAGACAGGGGGGCCTGCAGTGGCACCAGCACAACCGACGCGGAGCCGGGAGCACTGGGAGCTCGATGACTAAGGTGGGGCCTGTAACACCCTTGATGTTACACCCTAAATCATTTACTAAAATATGTCATGAGCATCATGTTTATGTGTTAATGCATGTGATAGAATGTGTAGATAAATTTCTTGTAGCTTAAAATGATCAATAAAAATGCTAAATGAAAGTTGATTCAATAGCTCATGTATATCAAGTAGGGTTGAAAACCAATTTTTATTAAGAAAAAATACTATAGAACATGTGTTTACTTAAATAAAGTTCAAAGTATAAACTTTGTAGATGACAGTGAAATACTTGCTGTCAAAAAATGATATTAGTAGCTAATATTTCTATTAGCCTAGAAATTGCAAATTGAAATCAAGTTTAGCTCAAAAACTTAGAAAATTTTCAAGTTTGTCAACAGCTAGATATTGCTATGTTTAGCAAATTATTTTGAGAGATTGGGTTAAGGGGTGGTGTAGTGTTATAGCTCGATTTGGTAGTCTCATACGCCATCTTGAGCATGGTGAAGATGGTTTGGCTCCTGAAGCAACCGTTTAGTTGTTTTGGGCGCCTTAAAATTCATGCACGACTCGGTCTCGGGCTCATTGGCCGCGTGGGTGCGGTCACCACGCTCGGGCGCTCGGCGTCGCCACGCTGGCTGTCCCTCGCAGCAGACGCTGCGCCTTGTTGCATGGCGGCCACGCCACGGCTGCTCGGCTGGTTGTGGTTGTTGCTGGTTGCCAGCTCTGGCCTTGGAGCCGCCGTCATTGCTGTCTTGGTCAGGCAGCCTCACCACATACCCCACATTGCCGACCTCCCACGCCCGGCGTGCTGCACCCATGCTGGTGCCGTCGCCTCGCCGTCATGTCAGTGCCTCCCTCTGCATCTCTGTGCCGCTGCTGGCCCAGTGCGATGCCGCCTCTTCCATGCGCACGGGGCCGGGATCACCGTCGCCTTGTCATTAATGGCACTGCGGCGCCCAGTCACGCCGGTCGCAAACACGCGCGCCTATCTGCTAGCGCCTGCACGTGGGCCTCCATGATCACGCCGACCGCATCCCGCCAAGGGAAGAACGAGCCGAGCCCACCTGCGGTGGCCCGCCTCTCTCTTTCTCCCTCTGCTGCCGCCAGCCGCGCCATCAAATTACCCAGCTGAACGATTACCTCCATTCAATTCAGTGCATCTATGGTTTCAACATCACGTCCTCTCGCTGCCCGACCCTACCCGGACCGTGCAAGGCCAAGCTCCAATTTGGAGTTTCTCCCGTCGCCGTGCTGATAAGGCCGCGTCCGGCCATGGATGTGGGCAACCCTCCTACCGTCCCTCCTAAGCCAATTCACTTGCACCACCAGCTTCGCCTTGCCTCCCTCTCCACCTTGCGCACGTCAGTGGACATGATCGTACCGCCACGCGATGCGCTACCACACGGCTCGGCCTCACGTGGCCAGCCTTCCTCCGTCATCCTCCACCCCAACCGTCACCTCGGCTTGGTCCATGGTAGCCTATTGATGCTCACGCGCTAACCAATTAGGCATGTAGCTACCCTAGCTCAACGGAACAGTGGCGCCGCCATCATAGATGGCCGCACGCCGCTGCAGCCTTCCTCGGCCAGTTGTGTCACCCCGCACCGTCGCTTAGCGTAGCCGCTCGGGTCGGAGATGGTGATCGGCCCGTTAGGTGGTCTGTCACAGGTCCCAGGTGGCCGGCGCTACCGCGTTGTGTCACCGGCAGCCGCGCCACCGTGCGCTGGGTCACCGGGGATGTGTGCGGGGGGTTTAAGTGAGAAGGTTTGAGAGAGGGGAAAATAGTGTTAGCACTTAGTTGTAAATCGAGAGAAGTGTGAGGTCTATTTTGCAAAAACGCCAGCGCGCATGGGATTTCCCCCACCGCGGGCCGTCTCGCGCTACAGGCTGGCCTCGCGTGGGCCGCGTCGCAGGCTGCCGCACGCTGCGTCGTGTGGACTGCGCGTGTGGGCCTCGCGGGCGAATTCATTTTTTTTTTTCATAAGGAATTAGAAATAGTTTTCTAATTTAATTTTTGAGCTAATCTTTGGTAAATCATAAAAAATCATGTAGGTGTCCAAAAATTGTATGAAACAAATTTTGTTAGGTTCCTAAAAGTGTGGTCTATCTGTTAGTGTATTTAATTCATATATATATATGTTGATAGCGGGAGCTATTAAATCATTTGAGAGTGCTCAATATTATTATTTTAAATATTGTAGGAAAATTTTGTAGTAAATTGGTGATAGCTCTAGTCCTGATATTTTTATGGTAGCTTCATTGTATTATTATGTGCTCACTGTAATTTTTATAGCCTTAAAATAGACTAAACATCAGGGTAGTTAAATGCTCTTTGTTTGAAATATACATTAAATCATTAGTAGAAATAAAAATATATCCTTAATTTGTAAAACTAGGTGTTTGTTAGTTGAATTCAACACCTTGCTTGATGAAAATGATAGTTAGGTTAGTATCTTAGTCATTAGAGCTAGCTTAGTGGCTTAGTATGCGTATATTTTTATTTTAAAAGTCGTTGTTGCATAAATACTAAGTGTTGCATCATCATCGCATGCATGTAGAGAATGAGTTGGTGGAGATAGTGACCACCGACGATCGCGAGTTCGAGAGATCATCGAGGAGTACGAGGAGGAGATTCTCGTGCAGGAGGAGGTCCTGGAGCCGCCACTGACTGACTCAGCTGACACCGCGCCTGCTAAGGCAAGCCCCAGTGCATAACCCCTCATTTTTTATAATCACTGTTTATATATGTTATGTGCATCTATGTTACATGAATTTTATGGAAACCACATGCATAAATATATCTGTCCTAAGAATCTTACTAGTGCAGGTTCGGGTAGCTGCTCTGCTTAGGTTTTTGGTAGCGTGAGTAACCGCCATTACTCATAATAAGTGATTATTATATTTACTCTCATGATAAAATGATGAAAGAAAAAATGAAGACCGGGTAGGGATATGATATAGGTGTTGGTGGGTGTAACAGATTGTGTCCCACGGTCCAATGGGACTTAGCTTGGTTACATTATTTTTCCCTGTTCGTGTCGATTAAGGACCGTCCGTTGCTGTGGATGGTAGTCAGGTCACAGACTTATTATCCTAAGCACATACTTGCTTATGGGAGCGGAAAGGCTCGTTACGCTCTTGTCGTGGGTTCCAGCTCTTTCCGGACCGACTGATTAGAGGCAGGAAAATGTGGACGTCTAAACACCATACTGAGACCGGGTCTCAAGTGTGGGGCCTTGGAGTCTAAGTGGACGGGGACCTAGACCCCATGACAGGAGTGGAATGGATTGGTCTTGTTTGTATCTAGGGTACAAACGGGACGTGTGTTTCGGGGTACCTAGCTGGGATACATTGATTCGCAAATCGCTGTTTCTATGAGATGATATGACTTGGCTATGGTCTAGCACCATAGTAAGAACTAGAAGATGAAAGATGGTAAAATGATTCTGATTGCTCAACCCTTGCTGGAAAGTAGAACATGTGCTTACTTAGAATGGTTAGCTAATGAAGTAATCATGACTGCTAATAAAATTTGATCTTGAGGACGTACTCATAGTAATACTTTTCGCAAACAAAAAGAAAACAGCAAACCCATATTGTCTGGAGGATTCTTCTAGTGGACACGGACAGATCCTTGTATCGTTTCCACTAGATGTTTATTTTTATTCTGCTGTTTAATTATCGCACTCTGAACTCTGGTATTGTAATAAATAATTTCTAAGAACTCTTGTTGTATGAAATGGACTAAGTATTATAAGCGTCCGTAGGGCATGGCCAACGAATGCCAGATCTAGCCCCAAGGGGCCCGGATTCAGCCGACCCGCCACCATAGCGACCTCCGACCGCCCAGGTGAAGTTGCCGTCGGTCGCCCTCGGGAGAAGACAAACCCTAGCAGCGCCGCCACCATCAAATCCACGACGTTAGGGGCCTTAGACGATAGATCCGCCCTTGGGATGCCAAGATCAGCCTCACCGGAGTCCCTGCTCGCCGGAGAAGGCGGGTAGGAGGAGGGGTGGTTTAGGGGAGATGGGGAGGGAGAGGGGGATGCGACGACTCCCTTTTTTGGGGCCGCCACTGGCCGCCGCCACCGCACGCCGGAGGGCGGCGACGGCGACTGGTGGAGGCAGGGGGGGGGGGGGGCTCTAGGCGGCACCGGCGGGTTTCCCCCCGAGTCGCCCGCGGAGGAGCGCTCGGGAGACGGAGCCTGGTTCGCAGCCTTTGTCTCTGCTACGTGCATATGATTTTCCTCACATATCTGCAAGAAAAGTTAGATGGCATGATCTTGGTGCAAGTTTATCTGCAATCTTTCTCCAAAAAAAAGTTTATCTGCAATCTAGCGCGTTTCAATGTCGGCCAAATTGTTTGTGATTCAAGCAAAGAGTTTCTGGTCCAGGCGAAACCTAAGAATAGTTTAGGTTATGGTTGCCTCTGAATAAGCAGGGAGCATGCATGCAGGCGTAGTAGGTGCAATGAACTGTACGGAGTTGGTAACAATTTTTTTTAGTTTATATTTTTGCATTGGGCGATTCATAAGTAATAATCATGTTCCAATCTTTTTAAGAAAAGCAGCAATGTCAACTACAACAACTACTTTCATTTTATCTGTTTCCAAAATTTCATATTTTCTAGTTCACAGATAGAGTAGAAACCTCTTTGGCATGACATGACATTATTAACAATAATCCGGAATGGTTAATGGTCAGAATTCAAAAGTCCAAACCACATGCTTTGGAAAAAAACAAGGCCAAGGTTGCTTGCTGAAGCAAGCAAGAGGGTTTGCTTGCAGTTCAAACTTCAAACACTAACGCAGTGGACTTTTTTGTTGCTACTAGAAGTTGCTCCAGTACGATTCAAATGATAAACAAAACATGATTAAAACTTCAAAGTCATGAGTCGGGAATCCATACACGTTACTTGCGCTGCATGATTCATGATTGACCAGCATTAGTTTACTTTTTAATGGGAGGAATGAAATGTCCCATTCCAGCAATGTGAAATCGCAGTGCAAACTCTTATCCATGAATAATTTCCATGTTTTATGTTTATACCAAAAAAAAAGGTCAGGTAAAAACGTCACGATGGGATGGACTGTCAACTCAAAAACATATGAATAAAGAATATGGCAATATGCAAATCTAGTAGTTTAAGGCCAAATTTTATTGGTAGACTAACAAAATCCACCTACTTTGTTCCATTGCTGCATACAAGTCAGTTTCAGGACAGCTGTTTCAGTGTTCTTGGATCACAAGACCAAAAGGCATGCTTCACGGCTACTCTGATTTTCCTTTTGTTTTTAAAAAGGCAAGCTTTGCAGCTGACAAACTCACAGCAGCGAAATGGCGGTTACTTATCACCATTTAGCCCCAAGATGGCTGCACTAATTGTTAACCTTAAGGCACATCTGCGCCTTTATTTTCCACTGGACAAATGATTTCCAGCCACCTTTCTAATAATTTTATGAATGACCATCCATGAATCTGCAAAAGTTGTCATCACCATACCAGACGGTAGTGCAAGGCACCAAAAAGTTTTTTTTTTTGCTAGGATATGGTTAAAAAACAGCATGATTTTCAGGGTCAGCCACATCACTGTTGCCATGTAGGGATGAGGTACATATGGAGTTCTTTTGTGTGTTTAAAAATATCGAGTCCATCTCTGTGGTGGTGTTTTCTTTTTGGGCTCATTAGGAGGTGACATTGGTGTGGTGTCTTTTGCTTTGCACCCAGGGATTAGCTTTTTTTAATCTCATGATGAGCACTGGATCAGAAGCACCGGCTCACAGCATGTCAACCATTTTGTGCAGGCATAAAATATGTTGGCAGTGGAGGTGGTGGAAGCCACTTGTTGTTAGGGCTTGAGAAGCAAGAGATATCAGAGGATGTTGCAGATCTCCTGTCCAAGCCTAGTTTTTTATGAGTTAAATGCACCAGAGATCCATTAACTTGTGAGGATATTTCAGTTAGGTCCATCAACTTTTAAAGTGACTTTTTGGGTCCATAAACTTTAATGCTGTATCACTTAGATCCATATCCCTCCACGTAGGCTTCTCGTGCTGACGTGGCCTGCTGACTTGTCGTTCAGAAGCAACTGTTGACCGTTCGTTTCGTCAAACATGCACGCAAGCAGGTGCCGCGGCCACACGGGCGTGCGAGCGGCCGGCTGCCCCCGTCCACCGACTCCTCCCCACGGCACTTGCGCTCCTGCGGCGCGGACGAGGCGGCGGCCTCGGCCATGGCCACGCGGTCATCCTGCGAGCGCGCATCCATCACGGGCGGCGTCCCCACGGCGACCACCAGCGCCAGGCCGACGAGCGGCGCCGGCCAGCCACCAAAATGGGCGCGCGAGAGCGGTGAGCGAGGGGCGTGGAGAAGACGCTGGGCGAAGCCGACGCGCGTCGGTGGAGGTGTCGCGGTGGCGCGCCACTCCATCTACCGCGTCTTGGCGTGCATCAAGGACTCGAACCGCAAGGCGAGCAATCGCTGCGCGCCAGAACACGCGCCTCGTCGCCAACTCCTCCACCGGCCGACCGGTCCGCGAGCCGCTCTACCGACCGTCGCCGATGACGAACACCGAGCGCCTACGTTGACGCCAAGCCGCCGCGCGTACTACCACCACAGGATTCAGCAAGGCCACCGGTGTCGGTGGAGCCATGCTCGCACTTTCGCCGCCGACGTGAAAGCGCGCACAAGGCCGGCAAGGGCGCGCTTCGAAAAGCGCGGTGTTGCCTTAGTGAGTTCGACGACGACGAGACACGCGTGCTCTGCCGCCCAAGTGCTCCCACGTCTTCCACCCGGATTGCATCGACACGTGGCTCGCCTCGCACGCCACCGCCCGCTCGCCACGCCAACCTCGCCGTGGGGAAGTTCTCGAACCGCGCCGAGGCCAAGTCCACGATAGATGCGCGCGCGGGGACGGCGTGGCGGGCGTAGTGCGGCGACGCGGCGGGGCGCGGCGATATGCACGCGACGTGATGCGCAGCGTGGTGCTGCAGCGGTCGAGTCGCTTCTGGCGCACCCGCGTGCTCTCATTATGCCGAGGCGTCCGCGACCTCCGGGGCGGCGTCGTGTCCACGGAGGCGTGGCTTTCGCGGGTCGCTGGGGCGGCTGCGTTCTGAACACCAGCCGCGTGTGGCGGACGGAGGACGGCGAGTTCGCGAAATACGTCACGCGCGATCGGCGCGCTAAGCGCCGTCGTGGTGTATGGCGCCGGCCACTTGGTGCCGTTAGACAACGGCCGCAGCGGTGCGAGAGATGGCTCGCGGCAAGAGGCGGAACTCAGGCATGGCGGCGCGCCACGCGCACCGAGGAATGGGCGCAGCTTCGCCTAAGGTGGACCAAAGCGCTCGGCCTCGTCGCTCGCGGCATTGGCGGGCGGTGCTATGGGGCGCGGAAGTCGGCGAGGGCTGCTGCTGCTTGCACCGGAGGCCACGGGAGGCGCCCGCGAAGGTTGCAAAAGCGGGCTCGAGAAAAGGCGGGCTGGCGGCTTCGCGCGCATAGCCATGGCGTCCGTGTTCCGCGATCCGAGGCACGACTTTGGAGGAGAGATCCTTTGGGCGAGGACGGGAAAGCAAAAGGCGCTCTTGTTTCCGCCGGTCGGGAAAGCGCGAAAGGCGAGACATGGCAGCGAGGCGCGAATAATGGACGCGGCGGCGGCGGCGTATGCGCAGATGACCCCAGCCGGCAAGGACACGAAGCGGGCGGACGACAGCATGGCAAAGACGGGCGCTTCGCGGCGGAGGAACAATGCGGGCGGGCGCCGCGCTCTCTGCGACCCGATGACCGCTTCTTCTTCTTCGATCCTCCCGAGCGCCCTGGCGCGCGTCCTTCTGGCCTTGTTCCGCTGGTGGCTGCCGTGGGGGCCCGCCCGCGGATTTTGACATGCGGCCATGGCGAGGCCGCCGCCATTCGCCCGCCGCGCCAGGGAGCGCAGTGCCGCGGAGAGAGTTGGTGGACGGGGCAGCCGGCCGCCGCACGCCCGTGTGGTCGCGGCACCTGCTTGCGTGCGTGTTTGACGAAACGAACGGTCAACAGTTGCTTCTGAACGACAAGTCAGCAAGCCACGTCAGCACGAGAAGCCTACGTGGAGAGATATGGATCTAAGTGATACAACATTATAGTTTATGGATCCAAAAAGTCACTTTAAAAGTTGATGGACCTAACTGAAACATCCTCACAAGTTAATGGATCTATGTGCATTTAACTTTTTTTTTATTATCTCATTTGCCGAAAGGTAAAATCCCTGGATTTTGTCCAAATATTCTCAGTTGCTTCTCTGAAATATATGCATCTAAGCTAGAATTCTTCTCATGTATGTTTTTTAATAAAAAAGCTTGTCTATTTTTTTCTGTATCCATTTGGTCTTTTCCCCACGGCAGGCTTCTACTGTACTGTACAACAAGAACTTCAGAAGCTTAGTACAGTCAAGGAAAAATGTTTGAGGAAAAAACCATTAGTCTAGAAGATTAGACAATTATCTCTTCATTAGTACTGAATTAGGCCCCTTTTTTTAATTAATTCAGATAAAAAAGCAGTAACTTCTTCTTTTTTTTGATGAGTTGATGAGACGCAATTAGGTGGCGGTAGTGGATCATGCATCTAGCTTAGTGATGAGTAATAATACCCAGCAATTGGCAGATTGCCCGGCACATTTCCAGGTGTTTGCAACCCCTCGTTGCACTCTTGTAGTTGGGTGATAAAAAGGAGGGGAATCCATCCATCCATGGAACATTGCTTTGTGTGTGTGTGTGGGAGGGGTATAAAGCAGAGGCATGCAGAAGAAGGGAATCTGCAGGCAGCACTTGGACCGATTGCAATTTTCTTCAGGGTGAGTGGAGCTGGAGCAGCATGCTGCATCCATCTGTCTGTCTCTGTGTGTGTTGACAGGCATCAAGATCAAGTGGAGCTGCAAAAACATATATGGAATTTTGGACCGAAAGTCCAAAGCCAGGAAGTTGCCCTCCTTTTTATAGCCGAATAATCATAGCTCTACGCAGTGTTGGCCCCACTGCTGCTGCTGCTGCTGAACTGAGGATGGCATAGGATATGTAAGCTGAAGGTCTTTTTCTCGAACACGCGGGAGAACTGCGTATCTTGTAAGCTGAAGGTCTAAGAAGCACTTGTAGTGCAAACTAAAACCATAAATCACTCAAATTTGTTAAACTTTTTAATAAGGAAATTTGGTTAATGTTCACCAATGTTTTGTGCTTGTGCTCTTTGTGGGCCCAGAAAAAAATAATGGAATCTAGAGGAAAATTCAATGGAAATGTCTGATCAGTGTGAGAAATGTCAGCTCCTGCTTCCTCCCTGGTAGTCTCAGTCTCATCTAGTCGCAAGGCATTTGTTCTCTCTTGTAAAGGTTAAAAAGGGAGGGAGAGTAGAATAAAGGCATCAGGTGGTTTGCATGTCACGGTCACACCTGATTTGGCCCACTGCAACAGGTGACAGCCCAAAACAACTGAAGATAGTGGGCTCCGCAAAACAGCCCAACCAAGTTGGTGAAGGGAATCCGAGCCGTCAGATAGGAGTAAGCCCACCACCAAATATACAGCCTGTTCGTTTGATCATATTTGGTTTATAAGCCATGGCTTATCAGTCAACGAACAATATTTTTCTCTCACACCAAATCAGTCAACAGTATTTCCAGTCATGGCCAAGCAAACCCAAACGAACGGGGCGATATACTTCATCCACTACAGACCATCACTGTCAAGTCCAATGTTGACTCCACGCGCTCGCCGTTTGGTCGCCACACGGAGGGGCCAGTCTTTGTGCATCCTCTGTGCCTCTCATATCTGTGGTCCACCCTACCATCTTCACTCAAAATCCACGTTTCTCCCACACGAAGAGCATGGAGTCTTGCCTATGATATAAACTTCCCTATTCTCAATATTCACGATGTCTTATATCGTGTCTTACGTACTCTCTGTTTAAAATTACAAGGCGTGTTAGCTTTTTTAAATACATTACTTTTACTATATATCCAGGCATAGTGTATATCTAAGTATATAGTAGAAACTATGTATATAGAAAAGCCAAAATATCTTATAATTTAGAACAAAATAAGTACAACATAAGACATAAAAGAGGTACATTTGCTAATACCCATATCAGACTTTACCTTTCTTTCACATAATTTTGCGATGGGATAAGATACCAGATACCTGTTCAACACCGATAGGTCATCGCTGAAACAATTTACGAAAAGGTTGCTTAGATTTATGAAAAGGTTGTTTGGATTTACGAAAGGGTTGCTTAGATTTACGAAAAGGTTGTTTAGATATATACATGATTTATTCCTTATTTAAAAATTTGAAAAAAAAAAGATTTCTTTATTTTATTAATTTTTTATCCAGAACCAGAAGAAATAGTCTTTCTTTGGTCCATATATTATTTGATTAATATACTATATAAAAATATATAAAATCCAAATATATAAAAATAAAAACCCTCTATACATATGAAATAATATCTACCTAAAATCAGATTAGTTGATTTGTATTTTGTATTCTATCTATGTTCTATATATTTAATAAGAAGTTCTTACTTTTTACATTCTTTTGGAAAAATCGAACACACGATGCTCCTATTTCCTTATTTCATTATGAGTGGTATGCTTTAACAATAACGACAAAATTTTCTTAATTCTAATTGTCCCAAGGCGTATTGTGGCGATTCTTTTGAGTACTATATCTAGAAATCCCCATCGATTCCTTATTGGTACCCTTTCGAACACAACTAATACATTCCAAAATAACTTTCAGTTCTAACATCTTTGCCCTTGGCCATGAACCTCCTTTCCTTTTTGGATCGACTTAACTTAATTCTTATACCTATTCTTTTATTCTTCTATTTTGGATCCCAAGAAAAGAAGAAGAATAAAATCCATAGAAGTTCCTAACTAAAAATGTGATTTCTAAAGATTTTGTTGTAATTCTTCGAATTCTCGAACAAATCCAATCCAATAGAATAAAAAAAAAATGGAAATTCGTAAATCATAAATTAAGTAATAAAACATAGAGAAATAATTAAAGAATACAATCCTTATCCATCTTTTCTTTCTTTTTGCTTCATATACTAAAAAAGAATTCAAAAAGGGAAAACATGTCCTCAATACACGAATCACATTAAGGGGCTATTTGGATTGGCCAGGACTAGTTACTATTTGGACTACAATTAGCTCAAATTAACTAAGGTTAGCTAGTTAGGCCCTGTTTGGTTGAAATTTGTGGTACATGGGAAAAAAAAGGCTGCTTTGTGGGTGAAATTTGTGGAAAAAGCTACGTGGGGTAATGGATTGGCTAGTGAAATTTTATAGAAAATTTGAAAATTTTTTGGTTAAACAAGTATAAAATATACCTTTATCTTTATCTCTCTTGAAACAACTATGAAAGAGCTTTTTATTCCACCAATTTCAAAAAAAGTTAAAAGCTAAAAGCGAGTCAACCCAACTTTTCAAAAATGAACTCTACGAAAGCAATTAACTACTTCAAAAAACTCCTCCATTAGTTTTTGGTTGAGCTTTTTGACTTTTTAAATGATATAAATGGGACCTTAGTTATTAACAACTAGTTAATGGCTTGACTTAAAAGTACTCCATTTATTAGCCCTTCTATCTGGATATACCAAAGCTAATTTAGTTAATTTTAATTACCTAACAACTAGCTCTCGTATCGAAACATGCCTTAAATTACACACGGTGACAGCATATAATACACGAAGCACACAAAACGAGGAGCAGGACCACATGGCGGCGAAACACAGACCATCCATCCATCTCGTTCTTCACATGGCCATGTCTCATCATCCCTTTTCCCCTCCATTCCAAACTCTTGCCAAGCCACCACCAACCAACCAGCCCTCCACCAACTTCACCGCATCAAGGCCCCTCACGTCTCCCGAAATTCCAAACGGGCCGCTCTCCCGCGCCTCCGCGAGGACCTTGTTAACAACTGGGGTCGCATCCAGGGTGCATTCTGCAAAAGCGCTCTCCCGGTCCCGGCTCGTTCTCGACCTCTCGTCTCGTTCTCGCCCGCCCGCCTGACCCCGCGGAACCCTAGCCTAGCCTAGCCTCGCCCCGACCGCGGAATCCCCCGGCCGCCGCGACCGCGACCGCGACGATGGACTGCGCCGTAGGCGGAGACCCCGTGGAGGACTTCCTCCTCGGCGGCGCCAGCGACGACGGGGATCTCGCCATCTTCTGCGACGGAGGGTACGGCGATGCCAACCGGAACAGCCCTTTCTCGTAGTGTATATGTAGATTGCGTTTCGGTTTATGGCGCGGTGCATGGATTTTATACTCCCGAGGTCGTTGTCGCTGCTGATTGCTATTTTTTTTTGGTTAAAAATTGTGGGCGGTGGTAGACAAATTACTTGATTTGGCTGATGTATAACTTCTAAAAACTATGTGCTATTTGAAACAGCATGCGCATATTATCCTTTGTTTTTTTTTCGAAAGGAAAGGAGGAAGACTTATGCATCTGGCAGTTTTCAGTCTGCAATTCTGTTACCTAATCTACGTTCTCGGTTTATGGAGTTAGGGAAATTTCACTTTTCCCTGTTCCCGAGTAGATTGGATTTGATATGTGCATCTGAGGTTCAGAGCTTTGTAGCGCTAGTTGGTTCATAGGTGGCAACTGATACCTGTGAATGGTGGTATGCAACATTACTGGTTAACAAACACTTGTTATATACGACTACTGCTGCTGTTATCATGTACAAGTATCTCCAAGCAATTGAAGTTTGTGTGCTAGCTGGAATAGCCTTTTTTGCAGCTCATCATGCGTTATATAAGAAATTGTAGTGATTTGCATTATCATGATCCTAGACGTTACCCTTGCTTCTTATGTTTGACTGAAATAAAAGCAGCACGATGGTTTATCAGATACTTGAGCAGCTACTCTGCACGTGCATTTCCTCTCTGTGTATTTCCTGTTGACGTATTTGGTACTTACTTCGCAACTGTAGCAGACTTGGGATTGAGGGTGTCAATGGAGACGCTTGTGGATTTGAGCAATCTAATTTGGGGAAAAGGTATTGCTTATTGTCTTTACTCTTCATTCTGATTGTGAAGTATGTGCATGTAGATGAACTCTGTTAGTCTGTCAAGTTCCTATCCATTATGTGTGTCTATTTGGGCATCTTGTCCTTCCTTTTCATGGGTTTCAAGCACCAAACAGGAAACCTTAGGCTTTAAAGGTTCTGAGATGCCAACAAGATTGTAAAACATTTAGTGTGCAAATGCAATCCGATAATAGTGACGGTATAGCATATTGCTGTGAATTATCTTCCATCAAATTTTAATTCCCATGTGATCTTTTGTGTTTCATTTTCTTATGCTTGCCAATGGAATCACTAACACTATGAACATAGCATTCAACTTGTACTGTTGTACATGATATTTCCTTATGTTTTGCTCTATAGTATAAATACTTCGGTCTCTGCAGGGGTAGAGATGAGCCATCTTCATCTGGTCCAAAATCCAAAGCTTGTCGTGAGAAAATGAGGAGGGATAAGCTGAATGACAGGTACTGCAAATATACTATACCTCTCAAACCATTGCTCAATATGGTGAATGCACTTGTACATATCTTAGTTCTCATATGTTATTTTGAATTGTAGGTTCCTGGAATTAAGTTCAGTTATGAATCCTGGTAAACAAGCAAAGTTGGATAAAGCAAACATCTTGAGTGATGCAGCCCGTATGGTGGCACAACTTAGAGGTGAGGCAGAAAAGCTTAAAGAATCAAATGAGAAGCTGCGGGAGAATATCAAGGACCTGAAGGTATCTTCCTCATACAGCCTATCCTTCTTAGAAATCTTTCTACTGGATTTCAGAATCTTTGATGCCCTCCACATGCTTCTCAATGTCTTCTAAGGTTTTGTTGTTTCTTGAAAATGCATGGTATTTTTGGTCTTCTGCTTCTGCACCAGGGTCCAAGCAGGCAAACCTAGTTGTACTGAACTCAGAATCATGCCCAATGTGTCTGCAGCCATTGCTTGGTCCAATTTAGTTTCTAGACTAGATTTGCCATTTTTAAATATGCAAGTTTAGAGATGGCCAGTGTAACCTCCCACCGTCCCACACATCTGTAAGAAGCCTACTGTCTGACCAAATATGTATGTTTTATTTAAGGAAATGCTCTATTATTGTTTCAGGAGGAGAAGAATGAGCTCCGTGAAGAGAAAGTGAGACTGAAGGTAGAAAAGGATAGGCTGGAGCAGCAAGTCAAAGCTATGAGTGTAGCTCCTACAGGATATGTTCCCCATCTCCCGCATCCAGCTTCATACCATCCTGCTGCTTTTACTCCATTTGTGCCGCCACATCAAGCTCTAGCAAACAAAAGTGCTCCAATCCCTGCACCGTTCCCTGGGATGGCAATGTGGCAGTGGTTGCCTCCAACCATCGTGGACACAACTCAAGATCCAAAGCTCTGGCCGCCAAATGCTTAGGGGCAGCTATCTTGGAATGCTGACGCATCGTGCCATTTCATGCATTGGGCGGAAAATCAGAGTGTCAGTTAGGTCCCTGGAGAGGAATCAAGTTCGCAACTCGCGTCATGTTTATGCTGTAACAGTTGTTTCCAGCAGTCGTTATCAACTTACTTTGTTCTATTGAAGGGTGATGCCTGTAATTAATATATGGATTTTAACCCTCTAGTTGGCAAATATCCTTTTGCTGCCTTGTGCCCTTGTCCCATTTGTGAGCGTGACCTGTGGAGGCCGATCCTGTTCTTGGTGTCCAATATTTCGCCTTAGCTTGTGAGCACATGCATAGCAGGAAATGAATTTGATGACTAAATCTTTTAAATCATCTCTATACCGCCAGCTTATGCACTTGCGGTGTTCCATGAATTTTGTCAGCAGTACTCGTAATCAAGTCCGTCAACCAATGAAAATATGTTTGCACTTGGAGTGGGCACACCAGAAAAAAGCTTCGTAGAAGGAAAAAGGACCCAGGGTAGGTATCTCAAAATTCTGTCTCAACTCTCAAGTATATCATTGATATGTAATAATCAAATAGTAGGGGAGATTTGTTTCTACAACTCTTTTACAACATCAATTTGCACACACACACACACACCAAAAAAAACGAGCAAAGATTGGTAGCTGTTAAATTCTTTTTCTTCCTTCCTCTGTGTTTTCCCCCGCAAATTCAGGATCAAAATGATATAACATAGGTGCTCTAACCAAAGGCTGGAACAAACCACCTCTAAACCGTTAACTAAAAAGTGGTATGTTTTGGATCTGTGCGATATCCTATTCTGCCTCCTGTTGTCCATAACGACACTGAACTGTTTCTCCGGCGATGAGCTTCTCCAGGGCATCTGGCGGAAGGCCAATCATCTCGAGCGTCTTCTCCCAGATCAGCTGTGAGGTTTCAAGATTGTGCGCTTCTTCAGATGCATTCATCGGATTACAGTCATAGTTAATGCAAGCACAAACTGGCCAGTCTTCCGACTTCAGCATCTCGCAGTATTCTGGAACTTGGGGATCAGATGCTGCAAACAATGCACTCCTACAACCTGAATGGGATCCAAAACAGAATGTTTGTGTATATCAGAAGATGCGCAAGCTGTTGATTGACAGGAGGAGACAGCAGAAGTTCAGTAACTTCGTTCAGTAACTTCACCTTCTTGAGCATCAAATATGAAGTAGGGAATCAAATGATATGCAGCTACAACAATCTTAGGAAGGTCTCTTGCCTGCGTCATGTAACAAGTGTTGAGCTAACATTTATATATAGTGAATAAAGACAGAAAGAAGAATAGGTTGCTAAATTGTGGTCATCAGGATGAGTGATAAATATTACTTTGTTAGGGAGTGGTAGAACTTATGATACATGTGAATCAATCATCTAACAATATATGCACCTTTTAATTTGAGCTTTCTTTTCTATCATTGCGTTCAACTAATCATAAGTGATGACTATCCAAACCTCTATGTTTCTCAAAATGTGAATGTTAGGTAGGCATACATGTTATGTTATATATAATAATCCACCTCTTGAAACAGCACAAATGATCGTGCCACAAATGAAATGGAAATGGAACTCACAACATTCGTGTCGACAATTCCAGGAGAAGCGCAAACTACACTGATCCCAGCTTCTGCAGGAATTTTCTTATGAAGCATGCTACTGAATTTTACCTGAGAGTGAAACAAGAAGAATTCAGATCTACTAGATTAAAGGTACACACTTCTATTCTGATGGACAGAAAAATAAGCAGTTCATTCAAAGGTACAAAAAGGGAACTAGCATTTTAAAGGGAGCAACTTTTGTCAGCAGTCTTTAACAAAAAGTTACCTGTGCCAACTTGCTATTTGAATATCCCAACCAACTTTTATATTTATGTTTTATCAAGCTCATATCTTCAGCATCAACAAAACCTATAGTGTGCATCTGCAATTGGAAACACACACAGGTCAGATAATGGTAATGTAGCCACAAAAGAATTGTAGAGTTGCAACTTCATTGATTCTAAATTTAAATTAGAATTCAAAGTATTTGCATTCATGGTACAAAACTGTGCCTCCAATACCACTAATGGTGGGACAAGAAAACTCACAATTGAATTAACGTTAACAATTCTGCTGGGAGAACCTCGGAGAAGGGAAGGTATAAGCAGCATCGCCAGTAACGCAGGTGCAAGATGGTTCACTTGCATGTGTTCTTCATGTCCATCCTTTGAAAAACGCTGGGGTTCTACATAGAATGGAAAAGGTTGATATCTCTGCTACAATTTAAAATACATGCTTAATTGAAACCTGAGATTTAGTATGTCAAAACCCAAACGATTGTGTCAATAAATAATCTTGCAGACCTCCTATAGCGAAGATGCCAGCATTGTTGATCAACACGTGTAGGGGGCCCATACGAGCATTCCAAGCATCAGCAAATTTTACGACTGAGTCGAGGGAGAGCAGGTCAAGTTCCATCACCTTAAAGAGCAAGGTGTAAATAATGTAAAATAGCAGACAACTAAACCAAATTTATGATTCTGAAGTTATGACTTGTAAGTTGTAACTGGGCCTTTCATCTCTACCAATCATGATATGTGTCTCTGGTGACTGATTATAGGTGGCAAGTGTGGTGAACATAAAAGGGCGTACCCAGTACAGAGAGCTCCCGCTCTGTGCGGGGTCTGGGGAAGTGTGGTGAACATACACATAGGTAATATATGTAGTAAGTTAAGTACATAAATATTGCTTAATATTCATAAGGAAATCATTCTAAACAAATAGCAGAAGCTCATACTTATGTTTAATTGCATCAGATTGGAAAAGAACAGTAATATGTCTGCAGACAACAACCAGGTCACGCCATACAAAATTTCATCAAGTTAAACAGCCTCATTCATCATCCAGGACCTCACAGCAAGTATCTTCAGAATTACCTCGGCATTTAGTGGTCTTCCTGTTTCTGAATTTTCATTCTGCCACTTGTGAATCAACTCTTGCGCCACCTTGGGTCTCCTAACAGCCATCACAACATGTGCCCCAGCAAGAGCGAGTTGCCTGTTTTGTACATTAAGGTAAAAGGATCCAGTTAGTACCACCAATTCCAATTTGAGAACAAGATGCAAGCTTCTTATTTGGAGCCTGCTTGCTGATTTGTAATTTTGTACCATGTTTCGTGCAAGCATGAATTCCAATAAAAATATCCCCAGAGGTTGAAGTAAAATGGAAGACAACAAGAAGGCCTTTTACTTTTATTTTACATACAATGATGATGACACGAAGACTTAGGTGCTCCGATATAAAATGGAGCAATTTGGCATGTTTATTTTGTAGAGCAGTTTGGCATGTTTTTTTTTTTAATAGTGATGGGGTACACAAAATCAAGCTTTCAGATCAGCAGCGCAGGGCATGTTAAGGTGCTACTCGGGGGGATGAAGATTTGAGTGTCCAGCAGTCAGTTGGTGAAGCATTCGCTTTATCATAAAAGATTAACAACACCAAATACTTAAACCATACTAGTTCACAAAACAACCAAATACATGATTGGTTAAGTAGTAGTTCCATATACATGAATGAACAAGACAACAACCTTTTGCACTCTCTTTCTCTACAAACTACAAGGGAGAAAACTGAAAACTCTGGTTAACCAAACAGCACACAAAAGTCAGCAACACTAATCACAGTGCCCAGACACTAAACCGATCTGCTCGGGATTAAATTATCATCAACCGTTCGAATCAAATACAGGAAAAAGCTGCAACTAACTACTAACTATCGTGGAGCAGGCGAATCCCAACGGCCGGCTAAAAGATCCATCCATGGCATGTTGTGGTGTGGGCAGAAGAAAACAAGGGGAGGAAGGAGGGGGGAAAGCAGGCACCTTGCGATCTCGAGCCCGATGCCGCTGGTGGCGCCGGTGACGACGATGGAGACGCCGTCGAGCGGGGGCAGCTCGAGCGGGTTGGCGAGGTGGCTGGCGGCGATGCGCTGGAAGAGGAACTCCCCCACGACGGCCATCCAGCCGCGGCCCCACTCCAGCCACCCCAGCGCGTCCCGTTTCTCCCTCCGCGGCTCCGCCCCCTCGCCCCCGGCGCCGCCGGACGAAGAAGTGCCGGCCTTGCCGTTGCCATCGGCGGAATCGAATCTTTGAGAGGAGGCGACGACGCCCTCGTCCCCGTCCCCGTCCCCGTCATCCGACGGCACGCGGCGGTGGCGCAGTTCGCCGGCCATGTGAGACAGTGGGAGGGAGGAGGGAATCGAATCTTTGAGAGGCGTGGCGGGTTGTGGACTGGACGGCAGGAGGACCGGTGGTTACTGCTCAGTGTAGCGGCCAGCGGGGCGGCGGGGTTTGGGTCGAGACGAGAGATGGCGATCTGCGCTGCGTGGGGATGCGACAGGTCTCTCCAGCTGTGCCTTTGTGTCGGACCTTCGTCGTGTCGTCCATGGAGGATTCATAAATAAAATTCTTTTATATGATCTGGCATTTGTTTCTCCCCTCCGTGATTTTACCGATAACCACGAATGAAATCATATATTGTATATTACAAAAAAAAAAAGCCATGACATTTGGTTCAACGGTTAGCAAGGACGGCGTCAGTGCTCCTGCTGCCTGATAGTATATGATATGTTCCGAGCTTACTAATAACCATCTAATGCATAGTGATACTCCCTTCGTTCCTCCGGAGAAACTAAATATATAAAAGGAATAATAATATTTATGGTATAAAATTAATATCATTAGCTAGATCGCTGAATTTATATTTCATAATAAATTTATTTAAATATACAAGCGTTTGGACGTATTTTGTATAAATCTACTCAAACTTACTGAAACCGGCTCCGTTCATGTTCTGAAATTCCCCACGTTGCCATCTCTAGACTGTACGCTGAAGTGAAATCCATCGACGAGGGCAACTAAAATTTGAGCTGAACCGTATGCTGATAATCCAGTTGCTGCCTTGCTGGAACTCCAGCAGAATAACGAAGCAAGAACATGTGGATTTATGAAAGGAAAAGGCTAGACAAAAAAATTACTTAGAAGAATTAGAACCCGACGTTAGTCTTTGATACTGCAATCGCAGGGGAAACAAAAGGCGAAAAAAGAAAAAAATATATAATTTGGCTACGACATGCAAAATTATTGATACAAAGAACCCCTGCCAAACTTAGATACCCTCGTTGCTACGACATGCAAAATTAAGATCGCCATGCAAGTTGGTTTTAAAAGGTCGCCATATGCAAAAGACTCCTAGATGACATTTGCGATGGTGCCGCAGCATGGTTTTTCAAAAAAAAAAAAAAGGTGCCGCAGCATGAATGAATGCATGCTCTCTCTCTCTTTCTCTCTTTGATTGAGGGTCTTGTCTTCTCACTGTGCGGTGCACGCACTGGCGTACTAGGACAGCACCGTCCGTTCACTTCGCTGAAAAAAAGTAGAAATATTATTTCGGTTAATTTGTTTAAATGTAGAGAAAAAAATTGCACGGTTTGGTTGGAAATTGAGAGAAAACGTTTTTAAGATGGATTATAAGATGAAAACATTAATTGCAAATAAAAACGTCATTTTATTTTACTACAGTTTCAGGGGTGGTCACGGGCAGAGCAAGTCTCCCAGCGCACAAACAGGCCAGAGGCCACAGTCTCCAAACGAACTGATAGCAGGAACCATGGTGCTAGGGAAGGTAATTGCCCATCTGGTCTGGCTTTGTACTCGACTCTATGGCCACAAGGTCCATTTTATTAGAGGTTATACGTAGGTTGATCTAGTTTATCGTAATGTAGTGTTATGGCATCCCTGGGATAGTATGTGTTGATCTAAATACTTTTCTGCTATCGTGACCACAGGTACCAGTAACGCTTCTAGAAAAGATACAAGATTAAAGAGTATCATGATAACACATTAAGGTTCTTAGCAATGCATCAAATCTCCTATCTCCTGTCTTCTATACCTAAATAGAAGAACCCCACTAGCTGATTTCTCCGTAATCTGGTGAAGCCATGTCATCAGAGACTCCACTACAGGCCCGCCTGTCAAGCAACACAATGTCTTGTCCTATTTTCACGTTGCGCGCACATTCACTTAGGGCATGTTCGTTTGGCAGGGAAACATCCTGGATCCATTCCTACCGAGAATCATTTACTAATTTGTACTGGTTTTGATCACCCTGGTTCCTGGTTTTCACACAACCGAACGAGCCCTTAGTTAGCTCGAGAGACTCTCTCGATCGGTTCCCAATCCTGTGGTGCAAACTGAACGACCATTATTACTGTCCGCTGGTCTCCCTCCACCTGCTCGACTTTCCCTATCCCTTTAAATTATTACCAGCTGCCACTGCCACCGCTGAAACCTGAAGGACTGCACCAAAGCCTCTGTTTTGGTCCATCTCTCCGTGAATCCATCTCGCATGCATGGCTCTGCACAGCTGCATGATCCACTTCGCCTTCATCATAAAAAAAATTTCGGCTCCCATTAAGGCTGCGTTCGTTTGGCAGGGAACGGTGTCCAGGAACCATTCCTACCAGAAATGCTAGTGTAATTTGTATAGCCAATCCTCACTGAGAACTATTTCTGGTCAGGAATGGCCATAAACGAACGAGCCATAAAGGTTATCTTGAACACCGTGATAGCATTGGACTAAAAAATTAGTACCCCTCCGTAATGGTAATTCAAGTCATTTTAGACAGTGATACGGTCTCCAAAGCATAACTTTTATAAAAATATTTATTAGAAAGTGATATATGTATATTTTTATGAAAGTATTTTTCAAGACAAATCTATTAATATGATTTTCATATTTCCAAACTTAACAACTTAAAAGTTATTCATGATATATATTCCCAAAGTTTGATCAAAACCTTGTCAAAATGACTTGAATTACGAGTATGGAGGGAGTATTTCATTTGATTTCTAATTTAATATCATTTCCTCTTTCATTCTATCCTTTCCTGTCATCAGCCGAATGATTTTACTAATCCAACATGCATTGTATATTATCTAATTCTCCAATACGTGGTCTCCATGTACTCATGTGACATTTGGTGCGTAGCAAGCTCCCATCCACAGGTGACAACCCAAGTAATGTTCCCTTCGATCTGTACACTATTTTTTTTTTCTCACGCCTTGCTTTTCAGAAAGAATCATTTGTATTTGCTTCATTATTTATTCATAATGGATTGCTATCTACCGCTTCCACATGAGCATATATTGGAAGGTTTCCTCTTTCCTCTGTGTCTATATACATTTCTTTTATCAAGTGATATATTGTTTGATTGACAGACGTTTTGTCAAGCTTCTTATTCAGTGGCATGAGCCACGATCTTCCATATCGTTTAAGATTTCAAACTAAAATAATGAAAAAGCCAATATTATTCTGTAATGGGAAATTTTCTATTTATATGACACGGATCTCAACGTCATGCATACATTAACTGCACACGTGGCAGTCTTGGAACCCCACTGAGAGAGCTAGTTTCATTTCTGGATATAATTTTGCAAAGCATACATGGCAGTCTTGGAAACAGTAAAAAACTGTTAGTATGAGTTTCATGTGAATTTTATTTGCATTAAATATGTCACCATAAAAGTATTTTTTTGACATGGCATTAAATTTAAAGAAGAGAGAGAATAAAACTTACCAACTATCTATGAGTCATGAAGTTAAATGCCTATGAAACTATAGAATGAAACTTTCCATTAAAAGTGAGTGCTTTATTTAAGTTTTATTTTATTCTACATGGCATGACATTCTTGAAAAATACGCCAGGAAACTATCCACTGACATTGATGTCTAGCTAATTTATAAGAATGGTCATTACGTAGGTGCAATAACGTACATGATAGTGACATTCCAACATTCATGAGTCACTATTATTCTTGATACGTGGCCCTCTATCAAGGCAGATCCGTTTATGTGTACAAATTCGTATATACGACCAAGTCTTTTGGCTTATAATTCCGCAAAGAAGGCAACTTGGTGGCCTCATTGGGTCCGACATCATCCCTGCTAATCTTTTGTCCGATTTCTGATGACACCTTTAATTAATATGATTTATGCATTAAAAATTATGATTCCCTGCTGGAATGTGTCATGCGCGCTCAGGGCATATGATTTAATTAATATGATTTAATTAATATGATTTATGCATTAAACTTGTAACTTTAGCCCCCGTAAATTTTCATCCTAAATCCACCACTGCGCGCGCTATAATGTGGCCGACGAGAAAATGTTTACGACCTAGCACGCCCACAGGCCGTGGCTCGGCAAAGTGTGCGACGAGAAACCCAGCGACGACACACCGCGCCCGAGACCCAGTATTTGAGAACATGCATGGATGAGCTTGGATAGTGTTGGGACATTTTTTTGGGGAATTTTCCTTCCCAGGATTTATAGAATCTATTTAGATGAAATGCAATTTCTTGTATACAATTTGGATTTATAAAATCTATTTGGATGAAATGCAATTTTGTGGCTCGGCGGCGGCGGGGGCGGTCGATCTGCTGTACACGTGTGCCACAATCTAGTCAAAAAGGAGGATTTTTTTTATGGAATCGTGATGTAGGACGGTGCCTGTGCAGCACCCCTCATCTGCCGTTGATTTATCGTGATCGACGTTCCCGTTTTTTCCGCGACTAGATCTTTAATTTGTTGCAGTTGATAATGCATCATCTGATTTTCCGCGTAGTAGCCCTACCTAATTTATCGTTCACGGATACATGGACAGTGGACGAGTGGTGCTGCACATTCCCTGTTAGGGCAATCCCAATGCTATATTTATGGTGGTTTGTATCTCTATTAATTACCCTGCCAACTAACGCTACCGGAATCAATAAGTTTTCCTAGGGTATATTTCTTTCCCGACCGTTTTCAATCACCCAAGGGAAAGATAAGTTTCCCTAGGGGTTAGATGGCAAAACCGTATCCCTTCCCTTACGAAATCCATGTTTTCCTCGGGCGGGACCGATCGGAGGAGTGAACCACGTGGGCGCCAGGTGTCTTGTTTCCCTAGGAAATAGATACAATCCCTAGGGAAAGGCTGAACCCAAACACTACATCTGAAAAAATCACCGTGAAATTTTGTTGACGCCCCGTGAAAACCCTTCGCGCCGCCACTCCCTCCGACTCCCGCGATCTCCGCGCCCGAGTGGACCAGAGCCTGTTCGGTTGGCTGGTTCATATCGTTGCTGGTTCGTAAAGAAGTACTGCTGACTGGTTTGTGTGAGAGAAAAATACTGTTCCGACTGAAAATTTACGATCGTTTACGACAAGCCACAGCCAAACAAACAGGTTGAGCGCGCCGCCACTCCCTCAGCCGCCGCAGCTCTCTCCATCCCCGCGCCGTGCCCCCACTCCCTCCGCGTGCCCCAGCGTGGAGCAGGCCGCCGCAGCTTCCTCCGTCTCTGCGCCGCGCCGCCACTCCCTCCGCGTGCCCCCGCGTGGAGCAGGCCGCCGCAGCTCCCTCCATCCCCACGCCGCGCCGCCACTCCCTCAGGCCGCCGCAGCTTGCTCCGACTTCGGCGCCACACGGAACTCCCTCCGCCCGCGCTGCAAGGATCTCTCTCCCCACGCGATTCTTCGTTGGGACCTTCGATCTCAGCCTGGTAAATTTCTGATCTTATTAATCATGTAGTTTGTTTCCAGTTTCTGGTGCCCTCTACTGTTGCTGTAGGAGGCTTTAGATATCTACATTTTGGTTTATAATATTGTGAGCAGCTCAACATTATTGCAGAATGAGTTGAACAAGTATGATAGCAAATTAACTCATAATAAATTTGGTTATGCAGATCGCATCAATAAACATTGACTTTTTTTGAGCATATCAATAAACATTGACTAAACAAGGAACTAATAGATTGTCATAGATTTGGTGAATTTTTTTATCGGATGCATGTATTATTGGTTGTTGCATAGATCACATTTACTTGCAATAAGTAACTAATGTACATTTGCATTTTTGATATGCACATTTCAGATTCAAGCGTGGGAGAAGATCTTGACTTTTGCAAGGAAGACTTGAGGGGGATAAAAAAGGCAGGGATCTGCTCATCTACATTTGTGCTGCTGTGCAAGCAAATCTTGAAGGTGAGAAGGAAATTTATCTTGGCTCATCTCTTCCGTACATTGTGCTGTTAATTATGCTGTTTGTAATAGCATTGCTATTTTTGGGTTTGATAAGGGTTTTAGATATTGAACAGGGGTTTGTTGTTGCTACACTAACTAGACATGTCAGTAGAAGACCGTAGTTGGATGTACCAAGGCTGGAATGACAACGGCTGTCATTCACAGGAGTGGGTGCGAAACACAAATGCTTTCGAGTGTCAATCTAGCAACTTTCTAATTGTGTGTAACCTATATTATTAAACTGCAGAGTGTTGCTTTCCACACTGGTATGCCAGCCACCCAGCCATAGCAGTTCCTCCTCCCTTGCCTCCCCCACCTCAGCCTCCAATATATGCTGTTTTACCAACTCCAAATCCCTCTCAAGACGATGTAAGTTTGATACCAGACGCCACTTTTCCCCGATATTCCTTGTATGGTTGAAGTTGTTTGCAACATATGTACATGTGCTGATTCTAAATAAATTGCAAACTACCACTGGATAGCAACAGATAGAGATGATAGTTTTAGTGTTTGCTGCAGCTGCATGAACATGCTCGGCTGATAGTTTCAGTATTTGCTGCAGTTGTGTGTGGCTGTTCTCTCTCTCACAAAACACTATACATGCAGCAGCTGGCTGGCTGTCTTAAAATGGTTATTTTGATGATTAATGAATTTCAGTCCATGTTAAACTTGTGTAACACAGCAAGTAGAAATCTGTTTACACCAAAATTTGGTAAGCTTACCCTAATAAAAAGAAGATCGGCCGATGATGTCAAAAACAAAAACATTTCCTAAATAAGGGATATTTCATGGCCAAGATGTTGATCTGTTGCAGAACGCAGCTTTGGCACATGCACAGTATCGTTTCGAAAATCAGATGTGATTGCCAATACTCAAAAAGGAAATGAAATATTTTATTTAGATGGCCTCACGTATGCGGAAGGCAACGGTGGAAAGATAGCTTACAAAAGAAAGCTTGGTTACGGAAAGCACAAGATATTGGCATGTACTACGGCAGCAAAGGGAAGAAAGATTATTTAATTGATTCCAATTGCCATACGAGCTGAGAACCAAATCGATTTCTATTTACCAGCTAAGACTACGGAAGTCATCTGACAGCTGCACGAGATGGTGATTAATTAAAGATAGGAGCACATATCGGGAATTGGAGATTGATAATAATGTGGCCTGGCCGCATATATTTGCGTGGCCACGTTTGCAGAGCGTGCATGGGAGATCCGGACTCGGCTCAACGGAGATATATTCTTAGATTATATTTCCATCTTTATTTTTGAGTCATGTTTGTACACGGCAAAGACCAGCCGACTCGTGTATATGTATATATATACGAGTTTACGGCATATTGTAAGAACAACAATCAATCAAATATAAGTTAATTACTTTTTTTTTTTGCTCCAGCCACCCTTAGGAATAGGAGTAGAGTAGATCTCAGCGAGTTCTTCAGCAAGTACGGTTGCATCGATCCGGTTGACCTCCACTGCTTGTTGTAAGTACTGTCATGGTTTATACCTCTGTTCTGTATCGATCCGGTCGACCTCCACTGCGGCTCTGGTATAAGCTAGTTATCGACTCTTGCCTAATTCAAGTATGGCATATGTGATTCTGCCTCACACCCCACTGCTTGAATTAGATCAAGGCCAAGTTATCGGCTCTACCTTAATATGGCAGTCTTTGGTAGATTCATTAAGTTACCGATATTGCTTATTGCTTTCATTGTTTATCTAATTACAGCAATATCACTCTGCTCGATTGAGATTGATCTGGATCGGCCTTATATCTTATTTGACTCATCGTTTGCTAATCTAAAACTGATCTAATCCACATCTTAAGCGATGAGTTATGTTTTTATCGGCTGTTTTGCATCAATCTTAATCGTGCATAGCGTGCGGTTAAGGCATGTTCGATCTCGAGTAGATCTATTAGTTAATGAAAACCGTTCTATGGCCCGTCATCACGGCCTGAGAGATTTTGCCGCTCACCCCACTGTTGACACCGTGGAGTGGGGATCGTTGGTTGGTAGACCTACTCCTGAGGAGACATGACCTTAACTGTGCGCTATGCCTGAATCGGCTGTTTAGCCGATATCAAGCGCTTTCACGAGCAGTTCACATCACGAGACCATTGAAGTAGAGATAAGTTGAAAGATATGTTAGCCCCATGATCTTATTATTGTATTACGGCATGCATGATTCTGCCTCATGCCTCACTGATATTAGTAATGAGTTAGGGTCGTTGAGTTTATTGTTGTTTCTACGGCCTGCATGATTCTACCTCATGTCTCACTGGTCATGGTGATGGATGAGATGTAATATGTTCATTAGATTTATCTCTATTAAATGGTTAAGTGATGTTGAATTATTTTTTTATATAAAAAGGAGTTCGGTTACTCGTAATCATTGGCTTAGTATGGACCAATCATCATTAATATCTTATTGCCGTTGATTAATATTTGTTTAATGATATTTATCCTGAATGACAACCGATTCTTTTTATACGCCCCCATGAGCTCTAACTGACTCATTCTCATGAATATACTGGAATCGGCTATTTAGCCAATTTCCTTTCATATCGGCTCTCATAGCCGTACATTCGGGACTGTCTGGCAACACCGGCAAGTTCCGCCCTTAATTACTGATGAACTTTCTCTTCTTATCAATTACAGGGTCAAATTGACTAGCACGCCTCGGGAGAATTGCGCAAGATCGACCATCCCTGCGCTGAAGCTAGGCGGATCTGCTCCATCGAGCGGACTCTTCCAGCTTGCTGCGTGTGTCCTCGGCACGGAATGAAATTCTATGTCGACACACGTTTCTGGCACGTCCGATGTGACCACGACCGTGTGATTAGAAGTTAGAACACGACAAAAACGCCAGAAGGTTGCATGCGGAGGAGCATTGTGCGACATGAAAAGGGTCTCTAGCTTTTTATATCAAGACAGAGGAACAAAACGTGCCAGAAGCCCATCTATAACAGATTAATTCAAAAATATAGAAGGGCCTCCCTCCATCGGCTATTGTACAAGAAGAATATGACCACACGAGCTGATTGCCGAAGATGACTAATTGCTGAGTATGTGCATACACAGCCGATTCAACATGCGCGCACTGGGTGGTAGCCGATTGACGAGTGTACATGGCATCTACGAAGACGCAGATATCTTGCAAGCCCCATGCATGGGTGGACTTTTGATTTGCTTCATGCATGGACGTATAGAAGCTAATGACTTTCTCCTAAAAATAGAATCGGCTCATGGGTTCTCTAAAAAATAGAATTCGCATCAAGAGGATTTCCATACCAAACCACTGATACATATGTCGTTTCAACCTGGGGATGTCCTCCTGGAAGCATAATGGAGTTAAGCAATTTATGAGGACAAAGAAGATAGAAGGATGGCTCGTAATTCTGAAATATGAAGAAACGGCCGGCTTAACAATATAGATGAGAAAGATTGTTTGTCGGCCAGCTCAGCTATCATCGGAAGTGCACAGGAAAATTTTGTACAATCCGAAAGGAAAGAGTTTCTGTAGGATTCTCCTACAAAGAAAGAATGACAATGTTATGTGCATGGGAAATCAATCTGCAGAAGCTAATAATGGTCAGAATGAAGCCATCCAAAACAAGCGAGTGTGCAGTTCACATTTGATGGATGGCAGCAAAGATGCATGCAACAGGCTAATACATTGCAATAAATCGGAACTGACTAGCAGCAGTGCCAATACTATGGAAAGACTGTATCCAGGAATACCAGTCCACGCCGCAACAAACTGACAGGCAACAGCAGATGGAAGGATAAGTTTTCATAACTTTTTAGTAAAAAGCCGATTACTCAGTTTTGATCAGACAAGTCGATGGGCCTTTTTAATTCCTTTGCGGTGATCAGACATTTGTTCGGCTTGGTTAGACTGCTAATACTTGTTCGTGTATGCATGATGCGGCGTATATATATTCTTTCTGATTGGTCCTCCTTTGAAGATTAAACCATCTCAGAATTATTGTATCGACTCCAACTTGGCCATGATGTCTGCAAGAACAGTCGATGTTGGCCAGGAGTGCCAATCGGCTATCCAAAAAACTGACAGGGAAACATCGACTGTTCTACGTCTGCATAGACAGCATAGCAACGTCTGTCGGACTTACAGAGCCGATTGGTTGGATTACTCTGGCCCTTTTGGATAAAAGCTGGCCAACAGATATTTGTCAGGGCAGCTCCTACTGTACCGGCAGTGCCTAAAGACGGCCCATCAGCGGAGCATCGCTCAGCAACAGCACAGACGAAGAGTGAACGTGTTAAGCGTCCAAGTACTCGTACTACTGGGCCTCAATGGGCTTGATTCCTAGGTCTAGAAGCAGCTGTGCTGCTGGAACAGCCCACCGGTAAACCGGATGTATATATGGGGAACCATACGCTCACAGAAGGGAACAACATGTATCAACCGAACAAACCAATCTATAATCATTCGTCTGAACTCAATCTCGTGCTCTGCTTCTCCTTCCTAAGTCTGTCCTCCTTTTCCCTTCCCCTGCTCAGTTATCCTAACAAACCTGGTATCAGAGACGAGTCGATCCCGATCGCGTGAGATTCACTGCCATCGATCATCTGAACAAACGTTGTCGGTTGGTTCGAGTTTTCCGGTGGTCAGTGAGCTGCTGTGCCCCGGCGAACTGCTGTAATTCCGACGGCCCGTTCGACGATTTGTGGAGAATCTCTTCGATCTGGCGAGTTCCCCACCCCCACCCCCACCGCATCCCCACTACACCCGATCCACCAGGAAGTTGGGAGCCATGAGTCCCGAAGGCCAACAGCTGATGGCGGAGCTCCAGCGCCTTTTCAAGGTGCAGACGCAGATCTTAGATCGGCGTTTTGCCGATGCCGAGCACTCGGTGGAGCAACGCATCATCGACTCGGAGACTCGCCTCGACGGCCGCATCGCTGACTCGGAGGCCCGCATCGACAACATCCTCAATGAGTCTGAGCGCCGCCATGACGGTCGTCTGAAGATCATTGAGAAGGTAACGGGCGGCCTAGAGGAGTGGCGCCAGGATGCTGCGGGAGTGCTCGACGATATGCGCCTGAAGGTTCTGAAGCTGAACAAGGCATGGGATCGGTCCATCGTCGAGCAATCATCTTCTGCTCCGGGCCTGATTGCGTATCCACCAGGTGTTGAGCAGACCGACAAGCGCCCATCTGCTGTCGAAATGGATGCTCGGCCCAGCGGGCACGGCGTCGACACACCCCCACGGGAGAATGAGTTCGGGGTTGTCACCACCCTCACTCATTCCCCGGTCAATGGTACGAACTCCACCCCTCAATTCCATGGTACTGCTTATGATCTGTATACCGCGCGCAACAAACCTCCTGACCCCCATACCTGGCCGCCCGGCCGCTTACCTAAGTTTCCCTTTCCCACCTTCCATGGCGAGAACGTTCGGCTGTGGATTTCCAATGCTGAGGATTACTTTGATATGTACCAAGTTGAGTCCCACCTTTGGCTTAAAATCGCCAAACAACAATTCAAGGATACCGCCGCTCGGTGGATCCAATCTATAGAACCCCACCTGAAATCACTTGATTGGCCCACTTTTTGCCGCATGCTGTATGAGCGCTTTGGCCGTGATCAACACCAAATTCTGATCCGTCGTATGTTCCATATTCACCAAAAGTCCACTGTCATCGACTATGTCGAACGTTTCTCTGAATTGATCGATCAGCTCAAAGCCTATAACCCAAACATTGACATGATATACTATACGACTCGTTTTGTTGATGGTTTGCGTGAAGATATTCGTTCTGTTATTGTGGTTCAGCGACCCCAAAATTTGGATACTACGTATACCTTGGCTCTGTTGCAGGAAGAGGTGGCTAATCCTTCCAAGCGCAAGGACGGTCGGCGTGATCAGGCATCTTATCAACGACAGTCATTCAGGAATGCGTACCCTCTTCCTCCTCCACCGGGAGCAGGCGATCGGAATTCCAAACCTGATGATACTGGCTTCACTACACCGACCAATGCCAAGACAGCTGAAGACAAGCTCTGAGCGCTCTGCAATTATCATCGAGCTCGAGGTCTCTGTGATAAGTGTGCAGAGAAATGGTCGCGTGATCACAAGTGTGCAGCTACTGTTCGACTACATGCCATGCAAGAGGTACTGGAACTCTTTGCCCTCACTAATGCCAGTCCTGAATCTGATGATGTGTCACCAGCCGAAGAGCACATGTTCCTTGTCATATCGCAAGAATCTATTTCTAGAGTGGCTGGTCCTCGCACAATGCAGTTTGCTGGCTTCATTCAGGATATACCCATTGTTGTTCTTATTGATTCCGGCAGTACTACTTCCTTTCTCAGTACTCATGTTGCTGATAAGCTGTAGTCGGTTGCCTTGAGTCCAGCTAGTTATAGAGTCCAGGTCACCAATGGTGATATTTTACAGTGTTCTGCTGTTGCTGAGAATTGTTGTTGGTCTATGGCTGCTCATTCTTTCACTCATTCCCTTAAACTCCTGCCATTAAGCACTTATGATATAGTTGTTGGAATGGATTGGCTCGAGAAGTTCAGTCCGATGAGGGTGGATTGGAGGAACAAATGGATGCAGATTCCTATGGGCACTTCCACTGTGGTATTGCATGGTTCTCCTGAATTGCAATCTTCTGGCATGGTTTGTCAGCTGCTGTCAGTTCAGTCAGGGATTCAACCTATTTGTGAGGCATCCCAGTTACCTGCTGTATAGTACAGCTTCTGTAGGATTTTAAATCAGTGTGTGATCCACCTTCTGAACTTCCTCCGGTCCGGCCATATGACCATTCCATTCCATTGGTTCAAGGAGCTCGACCAGTCAACATCAGGCCCTATTGATATCCACCAGCACTTAAAGATGAAATAGAAGCCCAAGTCTCACAAATGCTTCAGCAAGGTCTCATCCAGCCCAGCAGCTCTTCCTTCTCATCTCCAGTGCTGCTGATGCGAAAGAAGGACGGATCTTGGCGTTTTTGTGTTGACTATCGATACTTGAATGATCTTACAGTCAAGGGCACTTTTCCTATCCCTATTTTTGACCAACTCATGGATGAATTGTCTGGAGCTCGCTGGTTTTCTATCTTGGATCTGTTTGCTGGCTATCATCAAGTCAGACTCAAGGAGGGTGAGGAACATAAGACAACATTCTCCACTCACTCCGGCCACTTTGAGTTTAAGGTCATGGCGTTTGGTCTCACTGGAGCTCCAAACACTTTCCAGCAGGCCATGAATTTGACTTTGGCACCCCTTCTTCGCAAATGTGTGATAGTCTTCTTTGATGATATTTTAGTTTTCAGTCCAACTTATGAGCAGCATTTGATTGATCTCCGAAAGGTGTTTGAACTTCTACAGTCAGAGCATTGGCACATCAAATTATCTAAGTGTTGCTTTGCTCAACAAAAGTTGTCATATCTTGGCCACATTATCAGCTCAGAGGGCATTGCCATAGATCCTGCTAAGGTTACAGCCATTGTTACATGGCCAACCCCCTCTAATGTGAGTGAACTTCACAGCTTTCTGGGTTTGGCTGGTTTTTACAGGAAGTTCATCCGACACTTTGCTGTCATTGCCAAGCCATTGACTAACTTGCTGAAAAAGGGCGCCTATTTTGTCTGGACATCTGATCATCAGCTAGCTTTTGATACCTTGAAGCAAGCCATGAGCTCGGCCCCAGTCCTGGCTATTCCAGACTTTACTAAACCATTTGCGATTGAAACAGATGCATCTAACAATGGTGTCGGTGCTGTTCTTTTGCAGCAGGGACATCCCTTGGCATTCATCAGTAAACCGTTGGGTCCGCGAACTCAAGGTCTGTCCACATATGAGAAGGAGTACATGGCCATCTTATTAGCAGTAGAGCAATGGAGTTCCTATTTATAGCTTGTTGAGTTCCTCATTTTTATGGATCAGAAAAGCTTGATACATCTCAATGAACAGCGCCTAAATACAGTTTGGCAGCAGAAAGTTTTTACCAAGCTTCTTGGGTTACAATATCGCATTATCTACAAGAAAGGGGCTAACAATCGTGTAGCTGATGCTTTATCTCACCGACCACATCCTCCAGAGTCTTGTTTTGCCGTTTCTTCTGCCATTCCACAGTGGTGTGCTGAAATTGTGGCCGGCTACTCTTCTGATCCTCAAGCACAACTTTATATAGCACAACTGGCTGTGGACCCCTCTGCAGTGCCCAATTTCACCCTTCAGAATGGGCTTCTCCGCTACAAAGACCGCATCTGGTTTGGTAACAACAAGAAATTGCAAGTTAAAGTGATCCAAGCTCTGCATACATCAGCAGTTGGTGGCCATTCAGGTGTTCCGGTAACCTGTCGTCGTGTTCGTCAATTGTTTGCCTAGACCGGACTGAAATCTGATGTGCATAACTTTGTCACCACTTGTCCTACTTGCCAGCAGTCAAAACCCGATCGGTCTCGCTATCCAGGCCTGCTGCAACCACTCCCTGTACCGTCCTCTGCTTGGCAGTCTATCTCCATGGACTTTGTTTTAGGCCTTCCGCAGTCTCATGGGTACAATTGTATCTTGGTCGTAGTGGATCGCTTCTCCAAATTCAGTCATTTTCTTGCCCTTAAGCATCCATTCACAGCACTGGGAGTGGCTAAGCTCTTTATGCAGCAAGTCTACCGCCTTCATGGTTTGCCCTCTTCCATCATTTCTGACCGTGACAAAATATTTCTAAGTACTCTATGGCAAGAATTGTTCAAGTTCACGGATGTCCAGCTGAAGATGAGCTCCGCATACCATCCGCAAACGGATGGCCAAACAGAGCGCGTGAATCAATGTATGGAAACTTTTCTTCGCTGTTTTGTTCATGCTACTCCTGTCAAATGGTTTGAGTGGCTTCATCTTGCTGAGTTTTGGTATAATTCTAGTTGGCACTCGGCACTGGATCGTTCACCATTTGAAGTCCTCTATGGCTATTCTCCTCGATATTTTGGCATTGATGCTATTGATGCATGCCCATCGGTTGAGCTCACTGACTGGCTGGAAGACAAACTGGTCATGCAAAACTTGATCAAGCAACATCTGTTACATGCTCAACGTCGCATGAAAGACCAAGCTGACAAAAAGAGATCGGAAAGAACTTTTCAGATTGGTGATTGGGTCTATCTCAAGTTGCAACCGTATGTCCAGTCTTCTGTGGCCCCTCGTGCAAATCAAAAGCTGTCGTTCAAGTTCTTTGGTCCTTTCCAGATTGCAGCTCGAGTTGGTTCAGTAGCATACCGGCTCCATCTTCCACCAACTTTACAGATCCATCCAGTTTTCCATGTATCACAATTGAAGCAAGCATTACCAGTTAAGCATCAAGTGGCTGAACTTCCATCCTCGTTGACTGGATTCCAGGTTCCTGAACAAGTCCTTCAGCGTCGTGTTTCTGCCAGCGATTCCTCTACTGTGGTTCTGCAGGGCCTCATCAAATGGTATGGCCTTCATCCATCATTAGCTACATGGGAAGATCTCGAGCCTCTCAAGCAACGGTTTCCCAACGCTCCTGCTTGGGGTCAAGCAGGTCCTAAAGGGAGAGGGAGTGTCAGGGCAGCTCCTACTGTACCAGCAGTGCCTGAAGACGGCCCATCAGCGGAGCATCGCTCGGCAACAGCACAGAGGAAGAGTGAACGTGTTAAGCGTCCAAGTACTCGTACTACTGGGCCTCAATGGGCTTGATTCCTAGGTCTAGAAGCAGCTGTGCTGCTGGAACAGCCCACCGGTAAACCGGATGTATATATGGGGAACCATACGCTCACAGAAGGGAACAACATGTATGAACCGAACAAACCAATCTATAATCATTCGTCTGAACTCAATCTCGTGCTCTGCTTCTCCTTCCTAAGTCTGTCCTCCTTTTCCCTTCCCCTGCTCAGTTATCCTAACAATATTATATTCTGTAAAGAGAGCAAGCACTGTGCCAGTTGATTACAGGGCCCCTGAAAGTGGGGACCTTCTATGTCAGCTAACCGGCGCATTGAGATCACTGACAGATAAGTCATCGATCTGCCGAAAGCCATAAGGAGCCGAAGGAACAAATATTATTGTCGACACATACCAGACGAAAGGAGGCCATCGGATGGAAATTATTGTAGTATACTTATTATTGATATGATGGTCGATCATCCTTATACATTTGGTGCGAGAAGCCTCGGCTTATGACAGCCGATCTCAAGGTAGAAAGGATCTTCAAATCGAAGCACAAGCATCAGGCCTGGAGGCCAATTGTGTTTATCTTTGTTGCTTATACGAAGCCAATTGCATCAGCTCTCTGCTTGCCGCATAGCTGGTGCCCGTTGCTGTCATGTTCTCTGGAAGCATTGATAAAGGTTTCAACAGTAGGATGGCTAATGGAGTTGATAATGAGCTGGTGTCACGAGCATTATGGCATGATGAAATTTTCATTCAGTTGGATTTCATTGGCCGGATTTGGTCACACGAGATTGTTTGTCACGAGCAGATTGGACAACAGCTCGGCTGATATCCGTGGAAGATTTGTACATCGATTGGCTGATTAACAGCCGATAAAAAGTTTCTTATATTATTGGCTAAATAACTATCGGTTTCTACGTAATAGCCGATAGAAGAAGAGTGTACATGCACGAGGAGATGTGCATTTGGAGTCCAGCTTCAGTTATCCAGAGTTTTTGGCGGTTCCATCATCTGATGTCTCTAGGATTACTTGGGCATACGAATCCAGGCACGACAAGCTCACGAGATGAAGTTGGAGAGCCACAGATACAATAGGTCTATTTCTGTACCAGGTACTAGAGGTACATGATGAGCCAGCTCAGCCAGAAGAGCAGTATGCACCAGCATCTTAGGGAAAAGAATTCGATCGTAATTCAAAGGATGGAAGCTTAGATTATTTGATCGGAGAAGGAAACAAATTTTGAATATGGAAACGCGCATATCCAGAGGTCACCCGGTGCATCACGTCATCCAGCTGCATGCATGCGTTTCGAATTTATTGGTGCCCATGGAAATTGATTAAGAAATACGTGTAATGGACTGAGCCGGTAGTTAATTATTGCATGCCATCATTGGAATCGGCTATTCAAGGGAATCGACTATTTGGAAATCGACTATGCAAAGCCTAATCGGCTTGTTTTTCGACAAGGACCGGCCAGGAGAATCAAAGAAGCTAGCCACCATGCATCCGTTTTGAGTCTCACGTAATTAATAAAGAAGGCAAAGAAATAGCAAGCATGGATCGGCTGTCAAAAGAAGGCTGATCTTTCACCTCCATCAGCTGATTTAATTTTGGAGAACATAATACAGCCGAAGGCAAAGGCAAAGGATGGGTCAGATACTTGTTTGATCAGAGCAAAAATAGCAACTATGGCCGAACTCAGTAGTTCGGACGTATTTAACAAGGAAGGAAGTTCATTTGCTGCAGATTATAATCATCGGCTAATATTGATGGGGCTAGTTGTATACACACTGACGATGAAAATATATGGAATCTGTTGAGTCGTTAGAGATGGCCGATGTGACCAAATTCGCAAGAACAACAACCGATGCCAAGATAAAATTCTGGTGGAGATGCTCATTGGCTCAGAGTGGAGAAGCGTATATGCAGATATGAGGTACATGCTCTTTTATGTTTGGCTCGTATATTCTTTATTCCTTACTTTTTCTGTCACTTGTGAACAATCTATCATAGGGAAAGCATACTATCTAAGTAGTTGATGAATAAGATATGGTATGATGAAAGAAACCATGCTTCTTTTGCAAAGTACTTGGAATTTTTTCTTACAAAAAAATCAAAATTAATAGCTTGTCTCCTCAATGATGTTGAATTTCCTACCAGAGCCATACATTAGTCTCATTAAAAACCTTCCGCATAAGCTGCTTGCTCTGTGTTGAGTTTTGTCGAGTCTTGTTGACCCTTGTTGAGAGATTTATCATGTTCTCAAGATCAAGATCACGTACACGCCACATATATATGCTGCTTCTATACTAGAAGTACGCAAAAACATATTTTTCATCCACCTCAAAATGTTCTGCTCCTACACTGGGAGAAGACAAAATATGTTAGGTTTTATTAGAATAAATACTCCAAGTTCTTGATAATATTTCTCTCAAAAAATTTGTTATAAAGAGAGACATGGGTTATGCGAAAAAAATAGAGACAAAAGAAGTTCAAAATAAATAAATAAATAAAGAAAGGAAAAAGAAAAGGATGAGAAAAGATAGCCTAGGTTCTCGCAAAATGTTTCATAAGAGAGAAATATATTTCAAAGAGCATAATAGAATTATGTTAGCCACCAAATATTCCCCGCACATGCACATCTTGATCTAAGAGTATGACATTTCTCTCCTTGGATCCGAGATTTGACCTTACGATATATGCAAGGTAAGTACGCTACATATTTTATCCCTACCTAAAACTCCACATAAGCTTTTTGGGATAAGAAGAGACAAAACAATGGTTTGACGAGGAACTATACACATTGAGCGATCTCAGAGAATCATTTGAGGAGCAAAGCTATGTTTTAATTTGAAAATCTGTCAAAAAACCCAAGTTTTCTGAGCAGGAGATGCAGGGATGACTGGATTCTAATCCGTTCCATTCCTCAACCACCCAAGATGGTGTGGTAGACACTTCAAAGTTCACATGTGTAGGAGAGGTTTGGAATAAGATAATATTACTGCCAATAAATTCCTCAGCTCTATGGAAAAAGACCATAGGCTAAGAGTTATTGGATTATATTAATGTGATGTTGATCAGTCAGCAACCTTCCCAATAGAAACTCCATCGGCTATAAAGGGGAGCCGATTACTCTAATAAAGACCACAGCTGCTGATGTCGAACAACAAGTCAATCAAGCTGCTGGAAACCAGTTGGAGATATCAAGCTGCATGGGATGATAATAGAAGGATATCATCAGAGAAGCTAAAAAAAAAGGGGTGAACGAGAATTCCAGTTATCTGATACTTAATGGTCAATAGCAAAGAAGAGGCCGATGTCTGATTATTACCTCTAGATGGCTGATCGTATAATTATAGACTCAGGGGCCAACCCCTAATCAATGAATGGTCGAGAACTCAGGAAGGTGGAATCCAAGCAAGTCATCAAAGGTATCGGCTCATGAAAGCCGATTACATGATACGTATGAAGATTGACTTTGATATTATCAAGACCAAGAAAGAAGATGATTGATACATTCCTCCGTGTTGCGATCAGATATCATTGATTCAGGAAAGGAAACCATTGGATCAAAATAGTTCGAAGCATGAAAAATTCATACTCTGAACTAGAGGAGCCTGTGTTTACACCAAAATTTGGTAAGCTTACCCTAAAAAAGAGAAGATTGGCCGATCATGTCAAAAACAAGAACGTTTCCTAAATAAGGGATATTTCATGGCCAAGATGTTGATCTGTTGCAGAACGCAGCTTTGGCACATGCACAGGATCGTTTCGAAAATCAGATGTGATTGCCGATGCTCAAAAAGAAAATGAAATATTTTATTTAGATGGCCTCACGTATGCGGAAGGCAACGATGGAAAGATAGCTTACAAAAGAAAGCTTGGTTACGGAAAGCACAAGATATTGGCATGTACTACGGCAGCAAAGGGAAGAAAGATTATTTAATTGATTCCAATTGCCATACGAGCTGAGAACCAAATCGATTTCTATTTACCAGCTAAGTCTATGGAAGTCATCTGACAGGTGCACGAGATGGTGATTAATTAAAGAAAGGAGCACATATCGGGAATTGGAGATTGGTAATAATGTGGCCTGGCCGCATATATTTGCATGGCCACGTTTGCAGAGCGTGCATGGGAGACCCGGACTCGGCTCAACGGAGATATATTCTTAGATTATATTTCCGTCTTTATTTTTTAGTCATGTTTGTACACGGCAAAGACCAGCCGACTCATGTATATGTATATATATACACGAGTTTACGACATATTGTAAGAGCAACAATCAATCAAATATAAGTCAATTACTTTTTTCGGCTTCGGCCACCTCTTAGGAGTAGGAGTAGAGTAGATCTCGGTGAGTTCTTCAGCAAGTACGGCTGCATCGATCCGGTCGACCTCCACTGCTTGTTGTAAGTACCGTCATGGTTTATACCTCTGTTCGTATGGCTGCATCGATCCGGTCGACCCCTACTGCGGTTTTGGTATAAGCTAGTTATCGACTCTTGCCTAATTCAAGTATGACATGTGTGATTCTGCCTCACACCCCACTGCTTGAATTAGATCAAGGTCAAGTTATCGCCTCTACCTTAATATGGCAGTTTTTGGTAGATTCATTAAGTTACCGATATTGTTTATTGCTTTCATTGTTTATCTAATTACAGCAATATCACTATGCCCGATTGAGATTGATCTGGATCGGCCTTATATCTTATTTGACTCATCGTTTGCTAATCTAAAACTGATCTAATCCACATCTTAAGCGATGAGTTATGTTTGTATCGGCTGTTTTGCATCAATCTTAATCGTGCATAGCGTGCGGTTAAGGCATGTTCGATCTCAAGTAGATCTATTAGTTAATGAAAACCGTTCCATGGCCCGTCATTATGGCCTGTGGGATTCTGCGTCTCACCCCACTGTTGGTACCGTGGAGTGGGGATCGTTGGTTGGTAGACCCACTCCTGAGGAGACATGACCTTAACTGTGCGCTATGCCTGAATCGGCTGTTTAGCCGATATCAAGCGCTTTCACGAGCAGTTCACATCACGAGACCGTTGAAGTAGAGATAAGTTGAAAGATATGTTAGCCCCATGATCTTATTATTGTATTACGGCCTGCATGATTCTGCCTCATGCCCCATTGATATTAGTAATGAGTTAGGGTCATCGAGTCTATTGTTGTTTATACGGCCTGCATGATTCTGCCTTGTGCCCCACTGGTTATGGTGATAGATGAGATCTAATATGTTTATTAGATTTATCTCTATTAAATGGTTAAATGATGTTGAATTGTTTTTTATATCAAAAGGAGTTCGGTTACTCGTAATCATTGGCTTAGTATGGACCAATCATCATTGATATCTTATTGCCATTGATTAATATTTGTTTAATGATATTTATCCTGAATGACAACCGATTCTTCTTATACGCCACCATGAGCTCTAACTGACTCATTCTCATGAATATACTGGAATCGGCTATTTAGCCGTTTTCCTTTCATATCGGCTCTCATAGCCGTTCATTCGGGACTGTCTGGCAACACCGGCAAGTTCCGCCCTTAATTACTGATGAACTTTCTCTTCTTATCAATTACAGGGTCAAATTGACTAGCACGCCTCGGGAGAATTGCGCAAGATCGACCATCCCTGCGCTGAAGCTAGGCGGATCTGCTCCATCGAGCGGATCCTTCCGGCTTGCTGCGTGTGTCCTCGGCACGGGACGAAATTCTGTGTCGACAAAATCTTATGATCTTCTTATTGTCTGTGTGTATTTCAACCAAATCTTAACAAAGCTTGCAGTTGAATCTTCCATTCAAATTAATCTCAAGGTGCCTTGGGGGCTGGGGATAAAAACCTGTGTTATTTTTTTTGAAAGTGTCAATTGACTGGTTGGCCACTGCAATGATCAGGACCATTGCCAAGCTGATGGTACCTAAACATCATATATTTGGAATGAATGCAGCTATTGACTCCAGAATTTTGCAGCACCTGTGCTTTACAGCTATGAATGATAAATATTTTAGAGAGCCACACTTACACCTTGAAGTTAGGAGTGCCGGTTAAAATGCAAATGAGATATTGAGACTGACTTGGTAAATTTTGTGTGGCACAGTGGAGTTGTTTAAGTTTCCAAGGTGCTACTGTGTTGATTGTTGTTTCTAGCTTCAGTTTGTACTTATTGTCAATTTGTCATGTTCCTGTGTATATTTTGACATGGCCCTTATATGCAATTAATTCAACCTTTTTTCTAACTTTAGACTTGCTTAATCTCATAGGCTGGTACCTTTGGCTCATCTATTGGAGTGGAAACTCCGGATGAAACAATAAGTAGGATCGCTTGTGGAGTATTTCGTGGCCATCCGAATGGGACTACAAGTGGTGGAGTAAATGTGACAAGTCCAGTGAATGGAAGTACAAGTGGTGGAGGCACGTACTCTCCTCCTGCAGAGGAAGATTAATTTCCGTTCTTTTGATTGTTGTCAAACCATGAGTTGTAGTTGTTATTGCTGGTTGCATATTTTGTTTTAAGTACTGGTGGGCACCAAAAGGAGCAGCAGGTCTTGCAGCATGGTTGTATTATGATAATATTATAACTCTAAATGTATGGATTTATGGTTATACATTGGATGAAATGAGTACTGAATTATGTTTTCATGTGTGAATTTGAATTAAAAATATTTTTGTATTTGAATTCAAATATAAAATCATATTTGAATTCAAATATAAATCCTGTGTAAAAGAATTGATTGAAGTATTGTCCTTTATGATATATTCTTTCCCTAGAGTTCTAAGAGCATCTCCAAGAGTATCCTAAATCTTCTCCCAATCTTTGTTTTTTAGCAAGATTGGAAAAAATCATTCTCCAATAACTTTTAATCCATCCTCTTAATCTTTTAACACTTGGGAAAAACTCTCCCATTGCGCGTAACTTTACGCGTACTCCCCGTCATGCGTATCCCTCCTCGCGCTGGTTTTCTCCGGGAGTCGACGTAGTCCCGCTCCGCGGGGTCGTAGACTAGGCCCAGGTCGAGCGCCTGCTGCGGATGGACGAGGCCGGCACCGCCGCCATCGGCGTCGCGCTGGCTCTGGCGCCACCACCTCTGCGGACGTTGTCTACGATGGGCCTGCCATGGCTGTCGAGCGTCGTCGCAGTCGTCATCAGCGCGCCGCCATACGTGCCCTCCGCTCTTTTCTTTATTGTCTACTGACCGTCGCTTTTTTTGCCTTGAGTAATGGATGGTCTGGGGAGGAACCACGGGCAAGGCCTTGGGAGGAACCAAGGCCGGTGGACGGTCATCGGAGCTGCATGCAGATTGATCTTAGTTTGAGTTTGGTCATCTTCTCATCCTGACCTGGTTACAAAACGCAGCTTCATTCTTCTTCGTTTTCGTTATCATTCTGATTTGCTTGCACGTCGTGGCGGACGCTCGCGTCAGTCGCCGCGGCACTCCACCTCATCATAACCGCCCCCGGCCAGCCATGTGCAAGGACGTGGACACGCAGGCAGGGCGAGAGGTGCGGGAGGAAGAGAGCATCCCGGAGCTTGAGGAGGATGACGCCGTCGTGAAGCAGGTGGCCGGTGAGTTCTCAGCGCCCCGGAGTGGCGCACGCAGCCGACGCAGCTCAGCTCAGTGGCGTCAGCAACAATTGTCGAACCAGCCGACCAAGTGGTGCCCAACGACAAGCAGATCAGGAGAGGATAAAGTTTTGGAATCTAATTTTCGGGAAATGTTGGAGTGGCATCTTTTTTCTGCCTCCCAATATGCTTTGGGAAGGTTGGAAAACCAGTTTTTTAGAAGTATTTTTTTGGGTATTCTTGGAGATGCTCTAATTCCTAGGGAAAGATTGCTAAGGAAACTACCTCTCCACGCTGTCTAGCTTTCCACATCGACTGGGAGCTGCGTATCTGAGGAAGTTTCCCTAGGGGATACAACCCTAGGCAAAGAATGTTTCCCTACCGTTTCCACCAAAACCGTAGGCCTTTGCCGTCGATTTCCTCCCTAGGGGGCTTTCCCTACCAAATACTCTAGGGAAATCGTTTCCCTACGGTTTTTCAGCCTTTCCCTAGGATTATTAACCCTATGAAAACTAGTTCATTCTAATAGTTATAGTTGTCCATGCAGTCCGAGGCACGACGGCACGGCACGAAGCCCGCTTTTTTAGCCCGACACGAGCACGGCATGGCCCGGTGACGTACGGGCCTGGGCTGGCCCGGCCCGAGGGAGCAGGCTGTGCACTGGCTGCTTTTCGCCAGCCCGGGGCTGGCACACGCACGGCACGGCCCGGCCTCCCCCCCCCCTCCTCCTCCTCCTCCTCCCCCCCTCCAGGCCAGCGGCCCCACCGTCCCGCCTCCCCCCCCTCATATATAAGCCAGACGCCCAGCCAGCGCCGCTGCTCTCCCAGCCAGCCCCACGCCCCGTCGCTCCCACCCCGAACCCTAACTCCTTCCCTCCCCCTCCCCGCCCGCCCCATGCAGTCCCCTCCCCAGCCTCAAGCCCCTCAACCACTTTCATGGAGTCGCGGCCTCCCGTGTGCGCCCCCTCACTCGCTCGTCTTCTTCCCGCGATGCACCCTTCACTCGCTTGTAGCCTTGTCTTCCTCCCACGACGCGGCGTGGACGGCCTCTCCCTCCCTCACGGCCTCCCGACGGCAGCAGTGACGCGTCGAGCGCCGTTGCGGCGACGTCGAGCTCGGCAGCAGCAGCAGCGTCGAGCGGGCGGCCTCCTCCATCCTCCACGGATCCGGCCTCCTCCATCCTCCTCCTGGCTCCTGCCGCCGGATCCGGCGGTCGCCGCCAGCTCACCACCTCCCGCGACTCGAGCAGCTCGCGCCGACGGCCTCCCCTCCCCCACCTCTCTCTCTCTCATTCTCTCTCTCTCTCTCTTTCTCTTGGGCTGTGGTTGCGGGCTTCGGGATAGCCCGGTCCGCACGGCCGCTCTCGCACCCCGCTTCTCCCCACACGCGACGTGGGAGACGGGCCTCCTGCCCTCCTGGCCACCCGCCGCCGCCGTTGGAGCACGTGGCCGATCTGAGGACCTCGTCCTCCGTCCTCTCTCCCTTCCTCTGCTGATGCGGGCCTTGGGCCGGCCTGGCCTATTAAAAAGGCCGTGCTTTCCGGGCCGGCCCGGCACGAAAAGTGGCCCGACGGGCTGTGCATGGGCCGTTGGCTAGGCACGGTGGACTGGGGCGGCACGGCCCGTCGTGCTCTACCGTGCCGGGCCGGGCCGGGCGGCCCGAATGGTCATCTTTACAAATAGTGTAAGCAAATTGCTGACGTGGTAGTAGATTTTGCGTAAAGATAAGGCAAAATAGAGAAACCGTTTCCTAACAGAGAAACGAAGTCTACGCGTCGGCCGATGCGCGAGGAAACGAGCCAATCTGCATTGGGGAGAAACCGCTCGTTTCTTTCCTTCTCCGCCTAGATTTCCTGCTCCAGCTGCGCTGCCGCGTCCCTCCTCCGTGGCTCCGTCAAGCGCGACGTCGGTCATGGTCTTGACGAAGCTCGTTCCCTCTCGTCGGTGAGGAGGATGGTGCGGCGGCCATGCTCGTCCAAGCCGAACTGCCCAGCCCACTTGCAGATTCATATATAATATGGAGAAACTAACGAAAGAGATCGATCTAACCAGTCACCACGGGACAGGTATTCTCAGCGCACGCACCTGTTGTTGACTGCGCGCTGTCCTGATTGAAGGAGGCGCAGATGATCTGCGAGTCTGCGACGGAGACGAGTTGCTCACCATCGCCGGCGCGGTGAGAATCGGGAGCTCTCCGATGCCACCAGACGTCTGGACGGCACGCATGTGATGGTAGCTAGCTACATGTCGTCAGTCATAGCGGCTCCGACGCCGATTATAAACGAAGCGGAAGGTCAGGACGAGCTCGCCGAGGACGCTCCAGAAGAAGTCTGGCTCTGACGCCTCGCCGCCTCAGCGTCAGCTTTGCCATCTGTATTTTGTGCAACTATACGCATGTGTCGCTGTGCGTGAAAGAACGAAAGCAAGCTATCATCGTCAAAGCACAGGATGGACATCAGAGTTATCTTGTTGAACACGAGCTAGATACTACTAATTTGTGGCCATGTGACTGCTACGTGTATCCTTGCCACAGCTAATCATGTTCTCTTTGGCCCCGTTCGGTTCGCTGAAAAGATAAAAACACTATTTCGACTGAAAAAATAAGCTGAAAAGTACGGATTATAAGACAAGCTAAACAGGGCTGATTGTAAAACATTCACGGTGCATTAACTTTTTTTTTGTCTTATAGAAACTACTCTAGAAACTATGGCCTTGTTTAGATGATGGTTGGGAATTAGTATTTGACACTGTAGCACTTTCGTTTGTATTTGACAATTATTGTCCAAATATGGCTTAACTAGGCTCAAAAGATTCGTCTCGTAATTTACAATCAAACTGTGTAATTAGTTATTTTTTTATCTACATTTAATACTTCATATATGTGTCCAAAGATTTAATGTGATGAAGAGAGAGAGAGTGAAAAAACTTAATCTAAACAAAGCCTATACATCGGAAGAGTTGAGTCTATAATGCAATTTATTGCTCTTATAAACTACGCTAGAAACTGTGGCATTAGGACTGCCCTTATACACCACGATTTCATGGATTTTTTTCCCCAAAAGGAAGCAGGAAAAAGAAAGATTTCACCCACCCTGTAGGTTGCGCGAAAGAGATGGCATTCTTTGCCCGGAGCATAGGGTGATCGAAATATAAATAATCAGCATGTTCCTTTTCAGCTTCTTTGTTTGTATCTGGCTTATAATCCATGACTTCAACAGTATGGATTATAAACCGATTCAGCTGAAACGAATACTATCAGAGAACGAAATACTATTTCTACCTTTTTGACTTCCCTAACCCTCAAAACCTTTTTGACTTCCCTACCTACAATAACTTCTAACGCGTCACTCCTTGCCTTCCCGCACGTCTTCTGTCATGCCCGAGCGCCGAAACGACAGCGACATTAGTACACCGAGGCCACGTTTAGTTGGTGCCTGATTCGGCGCCGGCCGAATTGGTGGAGGTATTGTAGCTACAGTACATTTTTGTTTTTATTTAGTAATAATTGTCTAAACATTGACTAATTAGACTTAAAACGTTCGTCTCGTAAAGTACAACTAAACTGTGTAATTAGTTTTTGATTTCGTCAACATTTAATACTCCATACATATACCGCAAGTTTAATGTGATAGAGAATCTTCTTTTTGCATAGTGCCAAAGTTGGTAATTTGATGGAACTAAACAGGCCCCGAGACACTCCCCTGTTCTCTGACCTTTTTCAAGCACGACGCCGGCCGCCACCGGCTAGCAGCACGGTAGCACCAATGATGCAGAGATCCACCCACGTATCTGCAGGCCCTATCTGGATAGATTATTTTCGCCGATGGCTTCCAGGGCAGGTCTTGTTCGGATACGTATATGTATTTATCTTGATTCATATATAATGAAGTGGAATTAAACTAAATTTTATTTTATTCCACTCTAATACGTATAGATTAAAATGAATACACGTATATCAAACAAGGTTTCAATTGAATTGTCGTTGATGTCTGAATCTTGGTTGAGACCAAAGCTTAATGACGCCATGGAAGAGCAGAATTCTTGCAAAGACATGTGCAGGAAGAAGGAAATATACCATCGCTGGTGATAGGGAAATTAGGTGCCTTCAGCCGGTTCGGCAGTTGATTCTGACAGCGGCTGCAGCTGCTCTTTGTCTCACAGACTCACCGTGCTGACAGCAACAACGGCTGCTTTTACAAGCCCGGCACCACCATCGGCTAGCACCAATGCAGATCCGCATCCATGATCTCAACTCTCGTGCCTATTTGATACGTATGTATTCATCTAAATCCATATGTGTTGAAGAATATTAGAGTAAAATTAAACTAAATTATATTTCATTACATTCCAACCCACGTGGACTGAGATGAACATGCATCAAACAAGACCTCAAATGAAAACACGACGACTGACTATATATATATTATTCACTACCCGAGCTCATTCCCTCACCCGCGCGCAGGAACGAAGCCTCACTCACGATCGGATGCCCAGCCGGCCACCCACACTCTCTTTTTTTCATTCGGATTTTTTATCCGAAGCGACAGTTTATTTTCTTTCGGATATATTTTTTTGACCCGAAACAGTTGTATTGCTTGGCCGGGTTTTTTTTACTCACGTCGCACGTGTGGTTGCAATAATTGAGAACTTTTTTATGGTTTCAATAATTAAGTTTTCGTCCTTGCTTTGATGGTTCCCAACTCGCAATAAATGGTCACGTAACTTTGTACTAGTATTTAATTGTTGTTAGTTTGGTAAGAATCAAAACCGGCGTGTTTACCAATACATCAAAAAATATTGTTTCACAGGATCATATGGAACTTTTTTTTAATTAGATCCAAACGACCAAAATGATAAATACTATTTTAATTAGATCTTTTTTAACCACTAGACATGCACATACGTCACGTATGTTTATTAAAGCCATATTACAATGTCAAAATGTTATTCTTTCTACAAATCAATTCATATATATGACAAACATACCGCATTTGCACACGTTAGAGGAGGCTTTTTTTTCTCAGAGGAATGAGTGAGCACTTGCAGAACATTTTGCAAAAAAAAAAAAAACACGCAAAGCATATACAGTCTAATGATCGTCCAATGTTGTGCAATGGAACAATCAAATGTTAACCATCTATAGAATTATAGCTAGTAGGCAGAACACCACTGTCCATGCCAGGTTCTTGTCGTGAGCTTGTGCCTCAGCCCTCAGGTCTTGTGCAGCGCACACATTCTTTGCAATTATTTTTGCCTTGCTTATCTCATCACCTTTTTGCTTGATCACCTCCTTTGCTAGATAGCTTCATTGTAGAGCTTAACGGCCAATATGCGAAAAAATGTTGTACAGTGAGCCCTTCAGTTATCAAAATAGGATTGTACATAGACCCTTTAATTATCACCATGCAGAATGTTTCATATCAACGGAAGGATATGTCCCTGGATATGACTAAAGTCAGCGCAACCAAGAATTTCAATTAATTCAAGCACTCACAATATTTTGGTTACTAGACCTACATCAATATGATCAAGGCACCAAAAGGAAAAATTAGATTTATGCTATAACAAAATAATCATATTGGCCCTTTCCTGCCCACATTCATTAGTGCAAAGCTACCGGATATTCTCCCAAGTCTCAACATAAGAAAAACACTCCCAAGTCCCAACATGGTAAAAAAACACGATCTCATTCATTGCCTAAACATGCAACATTGCATGACAAATACATATAGATCAAAATTTGAAAAATTTATTACTAAATACTAATTAGAAATTATGATGAAAGCATATATATATTAAATTAGGAAAATTTATTGCTAAATACAAATATGTGCTTGTGTAGGAGCCCAGAGACTGAAGAGAAACATACAGGATAAAGATATTATTATTAGGAATGATTTATAGCTTTGTTGAGAGTAATGCATGAATATGTTGTCATTACTAGGTTGTGATTCACTTATCACATTATTAGTTGAGGATGTTGTAAATCATATACTTATTACATTATAGGCAGATGAGGATATGTACCGGCAACTAAGCCTGTGGACTTCTGTTTACAGGATAAAGGTTTTACATTACTTACCTTTGGGGCAAATCTTGATTAATAGGAAAAGATTTAGATGACTACACACTTGCTAAAGTTCTGAAATTTGGTGTTGCTCTAAAAAAATTATTATCTCAAGAACAGGTAAAGTTGCACATATTTAGCAATGGCAGGGTTTTATTTAGGTTCTGATACTCTGACAAAAGGGTATTGCAACAACATATATGATGATGCATGCAAAAGTTCAAATGGAAGGCTGGAGATCACATGATAATATAGTAAAACGGCACAATACTTTTTGTCCTACTAACTTGAAATAGCAACATAATGGTCAGTTCCAATGCAGTGTTGTTTCAACTATAGTTTGAGATTCAAACCTAGTTACCTAGTTTACTTTTGCATCATATACAACAGTCAGGTGGTCAATAAAAGATAGATAATTTATCTATGAATTGATAGAAAACAGCCAATATTCCACAAGGCTAAAACAAACGACAATGAGCAAAAGCTTCCAGCACTCTCAAACAAGAAGAGCAAAATTTTCCAACAAACTTGACAACAGGAATCTGAATCTCTCATTTGACAGTATATTTGGTTCAACCAATTTCAAGGTAGTAAAAGGAAAGCTGAACAGTGAACAGTGATGACCGAACGCTGTGTTTACAGCATCCGTCAACATCAGTAAGGTTCCGGAGAGGAAATTTGAGGACCGGACGCGTCAGGTCCAGGAGGATCGGACGCTCCTCTGCGTCCGGTCACTCCAACGGCCCTCTCTGACAGGGTGATGCCACGTAGCCGTTGGCTACTGACCGACGCGTCCGGTCACAAGGACCTGCGCGTTCGGTCACCCTAAAAAATACAGAGTTGGACCCCAACCATTATGTTTTGAATGGGGTGGTATAAATACATATCCTACTCGTCCAGTTGAGTGCTCTTGCCCATTTGTTCAGCTAAGAAACATCTTTGGAGTGCAAGGGAGAGCAAGAACCTAGTGAGGTGATTGAGATTTGATAATCCAAGATTAAGGACCTCATTAGTGCATAGGGAGTAGCAAGTGTGCATCCACCTTTCTCATTAGGCTTGTCTTGATCAAGTGAGAGTTTGTGCTTGTTAGTCTTGGTGATCGCCGTCACCTAGACGGCTCGGTGGTGATTGTAAGCTTGGTGATCATCCGTCGAGCTTGTAGATGACCCAAGTCATGGTGTAAGCGGTTGTGGGTGATTCACCACAAAGGAGTGTTAAAGAATCAGCCCGTAGAGAGCACTTGATCCTTGCGCGGATCAAGGGGAGCTACACCCTTGCGCGGGTGCTCCAACGAGTTCCAGTGGGGAGTGGCGACTCTCCGATACCTCAGAAAAACATCGTCGCGTTCCTCTCTCTCTTTTTACTTCAAGCATTTACATTTGAGCAATTCAATTCATGTCTTTATATTCTTAGAATTGCTATGTTAGAGTAGGATTGAACCTAGGGTGCAAAACTTTTGTACGGTAGAACAATAAAAATACTTCTAGGCACAAGAGGGTAAAATGGGCTAAGTGTAGGGCTTAATTATTGAAAGAAATTTAGAATTAGCCTAGTCCCCCCCCTCTTGGACATCTTGATCCTTTCATTTTGCATTCAAAGAACCCCTTCACTTTGAATAATAATATGCACCAAAAAGTTTGAACAATCATAGTAGCTAGCATAATAAGCTCCATTGTTAACTCAACACAACAACATATATTTGCAATCAAATTGAAGGATGGAGATGCACGCTTATAGCATGTTTTAATCTTAAGTGTGAACATGCAATACTCAAATATTTTTTTACGTAAAAAGGGCAATACTCAAATGTGTAGATGAAAATTGTATTCACTCGCAAATTTGGACTAAAACGAGTTTACAAGTGGATACAATCCAACAACTACAGCATGGTTTCCCCTAGGATACATTACATACATCCATGAAGCTATGTCATAGGCAGTGTAGCTAAGAAGGCATCCAGTTTTACATTAGCGGTACGAGACATGAACTTGATGCAGATGGGTGCCTGCGCTTGCGTAAGTGCCATTGTCGACGACAGTAGCATCCCTAGCCCGTCCCCACATATCATCCCCGATGCCACTGCCATTGCGAACACCGGTGCCTTGCTAGGGTTGGTGCACCTCCACAAGTACAACACCAAGCTCCCCACAAACATGTCGATGGGTATGCGCACCGGCATTACAAAGGCGATGGCCACGCAGATGGTGCTCGGAATGTATTGTGCCATGCGCCATCGCTTCCATGTGGCCACCTCCCGGAACACGCTAAGTACCATTGCTAGTGCGAAGAAGAGCTTGCAAAGCCACAAGCTATGCATAGGTAGCTTGTCCTGGCCAGCGCTCAGCATGGCGATGTTGTGGTACACTCAGGCATAGGGCGCGTCAAAGATGTCAGCGTCGCCGTTTTGCACCTTGTAGAAGATCCAGAACATGACTGGGTTGATGATGCACCCGAGTGCTGTGGCGATCGCCTGGCTGATGAACACGGCATGTGGTGAGGTTAGTGTTAGGTACCCTGTCTTTAGGTCTTGCATCAGGTTGTTGCTATTGGACATGGTCCCCATCACGATCCCATAGGAGACGAGGCCAGCGATCACACCACCATCGTTATGACCAACACTTGAATCGATGAGGACCATAGCAAGCTTGCCATAGGTGCCCGACAAGTTCATGTCGGTCACACCAAAGGCATAGGCATCACAAAAGGCAATGACTGGTGCAACAAGGTAGATGAGGGCGACATGGCTGTGCCTCATCTGCGGGTAGAGGTACGGTATGGCAATGGTGGAGACCACCGATAGGAGGATGTAGCAGATGATGTTGACCGAGTTGGATATTTGGTCCCATACGAACACTTGTGCCCTACGGCGATCGTCGAAGGTCTTCTTTGTCTTTGGTTGCTCAGCAGCATTGAGGCAGTGGAATGGCAACTGCGTGTCACTATCAACTTCGTTATCACCTTGAATTGGTTGCCTGCGCCTCTTGCACATGGTGTACAATGTGCATAACACAATTGATAGGAAGTTGGAGAGGCCATCAGCGAGTATCATGGACACTCCAATGAACACCTTATAGCCCCTGATGCCGCTAAGGTTGTTGGAGCTAAGGTCCAAAGGGTACCAGATACCCACCTTCGTTGCAAGGTATGGTGAAACGATCCCCCATGAGATAACACTCCCAATGAACATGGAGACAGTGATGATGTATGGGCACATCATACCGATGCCAATATTGGACATGGAAAAGTCAAAGTAGAATCTGGTCAAGGAAATGGAATGCAAAGTTGTTAGTTCCATACATACACAAGGTTTGACAGGTTATTAGTCTATCTTATAGTCGCGATAGTTGTTGTGTACCCATGTTTATATGCCTCAAGGCCAAATATAGGGAACACTTTGAAGCCACAGTCCTTTGCAGCAGTGAAAAACCACTAGAAGATGTTCCACATTACGGTTCCCCCCAATGATCTAAACAACATCTCCACTTGTTTCCTGTAAGTAAATAATCATGGTGACATAACTAAATAAGCATGCATACGTGTTTGATAAACCAAAAGCATTCATTTATTCATTTTGAGTTCCTTCAGCTGATGATACTTGCCTTGCCTTACTGACGCCTTGAGGGGTATGGAAGCTATTTATTAGGTGTGCCGTGGTCATTCCACTAGGGAATGTCAACCGGTGTCGAATGATCATGACCTTCCTGAAGGGCATGAGGATGAACAAGCCAGAAAAACTAACAAGGAAGAGAAAAGCAATCAGTCGGCCAATGCTTGGCTCGATAACGTTTTTCTCATCCTTAATGTCTCCTCTAGGCGCATTCTTGCTCATCGCGAGGATGTACGTACCAAACCCACCAAAACATGAGTGTGACGTGGTTTACGACCCATATAATTGGACAACAACATGACTGATTATAGTAAATAAAGTTTTTGCATGCAGTGCTTATAGAGATATACCACCGAATGTAATGGCAGAGTAGGCGACAACACATGTCTGAATGACGGTATTCTCTTGGCGAGTGAATGGTAGGTATGGCAATTCAAAACAATCAAGAGCTTGGATCCATGCCCGGATGAGGTAGAAACCAATGAGGCCAGCTGGGACAGTGAGTGACGGGAGGAAGCCTGAGTTTAGGCTGATCTTCATGGCGACGGCGCAGAGGGCAACACCAAGGATAAAGCTAACCACTATTGATCGTGGTGTTATGGTCTCTGACAATGATGGGATTGGATCCGCCTCAAATGCACGCTCCGTCGAGACGCTTTCCTGCGCACAATCGACTTGCTCCATTGTAGGGGATTACTAAGTTCCTTTTGATGGAGGAACAAATGTGATTTAGTTATTTGTTTGATTCTGTGTGCATGTCTTTGGTCTATTAATTAATAAACCTAAGACATACACACAGAATCGAATGCTGGATGCAATGGGAGAGAAGGGGGGAGAGGTGGCATTTTATAAGGAGTCAAGTAGTTAATCAAGGAACACCGTTCCTTCTAACTATAGCATGCATGCTTGCATGCCTTTGTTGTCTTGGAGCTCACTTTAGCTTTGCGTGTGTTTTCATGGCTCCGCGCTTTCCTTCTTTGAGGGTGTAATCTGTAACACACATTAGCGCACGTACACTATTAGCGTTGCATGATGAAACAAAAGTGCAACAAACTTCCCATGCACCCAAAGGAAATGACGTACAGAACCGGACGTGTTGCTACATTGGCCATGTTCGCTTATTTTATAATCCGTCTTTTTCAACTTGTTTTTTTAAGCCAGAACAGTGTTTTCTTCTTCTCACAACAAATTAGTCGGAACAGTGTTTCAGCTTTTTTTTTAACGAAGCGAACGGGACCATTGCTACTAAAAATAGGAGGGATATACTGTAGAGTATAGCATTAACTAAAACTATTATAATTTTGCTAAAAAAACTTGTAAACGCATAACTAATATAAGCCACTCACATGTGTGCACCTTTTCTGTTGCAGGAGAGGAGGCAAAGCTTTTTGTACGTCATGCTTACATTGGTAGAAGGATACCCTGATCTAAATTAAATCCGAATTTTTTGTAGCTTTTATGAAAAAAAATAGTAGAAGGCAGCCTGTGCTAGGGCACTTTTCAATGAGCATGTTCGTTGGTTGGTTTCTGGGCTAATAAGTCCGGCTGGTGCTGGTTTGTTGTGAGAGAAAAACACTATTGACTAACTCATAAGCCCTGACTGAAACCAATAAGTGAACAGGTTGAATGCTTCTACACAGGTGGACCTAATTGTATAGTACTTGCTGTCATCCTGACATTTGTACTCAACATATGAAAAGAAAAGAATAAGGCCCCGTAAATAATAATTTGTAAATATAAATAAAAAATATAAAGCTAATTGGCACTGACCCAGCGTCCTTGATTCCGTACCCGACCGTACGTGGTCTCCTATGAGATGCCGCCGGCCGAATCTTGCTCGTCTTTGTGCTAGTCGGGCTAGATTAGTTTTTTCAGGCCATGATTTTGGACAATAATTATCAAATACAAACGAAAAAAATAACTAATTACATTGTAAATTACCAACATCTTTTGATTCCATGATTGGACAATAATTATCAAATACCGAAAGTCTAAACAAGTCTCGATTCATAAGAATCTAGGAGTTCCACTACTAGCTAGGTGGCAGGCCCCTGCTGAGGGGGTCGGTGAGCTTCTCAACAGTGGCATGCATGGCCTCTTACTGGCCTCTTGACTCCCGCCGCTGCAGCGTCTCGACGTCGAGCTCGTCCATCGGACGGCGCAGTGGCCATGGAGATAGATAGATGATATGGGAGCTCGATCGGCGACGACCTGGAACGTGCCGATCGAGTATATCTCGGTGACAGGTGACCTGCTCGTCGCACTGTAGAAACCTGCCCGAAGAGTGTGCAGGCGCTTGTTGCGCGGAGCTCGATCGAAGACTCCTGGCTGGCTGCAGGCACTGCTCCTTTGGGCCACTCCCGCCGGTAGTAGGAGTAGGACTGTAGGAGGCTAGCTAGGACTCTAGGAGTCGATGCCGATCGCGTCCATTGCGTTAATTAGTGTGGCGTTCGGACTCTTCAGTTTTCATCTAATTAACTAAAAACCGCCGTTGTGTTGGATTCGACCAAACCGTGCTTGGAAATTGCTCTGCAGCTAATTAACTAAAACTTTTGTGGTACATGTGTGACTTTCATCTTCTATATAAACCATAGAGGAAATAAATAGTGTTCTAAGGTCATGTTTGGATTCCTTCGTCTAAACTTTAGAGCTCAAAAATTTTAGAGCACTTTAACTCATTTTTAAGGCCAAAAGTTTCAATTTAAGGTTGGCTAAAGTTTAGAGCTAACTTTAGATCACATGTTTGGAGATTTAGCTCTAAAGTTTAGAGCTCTAAAGTTTTAGATGAGTGAATCCAAACAGGCCCTCAATAGCTGGCTATGAACTTTAGCGGCTAGGTTTTTTTTTCAAATCAAAGCCTAAAAAGGCAATAGCGGGGTAAATTGCCTGCTAAGTCCATTTAGCAGCTTAACAAAAGACATATATCAAACACTAGAGAATTTTACACATATAAACATAAAAAGATGAACCGGGAAATTTTGAACTAGCTCCTCTTTCTAGAGCAGTAGTAGTTTTTAAAATTTGCACAAGGTCCACAATATCAGGATTTTCTAGAGCAAGAGTAGTTTCTTTTGCCGTGCGTGGAGTCCACAGCGCCATGTAAAATTCGCGCACCGCGCAAAAAAAAACAACCAATGAAGGATCAAACTTGGGACCTATCACCTCGGCCTTCACAATGCTAACCAGTCTGGCAGGGAGTATTTGTTGCATGTGAGAAAAACCAAAATCCTATTTAACAAGGGCAAACAGGAGAAAATACACCCTAATTAATCACTCTTTACAATCCTTATTAATGATGTCCAAAACGACTTAAATTTTAAGTATGGAGGGAGTACACGCTGGGTTACATTTGTAGCATAAAACTATCGAATATGAAAAGAAATGTACTCCCTTCATTCCATTGTAAGACGCTTTTTTGTTTTCACTATATATCTAGACCCTAAATGCTTTCCTTCTTTTACGAGATCAGGTAACTTAAGGATTTCTCTTGCAGAAAGATACACTAGTACAATAATCATTTGTAGGGGCGGCTGAAGATCGTTTGTAGAGGCGGCTCAGCCAGCCGCTCCTACCATACCGTCTCTATAAATCATGTATTTATAGAGACGGTTCCTAGCCGCCCCTACAAATCGATTTGTAGGGGCGGCTGGTGTTATCAGCCGCCGCTATAAATCGATTTGTAATGGCAGCTACAATACCAACCGCCCCTACAGTACATTTTTTCGCAAAAAAAAATTTATAATTCAAATTCGACCAGAACATATATTTTTCATGCACAACTCCATCATGACTTATCTTCTTCTACGATTGTACTGAAACTCAAATCTCTACAACATGAGTATGGGTCCAACTACAATGAACATATTACTTAATGCTGACTTGTTAGATGAGGAACTCTACAACATGAGTATTGGTCCGACTGACCATAAAATGCTATCATGCTGCCTAGATAGCTAAAGATGTTAACACCTAAACAACAATGCAAAGAATCATATGCCAAGTCCCCATACTCGCATATTGCAAGAGTCTTAATAACAACAAGATCGTAGTTGTCCCGGTAGGGCAAAAAAACAATGTCCCCAAAAAATTCAGCTTCCTTCTTCAGCTCCACATTCACTTCCTTTCTGCCATGTTAGAGTTAAGAAACACCTTAAGCACAAGCACACAAAACAAACGAAGTAAGCTAAGCATTTGTGATTACATTGAAGTGTTTACCAGTGCAACAAAAAAATGAGCCACCCTGTTTGGTGACTTGAGGACAGCAGACATCCATGTCTATCTCACACCCATACACTCAGCAAAATGATTGGCTGATGACAGGATGCCAATGAAAATCTCAACCGGCTCATCAGGCCTGTAGCATCCTCCAGCACAAACTCCTGCAAGGGCCACAACAAACATAAATTAACTAGACAAGTAGAGGCCAAGTACCGTGCCGATAATCTCAACTGTCCCCAACCACTAATTATTTGAACTAACTGCAATAGATAGTGCACGGCAATTAACAAGCATTCCCCAACATTTCTTACTGCATGAAGTGGGGAAACATATGCACTTACAGTGCGGTAAGGAAACGAAGTGAAATTACAATAGGCATCAGATCCTATGATAAACAGACCACTGAGTTGTACAACAGCAACCACATAGAGAGCAATACAATTAATGACTTTGTGCATTCTCAGCTGGCATAGAGGTCAGAGATTACCTCTATTATCTAAAAATAGGTCACTCTTGGTCATGGTGGGAGCCAAATTATCTTTGGTAGGCACGACAGAAAACACTTATGAATATATAAAACTAGGCAACTAGCCCACAAGTTAATTTAATGTCATGCACCAGATCGTCAAGGCCAAACTAATTTTATAGGCAGTGTATTTGTTTTCTTTTGGATGGCATGGAGAAATCATTGTCATTCAATGGGGTCAACACTCACATGCACATGATCGGAAATGTCCTTGTTCGGCAAAACTAAGATTTGGCAAAATTAATCTGATCGGAAATCACCTGAATGCACCAGATTTGGCATGCATGCCATGCTGAAACCCTTAATTCCAACTAACATGAAGTGGCAAGCAAAACCATTCTAACATCTGTTCTAATATGACAATACTAAAACTAGTCTGAAAGAACAAGTAGGAGGAGTTTCAGGTTTAACCACATCAAGTCTAGAGTACAGAGATTAAAATTTTTCAATTTTTCACCACTTGTTTGATCATAGTAGATATCAGATGAAGTGAAAGAGATATACAAGCAAAAGCTGAAACACTACCTAGAATCTTCCCTTCAACTATTGCAAGATTGAACATCAATCAAATTGGGAGATTCCTGATTGGAGGAAGATAGAAGCAAAACGCCAACTACGGAATTTACAAACAGACCCTACTAACAGTACATGAATGAATAGGATGATGTTTTTACAAGACCTAGACCCTACTGTGATATATCAGTAACTGCAATACTCATTAGAGGTTGACAAACCAAACCATGTAACCTTAATCACAATAATTTATGCAGAGTTCATTCATGCAAGTACAAAGTAAACAGAGTTAGCCCACAGAGGAGAGCTCAAATCAAATCCTAGAACAATCAATCAAACAACTACATAGCAAAATCAGACAGTACAAATGTTGCCAGTTAATAGGTAAAGTAACACCTCCATCCATTTTGGGCAGTAGATCTGGGCTCTAAAACACAGAGCCACAGAGAAACAAGCCAAACCCACAAGCCCGATCCCCTCCTCACAAGTACCTCAGAGTAGCCGAAGAGAAGCAAGCCAAACCCACAAGCCCGATCCACTAAGGAAAACCATCCAAGGAGAGGATTTGTCCTCATTCCTTGTAATACGCATTGAACCCACATTGTAATCCTTACCTCTCCTGTAATCCAGGCTTGTCTTAATAAAAACATGCTGCTTTTTTGGTAAACAGGGAAAAAAGGATATGTCTTCACAGTTTAAGAAGAAATGAAGCTTAGTAAGATAAGAGCAGTGCAATGCTTCATAGTTTACACTTATAAAATTGAACAAAATGGAGCACTGCAGTAAAAAAATAATGGAGAAAAGTACCAGTATCCCTACATCAAGCATACATATTTATCCAAAACAGCCCACAGTTTGGCCCCTTTCAAAGCAAATACAGATGTACCGCAAACTTCTTATTGAACTAAAATTGATATGTCCCAAGCAAATTTTAGAAAAACAAATGTTATCCCTCCTCTCTATCCATTCATGCATGAACACAGGACGATAGGTGGAGGAAATGGTAGTTATTGATGTGGTAATAAATAAATAATGCACAGTCCCAAAGCATCATATACTCATATTGCACAATCCTCAAGTGTACTAAAAGATCCCTCTTATCTTATGATTTGACATTTTAAAGCTGATATCACAAAGGAGAGTACCTTTACTATTAGAAGGCACCCCAGGGGACCATTCACACCTCGAATAGCCTACAAAGTGAGAAGATGCGATTAAATGTCACTAAGATGATTTATGCTACTAAAGAAGCTAGACATTGTTTTACTAAAAAAGAAACATACAGCTAAAATAGAATTAACAGTGGAGAAAGCGAAAACATCTCCGAAACAACAACGGTCAACATCCTCAGCACAACAAATCTAGCATGGGCGGGTTCATGTCCGCTTCCACCACCTATGAACAAAAACAAAGCTAGAATAAGTAATTGAACTTGATATGAACAAATGGAAATATACCAAAGAACCATCATCCCATGAAAGTTACCAATGAAGATATTTTTTCATGCGAAGTTCCTGTTTGACATTTCTTAAAGATGGAAAAGAAACAATATGGCCATATGCTTATATATACTATTAGTTCGAGACGGGGAAACACAACAAGCGTATGAGAGATTATATACATGGATTTCTGTATGATGATGCCATGGTATGCAAGAGGTCCATGCAATACACCGTCATCCGTTCCTCTTCCAGCAGTAATGTCTCCAAAGCAGAGTACAACGTGGTACTAAATGTAAAAGGATATCTCTTTTTTCATAGTAGTATACGAAAAGAGATTGATGGCATAAGATGATAGAGGTGGGTCAATCAATCGGCATATCTTTCTTTCTCAAATGGAGACATTGGTTGCATAGTGATATGTGTAGCTCCTTACAAATCACTTAAAAACTTCTCTAGTGAAAGCGGTACTAGTAGAAAAAATAAATTAATGCAGCAATATCACTTCTCTATATGGATGAATCTTTTTTGTCATGGTTAGTAGAAGTTCATACATATGACAACAGCTATATATATGAAAAAATATTCATTAGTGAGAGCCCACAACAGTTGGCAAGGCTAAATAAAAGTTCATACATGGTGGTAGGCTTAAAACCACATATGACAAGGCTCTCAAGTACTCTGTATGTCCCAATCCAAAAGACAGAGAACCTAATATATTTACGGAGGTCGGGATGGTACATATTGGAAATATTTGGGATAAATATAGCATGCACCACCACTATACTATTTTGCTAAGCTATAAGAGGTATAAACATACATAGCTAATTAAATATGGAAAATATATTTCCAGAAGAATGATGAGAGTATAGGAAAAACCATTTAGACCATGGTTGTCTTCTAAAAATCAGAATAATACCATAGTTATTCATCGGTACTTACTTCCTGCATTTAAAATTTGAGGTACTTGGTGCTTGCCGCTGTAGCTTGCTTTCGTTTATCGTTGCCTCCTGGTTGGTCGGTTGCTTCACCTTAGCTGCATCTGATCAAGCAAAAAGGGAAGATGGAGGGAGGGAGGATCTGGGTGAGGAGCCATGAGACAGAGGACGGATCTGGGTGACGAGCCATGAGACAGAGAAGAAGAGGGTGAGGTACCTCAAGATCTGGCCGCCAAGCCGATCCGCCGAGGAAGAGGCCACGCGCGCGCAGACGGAGGTGTCGAACACAGGCACCTAGGGTTTAGATGTTTCGTTGAGCCCAGGAGCGCACGCGGACCGGTGGGAGGAAGCCACGTCGGGGGTGGCAGCCGTGGCAACGGCCACCTGTGGGGGCTCGCTGGGCCCGTGTGCCGCCGTCCCGCCCGCGCCATTCGCCGGCCGGTGCGCCGCGCCATCGCGAGAGAGAGGGGAAGGTGAAAGCAGAGACGGACGAGGGGACCATCACGCCGCCACGTTGGGAGAGAGGGAGAAGAATGGACGACGGGGGCAGAGGCGGCAGGAGCGGGGTCGCGGCAGGCTCGGCTGACGTGCCTCGTGAGAGAGTGAGAGAGGGAGCGGATGGGAGAGTTTTTTTTGAGTAGGGGGAGAGGTGGGAGATATTTTTGTGTAGGGGGATTTCTTGGCGACGTGGATGAACGGTGATTTGTAGGGACGGCTGGTGATTGAGCCGTTCGAGTCGCCCTACAAATCGTAACATCAGGGGCGGCTGGTGAGTGAGCCGCCCCTACAAATTGACCCCATTTGTAGGGGCGGCTCGTATCATCAGCCGCCCCTACTATGCTAATTGTAGGGGCGGCTGGTCTAGTGGCTCCCGAGCACGCTACTGTAGGGGCGGCTCCATCACCAACCGCCCCTACAAAAAAATTGTCCCGTTGCTACAAACCATTTTCACGTAGTGATATCTTATAGGATTTCTCAACTACTTAATCAATTTTTTATTATAAAGACATATATATTATTGATTTTATTATATTTTTGAACGAAAAAAGAGAGAAAAAACAAAAGCTGGTTACTTATTTGCAGGCTCATGAATAAACCCACTTACATTCTCTTACTATTACTCTCTCCGTCTCAAAAAGAATATAATTTTTACAACCCTAAGAGTCAAACAATTAGTTTTTTTTACCAAATTTATAAAAAAACTATTATTTATGATACCTTTAATTATGAAATATATTTTTATATCAAGATTAGATATAAATGCTTTCTCTAAAATTTTGGTTAAATTTAAGAAAGTTTGATCTTTGTAGAGTTTAGAATTATATATTCTTTTAAAGACAGAAGAAGCATGTTGCTTTGCTTTATTGGTGTGCCTCAGAACTGCCAAGTACAGGGTTTTCTCTTAAAAAAATGAGAGGAGACCCTGTGATGGGGCCCATACGTCAGTCAGTTGGCTCACCGGTAGCAGGACACGCGGTTCCGTCCCTTCCCGAGTCCCGACCACTCGGAGCAGAGGAAGCCCGGCCGCCCCCGCCCCCGCCCCCGCCCCCGCCACCGCCACGCGACCCCAACCAATGGCGCGACTCCGCGAGGTCTGAGGCCATCCGGGCCGTCGGATGGGCGCGACGGACGGCCGCGGCTTGCCCAGCACAGAGCCCCCCGCGATTGGCTCGTGCGTCCACGCGTCCGGCTCCTACTGGTCCAGGCCGGCCTCGTGACGTCCCGGCCAACGCGACGGGCGCAGCGAGACGAGATCCCCAGCCAGCCGAGTTTAAAACCCGTCCCCGTCCCGTCTCTCCACCACCATCTCAGCAGTTCGAAACCAAAGGAAAGGATCGATCCAGGAGCTTCCAGAAGGCGAGGAGGAGGAGAGGGGGCGCGCGTGCAGCGTTGAGGTGGTGCTGGTGTTGCCGGCCATGGATCGGGTTCGCGGATCCGCGTTCCTGCTCGGCGTCCTGCTCGCAGGTACGGACCATGCGATCCCGTCGTCTCCTGCGGTTCCGTTTCTCTGAGGTTTTTGTTTGTTTGTTTGTTTTGTATTACTGTGATGAGATGTGAGATGAGATCTGGTGCTGGGGTTAGATTTGATAGTGCCACTGAGATGGCTCGACCTCGATCTGCGTGAGATATATGTTTGGATCATGAATTGAGGAGCGGGTGCTGGGGATGACGGGACATCGTAGACTGTTCATGTGATCTAATATTTAGACTGTTTCTAGGTAGTATTTCCTTGATCTAATTGGTACCCATCCGCGACCAAGGGATGTAGTTGATGCATAATTCTTTTTTTTTCTATCCCCCTGAACCTGAAACTGAGTCGTGTTCACTCCGACTGAGTTCACACATTAGCTAGCGATTTCAGACTTCATTTCATAGATAGACTTCATTACTGCCTCGATCTGTGATTGGTTCGATCATGGTCATGGTATTAGAATCAGAAGAGAATGAAATGGTATGGAGCAGACTGTGATTCTCATTTCATGTCCTAAACATCCAGTCATTAAATTTATAATAATTGAACTAACAGCCAGTCATTAAATTTATAATAATTGAACTAACTGTAGGTGTCTATTTTTTTATATGGATTACATTACCAAAACATTCAGATTCAGTGGAATAATTGGAATGTGTCTGAATTCACTCTTTACTGATGTCAAATGCTGCCTCGATTACATTACATTGCAGCAGCAGCTGCTGCTGCCGTATATGTGCTGGTAACTTCAGAGATAAGATAATACATGATCAGTGTCGCTTAATCATTATTCTTCCGTATATTTGCAGGATCCCTGTTCGCGTTTTCAGTTGCTAAGGAGGAGACCAAGAAGCTCGGGACCGTGATCGGTATCGATCTCGGTACCACCTACTCCTGTGTCGGTGTGTACAAGAACGGTCATGTCGAGATCATCGCCAATGACCAGGGTAACCGTATCACACCCTCATGGGTTGCCTTCACTGATAGCGAGAGGCTCATCGGTGAGGCTGCCAAGAATCTGGCAGCTGTCAACCCTGAGAGGACCATCTTTGACGTCAAGCGTCTCATTGGAAGAAAGTAATACCTCTCTCCCACAGTTACTTATCGTATTTCGTCCTTCTGTGGATTATGTCTGGTGTCTTAACTGTAATGCCCATTCTTTAGGTTTGAGGACAAGGAAGTCCAGAGGGACATGAAACTTGTTCCCTACAAGATTATTAACAAGGATGGCAAGCCCTACATTCAGGTCAAGATCAAGGATGGGGAGAACAAGGTCTTCAGCCCTGAGGAGATCAGTGCCATGATTCTTGGCAAGATGAAGGATACTGCTGAGGCGTACCTTGGCAAGAAGATCACCGATGCTGTCGTCACTGTCCCTGGTTAGTAACTGAACCATGCTGCTGGTTACCTCTAGTAGTTGTCATATAAAAATGTGGTGGCTCACTTCTTTATGTTGTGTTTCTTTTTTGCAGCGTACTTCAATGATGCGCAGAGGCAGGCAACCAAGGATGCTGGTGTCATTGCCGGCCTCAATGTTGCTAGGATCATCAATGAGCCCACTGCTGCTGCTATTGCCTATGGTTTGGACAAGAAGGGTGGCGAGAAGAACATCCTTGTCTTTGACCTTGGTGGTGGTACTTTTGATGTCAGTATCTTGACCATTGACAACGGTGTCTTTGAGGTGCTGGCCACCAACGGTGACACCCACCTTGGAGGTAAGATAATTTTCTCACTACATCTTTCTAGCCATCCAATGCACTCAGGCAATACAATACTTCTTATTGTTGTACTATTATCTTATTATCAGATGCGTGTGTTGACATATTAAAACGGGTGATGATGCCATATATTTATAGGATTCGTTGATCTGAATCTGAATGGTTATGTTGCCATATATATTGATAGAATTGTACAGGCTATATCTGCATTCAAGTTGATGATTATGATGCATGCACTTATTTTAGATGAATGAATTCATCATCCATACCTTGAATCTGCACTTCATATTTACTTGTCATGCATAATCTATCAGCTCATTTCCTGTGAGCTTACACTGTAACTTGGTCTATTTATGACTGAGCTGTATCATTTCTTCATTCAGGTGAGGACTTTGACCAGAGGATCATGGAGTACTTCATCAAGTTGATCAAGAAGAAGTACAGCAAGGACATCAGCAAGGACAACCGTGCTCTTGGAAAGCTGAGGAGGGAAGCTGAGCGTGCCAAGAGAGCCCTCAGCAACCAGCACCAGGTCCGCGTTGAGATCGAGTCCCTCTTTGATGGGACCGATTTCTCGGAGCCGCTGACCCGTGCCAGGTTTGAGGAGCTGAACAACGATCTGTTCCGCAAGACCATGGGCCCTGTCAAGAAGGCCATGGAGGATGCTGGCCTTGAGAAGAGCCAGATCCACGAGATTGTCCTGGTTGGTGGAAGCACCAGGATTCCCAAGGTCCAGCAGCTCCTCAGGGACTACTTTGATGGCAAGGAGCCCAACAAGGGTGTCAACCCTGATGAGGCTGTTGCCTTTGGTGCCGCAGTGCAGGGAAGCATCTTGAGCGGCGAGGGTGGTGACGAGACCAAAGGTTCGGCTCATGTTTTTGTGCTCTTTCCCTACTGCTAGCTGTTTTTTTTTTTTTGGTTGTTGTAAGTGATCATCCTGCTTACATGAGTGTGATTTTTTTTTGCCTTGGTGCAGATATCCTCCTCCTTGATGTGGCTCCCCTCACCCTGGGTATTGAGACCGTCGGTGGAGTCATGACCAAGTTGATCCCAAGGAACACTGTCATCCCGACCAAGAAGTCGCAGGTGTTCACCACCTACCAGGACCAGCAGACCACTGTCTCCATCCAGGTATTGACTTGCAGCCTGCTCTCCCCTCTCTGCTGGAATCTCCATAATCAGTTGCGAGCTTGGTAGTAATGACCTGTTTTGTTTGTGATCCATACAGGTCTTCGAGGGTGAGCGCAGCATGACCAAGGACTGCCGTCTTCTCGGCAAGTTCGACCTCTCTGGCATTCCACCAGCTCCAAGGTGCGTTGCTGCTACTACCAGAGATGATAATACTCTTTTTGTTGAACCAATCATAATCCAGTGTTGCCTGACCAATGCTACTTTGTGAACGAATTCTGCAGGGGCACTCCCCAGATTGAGGTGACCTTCGAGGTGGATGCCAACGGTATCCTGAACGTGAAGGCGGAGGACAAGGGCACCGGCAAGTCGGAGAAGATCACAATCACGAACGAGAAGGGCCGCCTGAGCCAGGAGGAGATCGACCGCATGGTGCGGGAGGCGGAGGAGTTTGCGGAGGAGGACAAGAAGGTGAAGGAGCGGATCGACGCCCGGAACCAGCTGGAGACGTACGTGTACAACATGAAGAACACGGTGGGCGACAAGGAAAAGCTCGCCGACAAGCTGGAGGCGGAGGAGAAGGAGAAGGTGGAGGAGGCCCTCAAGGAGGCGCTGGAGTGGCTGGACGACAACCAGTCGGCCGAGAAGGAGGACTACGAGGAGAAGCTCAAGGAGGTGGAGGCCGTGTGCAACCCCATCGTCTCGGCCGTGTACCAGCGGTCGGGTGGCGCCCCTGGCGGTGACTCCGAGGGTGGCGTCGACGACGACCACGACGAGCTGTAGATGGGTGGCGACGTGGAGTGACGGGAGCCAAGCCAAATTTTGTAATGGTGGTTAGGGTGGGAGGGGCATCTGGTGGGTGACTCTGGACGGTGGGTTTCATCTCTGCGGACAAAAACTAATCTTCGTGCTGCTCTGCCATTAGCCGTGCTGAGCGTAGAACTGTTTTTTTTTTCTTTCTACTTCCTTGTGATTGTTCTTGTTATAGAGGATTCGCATTGGAATTTTATGTGAAAAAGAAGATGCACTTTTAAGACTTGTTTCCCTTTTCTATTCCAAGTTAATCATGGTAATGAAATGGTGCAAAATAGATTGCTCCGCGCCTCAGCCAAGCCGAGAGAAAAAAAAAATGTGCTTGACTGCTTTTGTGATGGGTACTACAATCTGCTTGGGCCTCAACGCTAGCCCATGAGGAGGAGATGAGATTGGGGCCTCTGATGAGGTGGCCAAGGCGAATTGATCTGGAAACTGAACGGGGCTGTCTTTGTTCTGGGCTGGGCTGGGCTAGGCTAGTTGAAATTCTTCGACGTTCGAGTTGATAGTAGTTTGCCGTCAACAAGGGCAAACCAACCAACTTGTACAAACTTGGAAATTATACGGACCCTATAGTTTCCTGTGAACTTGGTAAAAAAAAAGTTTCCGCCATCAACTTTCTGTTCCAAATTATATCTACAAGCTAATATAGTTTCCTGTGAACTTGGTAAAAAAAAGTTAGGAAAAATAGATTCAGAGCAAAACTAGATACAATTTGGAACGGAAAGTTGATGGTCGGTCCTACTAGCTCCTAGCTGCGTCCCACACGCAAAAGCAATGCCCCAGTGGATCGATCGATTTTTTGAGACAATGAGCACCACATTACCACAAGAAAATCGGATCTCTGACCATAGTATAGTAATAAGACGAACGAGCTTAGGACAGGTGTGCGCGCGATGGAGAGACAGCTTTGTCCCTGCGCTCATTCTTCCAACGCATTACAAGTTTGGTCGACTAGAGGACGTACTCACTCCATCATAGAGAGAAAGAATCTTACAATTAGTTTGGTCATCAAAGTCAAATTATTACAAGTTTGATTGAGTTCATAGAGAAATTAATATTGACATCGAATGGTACTAATTTGATCACTTCTCCTATATTTCAGGTGCTTGAATTTTAAGATGATTTCAGGCAACACTTTTGTACCACTAACTAGTACAAGTAAATAGTTACCTTTGCGATTTGTTATTTGTCTTTGTGTCATAACATATTAAATTTTTGTCCTTGTCTTCCTATAGAAAATAATTGTAAATTATTAATTGTCTTTGTGTCAACATAAATCAGATTTTATCGCGTTTGTGGTTTTGTCTAACGGACTTTTATTCTCGGTACCAAAAATTGCAGTTTCTGCCTACAGAAATTGCGATAAACAAAATCTACAATTTTAGTATAAAATATATGCAATAATCGTCGCCTGAAAGAAAACTAAAATTCAGGCACCTGAATTTTAGCAAATCCCTAATTTGATATATCAAATTTGGTTAAACTTATAATAGTTTGGCTTTGACAAATTTATAGGACATGATTGGTTGCTTGCACAAAGCAGACATTACAATAAGGGTTATACAACATAAGATAAAAGACTGCAAAAGTGAATGTAATTTGGTGTTCTTTGGGGTGCATTAGTAAGTGGACCCCATCTAGTAATGCATAGTTCTATGTTTGGTTTGTGCAAACTCTTTTACAGTAGTACACACGAGATCAAGCATCGAACCAATAATGATATTTTTCGTGAAACACCCTCGGAATGATTCTCTCCAGCACCCACGCCAGAGCCAGAGCTAGAGCTAGAGCCCTCTTCTCTTTTCTTGCTGCCAGCATAGTGTTATGGATCGCGGGAGTGGAGGGACTGGTGGACTTGGAAAAGGAGTAAATGATGAAAATTTGGAACAGAGAAAATTTTCTTTCTAATATTATTAGGTATATATGTATAGATTAGCATAGACAGATTAGGTTGGTCAAAGCGTAGGATGGTTTGAAACAAAACTAGGATGGGGAGAGAGCATCAACAGTTTCTTGTTGAGGCCTTGGCTGGTTCTGCTTCCTTAGACCGTGCGGCAAGGCAGAGGGAATTGTTGATTTTTCAGCACCGTCGATTGTTAGTTCAATTCAATTCTTAGCTCTGTAACGAGTGACATAGAGATAAATCACATGCACCATGACACCATTTGGCGGGATTACCGTGGTGAGCAAGCTACAATCAATTTTTAGGTCTATTTAGCTAGATCAGTTAAGGCTAGTTACTAGTTGAGACCGTAAATTATTGCAAATTAGCTAGGGTTAACTAAAAACTAGTTGAAGGCTTAGCAAAAGATAGTTCGTTCACCTATTAGCTCTCCTGTTGGGATGTGATAGGACTAATTTTAACTAATTTTTAGCTAGCTAATAATTAGCTCTTAAGTATCAAACAAGTCCTTAATTGTATCCAAATACGGCCTGAGATATAGTGTCACACACGCAAACGCAAAAATGCCTGGTGGATCGATGGAGGAGATCGATTGTGTGACTGATCGAGTGAGACCATGTGTATGTAACTATGTATGTATACGGATAGATCAGTGACGACAACGCACACGCTCGATCGTGACTTTGGTGACTAGCAAGACGAACGAGGACAAAGGGTGTGTGGTGTGCGATGGAGACCGGAGAGAGAGAGAGAGAGAGAGAGAGGAGAGAGAGAGAGACCTACAGCTTTGTCTGGTGCACTCGTCGTTCTTCCAAATATAGATAAAGGGAGAATATATTCCTACAAAATAAGCTTTCTCTGGTGCATTTACGATAATTTTATATCTTCGTTCTTCCGAACAAAGAGACCGTAATCTATAGGATATTTACCACGTTATAGCCACTTAGTGGAGTTACTTATAATCTCGTAAATTAACATAAATTATCTCCCCAAATTCCATCCATACCATTTGTAGCCAGTCCTGGACGTGCGTGCATATATATATATATATATATATATATATAATTGCTAGCTTTGATTCGCTTGCTTGATTGGACAAGAAAAAGGCCTTCCATTCTACGGAAATCCTTCGTTCCAAACAGCTATACTCCGCCAGTGTGTGTGGGGAGGGGTGAGGGTGGGGTGTGTTTACTGATTTTTGCCAGAGAGAGGCACCCGGTTTCGGAGGACGTTGATAGCGCAGGGGTTATCGATCATCTTGTCGGTTGCACAGTAATCTTATATTAGCTTTTTTTAGTTATATAGATAGAGATCTACACGCATATAGCCAATGCAAGAAACAATCATGCAACTCTCATTATTATGTTCTCTAGCATAAGAATGTAATGACTTTTTTTTTTGCTAGCAAGAGAAGTATATACATAATTAGTTGATGTGAGAGGATAAATTAAACAAATTAAATTGAAAACAAACAAGCCTAGCAACACTGTTGGAGATTGGAACAAATCAATAAATAAAAGGCCTGATATTAAATCTGGATGGATAGGATAGGATGAAAGGCAGGCAGGCAAAGATAGCTAGATATTTTCATGTGCCGCGTTGGTTGCATTGGTTCGCTGGTCCTCATCATCCCCTCCCATTAGATCGGGATATATACGCGGATCATGCATGCCACAGCACTACTACACCAGCAGCTAGCAGCAAAACCGGACCCCTCCCTTGCATTGTCACGTAGTGGACACACGAATCTTTGACCCACACGCCACGCCCACACACGCGCGCGCACGTACCTCTCCCCTTCTTGGAAAACAACACCACCTTAGCAGCCCTTAGTCAAGCTCGTGCGTGCAGCTGCGGCTGCTCCCCGGCCGGCCCCTTTCAATTCATGCATCGTGACAGTTCCTCTCTTGTTCTTTTCACTGCAAAAAACATTAGTTTGTACTGTGGAACGATGGAAAATGCGTGCATATACATATAATAATAAGCAGTAGTGGGATAGGAGTCCATGATTGCCATCTTTTCTGATATAATATATAGTAATTCAGTATCAATCTAATAATGATCCGATCGATATGATCCGAAACTTTACTTTACTTGTACATATATAGTGCTAGCTAGCTTATCTATCACCTTTTTTACTTGCTTCTACTTAATTATAGCACTATCAATCAGAAAACGGAAATTTGATTCTTTGGTGGCCTAAAATTTCCTCGGGAGTGTCGAAATCCAGCCGCCAAGAAACTATAACTTCCTTGGTGGTTGTAGTAAACTACCAAGGTAATTTGTATATTTGGTGGTTTCATTCGGCCTCCAAACAAATACACAATTTTCCTTCAATGTTATTGTGAACCGCAAAAAATCATTATTTTGAAATTAATACTTTTATGAATTTCTTAAATGACCTTGGATGGAGAAATGACCTAAACCAAAGTAGTATTAATCGAAGATATCTAACACTTTCCAGTTCAATTTTTTTTCATTTGAATTTGTTTTGAGTTTCAAAGATACAATACAAAGATCACTAGAGTGAATACAAAAGCAATGCATCAGCCACTCAGTCACAAGTGACTCTAAGGCACACACACCGGTAAGGAAGCAACACATAAAGGTTAAAATTGTGAGTTTGAACCATGGATTTAAATAGGGGGCTATAGCTTCTAGCGATAGCCCACGCTAAGATATTGTTGTTTTTTTTCACTATAGCGACACTAAATTGTTTAGCTTGTAGCTTTAAAATAGTGACGTTGTTTTAGTTTTTAAAGCAATAGTACATACAGTGCATAGATATTTCTTGCCTGGCCGTTTGACTGATGCTGGTGAGACTTGGACAAGCAAGATACTCCAATATGATCGATAGTCTCTGCAGCTAATACAACCTAAAGCTAGAATCCAATTAAACGACTAAGCTGCAAGTGTCGCGCACCCATCGATCGGTCCCGCCTAGCTAGCTAATTAGTCGTCATGAGCGACAAATAAGTTGTCTCAATTCCGAATCCATCGGGATCAAACGACTGTTATCTAGCTATCTAGCTAGCTCCTGCAGTATTGATGGGCAGACGAAAATTCAGATCTTGGCAGCATGCAATCACTACTGGAAACGCGTACTTTGCCGAGGGCCTGAGGCTTTACCGAGGGCCAAATATCGGGCACTCGGCAAAGAGACTCTTTGCCGAGGGCCAGACACAGGAGCCCTCGGCAAAGAGGTCTTTGCCGAGGGTACGGCCCTCGGCAAAGACAGGCCCACGGCAAATCAAATATTTGCCGAGGGCCTAGGCCTTCGGCAAAGATGCCCTCGGCAAAGTAGGCCCGTTTGGTCACGGCGGCCATTTCCCGTCAAACTTTGCCGAGGGCCACCCGTTAGGCCCTCGGCAAAGGTTCGGCAATTTTTTAAGTCTTTGCCGAGGGCCCCTGCACTGCCCCCGGCAAAGTTTTTTTTATTTTTATTTTTAAAATTCTTTTGCCGAGGGCCATGGGTCGAACCCTCGCAATTTTTTTTGGTTTTTTAGCCCAGTTTTTTGTGGTGCTACAATACATTGTTTTGAACTCAATTTTAAAATTTAGGCCAATTTTGATTTTGTTTTGTATATTTCCTTAATTTATTTCGATTCTTTGATTTTTTTGAATATGTCAAATTTGAGCTGCATGCAGGTGCATGGAATATTGCAATGTAGTGTTTTAAAAATATTATTCATGTTAATTGGTGCATGTTGAGTCCCTATCCACGAGCTCGCATCAAATTTTCATGCATCTTGTTAACGTAACATGGTGACCGACTTCTTTAGGAAAGTGTTTAAAATTATATAAAATCCATCCGAAGTCCGAAAATCACGAAACTTGGCGAGATATCCACAGCCACACATGCGACAACATGACACCTGGATAAAAAATTGAGAATTTTTGACTTCGAGATATTTTATATAATTTAAAAACACCTTTTCGACAAGTTTCACATGTTACGTGAAGAAGATGCCCAAATTTGATGCGAGTTCGTGGATAGGGACTCAACATACACCAAATACCATGAATAACATTTTTGAATCACTAAATTGCATTATTCCATCCACCGCAGCTCAAATTTGAAATATTCAAAAAAATCAACGAAAAAAATAATAAATTAGGGAAATATATAAAAAAAGTCAAAATTGACCCAAATTTTAAAATTGAGTTTTAAATAATGTATTATAGCACCACCAAAAACTGAGTTCAAAAACCAAAAAAAAAAAATTGCCGAGGGCTTAGCACGGCCTCTAAGCAAGGGATCTTTGCCGAGGGCATGGGGCCAATATTTCTCGGCAAGAAATTAAAACAAAATACTCCAACTTCGCTTTTCCTTCCCACTCTCTGCTCCTTCCCGACGCTTGTCGTCCCTCCTCCGCACCGTGCCCACCCCCCACCGAGCCAATGACTTCCTTGCCCGGCGAGGTTCTGCCGCCAAGCACCGCGTCCGCCTTTGCGTACCATTACGGTCGACATCGTCCTAGGCGCAGAGCCTCGCGACCCTCACAGTGCTTTCGGCGCGCGACGGCGGCGGCCGTCGCCCACACCGCATCGCCGCCTCCTCCGCCGCCCCCACCGCATATCTCGCCCTCCGCACCCTCTCCCTCCCGGATCTTGCTCCTCGCAGTGCTTCACAGCGCCTGCAGTGCCGCCGCCCTCGGTAAAGTCAACCGGCGTCTCCTCGCCCCGCCATCTCCTTCGCGCAGCTCTAGGGTTTCCCATCTCGATCCGCTCGATCTACATTTCTCGTCCCTTGACGCAGAAGATATACTGGCGTGTGCACGCCGAGGCCGCCCAGATGATCGGGTCGCAGCAGCTCTCTACCACAGTGTATCGGGAGCCGTTAAGTGAGTACATCGACTCCACGGTGAGCCGCCTTGCTCATAACGGGTCCGGTTTGCCTATTTACCCTTCGCTACACACAAAGGTTCTTCTTAGTCTAACCATGCTCCTCACAAATTTCAGATCATGCCCGAATCTTCCATACCATCCATGTCATTGGTCGGATCTAAGACCCCCGTCCCCTTCGCCTTATTCGGTAGTATAAGCTTCTCATTGTGATTATTTGGTCCGAACTCGTTCACCTTCATTGTGTCTTCCATCTTTGCAAATTATGACCGCTAGCTTTCCCTTTCATGTATTGCTTGCACGACTCACCAATAGCTTGTGATTACATCACACTGGCGATGACATACTTATCAACTTAATTGTGCATCATCTCTGGTTCTATGCTTGGCAAATGACCGTTCTCCCATTGTCGAGTATTTAACAAACTTTCACATATACCATTACCTCGCCGCACATGCTTGTGACTTGAAGCGCAGACACCAACTGCGCATATTAGCACATGCTTGTGACTCAAGCAAACAACCAACCGCATTTTATTTGCCCTCTTTGTTTTGTTTTCTTAATTATCAATTATAGTGGCATAAATTAATTTGTTCTATCTTAAAAGTAAGTCGATGATGAAGGGCGGGCCCTTTTTTAAAAAAAGTAAGTCTGATATTTTTCATTTGGCTTTTTAGTCATTGGCCAAGTAGGTAGAATCTGCAATTGTGAGCGTGTCAAAACTTCATTGTCATCTTCACCATCCTCCTCCCTCGATTTCAGTCTCTGCTCACTGTACCTCTGATGGGGGGCCAACAGTTCAGAGTTTCTCCCTTTTGTAGGTATATCTTGCTTTGCCTTTAAGTCTCATTTGTGCATGCTTCTATTGTGCAGCAATAGCCTTTAGTTGCTCCTGTTTTTTGTGTTTCCTCACGTTCTTTTGCTTGCCCGCCTCTAATTTCAGACTGATGTTATGTGTAGCTTTTCCCTCCCTTTTTTTGCGAGTAACGGCACATTGTTAATTACAAAACTCCCTTTTTTGCTCCATACACTCCAATTTACAGCAACGGTTCCTAATATGCTTGCAGGGAAGTATCGCAAGGGTAATTGTGTGCAAATATTTGCATCTATCATTTATGCAATATTATGGATATGCTTGTGCTCAGCTAAAGCAGCAGCTATAGTAGTACTTCGATATCTTACTCAGTTGGCTCTTGAACTACAAGAAACAAAAGTAGTTGCTCCTTTTGTAGGATTTACAGATGCTGGTCACACTAACACTAGTGTTGTTAACAGATAATCAAATAGGATGAAAAAAGTCATTTGTGCAACTGTTTTTTTTCTTTTTCCTGTTACCAATCTTAAGATAGCAAAAGATCTTAACAAGTTAAGGTAGTATCTGATCAATTTAACAAGGAAAGAAAGGAATGAAAAATGAATGACTTGCAAAAATATCTGTACCAACATATCTTTATCTAAGAAGTATCAGACTTGAAGTGAAATGAAAGAGTTCAAGTAAAATAATGGGCCAATGTCTGCTTTCCATAGTCCGACTAAGCACTACACACTGACAATGTCTCTTGGTGGATTTTACAAGTAGTTGTCTCTTGCTACATTCAATTCCTTTGAATTTCTTTCCATTTCCTTTATTCCAAATACATTCTGTAGTAGCTAACTGGGAACTGCAAGTACACATACCGTCCCTCATGTTGTTTGTTCCTATTTGTCTCTAATTTACATCAAAACGAGTGCAAGAGGTCTGTACAGGCCATCGAGCCGATTTCTTCGTGGGTGCAGGTGATTGATCAAAGATGGCGAGTAGCCGGCCACGACGTGACACACCCTCGGCTTCTGCGAGGAGGCCAGCCGAGGAGGGGAGGCAAAGGGGGACAGGGCGCAGGAGGCGGCTGGAGGACGAGGGACAACGGCAAGAGGCCATGGGAGGAGGGGGGGGCGGATTTACGAGGGAGGCAAGGTAGGAGGCAGCGGACTCAGCCTCTGAGCCTGCAAGCACCGACGGAGGAGGAGGAGGAGGTCGAGGAGGAGGCAGGTGCGCGCCGAGGACGAGGGGAGGCGAGGCGTCGGGTGTCTACCAGCCGAGGCCCGGCGACGCCTCCTTCGTTTCGCTTCCTCGAACCGTCTAGTGCTTCGCCTGCATGCCGCCCAAGTAAGTAAATATAAATGATATCACAACTACTTCATATGATATGTTTGAAATCGAAGAGAAAACCGATAAATTTTCTTCTTACTTGTGCGGGGCTTGGGAGGTGTTGTCGCACTCCTCTGCGCTCTCCCACGACCGCCTTGGGTGTGTTGTGTCGGAAGTGGTTCCCGGCATTGTGGAGTTGCCGTCGGAGGCCCGAGAGCCACCTTTACTACGTGGGACAGTGCACGCCTGTGCGAGGGCGACCAATACCGCAACAAGCGAGGAGCGGATACTTGCTGAGTTTTTGGGTAAGTTCCTCTCGCACAACATTAATCAATCCTTCACATTGAATTCTATTTTTTTCAAATAACGATTGGATATATCATCTTTTATGCGAGAGGTTTTTCAGGGCGAAGAAGGAACCGAGGGCCTCATTGATCGTGTGTGCGCATGCAACCAGTAGGAAGTATGTCACCGACATGTTTCACGAGGCACGCGTCCGAGCCCACATAGACTACTACGGCGTCGGCTCGTAGAATGACAAATCCACCAAGAGGGAGGCTCGACGATGACGCCGACCAGGAGCAAGACTTTGAGGTACATGAATAACATTGATATTGTTTTGTTTTTGAATTAAATATGTTCAATTTCATCTTCATATATGTCAAACACTCGTTGACATGTAGGTGATTCCCAGTGGTGGTGCCGAGCGCATGCCGACGCCTTGGACAATGATCGTGGCTAGGTGGTTCACGCCGCCTACATAGAAAGCACGAGTCTCAAATGGCACCGCTGCGTATGCTCGAGCCACCGCCACTCACCATCAAGGCAAAGCAGGAGTCTCCCCGGTTCAAATCGGCATATGTAAGTGATTTTCTTCTATTTAGTTTCACGCTTAACGTATGCCCGATTGCTCACCACTTGCCGCCTTTCTCGCAGGAGGTCACACCGACGAGGATGTCTCGATGTTCACGGCGTGGGCTATGTCCCACCGCACTAGGGTGGCCGCGGCGTCACCGGGACCCGGCTGCCCTCGCGAGGCATACTCCGACCCTAACGTGTACACTAAAGTCCAGGAGTACACGCCGGCGGTACAAAGAGCGCCACGGGCCAGAAAGACGACGTCCGCACCGAGCCCATTGATGCCGAGGCCATCATGAGGCTCGGTGGCGGCGGAAGCACGGCCGGACGTGGATTGCGAACGCCGCCATCGACCCTGCTGTTCCCCACTCGAGCCAGCTCGAGCACGAGCACGAGTTCCAAATGCCACCCCATACGCTCACGGCCTACTCCGACAACTCGCAGCGGGTCGATGCGCCGAGGTAATTCTTGTTTTACTCGTCGTAAATTAATATTCTCACACTTGAGTTAGTTTTGCATTATTGAAATATTGGAGTGCAATATTGCGGGCCCCAGTAACAACGAGAAGACGGCGCAGATCACGGCCCTCACCGCCGACCGGAGGCCGAGCAGGCCGCTCGAGGCCCAGGAGGTCGATTGCGAAAATGATGCAAATCATGCAAGCTCTTGGGCGTAAGACGGGTGTGCTGTCACAGATGTCGACTCCTCCGCCTCGGTGCCGCCGCGCGTTTGCGGCCTACTCCTGTAAGCGTTAAAGTTCACTTCTCGCTTGTGTGACATAGAAACCCGAGAGAACACTAGCTACCGATTTGCTTGTATGACATAGAAACCCGACAACACTAGCTATAAAAAATTTGATAGGTTTCGCGTCTAAATACTAAAACTATAGTCCTAGAATAATTCTTGCAATCTCACATAAGCATATAATTGTTTGTGCAGCCTCGGTCAAGTGGTTCTAATAACCCCCTCGTCGTCACACCGATTACGGAGGCTTCGTTACACCACCCTCGGCAGCAGAGGCCGACTGCTGGGAAGGTTGGTGACGCAGAGGCCGACGGTTGGAGAGGTTGGCCACCTCGGTGGATTTGAACTTGTGGACTTGACACTTGAGTTAGATTGTGGACTTATGGAATTGTTGAATTTGGACTTGTGATGATACATGTGATGATCTATGTGATATCTGTGAGATATATGTGATATTTGTGAGATATATGTGATGATTGTGATATTTGTGGGATATTTCTGCTGTTGAATAATATATATATATATTTTTATGTCCGCATGGAAAGCAAGAAACAGGTGGAATGTTGAAAATTTTCACTTTGGTCTTTGCCGAGGGCCTTGACCATAGCCCTCGGCAAAGAAAATCGAGAAAAATTAAAAAGCAGTCTTTGCCAAGGGCCTTCACCATAGCCCTCGGCAAAAGAAAATCCCAGAAAAATTAAAAAGCAGGTCTTTCTTGAGGGCCTTCACCATAGCCCTCGGCAAAGAAAATCCCAGGAAAAATTAAAAACAGGTCTTTACCGAGGGCCTTCACCATAGCCCTCGGCAAAGAAAATCCCAGGAAAAATTAAAAACAGGTCTTTGCCGAGGGCCTGTATGTCAGCCCTCGGCAAAGACACCGTGGAAAATAACCGCGAACCTAACGACTACTTTACTTTGCCGAGGGCCGCCGTTAGCCCTCGGCAAATACTATGCCGAGTGCCCGATAAAAGGCCCTCGGCAAAGAGTCCTTCGCCGACGTTTTTTTTCCCGAGGGTTCTTCACCGAGGGCTGCCCTCGGCAAATCCTTCGCCGACGGCTGAAGAGCCTTTGCCGAGGGCTTCAGGCCCTCGGCAAAGACCCTGCGTCCAGTAGTGAATGCAAGTGATGTGGGTGTGTGCCGGTGTGTACCTTCATCGCAGTACAACTTGTGATTTGCAGGCACACGTACATGCATATATGACGAGATGCCATCAAATTAATATTACGACCATGTCCTTGTATATGATGGAGCCCTGAATTGGCTGCAGTAGTACTGATGATGGGAGTCACCAACGCAAACTTAGCCCTGGTCTGGCCTAATATAATCATGTATACGCTAAAGGCACCAGCAGCAATGGGTGACTCGTAAGCTAGCTCTAAGCCCTGGTCTGGCCTAATATATATCTTGATGTTGGCGCTTTCAAAACCTCTTTAGTTTGGAAAATATCACTAGGCCACAAAAGGTGATGACGACGGGTCAATTTTAAACCTCAAAAGTACATATTTTGCCTAGCACTACGGATATTAAGTAATTAATGAAGACACACGACAATTGATGCATGCCTATCACTTCTATTTTAATCAAAATTGACAGACAATTTTTTTTTTCTCGAATGCGCATGGGCACGATATTCATTAAGTAGAGGTAGAAATTTTCAGTTACACATGACTCATAAGTAATCCTAGGATTACCACAGCAGCCAAAAAACACAGCAGCAAGAAAAGAAAAAAGTAGAGGGAAGAAGACCCCAACCTCAACACCCATGCAACTGAACCTATGACCACAAGACAACAACACAGAGGTAGCCTACAGGACCTTGAATCCGCGGTGGCGAAACATCCACCCGGAGAAGACGAGACAAGCTCGCAGCGACAGAGGCGGCAAAGCATCCGCCAGAAAGAGAACCACAACGACCTCGGCGGCAAAGCATCCGCCGGAAACGAGAACCAGCAACACTTTGCCGCCGGAAAAGAGTGTGGCGGCGGCAAAGTATCTGCCTGGCAAGCGACAAGCGGCACAGCATCCGCTGAAGAAGCAACCATCCTGTAGGACGAACACGTGTTGAAGGAAGCGCGCAGACGGACCACAGGCACAACAATAATCTCCATAGCCTAACGGAACACGCTGCAGGACCACAAGAGGTGACGATAGCCACAAGCGGCACCGAGGAAGAGGGGGAGGCAGCCCGCCAGCGCCATGGCCAGGAAGCGTCAAAGGCAATGCCTCCAATGAGGGACGCGACGCAGACAGCGCCGCCGTTGCTTGCCCAACAGGGACCAGGTTGTAACACCTCTGGTGTTACGAGCCCGTTTAGCACCGCGATTTAGGTCCAAGAAAATTTTTCGAAACGGGTTTCTCGAATTTTTGAATTAGAACGTACTTGATGTGATAAGTGAATCCTGTGTGACTTAGTTTTGTGGACTCGGATAAACGTCCAAGTTAAATTATTCGGTGCGTAAAAATATTTAGGAATGTCGACAATAATTCTAGCAAATAAGTAGCGGATGGTTTGTTCTATGGGATTAAGCGTGGAAAAACAATTTTTATAAACCAAATAAAATATAACTTGTAATTAGAACTTAAAATAAAATAAATAGGAATGAGACTGATAAGTGGAGGAAGTATTTTGTACGTAAGGTAGGGCCCGCTTCTTGGCTTTTTGCTCAGCTCAGGAACGCCTGGCAGCCTCGCCTGCTGTTGTCCTTGCCTCACTGCCTTCTGGCTGCTTGAATACGGTGGTGCGCCCTGTGAAAGCTCTAGTTTGGTTTTGGTAAATTGACGAAACCCTGAGTGCTAACCTAGTTTATCAAAATAATTATGAGATAGGTAGTACATTTCAAGTGGTGAAGCAAATGAAGATCATGACATGATGATGGCGATGCCATGGTGATGATCAAGTGCTTAGACTTGAAAAGAAGAAAGAGAAAAACAAAAGGATCAAGTCAAAGGTATAAATGGTAGGAGCCATTTTGTTTTGGTGATCAAGACACTTAGTGAGTGTGATCACATTTAGGATCGATAGTCGTACTATTAAGAGGGGTGTAACTCGTATCGAAATACGGTTATCAAAGTGCCACTAGATGCTCTAATTCATTGCATATGCATTTAGGATCTAGTGGAGTGCTAACACCCTTGAAAATGTTTGTGAAAATATGCTAACACATGTGCACAAGGTGATACACTTGGTGGTTGGCATATTTGAGCAAGGGTTAGAAACTTCACCGGTGGAGTGTCTGGCCGTAGAGTGCGGACAGTCCGACGGTGCCACCGGCGCTCTCTACAGAAAAGACGAAGGTCATTGTAAGTGACCGGACACTGGTCTCGGCTGGACCGGCGCGTCCGATCAGTGGCAGCAGAGGGCGCGTGTTTCGGTCTCATGACCAGACGCTGACACGAAAACTGACCGGACGCTCAGAGCCTGAGTCCGGTCAGTCTGACGTATGATGACGTTGAGTGACCGGACGCTAGGTGTGTCCGGTCGAGCATGACTGGACGCGTCCGGTCGTGATTTTTCGTTTCTGGATGCTTACTGGAAACGACCGGAAGCTGAGGTCCAGCGTCCGGTCACTTCGCAGCAGCGCGTTCGGTCATCTCTTGACCATTGGGATCGAGCGCTCAGTATTTGAAGAAAGGGGACATATGGCGTGCATCATACGACCGGACGCTGAGGTCCTGAGTCCGGTCGATCTATCCGGAGCGTCCGATCACCCAGTGTTGTGTCCAGTGAAGGGGTACAACGGCTCTATTTCGTGGGGGCTTCTATTTAAGCCCCATGGACGGCTCTAGCTCGCTCTCTTGGCCATTTTGCATTGACATAGCAACCTTGTGAGCTTAGCCAAAGCCCTCCCACTCATCTCCATCATAGATTCAACACCTTTGTAAGATTGGGAGTGAATCCAAGTGCATTGCTTGAGTGTTTGCATCTAGAGGCACTTGGTGTTCGTGTTTCGCTGCGGGATTTGCTTGTTACTCTTGGTGGTTGCCGCCACCTGGACGGCTTAGAGCAGCGAGGATCATCGAGCAGAGGTTGGTGATTGTCTCTGGCTCCGATCATGGTGATTGTGAGGGGTTCTTGACCTTTACTCGTCGGAGAGCCAAAAGATACTCTAGTAAATTGCTCGTGGCTTGTGTGATACTCATCTTGTGTTGGTTGTGCGGCATCCTATTGAGGGTTTGGCGTATGATGCCAATTAGTGCGTGAACCTCCAAGTGAGTGAATCGCCACAACGAGGACTAGCTTACCAGCAAGCAAGTGAACCTTGGTAAAAAATCATTGTGTTCATCATTTGATTCCGAGGAGATTGGTCTTCATTAGTATTCATTCTTGTGATTGATTGGTTCACTCCTCGACACGACGGTATAACCATCTTGCTCACTCTCTCTACATTACCGCAAACTAGTTGTCAAGCTTTTTAGTGTAGCTAGTTGTGAGAGCTTGTTAGTTTGGTTAGTGTGGCTCTTTAGTTAGCTTTTGAGAGCGCACTAACTTAGTGTAGTGGCATAGCTATTGTGTGGATAGAAACTATATAAACTAGAATTATGGTAGGTGGCTTGCAATTTTAGTAGGCTAGCGCAACACTTGCTTCGCCTCATAATTGTCTAACCGGTTTGTTAAGTGTTGTTGTAGAAATTTTTAATAGGCTATTCAGCCCCCTCTAGCCATTAGGACATTTCACCCCGTTGCTCTGAATCCTTCCATCACCCAATTTATTTGTGTCGTGCTGCGTTGTCGGATCGTTGTTTGCTCTTTCTTTTTCTCTGCTTGTCTGCGTTGGCTTGTCTCTTCTCTGTGTACGGGACGAGCGCAATAGCTTCGTTTACTTTTTCTGGCGGGCGTGCAGCGTACTTGTCTGGCATTGCAATTTTCACCATCTCGTCTTTCGTCATGGCTCTGCTCCTGCCACGCCATGTCCACTCCCTGCCTGTACGTGCACCGGCAACGGCCACGCTATGCCACGTGCGCCCCTACCCCATGCCCTGTCCTTGACGTCGCCGTGGCCCGCTACCGTTGCTGTCTCGCACACTCGTGCCCCCTCTCTCTCTCCCTCCCTCCCTTTTTCCTCTGCTGCACCAAGCCCTAGCTCTGCTCGTCCTCCTTGCTCTCTCGCTGTTTTCCTCCCACCGCAGCGCCGCCATGGCCAGTCACCGATGCCGCTACCCGGCACCCCACGTGCAGGCGTGCTCGAGCCTTGCGCTGCTCCTCGCCCTCCCTCTCGTGCGCCTGTGCTACTCCCCGCTCCTCTGCCACCGTTGCGGGGCTACCGTGCCGTATCTTGCCGCCCGTCGCCTTTCCCTTTTCCCTTTCGCACGTGCGCCCCGCCTGGGCACGCGTTGCCCCGCGCCGTTTCCCTTAAGGGACGGCCGTAGCACTTTGCTGCCACAGTGTCGTCGTGGCCGCGCCGCCGCAGCATCCCCGCAGTCGCCGTGCCTCACCCCCACCAGTGCTGGCCCGTCCCCGCGAGTGAGTGCACCTGCGCCTGGCCAAGCTTCTGGGACAACGCATGCTGCCGGAGCATTGCCGCCCGCCGCGGTTGCCGCGCGCGTGGCTGGGCCATCACTGGCGATGCTCGACCGAGCCTCCACCGCATTCCCCTGCCTGAGCCATGCTCACCTTCTCCCTCGATCGCTGCCGTGCCATTGCCGCCGTCCGTCCGACCGGGCCCGCCGCTGCCAGCTTGCCGCCGCCACGGCTCGCACGGGCAGGCTGCTGAGGGCCGGCTCAGGTCTTGGTGCGGCCTGTCCATGGTCGCACGGTCTCCTGTGCCGCTCATCGGTGGGCTTCCTGCTGTTGCCATGTCCTTCCCGGCCGGGATTGACCGCCGGCCGGACCTCCTCTGCTCCGTGCTCTGCTCCTAGGAAAGGAAGGCGAGAAAGGTGAATAGAAACGAATACGAGGTTCTTATTGCAAAATACGAGACTCACATAAATGGTGCATTTGTACTGCGAGATGATTTGAGGAAAACTCGGGGGTCTCATCGCTAAAGCGCAGCTGCCGCCCTACCCTGGTCGCGTGGGCTGGCTTACTGGGCCACCGGCCGTGCCACCGCTTGGGTCGTCCTGCCCGCGCGCCTCGCCTAGGCCTCGGCCATGAGCGCACTGTGCCCCTCCTGAGCCACCACGCCCGTTTTCACGCGTTCGCTGGGCCGGCACTATCGCCACGGCCAAGAATTGGTTGGGCCCCGCCACACGCCCGCCTAGGCCATTGTCTGTCGTGTGTCGGCTTTGGGCATACGCATGCCTTCGAACCCACGGCCGAGGCACAAGTCCACTAGGCCGTTTTGATGACCGCCGGCCTTCTTTAGTTTCTAGAGTATTTGTTAATTTAGTTTCGTAAATAAACTTGTAAAATCAATATATAATTGTGTAGGTGTCTAAAAATGGTGAAACCAATTTTGTTAGTCTCCTAAAATCATGATCTACCTACTAGTATATTTTTCTCACATAGTTTGATAATATTCTTGGAAGCTATATAATTAATTTGAGATACTTAATATTGTAAAAATATGAACTTGTAAGAATTGTTGTAAGAAATTGGTAATAGTGTTAGATCTGAAATTTTTATAGTAGCTTCCTAGTAATATTAGGTACTCACTGTAATTTTTGTAGCACCAGAATAATTAGTTTGCTAGATAGATAATGATGCCCTATTTTGAATAAAGATTAAATCGATAGAATGAAATAAAGAAATACCTTGGAATTGTATAACTAAAACATTTGTTGGGAAATAACGTCTTATTCGACAGCATGGATATGTAGCCTAAGTACGGTCATCGTTAGAACTAGCTCGTTAACTTGAGAGGTGTAAATCGTATTGTTACGAGTCACGATTGCAGTCGATTAATTACGTCTTTGCATTGCATCGCATTGCATATCATATAGGTATGATGATGGATCAACGGATCAAGTGAAGGATGAGTGAGAATCTGAAGATGGTGTAATGGTGTTCTCTCCGGGAGATGATGCAATGGGCTTTCTATTCAGTTGATGGTGGATGATCTGAAGATGCAAATACTAATTTTTGGTTATATTTTACCCAGGCAAGCCCCGGTGCATAACATCTACTTTTCTACACTTTAAATTATATTTGTGCATTAAGTTTTAAGGAGTTGAATGAAACCCACTTGCATATATATCTTTATCATATGAGTCTTACTAGTTTGACAGGATCGTGTAGATTGCTATGCTACAAGACTCAGATAGAAGTCGAGTGATTGCCTGTCACTCGCGAGAGATAGAAAATATATTACTATATTAATATCACTTGAAATATATAAAATAGTGGAAATAAAAATGGTGACCGAGCAGGGATATGGTTTGGGTATTGGTGGGTGTGAGAAGTTGTGTCCTGCGGCCACAAGGCATAGCTTGGTTACACTGCTTTCCCTGTCTGTGTCGGTTAAGGACCGACCGTTACATAAGATGCTAGGCAAGTCACAGACTTATTATTCCGAGCACATACTTGGGTATGGGCGTTTGGAAAACTTGTTACTCTCTTAACATGGGTTCTGGCTCTTTTCGGACCGACTGTCATGGTGGTTTTTTGGGTTAGGATGTCCTTGCACCGCACTGAGTCCGGGACTCAGGGGCGGGGGCTTGGAGTCCTAGTTTGGACAGGGACCTGGACCTCGTGACAGGAGGGTAGTGGGCTCGTCCTGCTTATGCCCGGGGTACAAGCGGGGCGTGTGTTTTCAGGGTACCCAGCTTGTGGCAGAACCTCCTAAATTATAGTACCCACATACATTTGTCACTGTCCAAAGACCTTTGACAACAATGCATATGTTCCTGGTAACTTAAGAAGTCTGTCGGGTGTCCTCGGGGAACCCCGAATCATCCACGATTTCCGAGCAGGATCACGTTACAGAGTCATTGTAGTATTACAACAGTTTATTCAAATAGACACATCAGAGTAAAAGTAGCGGAAGACTTACAATAACATAGTTTACAAACCATTTGTTTCAAACCGTACAACAAAGTTCGATATTAATACAAACCAAAGTAGTGGGCGGCATTATAATATAATACAAAACACACAATGAGGCTGCCGCCCAAGGGCCACACTGAATTACTTCTCAACGTCATCACAAGGTACAATCACATGCAAAGACGATCCAAAACAGATCTGCTCATGAGGCTCACACAAACAAGGGTCAACGAACCACGAGTACAAAAGTACTCAACAAGACTTAACCAAATAAGAACTGATAACTTCGTGAATGCAGTGCTCGAGGATTCAAGGTATGGTTTTAGCAATAATCAAAGTTATTTTATGTAAAAGCTCTTTGACAAAATTCTTTGTTTCAATAGTTTAAACTTCATAAAATCATATACAAAGATGACACGATCCGTAATGAGATCATGAAACTTCATATCCAACACCTTCATCAACCATTCTCAAGTTTCAGTTATTAATTACTACGATGATGAACATTGAGTTGAGTCTCCATAACCGAGGAGCAACGACGATTCGAACCGATTATAAACCCAAATGAGGATTCCAGACCACCACGACATATGCGGGTCCCCGACCTACATATACCAACCTATTCTCGGATCCTCTAAAACAAGAACGGGTCCGCGCCACCCGAGAATACAATACTCCACCAATCCAGCCCATTGCCACGTGGGTAAACGCTTATTCCCGCATCTCTCCACTCCCGGTCTTGCGAGTAGCCATTCTCGTAATAGAATTACCAAGTTCAAAGCTTACTGGAGTATGTGGTTAGTACTACAAATTCTCACCTCATGCAATTCAACAACGGACGTGCCTTAATCGACACAAAGTGGAAGATCCCGCTCACAAGACCTCCATGTCTTGTGGCTCACACACACCGAGTCCGCCTATCTAGATTTATTACTCCACATTCCCATATCACATGCTAACATAATTAACCAATGTTCCATTTAAAACTTGCGGTGGCGGGTGTAGTCACCGACTTCATCGTTTCTACGCATAGCTAAGCAAAACTAGGCATATACGAGTTTCAAAAGCTGGTAATAGAGTAAATATGGAATAACAAGGGTGGTAATGCACCAATTAGGCTCTTACTTAATTCTTAATCACTTAATGCAAAGAACGGAAAGCAAAAGCGAAATTAATTTGTAAAACACAAGGTAGGGTTGTATGCATCCGGGCTTGCCTTCGTTGTGACGAAAAAGTCCGGCTCTGCGACGTTTCACAAGTCTTCGATCCGACCTCAACAGACGGATCAACCTCCTCCGCAACTTGATTAACTACCACGTGTTTCACCTTCGCTTACTACACGTAGTAACATTGCCATGTTTAACATGATGCGGAATATGAAACATGATGCTCGATGATGGATGCAAAAATTAATAAATTGGATACAATTTTCCTTCGTGAGTACGATTACAAACCAAACTAACCAAACCACATTCAGAATCGATGTGATCACGCCAAAGACCGATCACTTTGGTGAACTATCCGACCACTATGGTGAACTATCCGACCACTACGGTGAACTATCCGACCACTACGGTGAACTATCCGACCACTACGGTGAACTATGCGAGCAAAGATCGTCGGTGAGGAGAACCGCAACTACGATGATCAAAATGAGTAAACAACAACCCGACTAAGGACTACAAAGATCGAAACGGCCGTAAGTACACCGATTACGATAACGGCTCACCGAAGGGCTCGCCACGATGACACGCCCAGCGGCGGTGAAGTTGTGACCTCGAGGAAGAAAAACGTGGACAACGAGTTCTCGGCAATTTCAAAGCGACCAATGATAGTCTGGTCGGATTCGCAAGGAAAAGATGTAACTAGGACGGCCTTTACCGAGATGGCAACAACATACCGGGGAGACGATGCGAGCTTGTTGGAGCGATGACAACGGCGGTGGTGAAAACAAAGGAAGAAGAAAAAGCGAGCGATGACGACGTCTTGGTACTTATAGCGCGGCGCAGAAGCTCAAGGAAGCCACGACGGAGCTGTTTCGTGCCAAGTACCAAGACGACAAGAAGGACGGCCACGACGCTACCGGAACACCGAAGAAGGTCCGACGGCAATGTAAGCTTAAGCGGTGAACACTGCTTCACGAAATTACAAAATTGCCATACGCCAAAATTCACAAATTACTCTCAAATTTTCATAACAACTCAAAAATCTCCAAAACAAAAGTTGTTCAAAATTGAAAGTTCTACTACTTTGCTTCTATAACCATCTCCTAATTCGGTCTAGATTTTGAAATGAACTTTTGAATTTGAATAGGAAATTTAACGAATTACGCCTTTTGAATTACTCAAAATTTTTCTAAACAACTTGAAAAACTCCAAAAACAAACTTTGAACTAGAGTCAACCAATACAATTCAACACATACCACATGAATATAAACTTGTTTTAGTGTATGCATCTCAAAGTTTTCACCAAATGCCAAATGCTTTGCAATGCATATGATGACATGTCGTTTTTAGTATTTTAAACACTCGAGGTGTTACAATCCTTCCCCTAAAAAGAAATCTCGCTTGAGATTCAAAGCCATAGAGTAAGTAATGGAAAAGGAAATGTGTCAATCCAAAACATCCGAACTTTTCCATAAAACAACCGAGGTTCTTTTACAAAACACAATTTATAGCAACCGAGCTCAACTAACATTATTCTATTCTATATTGACGCTAGAAACTCAAAACTTTTCTAACAAGTAATCTTCTCGATTCCCAAGTAGCTTCCTCTTCCGAATGTTGATTCCATTATATCTTGTAGAACTTTATTGTTCTCCTCCGAGTAACACGATCTTTTCCGATCCAACACTCGGATAGGATATTCTGAATAAGTCGATCTGGTTCAAGTTCCACTCCTTCAACTTCAACATTCCGCTTCAGGGCACTCGGAGACACTTCTTTAATCGAGACACATGGAACACATCATGTACAAATTGATAAATGTTCGGTAATTTCAAGCGATATGCCACTTTTCCAAACCTCTCAAAATTTGATATGGTCCAATATATCGAGGTGCCAACTTTCCTTTAACACCAAAACGGTTAACTCCCTTCATTGGTGATACTTTCGGATATACAAAATCTCCTTTGTTGAATACCAATGGTCTCCGTCTCTATCCGCATAACTCTTTTGGCGGATCTGAGCTATTTTCAAATTACTCAGATTTGCCTAATCTTGTTTTCTTTTCTTTCACAAGGTCAACTCCAAAGAATCTTCTTTCTCCGGGCTCCAACCAACTCGTGATGTTTTGCACCTACGGCCATAGAGTGTGCTTCAAATGGAGCCATTCTAATGCTTTCCCGATAACTATTGTTATATGAGAACTCGGCCAAAGGTAAGCATTCGTCCCACTTGTTGGAATAATTAAGGACACAACACCTTAACATATCTTCAAGCACTTGATTGACTCTTTCATTCATCCATCGATCTGCGGATGATAAGTCAGACTATATGTAAGTTTAGTACCCAATGAAGCATGTAAGTGTTTCCAAAAGTCGGAGACAAACCGTGTGTACCCTATCGACACTATAGTCTTGGGTACTCCATGCAAACTCATGATTCTTGCTAAGTACATTTTGGCATATTGGATCGTAGGATATATTGTCTTGATTGGAAGAAAATGTCTTGACTTAGTGAGTCGATCTACAATAACCCATCTTGAGTCAAATCCCTTTGATGTCTTGGGTAGACCAACAATAAAATCCATACTTATGTCCTCCCACTTCCAAGATGGAATAGGCAATGGTTGTAATTCACCAAAGCCAGACCTCAAATGTATAGCTTTCACCTTTTGACAAGTATCACACTTTGCTATATATCTAGCAATCTCTATTTTCATTTTAGTCCACCGAATCTTTGCTTCAAGTCATGGTACATCTTGTTACTTCCTTGGATAGATAGATAACCTAGTAGCATGTGCCTCCTCTAGAATTGATTGTCGCAACTCGTGGGAACCTTTGGTACCACCAGCATCCTTGAACCACAACACATCTTTATCATCTATGTGAAGCATTCTCGCTTTTCCATTCTCGACTCTTTCCTTGATATGGGCTATACCCTTATTTTCCTTCCGAGCAAAGAATAACTTGATCTCGAATAGTGGCTTCTACAATTATGTTGGTCAAACTTCCTTATTGAATTACTTCTATATTCAACTTTTTCATTTCTTGACATAAAGTCAAACCCATTGTTTTCACTGCCAGACAATTACGATAACTTATGCGACTGAGAGCATCTGCAACTACATTTGCTTTACCAGGGTGATAATGTACTTCCAAATCATAATCCTTAATCAGTTCTAACCATCTTCTTTGTCGCATGTTCAACTCTCGACCGAGTAAAGATATACTTTATGCTCTTGTGGTGCAGATACATATGGCACTTATTACCAAGGTAATGCCGCCAAAATCTTTAGAGCATGAACCACAAACCGCTAACTCCAAATCATGAGTAGGATAGTGTTCTTCATGTTGCTTAAGTTGCACGGACGCATAGGCAATGACTCGGCCTTCTTGCATCAACACACATCCAATACCAATACCAAGCATCACAATAAACATCAAATGGCTTCTCGATATCAAAGTTGAGCTAACACCGGTGCGATGAGTCAACAGCCTTTTTAAAAGTCCGGAAAGCCTCTTCACAACTGATGACCGACAAACTTGACTTGGTTCTTCAACAATTCATTTATGGACTTTGATACTTTAGAGAAATCTGAATAAACCGACGGTAATACCCGCCAATCCCGAAAAACTCCAAACTTGATGAACTGTGGTTGGTGGTGGTTTCAATCAAGCACATCCTTCACTTTGCTTGGATCAACAACAACTCCTTCCTCCGACAAGACATGTCCCGAAATCGCACTTCCTTAAGCCAAAAATCACACTTGTTGAACTTAGCATACAATTGATGTTCTCTCAAACGAGTCGAAACAATTACGAGGTGTTCTCAGCATGTTCTGTCTTATTCTTGGAATATACTAGTATATCATCTATAAATACCACTACAAACTTGTCTAGCTCGGGGCATGAATACTGGGTTCATCAAATACATGAAATGAGCTGGAGCATTGGTCAAACCAAAAGACATCACCAAGTATTCATATAATCCGTATCTCGTGGTAAATGCCGCTTTTGGGAATATCTTGAGGCTTTATCTTGATTTGATGATACCCCGATCTCAAATCTATCTTGGAGAAAACTTTGGCTCCAACCAACCGATCAAAAAAGCAAATCTATCCGAGGTAATGGATACTTATTCTTGATGGCCACGTCATTCAACGGATGATAGTCAACACATAACCTCAGGGTCTCATCTTTCTTTTTCACAAAAATTGCCGGACATCCCCAAGGTGAGGAACTAGGTTGGATGAACCCTTCTCAATTAATTCTTATAATCGAGCCTTCAACTCGGCCAATTCCTTAGGTGGCATTCTATAGGCTCTCCGAGAAATCGAGAGCTGCTTCCAGGTTGTAACTCTATGTTAAATCAGTACATCCCTATCGGTGGTAGACCGGTAAATCTTCGAAATACATCGAAAATTCACGTACTACGGGATATCTCTAATCTCTTTGACGGCGCTTACACAAACTCGCCCATCTTCTTAAGGTTGGAAATTGGATGAGAAGTTGAGAATTACTATCGAGCAAACTTACTCTTAAAGTCCTATTCAAAGCATCTATAATAGCCTTATGCTGATACATCCAATTCATTCCCAAGATTACATCTATATCCTGATCCTTAACGATAATCATGGTAGTGGGAAAAATATGCCGACTCAGGTTTACGGGTACCTGGTATACCATTTCCTTAGTACACACGTCCCCCAGGCGATCGTGTAAAGAAACTTTCCTTTGTTGCCCCAATTGAAATTTCATGCTTCACGACAAATGTTCTATTGATGAATGAATGCGATGCGCCGAAATCAAAAAAGTATAATCTGCAGGTGATTGGCAACAGAAACATACCCATCATCACTTTGGCTCCCCCTCCGAATTTCTCTAGCTTGAATATAGAACACCGTCCTGTCTTCCTCTCATCTTTGCCCTTCCGAGCATTCTCGATTGTGGTTCTTGTTTGGTGCCCGACCACTGTGTTGATTGGCGGGGGCCTTGATAATTTTGATTAGCTTTGCTTAGGGTATGGACATTCCTGGAGAAATGACCAGTCCTTCCACAATTGTAACACGGATAGTTGTGACCTCGTGACGTTGGAGCATTGCCACCGGAGCATTGGTTGACTGTGAGTTCGGATAGGTTATAGCAGGGAGACGGACATTTGATCTGCTTGCCCGGCTTGAAATCTGCGGGACGATAAGGAGGACGATAATGGTTTATTGGATGATAAATCACTCTCTCCTCTTTTGGTTTCCACCAAAAGGTCCAGACGGCACATTCTTTTTTTCTTCTTGAGCTCCTTATGTCAGCCGATACTTTGCCTCTGAAGCAATTGCAATATTTATTTGCCTCATGAGAAGTGATATTGGTACAGTCATCATCATTGTCTCAGATTTGGTATTCGGACCTCTCATGAACCATTTCTTTTCTTGGCATCCGTATTTACATGTTCGGATGCATCTTTGCGACGAGATGATTGAATCTTCCCACATATTGCATAACCGCTTTGATCCCTTGCCTCAAAGCAAGAATTCATCCAACTTCATAGCCATCACTCCTTCCGGATATAATGGGCTCTCAAAGCGATCTGAAATTTCTGTCCAAGTTAACGGAACGCCTAGGGGTTGCATGGCCATCAGATTTGCATACCAAGCACCAACAACACCTCTAAGTTGTTTGGCAAAGAAACACCGTTTTCAAACTCTGCAATGCGATGAATAAGATCAAATTTCGCTCCATGGTCCTAAGCCGATCCATCGACCTCCGATGGGTTCATCCGCCTTGGTAAACACCGGGGTTTTGTATCCGTGAAATCCACATAGGTAGCCTCATGCCCATTATGATTGCGCCACGGGTTTCCATGCATCGATTGATTACTTTGAGCCATCTCATGAAGCAAACGAGAATTTTCCATACCACATTGACTAATGCAAAGAATAGCATCACCAGATTGGTCGGCATTGGTAGCGGGTTGGGATATCATCATCATCTTGTGAAGTACCGAGAATATGCGATCCCCGCATACGACGCATCTGCTCATAACAAACCAAACTTTATTCACAAGCCTTTATTGGATTGCACAAAAGCTTACTCCAGACACATTACATAGGGTTTACTACTATAAACACCAGACCCTATAAGTACCAAAACAAGATACATAGCCTAACCATAATTAACTATTATACAACTCTACTCTTTTTCATGATTACTTCAAACTTCAGTGCTCGGTATCCATTCCGAATTATTACCGCCTTCATCATCACTTTCATTGATCATTACTAATTCTTGAGATCTTCTTCTTCCTCTTGATTCGCTATCATTGGCAAGGATGACACACGGGTCCATGGCATCGACTTGAGGCTCATGATTCGGGTTTAGTAGATCGCTAAGCCTATGCACTTCCTCATGTAGATAGGTATTATGTTCTTCTAAATCTTCTACATAGAACTCTAGCTCATGAGTTCTAGCTCTAGCTACATTTTCCTCTGCTAAGCCTCATTTCGTCCCCCCACCGCATTTAACTAATATACTTTCGCAGCCACTGTAAAGCGGTGGTGAGACGTCACAATTGATCCTGTAATTCTCCTACCAGATAGCATCCAAAGCCCTATCTCTAGTAGCTTGTGCTAATTCTATAGAAATTCTTTGTATCTCTGCTTGGGATCGGGCCTAGAATCTGCTCTCGCTAGCACCATCGTTTCTAGGGGCAAGTTGGTGACGAGGAACTCCTTTGGGTCCAAAGTGGACTTACAGGCGTCATCTTGGCACGAGCCATCTTGTAGGAAACCAATTTAATCCAAGTAAGACCACTTGATCAAAGTCTAAAGAGCAGCTATGATGGATTACATTCCTCAAACCAGGACTCACTACTCAACTCCAGGACTAAGAGGTGAAGGAAGTAACGAGTGAATTATTCATGATGCATGAATCGTTCTTACGAACAAAAACATCAAAGTTTATAATGGACATAAACAACATTTATTTTTTATATAGGGCATAGTAAAATTACTACTCCACCACACAAGACCCTTTTAATCAAATAAGGAATGGTGAGAAAGAAATAAGACAAGTCAGAAGCAATTTGGACTAAATTAATCAAGTTAAATCTAGTCATCCCAAATCATTTTGAAGTTTTGTAAACCAATACCACAAAAACTTTGTAACGATTGTTCGATACCATTATGTGGCGAAACCTCCTAAATTATAGTACCCACATACATTTGTCACTTTGTCCAAAGACCTTTGACAACAATGCATATGTTCACAGTAACTTAAGAAGTCTGTCGGTGTGTCCTCGGGAACCCCGAATCATCCACGATTTCGGCGGGGATCATGTTACTGAGTCATTGTAGTATTACAACAGTTTATTCAAATAGACACATCGAGTAAAAGTAGCGGAAGACTTACAATAACATAGTTTACAAACCATTTGTTTCAAACCGTACAACAAAGTTCGATATTAATACAAACCAAAGTAGTGGAGCGGCATTATAATATAATACAAAACACACAATGAGGTCACCCTGCCCAAGGGCCACAAATTACTTCTCAACGTCATCACAAGGTACAATCATGCATGCGACGATCCAAAACAGATCTGCTCATGAGGCTCACACAACAAGGGTCAACGAACCACGAGTACAAAAGTACTCAACAAGACTTAACCGAAATAAGAACGATAACTTTCGGGAATGCGCAGGCTCGTGGATTCAAGGTATGGTTTTAGCAATAATCAAAGTTATTTTTATGTAAAAGCTCTTTGACAAAATTCTTTGTTTCAATAGTTTAAACTTCATAAAATCATATACAAAGATGACACGATCCGTAATGAGATCATGAAACTTCATATCCAACACCTTCATCAACCATTCTCAAGTTCCAATTTATTAATTACTACGATGATGAACAAAGAGTTGAGTCTCCATAACCGAGGAGCAACGACGATTCAACCGATTATAAACCCAAATTTGGGATTCCAGACCACCACGACATATGCAGGTCCCGACCTACATATACCAACCTATTCTCGGATCCTCTAAAACAAGAACGGGTCCGCGCCACCCGAGAATACAAGACTCCACCAATCCAAATTTCCATTGCCACGTGGGTAAACGCTATTCCGCCATCTCTCCACTCCCGGTCATGAGAGTAGCCATTCTCGTAATAGAATTACCAAGTTCAGAAGCTTACGGAGTATGTGGTTAGTACTACAAATTCTCACCTCATGCAATTCAACAACGGACGTGCCTTAATCGACACAGTGGAAAGATCCCGCTCACAAGACCTCCATGTCTTGTGGCTCACACACACCGAGTCCGCCCAGGTCTAGATTTATTACTCCACATTCCCATATCACATGCTAACATAATTAACCAATGTTCCATTTAAAACTTGCGGTGGCGGTAGTCACCGACTTCATCGTTTCACGATAGCTAAGCAAAACTAGGCATATACGAGTTCAAAACTGGTAATAGAGTAAATATGGAATAACAAGGGTGGTAATGCACCAATTAGGCTCTTACTTAATTCTTAATCACTTAATGCAGTAACGGAAAGCAAAAGCGAAATTAATTTGTAAAACACAAGGTAGGGTTGTATGCATCCGGGGCTTGCCTTCGTTGACGGAAAAGTCCGGCTCCTGCGACGTTTCACAAGTCTTCGATCCGACCTCAACAGACAGATCAACCTCCTCCGCAACTTGATTAACTACCACGTGTTCACCTTCGTTTACTACACGTAGTAACATTGCCATGTTTAACATGATGCGGAATATGAAACATGATGCTCGATGATGGATGCAAAAATTAATAAATTGGATACAATTTTCCTTCGTAGTACAGTTACAAACCAAACTAACCAAACCACATTCGTAACTGATGTGATCACGCCAGCACCGATCACTTTGGTGAACTATCCGACCACTATGGTGAACTATCCGACCACTACGGTGAACTATCCGACCACTACGGTGAACTATCCGACCACTACGGTGAACTATGCGGAGCAAAGATCGTCGGTGAGGGAGAACCGGCAACTGCAGTGATCAAAATGAGTAAACAACAACTGACTAAGGACTACAGCATCGAAACGAAGCCGTAAGTACACCGACGATTATGAACAACGGCTCACCGAAGGGCTCGCCACGATGACACGCCGCTTGGCGGTGAAGTTGCTGACCTCGAGGAAGAAAAACGTGGACAGCGAGTTCTCGGCAATTTCAGGCGACCAATGATAGCTGGCTGGATTCGCAAGGAAAAGACGGAACTAGGACGGCCTTTACCGAGATGGCAACAGCGCTGGGGAGACGATGCGAGCTTGTTGGAGCGATGACAACGGCGGTGGTGAAAACAAAGGAAGAAGAAAAACGACGATGACGACGTCTTGGTACTTATAGCGCGGCGCAGAAGCTCAAGGAAGCCACGACGGAGCCGTTTCCGTGCCAGCACGACAGCAAGGACGGCCACGACGCGCCTGGAACACCGAAGAAGGTCCGACGGCAATGTAGCTTAGGCGGTGAACACTGTTCACAGAAATTACAAAATTGCCATACGCCAAAATTCACAAATTACTCTCAAATTTTCATAACAACTCAAAAATCTCTAAAAACAAAAGTTGTTCAAAATCGAAAGTTCTACTACTTTGCTTCTATAACCATCTCCTAATTCGGTCTAGATTTTGAAATGAACTTTTGAATTTGAATAGGGAAATTTAACGAATTACGCCTTTTTGAATTACTCAAAATTTTTCTAAACAACTTGAAAAACTCCAAAAACAAACTTTGAACTAGAGTCAACCAATACAATTCAACACATACCACATGAATATAAACTTGTTTTAGTGTATGCATCTCAAAGTTTTCACCAAATGCCAAATGCTTTGCAATGCATATGATGACATGTCAGGTTTTAGTATTTTAAACACCCGAGGTGTTACACAGCTGGGGGCATTGATTCATGAATCGCTGGCGTTCCGGTACGACTTGTGTTAACTCTAGCACCGTAGTAAGAACTGGAAGATGAAAGATGGAAAAAGGAAATCTGATTGCTTACCACCTGCTTGAAAGTAGCACGGGTGCTTATATAGAATGGTTAGTTAATGAACTAATGCACTGCTAATAAAAATCAAATATAAGGATGCACTTTTAGTAATGCTCCTGTAGATGCAATAAACCCACAAGCCAGATAGCCTTGCATATCCTTGGAGTCTTTTCTTTCCTCCTGTCGGGTAAGTCTTGCTAAGTACAATTGAGTACTCAGGGTTTTATTTCCCCCTGCTGCAGGTGACAGGTGGATGCTAGAGCTGACCTTTGTGTGTGGATTTCACCTGGTGGGCTCATAGAGGATTTTCTTTACGCTGCGATCATAGTTTTATTTTATAACTCTCACCAAATGTTTTTATAAACAGAAGTTTTATAATATGTTGTCATAGTTTATATATCAATGCTTCATCATGTCATGAATAGATATTTATTTCCGCTGTAATTCTGATAACATGTTTATATTCCGCTGTAACTTAAATTGTTCATAACTCTGATAATATGACTATATTCCGTTGTTATACAATAACTATTATATTTTGATGTTGTATTAAAAGTGATGTAAGGAATGGTTAAGAATGATATAAGCTTTATTCTCTCATTTGTGATCTGATGAAAAATGTGGATTTTTGGGTTCTCCCCTGTGGTGTGCCCGATGAAACTGTGTAATTTAGTGTTCTCCCTTGAGTGCTTTGTGTCTAATGGAAGGCGAGCACTCCTGGGAGGCATTAGATTAGATGGTTCTGCCACACGGGTTTTCACCCAGAAGATCCACGAAGGAAGGTGCAACGATAGATGCCTCCAAGGAGGGTAACGACATTCCAAGAGCGTCGCCATCGTCAGCCAACGACAAGGCTCTCGCCAAGCACCAAACCACCCATGACGCAGGAAGGGGGCTGCACGACTACACGGGACGGCCATAGACACTAGACACCCAGCAGAATCCACGTGGGATAGGCAGCTCGGCGGGCATCAGCTGACCATGTCCATGTCCACCCGGACCCACTCCCGCATGGCTCCAGGCCGCCACCGGGTGGCCGCAGTCATCATAGGCCACGGACGGGGGCAAGCCTGACCGCTACAAGCCGCCGAGGGCGCTGGCCTCCCGGCCAGCCGCATGCCAGGCAAGCATGAAGAAGACGCGGCCCTAATAGCCCCCACCTGCCACCGGGGCCACAGACGACCTGGCCGGCTCGACCGGCCGCCGCCGCCCTGTCCATAGCCAAGCGTGCCGGGGGCGGGGTGTAGGGGGAGCATGCGCGAGCCTTCGAGTGACCCCTGGCGTGGGCCAAAGTCCCACCACTTCTTCCCCATCGAGGGTGCAGGGGATGGAGTGGGAGGAGGCAGATCCGGCGTCGGGACAAGTAGATTAGGCGGAGGCATGGCCGGATCTGGCCTCAGAAGGCCGGCAGCGACCACCACCGGGGTTGGAGAAGACGACCGGGTTTGAAGCTCTGGGGATGGGAAGAGGAGTGAGGGGAGGGGAGGGGGGGCGGACGGTCACCCACACTAGCGCCGACGCGAGCCGCCACCGCCATTCGCCGGAGAGCGGCAGCGGCGGCCAGGGAGCAGCCGGAGGCGGGGGGGTGCTCGGTGGGGCGCGTTGTCGCCCCCCGAGTCACCTCACACGGGAGACGACGCGGGGTCCTCCGCGTGATCTAAAATTGACAGACAATAATGTGCGCCATCTACCATTTTTCTCTTATCCATATATAGTGATGTGTCTCTCACTATATATGCCGATCACCGGTTGTCTAAGCCCACCTAATAAGTAGTTAAAGCCTTTGCTTATTCACCACAACATAAAATTTATCACCTCTAGGCAAGTTAGACTAATGTCTCATGATCCCCCTGGACTTGCTTGATAACGCAAAATTAAATCTAGCCAATGTTGTACAAAATATGTAACAAGTTATCGCCAAACTTATCAAAATGTTGGCATGTGTAGGATATGATTACATTGACTAAAGTAAGAAATAATTTAGTTTTACATTATTTGATGAAGAGACTCTTAATTAATCTTGATGGGTACCGTAGCCCTTTACATTTAGACAAGGGAATCATGATGCCAAGTTAAGCAATGTAAGAGACAAGTCGGATGATAGAAGCAACATTCATATAGGACGTGATTGGTAGCTTGGCTGCCTTGGGCCTGCTTGAGGGTGTGTTTAGTTGAGCTGTGGCTGTGGACAAAAGTTGTTGTGGGCTATGAACTGTGAGAAAGCTGTTGTGGGCTGTGAGCTGTAGAAAAGCTGAAAGTTGTTTAGTTAAACAAGTATAAAATATACCTTCTATCTTTATCTCTCTTGAAACAACTATGGAAGAGTTTTTTATTCCACCAATTTCGAAAAGCAGAAAGTCAAAAGGCAAAAGTAGGGTCAAACCAGCTTTTAAAAATGTACTACGAAAAATAGTTATTTCTGAAAAAGCAGCCTCCAAAAGCAGCTCATTTTGTTAGGCTTTTAGTTTTTGGAGCCAAAAGCCCAACCAAACGGACCCTTAACTTCTAGCCAGCCAGCATGACAGGGATGTGTACGCCTTCACATGTTTGGTATTATCGTGTCGTTTGAGGCAAGCACGACAGGGATCTTGTTTGGTTGTAGGAAATCCGGACGATTTTCAGTCATTTACTTTTGTCGATAATTCAATATTGTGGGTTGTTTTTCATTTAGAGTCAAGCTTAAATTACATAAATATACATGTGTTTTTTTCCTAATAAGAGGCAATCAACCACACACTATACATTAGTGGTGACTCACTAACGCACTAATGAGCTTTTGAGAGACTAATCATGTACGCTAATTACCCCATCCCCACACACTGACACACTAGTCAAGATTAGCCATGTTGTTGGGAGTGGATTATCATCACGTACTGCGAGTCTACGACGACAGGGATGCATGCCGATCCTCATATCTCCTCGAGATTTCCCCGGGCCACCTCAGACCAAGAAATGCAAATGCCGTGCTCTATCGTGTACCTAGCTAGGCGTCAGCAATCTAGATGGCCTAAAAGTTTCCACACGAGGTGGGTCCCTGCCACCTCATCCCTTGTCTTATCGGCGGGCCCACTTGGCAGTGGGTGGTCACCGGAGCCGGCGAGCTCACCGGTGGGAGGTCACGCCACTCCTCACCTCGCCGCTATTTAAGCAGCAAAAGATTTGGAGAGCGAGTATGTAAGCCACACTCCTCCACTCTCCAACACTGCACACTTCGATCACTAGCAGAATCACAATGGATCCCACCAAGGTGAGCTCAAGCTTCCTCTTCCTAGCTCCTCCATGGCTAACTATCTAATAAGCTACCTTGTTGATTTTTATAAACTTACTTATATATATGTACATATATATATATATATATATATATATCATACATATATACATACATGCAGTTCCGTCCGTCGAGCAGCCACGACACGACGGTGACGACGACGAACGCGGGAGCGCCGGTGTGGAACGACAACGAGGCGCTGACGGTGGGCCCGCGCGGCCCGATCCTGCTGGAGGACTACCACCTGATCGAGAAGGTGGCGCACTTCGCGCGGGAGCGGATCCCGGAGCGCGTGGTCCACGCGCGCGGCGCCTCCGCCAAGGGCTTCTTCGAGTGCACCCACGACGTGACGTCGCTGACCTGCGCCGACTTCCTCCGCGCCCCGGGCGTCCGCACCCCGGTCATCGTCCGCTTCTCGACGGTGATCCACGAGCGGGGCTCGCCGGAGACGATCCGCGACCCGCGCGGGTTCGCCGTGAAGTTCTACACCCGGGAGGGCAACTGGGACCTGCTGGGGAACAACTTCCCGGTCTTCTTCATCCGCGACGGGATCAAGTTCCCCGACGTGATCCACGCGTTCAAGCCCAACCCGAAGTCGCACGTGCAGGAGTACTGGCGGGTGTTCGACTTTTTGTCGCACCTCCCGGAGAGCCTCCACACCTTCTTCTTCCTCTTCGACGACGTCGGCGTGCCGACGGACTACCGCCACATGGAGGGCTTCGGCGTCAACACCTACACCTTCGTCAACGCCGCCGGCAAGGCGCACTACGTGAAGTTCCACTGGAAGCCGACGTGCGGGGTCCGGAGCATCCTCACCGACGAGGAAGCCGTGCTGGTAGGCGGGCGGAACCACAGCCACGCGACGCAGGACCTGTACGACTCCATCGCCGCCGGGAACTACCCCGAGTGGAAGCTATTCGTGCAGGTGATGGACCCGGACACGGAGGAGCAGTACGACTTCGACCCTCTCGACGACACCAAGACATGGCCGGAGGATCTCCTCCCGCTCCAGCCCGTGGGGCGGCTGGTGCTGGACAAGAACGTGGACAACTTCTTCAACGAGAACGAGCAGCTGGCGTTCGGGCCGGGGCTGGTGGTGCCGGGCATCTACTACTCCGACGACAAGATGCTGCAGTGCCGGGTGTTCGCGTACGCCGACACGCAGCGGTACAGGCTGGGGCCCAACTACCTGATGCTCCCCGTCAACGCGCCGCGCTGCGCGCACCATAACAACCACTACGATGGCGCCATGAACTTCATGCACCGGGACGAGGAGGTGGATTACTACCCGTCCAGGCACGCGCCGCTCCGGCAGGCGCCGCCGGTGCCGGTCCCGGCGAGGCCGGTGGTGGGGAAGAGGGAGAAGGCCAGGATACGGAAGCCGAATGATTTCAAGCAGCCTGGGGAGAGGTACCGGTCCTGGGACGCCGACCGGCAGGAGCGGTTTGTCCGGCGGTTTGCTGACTCGCTTGGTCACCCCAAGGTCAGCCAGGAGCTGAGGTCCATCTGGATCGACCTCCTCTCAAAGGTAATCACCCCAAGTATACATGCATGCATGGTGAATGAAGATTATTAGTTACTAATTACTATATTACTATGCAGTGTGACGCATCGCTGGGGATGAAGATTGCCACCCGGCTCAACATGAAGCCAAACATGTGAGTGTTGGCGATGGAGCTGCTGGCTGCTACTGCTAGTAGTCAAGTGCGTGAATAAGTGTGGTTGAACGAGGCGTGTCCGAGTTGTTCTTCAGTGCTAATCGTCCACCGCCGTTCGTCTTTCGTCCTTTCCTTTCCTTGCCATTGTCGAGGCAAGAAATAAGAAGACCAGCATGAGCATGGCACATGTCAACAGCTAGTAGACGACGACAAAACTGCGCATGTGCATCATCAGATCGATGCGCATCTTTAGCCCAACTATAGCCCGTGTATGCGTGTCCGGATTTGTCTGTAGCAATGCAAGCCAAGCGAAATGGCTCTGTTTTTTATTAGATTATTACAGCATGTACCCTGCTACCTGAAACTGAATGTGTATCGAGTTATTAAATTAAAGCAACATTATATATATTGCATTATTACTCCCTCCCTCAAGACGGTAAAAAATCGGCGCAATTAGAGGTATTGATGATAATAATAATATCAGTGATATACTCCGTGTATGGCAGTAATAAACTTATAAATCTGCCCATGACATGGCTTGCTGTTAACTAATATAACTCAATCCATCCGCAAAAGAATGTAATTATATAGGGATCCGTGCTGGTCAATGTATCTTAAGTTTGACCAAAGCTTATAGTAAATAATATATAATGTTTATGTCTCTAAATAAATATATTATGAAAATATATTCTATAACTAATGTAATGGTGTTTATTTCATATCATGAATGTTGGTACCTTTTAATATAAATTTAGTCAAAGTTCGAACTATCTGACTTCTCGAAAAGCGAGAATTGCATTTTTTTTTATGGACCGAGGGAGTATAACTCAATCTATGTAACAATAATCATCATGTTTTACATCTATGTCGCCTGTTTGACAATGCTCTTTCCAGTTTAGAGAGTGTTTGGTGGTGCTCCTCTCGCTATGCTCTACGTGAGAGAAGCCAAGGAATGTTGTCAAACGGTGATTTTGCCACCTGCTCCACGAAAGAATTGAGCGGAGCAGCTCACCGTGTTTGTACTACGTGGGGAGAGGGAAAAAACCACTACTACGCCCTTCTCCGCTTTCTATCGTGTCACCAATGTTCACAAAGGAGGCGAGGTTATCGCTAGGCCTGGACCTCATCGACAACATTTGCTCCATCCTCCATGCGATGAAATGATGAGCAGAGGCTACCGTGGCAGTGGCGTCATCGAAGGCCTCCTCCGCCCCAGCTTCTGTGTGTGGATCCTGAGTTCATGCCGGCCTCCACCCTGCCCCGTCCTGCCCTTTGTGATCCCTGTGTCACGCCTCTCCGCTCGCGCCCATTTGCATCATCGAGTTGGTGCAACCAATGAAGAGTGGTTTTTTGGTGGGGAGCAAGTAGATCTAGAGCTGGAGCCGTTAAGCGCATATGAAGAACCCTCTAACTGACCCTTATGTGTCAATTTCTTATCTTTTGAGGCCTGAGCAGTTTAAGTATGAATGATATGGTGCATGTCATGTTTGTTCGTTTGTAGAAATAATGGTTGCTAAAGATATATATATATATATATATATATATATATATATATATATATATATATATATATATATATATATATAAATACTTAATCGTGGTTGGCCACACACTTGGCCTCCCACCCACATTGTGGGGCCCAATCGATAATGTATTAACCTCGCCTAGCAGAGATGTTCTTCATTTCAGATATGAGAACTCTCTCTCTCTCTCTCTGATCAGGTGGGGCAAGAGAAAAGAGTGGATACTAGTAGGCTCTAACGTCGTCGGTGGCATGCACCTGTAGTGGTCGACATGACATCCCTAGGCAAGTTTGCCTACTCTCTCTCTCTCTCTCTCTTAGATTAGAGGCATGATGGATTATATTAGGATTGATGAAGAAGCCTTAGGCTTAGGGTTGGAGGGCTTGGGGGTTGGGAGTTTGAGCTTTGTATGACTGGCAGGCTCCTAATAGTGGTGATGGATGATGGCTGGTGAGGGACTTGACAATTGGGAAGTGAAGGAGTGTGGACAATAAGAAGAATCGTCGTGTGAACGAGGAGTTGCCTTACTTCTACTGTTTCTAATGCATCTGAACTTGTTAACTACTTGGACTGTGACAATGAATGGCGTGGCATGAGCACAAGCCCGACATATCCAATGGTTTGTCCATCATGGCTAAGGATGTTTTAACTGCTCCTGTGTCTACCATATCTTCGTAATCCACTTTTAGCATGACCGCGGGAAATAGTGGTAGGTGGAGTGGCTCGATGGCAAGATTGCCACTATCCGTGAGCGCTGGTTGAGGGGTAGTGAAAGTGGGGAAGGTCATGAATAAAAATGCAAAGCCCTATTTTTTCCTTTTTTAGGTATCCGTGTGAAACTTGGACAATGATGTCGGATTAAGAACAATGAACTTATCCGGGCTTATTCATCACAAGGCCCAAACATTGAATTCAACCAAAAAAGAAATATCATTTTCACTTTTCGAGAAGTCAACTCATCTAAACTTTGACTAATTATACATAAAAAAAGTTACTAATACTTGTGATGCGTAAAAAAGACAAACCTTGATATTTTTTTTATAAATTTAATCAAACTTACGAATGTTTGACTTAGTCTAAAACTAGATGACAATTTTTTGTGGTTGTATAAGAAAAATCTCGCGACAGAGTCATGGCCCATCTCGGGCCTAAACTCGTCGTACCCCGGGCTACAGGCCCATCTGTGTCCATATATGCATATGAAGTGGCAAAGCCCAGCTCAGATCGCTTGTCCCCCACCAGCCACCACACCAGTCGAGATGCCGCCGCCGGCGGCGCTCATGGACGAGTTGGTCGAGGAGTTCCTCCTCCGCCTCCCGCCCGACGACCCCGCGAGCCTCGTCAACGCCGCCCTCGTCTGCAAGCGAGTGGGGCCGCCTCATCGCCGGCCCTGCCTTCCGCCGCAAGTTCCGCAAGATCCACCGCACCAAGCTGCTGCACATGGCTCGGGGCCAGGTCTGTAGGCGGCGGCGGCGGCGGCGGCGGCGATGGCGCGGCCCGTCCGTCCGACCCGATGGATCTCTGCGACGACGGTTTCAAGCCGTGGACTGGACGTGCTCTGCTCTGTGGATTGGCTGCTTGCTGCTCTGCAATCTGCATCTGCTGGAACCAGGAAGCTGAACTGAACCCTCGCTATTGGCTACTGCCATCGCCATTGTTCATAAATCATAATCACAATGTTGTGCAGCCGCGCAAAGTGCCCAAACTCATTCATGCCTTGCATACGTTGCGGTTGCCATGTACTCCATCCGTTTTTACACATTCTAGTCGTGATTGACTTTTCTATATACATAATTTACTTTGCATAGATAACTTTATTATGTATAACATAGCGTATATCAAGACGCAATGTATATACATAAAAAAAGTCACAAACTTGCAATGACTTAAAATCAATATTCTAGATAGCGGGTCATGACCTTTAGCGAAGCGCTCCTAGAAAAGCTTAGACCACTATAGCGGCTGCTAAGAGCAACCGCAGTGTTGTAAAAAGCGTTGCTCGGATAAGAGAGAGAAAGTTGGAGCATCGATTTTCCCATTGCAAGTTGGAATGCTCAGTTAGAAAAATCTGGCATCGAGGAATGTTGAGGCATAGGTGCTGAGTGGCTAGAATATTATTTCAGTTGGATGAGTGAGTAGAAATTTTTATAGGTTTTCAGTATAGGGATTAAAGTTTAGAAGGTGATATCATATCTATATCATATAATAAAACTATTTTGGATCACATCGGATGTTTGATATTAATAATAAAAAAATAATTATCCGAAGTCATGATTAGTTAAGCCTAATTAATCCATCATTAGCACTTGTTTACTATAGCACCACGTTGTTAAATCATAGACTAATTAGGCTTAAATTAGAAAATTAGTCGCAAAATCTATTAAATTAGTCTAATTAATCAATCATATAAACATATGTTATCTGTAGCATCATATTATTAAATCATGGACTAATTAGGCTTAATAATTCATTTAACATATCACAAATTTGTCTCAAAATCATGGATAATTAGGTTTAATAAATTAATCTCACTTAGTCTCAATATGTATAATTAGTTTTATAATTATCTATGTTTAATATATTTCAAACATGTTTACCGTAGTCGATGTGATATGGACTAAATTTTAGGAGTCAGGAAGCAAACACCTCTGTGTGGCCGTGCAACTAAAAAGCTACTGGGATTGGGCCCCACGTGTTTTACACATATCTGCTACCATTGCAAGAAATAGCAAGTTCCAGCATCAGTGCTCTATGTCAGTCACAAGATGTTTGAAACCCCAGTAACATTGATAAGATGTTTGAAACCCCAGTAACATTGCGTCTGCTCTTAGCAGTCTAATGGTTTCTAAAAAAGGCAACGTATCAGTTGCAAACCAATAACCTGTGTAAATTTGAAAACTACTAATCAGGACCACTAGATGCTGATCCAATAGATGGGATGAGAGGAAATTTTTTTGCGCTTAAGCCCCCCACCCGCCGGCCCTTTTTTTGCGCTTAAGTCTCCTCACCCCATCCATTGGATCAGTATCTAGTGGTCATGATTGATAGTTTCTAAGTTTACATAAGTTAGTTAGTTTGCACCTAATATGTTGCCTTCTAAAAATCAGCCTATATAACCTAAAAACTTGTGGATATTAGTAGTTTTTTTTAACATATGCCTAACATCCTTACCCAAACACTTGTCCATATCATAAATAGCTAGATGAATATAAAAAAGAGTAAATGAATCCATAAGATCATTCGTTAAGCTCACAAGAGACATTAAGAGGACATCATAGGTTAAGCTCATAGCAAAATACAAAGTGCATCAAAGGTCCCAACCTCAATCACAAACAAAAACAGAAAGTTTGAAACACCCTACAAAAGCACACATAGCTTACAAGAGACAAGCAAAAGTTTAAGACACAACTCTTCTCAACTCATCCTCTTCACAAATCTTCTCATCACTAAAACTACTATAGCAGCCCTAACGCTATCCTATTTAGCAAGTTCGAGACTCAATTCTCCTCAACTCATCCTCTTCACAAATCTTCATCATCACTAAAACAGCTATAGCAACCCTAATTATCCTATTTGGCGACTCTAAACATCATATATAGCGGCCTTAGCTGTGACAGCAGAAAAGATATGCAAAATCTTACCGGCAGCCTGATGAAAACGCTACAGCGGCGCTGTAGCTCGCTATTTAGAACCTTGCTTAAAATTTAGAATGGAGGGAGTATGGTTTAGTTCTCGCTAATAACCACGTGATTCTGCATGTGTTATTGCAGGGATTTAAAGAATAGTTTCGTATTTATTCTCTACAAAGGAAAGGTTGTAAAGATTGAAGAGAGTAGCACGCAGAAAAATAACCCAGGACCATATAGTACTCCTTTCATAAAAGAACTTGTTATAGTCTACTGTCTACTGTTTGATTTCGTCTGTGAGCTTGAAAGTCCTTTCCTCTTGCACATTGTCCCAAATTTTGGTACAACTACATTATTGTCTCTACCGTACCATTGCAGGTTAGATCAGCGTACACTCCTATTCCAAGACATTTTGGTCGGTTTTAAACATACGAAACTTCAAGTGGAGACACGATGAAAACGTGGTTGTTGCACAAAATGAATCGCAAATTTTATCACCATTCTGATAAAAAGAAATCTGCAGGCATGCAACAAAATTAAGCCTCTTCTCTGCTTTATCAGTGAGACAGTGACGTCTTTAACCAGATATAATCCGTATGCTGTTCCAATCCAGCTATCTTGCCAATCTCTTCGTAGAAATTTTAACCAGATATATACTCGGACAAGACAGAGCTGGAGAACCCACCTCGTCCATGGATGCATTGCCCTAGAGCGTGCTCTGTTCTGGCGCAGGAGCACAAGAGCCCATGGCCTACACTATCAGGTCTCACAGGATTTCCTGTACATACACCTAAGCATATGCTTCAGCCCCTCCCAGGAGGAAGAAGCGAAAATAAAATACATCTACGCATCAAATTCATGGGCGTCATGGAGATCCATGATATATGCTATGTTTATGTAGATCCCATGATATATGCATATGAGTAACCTGAGAAATCGGTCCCCATCAAATGCACATCATGGAGATCCTAACTATTCAGCTAACCCTATTAGTGCACATCAAAATTGCCTCTTTCAACTCTTCTTTCCCAAGTGTTGTCTCCACCATCACCTGCACAACAGCAAATAGTATATATATTATGTCACCATGTAGCCAGCCATAGTACGTTTTCAATCTACTTCTACACAAAATACTAACTATTAAAAGCCTACTGTCTCTAATCTACTTGGAGTTGGACATCTCGTTTAATTTGAACCACTCACTATCTGAGGTTCGAATCCTTACCTCTTGAACATTGTTTCCATACCGTGCCAGGAGTTTGTATTTCGGACCAACCACAGGTGCCATGTAAACCTGCCAAGAAATCATCTTTGTTCAGAAAAACAAAAACTTTCGGGTAGTAGTAGTCCCAGGAACCAAGGTGCACATCTTACCTGAAACGTAGGAGCTAACCCTGGGCTTTGGAAGAATAGTCCTTTATAAACATCTCTTACACCCTCTATTTTCCGCATCTCTTCCATAAGGGCATCTACCTCAGGCCACTACAAATTATTCAATCATGCATCCAAGGGTTACAAGAACATTGCGGCATAAATGGAATCATCCAAAGAGACGGAAGACATAAAAGAGAGGAGTAAAACGGCACAAGACCATAAGCTTCATAAACCATTTCAGGGCACGGGATATCCAGGTCAGACATTCTTAAACTCGACATGCCCATTAATATAAGAAATGTAGCTTAGATTGAAGGCAACCAAAGAAAAGGAGCTGGATCATATGTGGGAAGTTCCCAAGCTTAAAAAACCATTGGTAATTCAGATTGAGCAGTCCAAGTTTTCCATGGACTCTATGACACAGGCATGTCTGCACCGCGAGTCTGTGACACAAACCCATCTGTGCACAAAAGAAACTACAGACCACAAGCTGACGCAAGTGGCAGAGTAACACGAGCCCATACAGGAAAGGAGGAATGCTTGGTCCTCATTGTACATGCTACACTATTGTCGGTCATAATTTAATGCAAACCTCGAAATCTGCCTGCACAGGTTCAAGAGCTCCACCAAGTGATAAATCCTCACCAATTACTGCTTCCAAAGCACCTATGGATGGATTTGGCTGCACATTGGAGTTCAGTGCAAGAATTAACAAAGGAATAATTGAAACCACCAATTAACATACTCACAAATGTGGATCAAAGGAATGCTCCAGTACCTTTACATCTTTAAGTGACAAAAATATACGGCTATTATTGTAGTCCAGTTGAATAACTTTAGCATCCACAACCTGAAAACGAAAAAACAATTCTCAGAAACTATAGCACTATGAGCATTTTAGCAGTATTAAACAAAACAAAGACAAAAGATAAAATCAGATAAAGGTGACAAAACCTATGAGTTTTTATCTCACATTTCCTCGACATACTCATAAAAAAAAGGTAAGATATTGTTCTGAAAGGCCAACAAATAAAAAAGGAAGATGATAAATAAAGGGAGGATCACAACAGCAAACTGCCAGAATTACCTGACCAATTTTGTAAGAAACTGCTGGATCTAAGGTGTCATCCCATGACACTTCCCACTGCTGAATCAATGCAGGAACACCTTCAACCTTTGAAAGAAATAGTCAGATGATAATATTTGATGAAAATCATACAGCACTAGCAGGAACTGGATCTACCTCAACAAATATCCCGAAGTAAACAAATCTCTTGATAGTGCACTGAACAATATCTCCTACGTTGAGCCTAGCCTGCAGAATAAGGAAGTAGTGAATAGCATGCAAACCAATTAGGGTAATAGAGAAAGTGTCTTTCCGTTTCAGCTGTGAGTGGGACTACAAAAATGTTGTGGTTTTCAGTCATGAATTCGTGATGCAGAAAGAAAGAGTCAAATATTCAAATACAAGACATCTTGATTCCCCTCCTACTTGCTCTTGTATATCAGTGCTTTCCAAATTGATAGATAATTCAACGTTTTGTTGACGATTTTTCAAGTTTGATGGCATAAATATATCCATAAAAGTCAGGAGCATATAAACAAGGAAAGTACCATCAGGTTTTTCTTTTTCTGGATAAATTCTTCACTCTCTTTTGGCTTCATAGAGAAAAATATCCGCTTGGAGTTTCTGTCAGCCAGGACAACTGATACTCGGAGTCTCTGCGAAACAACAGCACGCTAACTACGATAATATCAATGCACACAAAATGATAGGACACTAAATTCAGATGCATACTTGACCAATAAATGATGATAAAAACTTGGATTTTTCTTGGTTGTATGCTCGAATAAGATCTTCAAACTTCGGCTTAGATGACACAGATTCTTGATCCTCACCAGCTATTTTGGAAACTGAGCTAGATTCTGGTTCTATGTTCATGTCATTAACCTCAAAATTATCATCTAATCCCAAACTCTGCTTATACAAGGAAGGATCGCCACCCTTCCTTCTTAACCAAGTCTCAAAGGCTAAGAATTTCCACTTTGTAGCAAGATTACGGTATGGTAAGAAACCTATCAGTGAGTCAAGTGACACCTGGCAAGGAAAACATAACAGGGCTCAGAAAAGAACAATGCTATAGTTTCATAAAATAAGAAAATATACGAAACCTAACTAAAAACTTACAACAAATCCCTTTGCACTGCAATTTATCAGCTCCACCTCAACCTTTTCTCCAGTACTTGAGTAATGCTCTAACCTTGTCCAGTCACTCTCTGTGATGTCCTGCATTAGTGACTCAGGAACTTAAGTTCAATGTAATGGTCAAGTACAGCCCTATAAGGAGAACACCTAATGCCATTGAAGCTATATCCACACTCTAAGAAGTGTTGTTGTTGTGCAAAACCTTTAGAGGCTAACTCAAATATTAGGAAATTACCTCCAGTTTTGATGGTAAGACATTTCCCCCATCATCAACATAATTTTTATTATCAGTAGCATTCATCTTTTCATCTACTTCAGATGGCAATATTTCAGCAGATTGGTTTTCTCTACAAAGTAATAAACGCCATGTTAGTTGTAAGATAATAGCATGCATGAAACCTTAATGATACAATTATTTTGAAAAGCACAAAAGCAGGGAACAAAGGAATGCTCAATTATTCCAGCCACATGATGTTCCTACTATGTTACCAAAATGGTAGATGTGTACATGTCATAATCACCTACATGCAATCACAAGTACATGAGTGTGGAGTAAGCAAATAAATGTGCACGGAACATGGTAAGGAACATTTCATGTTCGTAAAAGAGTAAAAGTTATTTAAACAAGAAGGTTTCAGGGCATTAGCACAGCAATAGCAAGACGCATGTGTACTAGATAACTTTACAAAGTTATGAAAAGTAAGTGAATATCATGATGAGAAAATACAGGTGTGAAGTAGAACTTTCATAACCACTGTACAAATCCTTGCTTTTCAACAATTTCAGCAATATTTTCCATGTGATCTTCAAATAAGGATCCAGATATCTAGTGATAAAAGTTATGTGCTAAAAATATAACTGCATAGTTCCTGAAGTAAGAACCTTTTAGGTTTTCCTTGCAAGAAAGCCTGCATAGAGAAATTGTTGCTGGTAGCTGATTGGTTATCCACTGGTCCAGCAGAAGTACTTGTTTCTTGAATGAAAGTTTGACCTGATGGCTGTAGTCCTTGAAAACACCAACATAATATTAGCATAATAGTTGAAAAGAAAACAAATTACATCTACTTCATGCCTTCCTTACCTGCAGTAGAATCGTCATCAAGCCCAGATGATTCATGAACATTTTCAGTTACTAATTTTTCATCAAGACCTGAAATTTGGAACATATGCATCATCAGCTTCAAAAAGAACTGTTTAACTTTTGGGTATTGTTTGGGGGCATTGTACCTCACCATTTGATTCTGGCTCAAGTTCGCTGTTATCCTCTATAGCAGAAACTGTGGCAGGGCTAGCAGAGGCATTGTCCTGCTCTGGATTAGAAGTGTCTTTTGCAACATCTGGCTTTTGAAGGAGAGAAATGTTCATTAAGTCCTCGTTCATATCTTTCCTCATTTTCAGGTTAATATTTGGCTTGATTTTAAGCTTCGACTTCAAATCATCATCCTCACTCTGATACACGGTGGGTTTCCGCAAGGTGACATCCACCTCGCTTGTTCTTGAGATGCTCCCCACCTCACTGAGCTCTGTTGCAGCAGCTAAACTCTCTTTACTGGGCCAACTATCCTGTATCGGAGTGCCCCATACCTTTGGTTTGCTCCCAATTGGCCGCGACAAAATTAATGAAGGTGTATCTTCATTTGCTTTGCTTCCAACTGGTCGCAACGGAGCCAGAGAAGGTTCATCTTTCTTCGGTTTGCTTCCTGCTGGTCGAAGTAAAGTCAATGGAGGCCCGTCTTGGATAGGTTTGCCCATAACAGGCCTGGAAATATTCAAAGAACTTTTGCTTTCAGTCGGCTTGCTTGTTGTCGGACGTGTCGTATTCAAAGGGGATCCACTTTCTGATGTGTTGAAACCCTGGTCCTTCTTATTAGCTTCCATGCACTCCCTCAGAATATCATCTAGCTTGTCCTTTTTTGTGGCAATTAGTTTCTCTACATCGAGGGATGAGGCATCCGGATCTGACTTCTTAAGAAGAATCTGAAAGAGTCATCCCATAAAATATGCAAGTCAAATGAAGTGATAGTAACCATGCTTTCGGTACACACTAGCAAAGCAGATAGCATCATGTAAACAGAAGCTAGTTTCCGATGGAATTCAAACTTCATCATGCACCTGTAATTTACCTTTTTTATTGTTTGGAGTCGTCATTCTTTTCAAAAGCAATACTACTGAGAAGCCAAAAAAAAAAAGGTTTATGTTGTTACAAAATTAGCTGGATTGTGTTTGAGAAATTTAACTAACCCAGTAGGACCAATCTATACTGGTCAGGTATATGAAAAAATTACCACGCATGTCACAGTATTCTTTATTGGATTGACTACAACTGAAACAGTAACCAATGCGGCGGGTGTTTGGATCCGGGACTAAAGTTTAGGAGATGTCACATCGGGTATTTAGGTACTAATTAGAAAGACTAAACATGAGTCTAATTAGGCTTAATAGATTCATATCGTAAATTAGTCTCAATCTATGCAATTAGTTTTGTAATTAGTCTAATTTTAATACTCCGCATGTATGCATACATTCGATGTGACATGGACTCAATTTTAGTAGGTGGAACTAAACACCAAAAGTACCCCAAAGCACGCCTAAACTTCCATTCAAATAGTGAGCAAGACGACATTTTTACGCTGGTCATCATATTATCTAGCTACAGCCACGAGATAATCTGAAGCAAGAAACGGGGCGGACCTTCGCGAGGGTAAGCTTGGGGTCCTCCCCGAGGAACCTGCCGAAATCCAGCTCCATAATGTCCCACTTGTCGAGCGGGGGCAGGTCCCCCGCGTCCCCGGCGGCGCGCGGCGGCGGCGCCCGGACGAGGCGCACTCGCCCGGCGCTGGAACGCGGAGACCCGCCGCCGCCGACGCGGCGGCGGCGGCGAAGGCGGAGGATGAAGGGGCGCGTGGCTGCGGTGCCGTAGCCCGCGAACACGCCGGCCGCGGGCGCGGCACCAACGTAGGCCTCCATGGCCGGCCGGCCAGAGCAGTCGACGAGTGGCGAGGAGGAGGAGCTCACAGGACGCAGATGTCACGGCGGCAGTGCCGACTGCCGAGGCAAGATAACGTTCGAGAAGTGTGTAAGTGAAGGCGGGGACCCCGTTCGTGCGTGTTCACAAGTAGCCAGCGTAGTAGGGTCGCATGTGGGCTAGAGGCCAGATTGTACGCGGGCTTAGGGCCTCTTTGTTTGAGTTTCTCCACCTAGGAATGTGAAATTTTGCTAAAAAAAACTAGGAATGTGAAATTTGTTTGGTCATTCTTGGTGGAAGGTTTTATTATGTTACTTTTAAGAACATAGAATAAAATAAACATGGATTAAATTATCTGACCGATCTATTAGATGATGCAAGGGGTTGCGAGCACGTCTCCAAGTCTAGATGGTTTTTGCTACATAGTGGCTTGTCGGTGCATATGTACCCACAAAAATTTGAAAAAGCACTACTATAATCAAATTTTCATTATGGTTGCGGCTTAAGTTTTCACGCGAAGCTACATAGTGGCTTGTCGACCATGAGTGAGGAAATCCTAATAAGTCTATGATTTTTGGTGAATCTGCAAGATCTCTGTTTTTATAGAAAAAGAGTAAAATGAAAGAATTTAGTATTGTTTTTCACAAGGACAAGAAGAAAGAACGAGGCAATACATGTACATATGCAAACGGCCTCCATATTTTCCATATGTGGCAATAATGCCGTTGTCACATATGTACGCTTCGTTCCTTACCTTTATTTATGTAGACTTTTCAGCTATATTATTATTGTCAAACTATTCAATTAATTGGGCATGCGGCTCACGGAGACACATTTCTTCTCATTTCTCTCTCCATGGCTACACATATCTCATGACTCGTCTTAGGATGCTAGCTAATTATTAACTAATTTTGGTCAAACTTGAGATGCTTTGACCTCCAAATTCTTAAAATGACTTATATTTTGAAATGGATGGAGTAATTGTTAATTTCTACTCCCTCAGACTCAAAAGACTTCATTTTTGAATTCTCTTGTAGTTTAGTTCCATGGAGCAAGACGGGCGTGTTTGAATTGGCACGGCTCAATACCTTTTTGGAGGAGGAACCGTTTTTTAGCATACGAGAGATGCTGGAGCTATTTTTTATACCAAAACGAGAGCTATACTCTTCGGCAGGAGTGATGCCAAATAGGCTTTATATATGTTCCTCATGCTGGTTGTTTTTTATTATTCTCTCTCATGGTTTAGTTGAACGATGGCCGTTGGGAAGAGCTACAGAATAGTAGTGCAGGTTAGACGGGTGCTAGCTAGGTACACTACTATTCTGAATGTTGAAGTTAAAGTTTTTCAAAAAAAAAAAAGAGGTAGTATATCTCGTTCATGTACCTAAAATACGTTGCAGCTGGTCAATCTCGATCATTTTTGTGGCCACAAGCATGCAAAATATAAACCTTATGGGGCTGTTTGGTTACCCGGCTAACCTCTAGCCAGGTTCCAGTAGGCCAGCTGCGAGATGTTTGGTTGCCTGGTTTGGGCACATAATCAGGTTTAGCTAAGTCAAGGAGGACCCCTTAGCCAGGCTTCCTGGAAGCGGATCGCCAAGTCATTCCCCACTAGCCACCTTGGCTAGCGCATTCTGTCCTCCGCTCACCTCCCTCCTCGGTCTCGTGCTACGCCGTCGTCCCTTGCCCCTGCCCCTGCCCCTGCACCGGCGACTCCCTTCCTCCGCTCTCCTCCCTCCTCGCTCTCGTGCTGCGCCGTTGTCCCTGCTCACGCCTCCCCACGCCTTCGTCGAATTCGGCTAGGCCCACGCCTTCGCCGCATTCCGCCAGCCCCGCCTCCGCTGGATCCCGCTGGCCCGCCTCTGTTGGTTCCCTCTGACCCTGCCTCCACCGCACTTGCGTGCGAGCTTCTCCTATAGGCCCTAGAGCCGGTTGACGAGGGCGCGCAGCTGGAGCCGGTCAATGTGCGCCGCCTGGTCGGCAAGGACTTGCACCTCGCCCTCTTGCTCGGCGAGCGCCCTGGAGGCGGCGACGGAAACAGCCCGGACCAACAATGAGGGCGAAGACGAGGTGCGCAGCGGAGGCGCTCAAGGGGGCGGCGCGCGGATGCTTCGCGAGAAGGCCCTCGTCGCGCGAGGGCATAGGGACGGCGACCGGCGCGGCCCCCGGCGCCCGGCCGAGGAGGGGTGGGTTGGAATCGTGAAGCTTGATGATGTGAGACCCGTGCCGGACGGCCATCGGAGGCGACTGGCGTGGCCGCGGTGGGGATTGTGTGGATTTGTTGCTTGCCGAACATGGTGTTGCTGTTGGTGGATGGTGGTAAGTCCACCTCTATTCTTATGCAAGGTGATTCTATTATCATAGTCAAGACCAACCGATTGCATTGCTGGAGCCTGTTTTAGGCTATCCTGGCTTAAAATATAAGCCACGCTAGCTTTAGGAACACAAACAAACAGACCCTATATAACTAGCAAAGAGATGTTGACGCTAACAGCCTGTTCAGTCCAACTTTATTGAATGAAGAGCGCGCTATTGGTTTGCGTGGTCCACTTTGTGGCGCGTGCACAGCAGTAAGGAGAAAAAATGTAGTCTATACGTCGTTTCTCCCATACGTTCAATATCTTTTTTTTTTCATTTACATTAACTATATTGTTGTCTATGTCTTACTGTCGACTACTATTATCTTCAAAACTCACGACATACGTGGAAAAGCTAGCACATGAGTCACGGATGGTTACGGAGAGGCTTTGATCTCAATCACTACTATAAAATTGATTTTTAAAAGACAATTTAGTTTATTTATAGTCTTTATGAATCATTTTCTCTAAACTTTAGAGCTAAAGTCTCCAAACAGGTGGTCTAAAATTAGCTCTAAACTTTAGACCACCTCACATTAGAGCTTTAGATCTTAAAATTGAGCTAAAGTACTCTAAAGTTTTTAGAGCTTTAAATTTTAGAGGAGGGAATCAAACAGACCCTTAAAGAGGTAGGTTCATTTTCAGAGACAAACTTTATGTATAACCGCCTTTTGTAAATCTGATTTATCAGAGCCAATGCCTACGTGGGCCACATCACAAAAATATAGACCAGAGGACCAATTAGCAGGCCGGTCCAACCTACATGGCCGTGACCAATATAAAGTACTAGGGTTTTCCTCTCCCACTCCGCTCACCCTGCTGCCCCCACTCCTCTCCCTATCTCATTCTTCACCCATGGCGCCTCTCCTCTTTCTTTAGATCTCTCTCGGTACCCCTCTTCCTCAAGATGAGTCCCTTCACATTGTGGTCTACCTATTCAATGGCGATGGACCACGGACCCTGAGGTGACAGATCCAGAATGTATGACTTTGCGCTTATTTGTCAATGCAAGGGATTCGGTGTAGCCTCTGCCATATGTCCCCGGACAAAGCTCACCTACAAGGAGCTAAGGATCTCAAGGGTTCGACGAAGTACTAAATGTTACTCCCTCTGTTCTAAATTGTAAGTTGTTTTGCCTTTTCTAGGCAGGCGCATAGCTTTTGCTATGCCCTGGCTAAATAGATATACACTATAGGGTTGTTTGGTCCCCGGCCAAAGGCTGCCACAGTAGTTGTGGCGTTGCCCATGCCTGTGGCGAAGTATTTGGCCGCCACAACCGTGGCGAGAAAATGAACTAGAGAAACGTGTGGCTGCCATCATTTGCAAGCAAACCAAACACTGGCCAATGGTTGGTGGCGGCCACATGTGTGGTGTGGCGGACGTTGGCGTGCAACCAAACAACCCCTTTGTCTAGATATATATAGTAAAAACTATGTACCTATAGAAAGCTAAACGACTTACAATTTACAATGGGTGGATCGGAGTACTATCTAGTTGTTATATCAGGATTAGAGTAGGAAGCAGGGGTGAATCTAGCACCGAGATGTGATGAAAACTTAAAAGAAAGGGGGCTAGAGATAGAAGATGATGGAAGAAGCCCCTTCCTAACCTATTTTCTTAGATCCGCCCCAGGGAGGTAGGGCTTAAAAACCAGAATTAGTAACTTGTTTTTTCCCTGAACAAATGCACGAATCTTTTGTATATTGGTGTTCAAATTAAATAAGCGTGTGAATTAGAGAGAGAGAGAGAGATCTTATCTCTCTGCTAGCCAAAGGACATCTAGTCCAACTGATTAGAGCGTCCCGGCGACACTCCTTAGGTCCTGGGTTCGACTCCCCGTGGAAGCGAATTTTAGGCTGGGTTAAAAAAAATCCTCTCGTCTGTCCCACGTCAAAGCACAGGTCTAAGGACCGCCCCGTTCTCACAGGGCGATGGTGCCGCTGTGTAAAGGTGGGGTAGGGGTTCGGGGGTTTTCTGGGCCTACGTGAGAAGATCTTCTTCTTAATGCAATGCCTAGGGTGATCATACCCTCGCAGGTCCATTTTTTTTCTTCTTCTTATCTCTCTGCTAATAAAGGAAAAGAAAGGGACAGTTGAATGCTTTATTCCAACGCGTGGTACGTACCACGGCCATTGGTATCTCACACACTTATTAGGAGAAAACTAAACTAATTAAACCAACTTACGATTTACGGATTTAGAACTGGGACATATCTCACAAGAGACTTTGACGACAATGTTTTGCATGCATGTTACTAGTTGTTTGGATTGTTGCATGATCATCGGAGGAAAAGATTACGTACGTATATATGTGTAGGACTTACTCGTAATAAATAAATAAAAAGAAAACAAAGTAGAATAAACTTGTTTTTATTTGTTCCACACATGCTTGTATACATTGGCCGGCCGGTGTCCAAATGAGCACGAGTTTTGAATTTGAAATGAAAAGAAATAAAAGAGAGAAATGTCATATTCCTCAAATAATAATAATAAAGAAAAAGCAGAAGGGGACCGTCGTCGGATGCTTTATTCCAACGAGCTAGCGCGGCCGCGGCGCCATCAATTGATCGATCAATCACTGCTGGAGGCCGCGGCTTTGCCGAGCATTTTTACACTCGGCAAAAAGCCATTTGCACTCGGTAAAGGTTTTGCCGAGTGTAGCACTGTTCGCTCGGCAAAATTTTTCTCGGCAAAGGTCTTTGCCAAGTGCTTTTTATCGGACACTCGGCAAAATAAAAAACAATTTTGCCGAGTGCTTGGGGCGGCACTTGGCAAAATATTTTCGGCCGTTGCGCGCCGGCCGTTAACGGTTATTTTGCCGAGTGCCCGACCGAAAGACTCAAAAAAATAAATTACTTTACTTTGCGAGTGCCCCAACCCGGACTCTTTCGGCAAAGTTTTTTTATTTTTTTTAAAAGTACTTTCTTTGTGTGCCCCCTAGTCACACACTCGGCAAAGTTTTTTTTATTTTTTAAAAAAATTACTTTGCCGAGTGCCCCTGCCCAGGCACTCGGCAAAGTTTTTTTTTTATTTTTTTTAAAATAATTTCTTTGCCGAGTGTCCCTGTTTAGGCACTCGGCAAAGAATTTCTAGATTTTTTTAAAAAAAATACTTTGCCGAGTGCCATGGTGAGGCACTCGGCAAAGAATTTTTTTTTTTGAAAAATCTTTGTCCGAGTGCCTTGCACATGGCACTCGGCAAAGACCCCCAGAATTATAATTTTTTTTACATTCCATTGTAACAGACAATATATATATATATACACACACACATCAATCATCACATCTATATCACCAACATGCATTATATATCACAAGCACACGCATATTAAATAAATCCATCGAAAATCCATCACAAATGCACCAAAGTTCAACATCACAAGTTTATTATTACAAGTTCAACATCCCTACTACAGCGACGGAGACTGCAGGTGTGGCCCCCTGGACAGCGGTGAAGGACCGGACTGCGGCGAAGGGTTGACGCGATCAGCCGCCGGTGACACGCTAGCGGGATTGTTTGAACCCGGCCCCTCCCCCACCCCCTCCCCGTGCTGGGGCGACCCGGGCCTGCTCTCGCCGCTGGGGGCGAAGACGTCCCCTCGCCTCCATCAGGAGGGCGTAGCCTCTGGTACACCGAGAGCACCTGCCTCGGTGAACGGTTGCCCACCATCTTTGTTCTGTCACCTGCAATATGCAAAGAATGAACAACAAGCGTTTGACAAAACAATACTGTGATAATACTTAGAGACAACAAGCTGTCCTTAGTCAGTAACCAGCTATACCATGTGGTTACTGTGATAATACGAGAATCCCAGTGTTGTGCTTCATAATCAGTATAGGAATTCATTTAATGAAAAAGAGATTTTATTTATTAGTTTGAAACTTGGATGTACGTCTAATGGTCATTGCAATCTTAGCGATCAAATCAAGTGCTTCTAACTTCTCAGTGTTCTTGCGGCATAAATATTAGTAAAACAATACACCAAAAGTTTGACAAAACAATCACTAATCTTTAGAGCAGTTTGATTAGAGCCTTCGAGCATCGCGAGTGGCCTCATGTCTTTACAAAAGTTGACATCATGCCACCTAGTGATATATTTAACAAAAATGTTGCTAACAGCCTGCCAATAAGGGAATTAAGTTAACTTGAGAATATAGTAGGGGGGGAAATACTCGGAAGTTTTTTTTGCTGTAATAATTATGTATACCTAAGTCCTTTGCCTGGGGGAACATAATTGACACAGCACGCCAGTCTTACTTTCAGATTAAGACTACTGATATGGAGAACGAGAAGGTCGCTACGCCTCAAATAGTAAATACCTGAGAGCAGTAATCATACATTTCCTCTTCTTTTTTCTGACGCATTGTAGAGTACAGGTACAATAAGATGGTGAAAGGCAATTATTCTCATTTCAGATTGATATACTTACAGGCCCTGATATGATCCAAGTTGAGAAACCAAAAATAGGAGTGCATTTCAAAATTTGAGGCAGAAACTAAAACTTGGATTTTCTGATAAGCGACAAGAATACAAGATATAATGGTCAATGCGAGGTTATGCTTCCTAAATCATTTTTCAGCTTAAAGCATTCAACTAATATGTCAAAGAAATTAGAACGCTTTGTTTTTGTTAGTGTCATAGTAATCAGTAGTTATCTGCCATCAATTTTAGTACAGAATCACCATCCAATATGTCAACATATATATTTAAGATCATCTTTCCAATTGCCTCACCACCTCACATAACACAAAAAGGGGAATGTATTACTATCATATTACGCTTATTCTATTTTCAAACATTTGTTTCTGCAAGTAATAAAAAAAATTCTTGTAACAAAAAGGCGCAATAGGCCTTTGAAGAGGTATCTGACTCCGTAGTTTCTAAAACTTGGATGATGAAGACTAAAGGATCTGTCCCCAAATAATTTTTTAGTAAGGAACATAAGGGAAGAGGGTGAGATCATCACGTTAGATGTAGTGCCACATCAATAATGGTTTGCAATAATAGATCACGGCAAGTAACGATAAAAAAATTCCTCGTAACCAAAAGGCACAAGAGGCCTATGAACAAGTGTCTGAATACGCAGGGCATTGTTACCTAAAGCCATAAATAAAGAACGCACATAAGTTTTAAAAAATTTTAAATTTTTTTTGCCGAGTGTCCAAGGCTTACACTCGGCAAAATATGTTTTTAAAAAATAAAAAAAAATTGCCGAGTGCCTTGGTCTGGCTCTCGGCAAAATAAGTTTTAAAAAATAAAAAAAATTTGCCGAGTGCCGTGGGCTGGCACTCGACAAAATATGTTTTTAAAAAATAAAAAAAATTACCAAGTGCCTGGGGCTGGCACTCGGGAAAATAAGTTTTTAAAAATAAAAAAAATTGTCGAGTACCATCCGTTAAGCACTCGGCAAAATCTGACGGTAGGTGGCCGCCGTCACGGGCCGGCCACCTTTTGCCGAGTGGGACTTTTGCCGAGTGCCGCGGCACTCGGCAAAGCCCAGCTTTGCCGAGAGCCAGGCTTTGCCGAGTGTCTGGCACTCGGCAAAACCACCTTTGTCGAGTGCTTTATTTTGTTGAGTGTGGCACTCGGCGAAATATTGCTTTGCCAAATACCCCGATAAAAAGCACTCGACAAAGTCTGAGGCACTTTGACCTTCCATTGTTATTCGGTGGAGGAGGACAGTGACGTGCACGGAGGCGGAGAACGGAGATGGAGCTAGCGAGGCCACAGAGTCTGTAGGCGGAGGAGATCATATCCCATCCACATCGAGATCCGGCGGGGAGGGAGGTGGCGCGCGCATTGGACGGGGTGCATGCCATGCATCATGCATGAGAGGCGTACCGTACGTGAGCACACGTAACCGCGGCCCTGCCCACGAGCCACCAGCCGCCAGCCACCAGCCACCCCCTCGATCTTTGGTCGATCTGTCTCTGATGATGATACGATGATTCAACAGTTTCATCCATCTATCTATATACGAGTATATTCATTTCATTTTTAGTCTTATCAGAATATTAATCTTGCTCTCGACCCTCTGATACATGCATACATACTAGTACAATACAATCAGCTCCCATCTCTCTCCGATACTAGGAGTATTACCTGTCTCTATTAATCAGTCTATCATTACATTATTAATAACACAGTCCATGCAATGCAATAATCCCTTCGATCTCATCATCATCAAATCTTAATTTCACAGCTTTTCTCTCCTTCAAGATAACTAGTACTCCTGTTGCCTGTACGTGTGTGGGCCACGGTACTATATATGGGCCCACTTCTCTCTTCGATCACATCTCCTCGATCTTATCCACTTCGTCAGTTAATTTCAGGCGGCTTACGTGTGCGAGATGGAGAAATAACTATTGGATATATATACTCTATATGCATCAATGCATGTGGTACATCTCTCAACTCTCCAATGGGAACTTACAATTTTGGGTACGGTCTCGAATTGATTGTTATTAGCGAGCACAATTGAATAAAAAAATTTATTGACGATCCCTCTGATGGAGCCTACACGTACGTGAGGGAGATTGCTTAAGTGTAACTGAATTGTGTCTAGCTTCCCCCATCTAGATCATCTTATTTATCATGAGCTAGAAACACACAGGCCCATATCTAAGAATCATCATCAATGCCTTAATTAATATTTTCCCATACTAAATTGTAGTTCAATTGACACAGGTCGTCCTCCACCAACTCAAGGAGTTGTTTGAAGCTATTTGGTGCTAATTAAACAAGGTAAAATGAAACAACTCCGCTTGAGGAACTCTTTAAAACATGCTCTCTCACGAGTAGTGGGTGGGCGATGAAGCTAAAAATAATAGCTTCTCCTAGCTCCCACTTGCTCTTGGGGGAGATGTTTTGCCAAACGGTCCGTCAAAACAACTTCAGCTCTATCAGTAGATCTATTCGTGGAGCTGAAGGAAAAAAAAACAGCTTCACTAGTGAACTAGAGTTGTGCCAAGCGAGATCTTAGCTTTAGACTAGGTTTATAGAGAATGCATCAGCATCTATAAGTATCAAATTAGTTTCATTATTAACTATGTCTTGATACTAGTTTATTTATTTTCAAATATAGATGTTTAATACACTTTTCTAGAAACTTGGTCAAATTTAGAGAAGTTTGACTTAGAACAAAAGGCTAAAGTGAACTATAATTTGGAAAGAAAGAGTAAGCCTTCTAGCTTACTACTCATGCTGGATATAGATAACAAATTCAGGAACAATCCCTAAACTTGTATAATGATATTATCTGGACCCCAAGTCTCAATTTTGATATTTGAGACCCCGAGTTATAATGATTCTCCTATTTCTCTTATCAAACAATTTATCTGTTGGGTAGGAATTCTCCTGTCTCTGGAGAAAAACAGTTTGGAAGAAAAAGAACCTATCAAATGAGACCTAGGTGGTGTTTAAATCTAGGGAGTAAAGTTTAGGGATGTCACATCGGGGTGTCACGTGGGAGTGTTCGGATAGTAATAATAAAATAAATTACTGAAGTTCTCAGTAATCCGCGAGATGAATTTATTAAGCCTAATTAATCCATCATTAGCATATGCTTACTGTAGCACCGCATTGTCAAATCATGGACTAATTAGGCTTAAAAGATTCATCTCGCAAATTAGTCGTAATCTGTGCAATTAGTTATTTTTTAGTCTATATTTAATACTTCACCCATATGTCAAACATCCAATTTGATAGGGAGTAAACTTTAGAGGAATGATTTAAACAAGGCCCTAATATTCATTAAATAGTTTATTAAGCATGCGCATCAAATAAAGTCCTCGATCGGTCAGCTCTCCTCTCTAGGGGCTCCTCTCCAAATTCTTAAAGTGACTGCTGTCGCTCACAAAGCCAAAAGGAGGGGGTACGTATGTACTACGTAGCTAGCAAGCTGAAAGTAAAGGTTGGTACGAATCGGAAAAGGATTAGTCGTCCATACGTCCACTTGGCCGTACGTACCTGTCAATAGTGTGTGTGTGTGTCACCGCCAAAACACTTGGACGGATTCGGATCTCATATCTAAAAAGTAATCTAACCATATATATATAAATGCCCTACGTGTGGATATCTTGAACACAGAAATAAATACTATTAGTTTACTCGAGATTTGTAATCAATAAGCTAGAATTTGAGCTATACAAAAAAGCTGCTGCTCAGCTCCCTACATACTTTATTGTTCCCCTTCATCTTCATGCACATTATATTGAAGAAAGAGAGGTTCAATATTTAATAATAGTCTCTCCAAAAAAAATGTCCATGATATATATAGTTGCCAATTATTTTTTTAAGCAAAAAAGCTGCAAATTTATAGTTGTCAATTATAGCATCTCTTCTTTTCTGGCTAGAAGTTACACGCACACGCACATGCAAGAATTAGATCATGAGGTTTTGAGACCAGACAAATTAATAAATTGAATGAAACAATGTACAACCGGCTTAAAAAACACTGCACAACAGCATGTTTCTTTTATTTTGAAAAGTTTGCTTCCTCCTTTTTCATATTAAATAAAAACCATATACATAGCCAACGATAGATAGATCTTTTGAATTGAAGACCACTCCAGTGTCATGAAATAAAAAATAAAGAGGCATATGCATCGTAGGCCCTTGAACTTGTCTTGTGGTGCCACTTAGGTCCACAAACTCTCTAATCGTACTTCTGACACCCTAATGTTGTTTAAGTATGTCACTTAGGTCCATAACTCATCAGATCAAAGTTTTTGCCGACGTGGCGGGGTCAGAGCACACGTGAGCCGCGCGTGAGCCTGATTTGGAGCGTCCAAATTAGTAGAGAGGCCCCCCAGTTCCTTTCATATCCTCCATTTCCCCTTCCTTCACCTCTTCCCTTCTCTGTCTGTCCCTCTGCCCGAACTCAAGACGCCGTCGCTGCCGCCGCCGCCTCAAGGACGAGCTGGCCCGCGTCTGCGCCCGAGATAGCATTTCGGCGCACGTACGGTAGCGGAAGCATCCAAATGTTTCAAAACTGGTCATGTGATGCCCTAGGCTAGTGCTACAGGTCAAGCTCGCTGCAGGTCAGACGGCGGCCACCGCGTCTGAGCCTCCGCACTCCGCAGACGGCACGGAGACCAAACTGCCTCGCACACGTCTGGAGAGCATTGACCTGCCTCTCCTAGGAGCATCGATTGGTGCGTGCGCAGGACGCAGCAGTGGCGCCGCGCGGACTCGCTCGCCCACGTACTACGCGCACGCGTCGGGGCAGCATAAAATACTGGGCCGCGGCCGCTCTAAATGCTGGCGTAACTCGCGCACTGTAGATGCCACATGGTAACGGCCGGGCCGGGGTGGAGTACGTACCTTGGAGTAGCCGTTGTTCATGTCCTGCACGATGCAGCCGGTGGGGAGCAGGCGGCAGCCCATGTACCCGGCGGCGCCGCCGCCGTTCTGCGCGTGGTGGTGGTGGCTGTGGTGGTTGCCGCCGTCGGGGCGGAGGATGGCGTCCACCGAGACGTCGACCACGGCCCACAGCCCCTCGGCGTGCTGCTTGCAGAACCGAAGGAAGAGCACCTCACGGATCGGCGACAGCACCTGCAGCTCCGCGTGCATCTGCATGCATCGATCCCAGGAGCACGTACGTACGTCGTCACGTCGCGTACGCGATTGAGCAGCCGTATAGTATATTACTAGTATAGGCGTGTGCGTGCGAGAGCATGGCGGCACGAGACGAATAGGATGACTCACCAGCTGGATCGTGCCAGTGGCAGTGGCGTGGAATGGAACAACACGTACGTAGTATAGGCCATTAACATGGAGCAGATGGCTCCTCAGGTGCGTACCGCGTCCATGAGGCTGTCTACGAGGTCCATGCTGCTGGTTATGGCGATGCCGGCCTCGCGGGTAGCCTCGGAGACGTAGCCGGCGGGGCTCGGCCCGAACACCCTGGCGAACGCCCAGTGGTACTCGTCGAAGTTGAGCATCTCCCGGCCGCCGCCGCCGTCGGGGCTGCGGAGCCAGAGCGGCTCGTCCATCTGTGCCACTTTCATGAGCTCCTCCATTGCGGCGAGCCCCAGCTCGAGGAGGACGGTGCGGTCGATGCCGTCGGCCGCGCCGTGCATCGCGCCGTCGAGGGCGCCGATGCCCACGGGCTGGCACATGGCCGCCGCAGAACCCACGGGGCCCGGTAGGCCGCCGGCGCCCATTAGGTGGGGGAGGGGCTGCAGCGCGGACGCGCCGAGGGGGCCGAGCCAAAACCTGCCGTTGGTGCCGACGCCGAGCTCAAGGCCGGAGCACCCTTGCGGGCCGACATGGTGCTGCTAGAGGAGATTGGGCTGCCAAGGAACTTGTCGGCGAGGGCGCAGACACGGTCCAGCTCGTCCTTGAGCCGCGCGTGTTAGACCCAAAGATCATCTAGAGTAGCATCTAGTCGGGTGATTCTTTTATTTGGGATGAACAAGTAGATAACCTAATGAATCGTACTACAGAGTGATAGAGAGAGGAGAGTGGATGGGAGTGTACAGACCATCGGAGGGCGCCGTCGAGGAGGATTCGGCCATCTCGTTCTGTCGGTGACGTTCTGCGCACGGGCAGCGATGGTCGGAGAAGAGTCGGTGAAGTCCGGCGACGCGGTGGGGTGCAGTGAGGCCGACGGTGATGACGGTGACGTCTTCCCGTCGCTGGCTGTGCGCCCTTACTAGATCGGACTTAGGGTTTGTTGGTGGGGCGGATTGGCTCACGGTGAACCTCATACTACGAGCCACCGGCCCCCACCATTTTATATAGCGCAATGCGATGGGGGCCCACCAACCATGTAGGGTTGGGCGCCCCCGATCAGGGCGTGTGACCAAGGCCCAATAGGGCGTTGGGCTTATTGGCTGGGAGATCAATCCAACATTCTCCCCCTTGATCTCACACTATTACTTTTATCTTTAAACTTTAAACTTCAATCCTTTTATCCTTACTCATTTCTTCACAGATGATGCATAGAGCATGTTTTATCGTCACGGTCAATCGCCGATAGATTTAACAGCTACAATGCACGTCTCTGATCTGAAATAGATACTTTAACTTTTGGGCCCTTTATAGTCCAGGAATCATAGGCTTTCCCTTAAATCCATGCCGACTACATGTTCTCTGAACACGTTGGGTGGTAAGCCTTTTGTAAGCGGATCCGCGAGTATCTTTTCGGTACTTATATGCTCAAGACTTATCATTTGATCCCAGACTCTATCCTTCACAACATAATACTTTATGTCAATGTGTTTGACAGCGCCACTTGACCTATTGTTGTGAGTATACTGTACTGTTGGATTATTATCGCAGTATAACTTCAGTGGTCTATAGATATCGTCAACCACTTTCAAACCGGGTATGAACTTCTTTAGCCAGTTCATCTGCCCCGATGCCTCATAACATGCTACAAACTCGACATACATTGTGGACGATGTAGTGACAGTTTGCTTTGAGCTTTTCCATGAAATAGCTCCTCCTGCGAGAGTGAATACATATCCCGACGTGGATTTTCTATCATCTCCTGCATAATCAGAATCCGAGTACCCCACCAATTGGAGAGATTCTGATCTTCTATATGTCAACATGAGGCCTTTCGTACCTTGCAAATATCGCAAGACTTTCTTTACCAATTTCCAGTGTTCCATTCCTGGATTACTCTGAAATCTACCAAGCAACCTGGTAACAAAAGCTAAGTCAGGGCGCGTACACACTTGAGCATACTGTAAGCTTTCGATAGCTGAAGCATATGAAACCGCTTTCATTTGATCGAGCTCGTACTGGTTCCTGGAGCATTGAAAATCCCTATATCTGTCGCCCTTGACTATAGGAGCAAGCGATGGACTACATTTATACATACTGAATTTCTTTAATACTTTTTCTATGTATGCCTTTTGTGACAGTTCTAATACCCCCTTTCTTCTATCTCGGTGAATTTCTATGCCCAAAACATATGATGCTTCACCAAGGTCTTTCATGTCAAACTTTGAGGACAAAAACTTCTTTGTCTCCTGCAGCAGATTCACATCACTACTAGCAGGTAGAATGTCATCCACATACAGAACGAGGAAAATAAATCTCCCATTCTTAAACTTTGCATAAATGCAATTGTCCTCAACATTCTCTTTAAACCTAAAATTCTTTATTGTTCTGTCAAACTTCAAGTTCCACTGTCTTGAAGCTTGCTTCAATCCATAAATGGATTTCTTTAGGCGGCAACCCATTCTTTCCTTTCCTTCTACAACAAAACCTTTTGGTTGTGCCATGTAAACATTTTCCTCTAAATCTCCATTTAGGAATGCCGTCTTTACATCCATCTGATGTAATTCTAAATCATAATGTGCCACTAATGCCATTATAATTCTGAGAGAATCCTTACATGAGACTGGAGAAAATGTCTCATTGTAATCTATCCCCTCTCTTTGTGTAAAACCTTTCGCCACAAGTCGTGCTTTAAACCTTTTTATATTTCCTCTGGAGTCATATTTTGTTTTGTAGACCCATTTGCAGCCTACTATTTTGGCTCCTTTAGGAATTTGTTCTAAATCCCAAACACCATTGGAACTCATAGATTCCATTTCATCTTTCATAGCTTTCAACCACTTTGATGAGTGTTCGTTTCTCATGGCTTCTTCATACGAGGTGGGATCACCCTCCATATGAAACTCTTCAGTATTATAGATTTCATAATCATCAGAAATAGCTGATCTTCTAACTCTTTGAGACCTTCTAAGGGCCTCCACATTTGGCACATTTTCTGTTTGAGGCTGTTGTTGCTCCCCCTCATGTGTGGCAACAGGTTATGTAGGATTCTGAACCATGGGTTCCTCATCCTCATTCGTAGTTGCCATAGGAGGAATAACAGCAGGTGCTAGCACCACAACATCTTGCATTGTAGGTGTAGCAGCAGTAGGTAGCTCGAAAAATGGCTCCTGAACCATCAGAGTGGGTGCATACACCCGTTTCTCCTCAAGATCAATTTCTCGAGCTACCATGCTCCCCCTCATCATTTCATCCTCTAGGAAGACAGCGTGTCTCGTTTCCACAAACTTTGTATGTCTATCTGGACAGTAGAAACGAAAACCTTTTGACTTTTCTGGGTAGCCAATGAAATGGCAACTTACTATTTTGGGATCTAACTTCCTAATGTTTGGGTTAAATACTTTAGCCTCAGTAGGACTCCCCCACACATGTAAGTGGTTTAGTAAGGGTACTCTTCCTGTCCACAATTCATACAGTGTTTTGGGCACCTACTTACTCGGTACTCTATTGAGAATATGAATGGCGGTTTTTAACGCCTCCATCCACAGGCTCAACGGTAAGGTGGAGTAACTTATCATACTACTCACCATATCCATTAGGGTACGGTTACGCCTTTCAGCTACTCCATTCTGCTGAGGTTTGCCCGGTGTTGAGTACTGGGCGACTATACCATTCTCCTATAAGAACCTTGCAAAAGGTCTAGAAACTTGTCCATATGGGGTATGCCGACCGTAGTACTCCCCCCCACGGTCAGACCTGACTATCTTAATCTTTAAATCATACTGATTTTCAACTTCTGCTTTAAATATTTTGAATTTATCCAACGCTTCTGTTCTTTCTTTAATTGGATAAATGTAGCCAAAACGAGAGTAATCGTCTGTGAATGTTATGAATGAATCATAACCATCCACACTTTTTACAGGAAAAGGACCACATATGTCTGTGTGAATTATCTCTAAAATTCCTATGCTTCGTTTGACATCCTTTTTAATTTTCTTTACATACTTTCCTTTTATGCAATCTCTACATTGTTCTAAATCTGAGAGCTCTAATGGAGGAAGAATATCATTCTTAACTAGTCTTTCTATTCTCCCCCTCGAAATATGGCCTAAATGACAGTGCCATAATTTCAACAACACATCGTGAGCTCTCTTTCGTTTTCTGTTTGCATTGTTCGATGAGGATACATTCTCATTCACATCACATACGGAATTCACATTTTCATGAAGTGATAACAAATAAAGCTCGTCTTGTCGGAAGGCAAGACCAATACATCTATTATTAAACAATATCTGACATTTGCCATTTCTAAAATGGCAATCATAACCATCATGGTCCAACTTTGATATACTAATCAAGTTTCTTTGCAAAGAAGGTACATAAAGAACATTTTTAAGAAAAAGTATGAAGCCATCAGCAAGCTCTAGCGGAAGATCGCCAACGGCCTCAACATCTGCTTGTACTCCATTTGCGACTTTAATGAAACTTTCGCTTTTTTGCAAAGTTCTCATCGAACGGAATCCCTATAAAGAATTAGCAACATGAATAGTTGCACCTGAATCAATCCACCAAGTAGATTTTGAAAACTTGACATACAAGGATTCATTTATGAACGTAATAATGTTCTCACCTTTATTTTTCATAATCATCTTTAGGAAATCAGGACAATTCTTCTTATAATGTCCCGTCTTCTTACAATAGAGACACTGATCTTTATCCACTGGGAATTGCTTGTTCTGAGACTGTTGCATGGGACCCTTTCTAGATGACTTGGAGGAAGAGCTGTTATTATAGTTCTTTTTCTTATTATCTTTTAGGTAGTTGATAGTACCACCCTGTGAAACTTTTATTCTTTCCTCCTCCTGCACACACATGGCTATGAGCTTTTCTAGATCCCATTTCTTGGGCTGTATGTTGTAATTAACAACAAAAGTGTCAAATTTTTTAGGCAAAGAAGCAAAAATCAAATGAATAAGAAACTCATCCTTGAGTGCCAAATCTATTGGTTTGAGCTTAGATGCCAAATTGCTCATTCTCAGTATGTGCTCTCTAATGCCACTGCCGCCACCAGAGTACCTTTCTGTCACCAGCTGCTTGATCAGCTAGGTTGCATATGTCTTTGAAGAGCCAGTGAACTGACTCTTTATTCTTTCTAGGTACTCTATGACCGTGTCACAGTCTGGAATTGAGCCCACTATTGCAGGCTCAATTGTATTCTTTATTACAGCCAAACATTTTTTATTGGCTGTGACCCACTTTCTATGTTCGAGGTCAAAAGACATCTTTACGGGAGCAAAGTCCCGCTCTCTGTTCTGCCATGCAACATCAGTCTCATCAGTCTCCCTCACCGGTGCCACAGGTTCTTTGGGACACGGTGTGGTGACTACCCAGTCAACCTCAGCCAAGATGAAGGCCAAGTCGATATTTTTCTTTCATTCAATGTAGTTATCCCCTTTGAGAGTTGGGATATCTTTGATATAAGCCATCAAGGAGTATCTTCCTGAAAACACAATTTCTGTTTAAAGTGAAAACATAATATAAAAAACAACAACAATTTGCATGCCTTAGTTTTAACGTTGGTCAAAATTAAAGCATATAATTGTTTTATACATTAAATCTACATCACCGTTGGGCAGAAATAGAAATAATGCATAATCATTAAAATTATAATATTGCTATTAACAACGTTGGTCAGAAAATAATAATATCATAATCAACTCATATTTATCTCTTGGCTCTTAAAATCAAATTCTCTCGTTGGTTCGAATTTAATTAAAAGTCCATAATAACTTTAAATACGCAGCGGAAACATTAATAAACCTCATAATTCTATTTTCCAGAAACTCTTAAAATACTATACTGTTCTCCGAACAAAATTATCGTTGGACAAAATTATACAGAGATTTGCATCAAAATGCAATTCAAATTCATCAAATTAGTTTCTGGAAAAAAGAAAAATTGAATAAACTTTTTTACTGTGCATTTGGCCCGGTCCAGCAGCAGTACGCGCGGCCCAGCGCTAAAAGCCGGTTCCCGCGGACGCGTGCGGCTTCACCCCCGCGCCCAGGCCGCAACCTAGGCCTGGGCCGGGAATCCCTTTCCCGCCTGGGCTCAAAGCGGCCCGATGCGCTGCTGGCCGTTGATCTCCGATCGACGGTCGTCCTCGCATTTTGGCCGGATGAAACACCCGCGACGGTCTCACCCCTCCAAACCCTAGGCCATTCTTTCCCTCCCCTTCTCTCTCATCGCGCAGCGCAGCTCAGAGAGACAGCCGCAGCGCAGCCGTCCTCGGTGGCCGAGGGAGAAGAAGAGGGCCCCGCTCCGCGCCCTCTCGCCGGCGTGCGTGCTCGCCCGAGGCTGAGCACGCCGCCGTCGAGGGGCCACATGGTGGTGCCCTGTTGCTGTGACCGCACGTGCGAGGTGCCGGGCGGCTCGTTGTTCTGTCCCGCGCGCCGTTCGGGAGCGACGCCGCGGTCTCCTTTCCACGCGGTGGCGATGCCGCCAGCGGTGGGTAAAGCCCAGGTAGGCTTCCTTTCTTTAGGGTTAGTGTTGGTTCTATTGGATCCGAATCGAATTCGAACTCCACTTTTTTCTTTTCATTTGTTTTTCTTTGCTTTTGATTCGGAAAACCCTAGATCTACACCCTAGGTTGACGAACTGCTAGGGTTAGGGTTCTTTGTTGAAACCGTGTCCACTTTTCCCGTACCCGATCTGATCTAGGGTTAGGGTTCAATTTACTTTTCTTTCCCCAATCCAGATCTATGAACTAGACAGGCGTCTGATACCATTGTTAGACCCAAAGATCATCTAGAGTAGCATCTAGTCGGGTGATTCTTTCATTTGGGATGAACAAGTAGATAACCTAATGAACCATACTACAGAGTGATAGAGAGAGGAGAGTGGATGGGAGTGTACAGACCATCGAAGGGCGCCGTCGAGGAGGATCCGGCCATCTCGTTTTGTCGGTGACGTTCTGCGCACGGGCAGCGATGGTCGGAGAAGAGTCGGTGAAGTCCGATGACGCGGTGGGGTGCAGTGAGGCCGACGGTGATGACGGTGGCGTCTTCCCATCGCTGGCTGCGCGCCCTTACTAGATCGGACTTAGGGTTTGTTGGTGGGGCGGATTGGCTCACGGTGAACCTCGTACTATGAGCCGTCGGCCCCCACCACTTTATATAGCGCAGTGCGACGGGGGCCCACCAACCATATAGGGTTGGGCGCCCCCGATCAGGACGCGTGACCAAGGCCTAATCGGCCGTTGGGCTTATTGGCTGGGAGATCAATCCAACAGCGCGTTCTCTATGCGGAGGTGCTGTTCCTCCAGCGACACCTCCCCGAGCACGGCCCAAACTCCAAGCCGACGCCGCTGCCCGAACTCCAAGAACTGGGGGGCTCTCTACTAATTTGGACGTCAGAATCCAGGCTCACGCGTGGCTCACGTGCGCTCTGACCCCGCCACGTCGGCAAAAACCTTGATCTGATGAGTTATGGACCTAAATGACATACTTAAACAACATTAGGGTGGCAGAAGTACGATTAGAGAGTTTGTAGACCTAAGTAGCACCACGAGACAAGTTCAATGGCCTACGATGCATATACCTCAAAAATAAATATGGAGCTACATGTTGTGGACATATTTAATATTTGCGACAAAATTTGTCAGATTTTATTTGAACCATCTGATCTTGCTTTGTGAGGGGCACATTGCCTATTTTTCCCCTCACTGTTTCTTATTGTTTCAAATTAGTGTTCTCTAGCATCTTTAAGTTTCGTATGGTTTTTTTCTTGGTTTTTATTACTTTGTGTTTCTTGCTAATTATACCATTTTGTCTTGTATTCATATAGATTTACTGGAGTTGTAGCATTTCTATTCTTCATGTACTAGCGTGAAAATTCTTTGTAAACATATAATAATTAAAAGTGGACTATCTGTTCTTTGTAGTGTTTTAAATAGTAGGCTATAGCAGCTCACCCTAGCTGTGGCAACAACATCGCTGTACTAAACAACATAGTACTATAGTGGTCGAGCGAAGCTCTTCACTACATGGTACAGCCTACAATTTAAAGCATTGATTGTATGTAAGTAACTATATTGGATGCATGGTTAAACATTTATTAAGAATAAGGGTGCGTTTGCATAGGTGAATTAGGGCAGTCCCAATGGTGTATTGATGATGGTTTCTATCCTCATTAAATGACTTGTCACGTAGGTAAAATGCTGATATGGCAACGTAATTAATGAAGAAAGAGAGCAAAAATCCTAGAAATGGTTTTCTCATGAAGAAATCAGGTCTTCTCTTAACCCAATGCACCCAGAAACAATAAAATCTCCATTGGAGAGAAACCACCAGTTTTCAGGGGGCTCGTGCCACACTCCCATTGGAGGAAGAAGATAGAGTTGAGAGAGAAAGAGAAAATAATTATTACATAAAGACACCTCCACTGTAGAAGGTAGTTTCTATAAATGATTTCTTGTGCTATGGAAACCGCATCAGTTTTTTTTCACTGAGACTGCCCTTAGTTCCGTTTCTCACTTGAATCAGTACCAAATGGTGCTAGGGACGTGGGATTTAGAGCCGATTCTCTTTTCCTTGGGTACTTCTTGAAACCGCAACATGGCAGTTTCTACCGATTCTATTTCTCTCTCTTTCATTAGCAATTGTTTTTTTTCGGTTAATCCTTTTTTAAGTACAACACATTAACATGGATTGTACTATTCAAGTTGTTCTTTGTCCACAAAAAGTTTGATTTTTTAAAGTTTATATAAAAATAACATTTTGTGAATCATAATCTAGCCTACCAACCAAACGATTTGAATTATCACATAAAATGTTTTAGAGAGAATCTAGATCTGAAATGTTTGTATGCAATTTGGATCTCTACCAAATACACCCTAAAACTCTTGCTAGATCCAAAAAAAAAAGTAACCTTTAAGCGTTGTTCGGTTGTTGTGAAACGAGCCCAGAAACCGTTCCTGATGATGGTTATTCAAATTAATAAAACAATCCAATGGGAATCTAGCCAGGAGGTCATTCCGTAGCGACCAAACATGCCCTAAACAAGACCGAGTACTCCTACTAATATATCAATGACCCGAATTAATCAGAACATACATATTCATAATAACTCTTGTGCCTGCTGGGTGCTGGCTAAGGGCACTTCCAATGCTAAAAGCCACCATAGTTCCTGTAGCTTCGAGACTCCACCGCTGGAAAGTATCCCTCCCAATGCAACTTTTCTATTTAGAGTCGAGATAAAAATCTGGCCAATTATTCACCTTGTGCTTCTCTAGCATCGTTGGATCCTCTGTGCAATGCGTTGTGCAGACACAGGCACACAGCGAGCTCGTCGCCGAACTGTCCGCCAAGCACGTCTAGATCATCGCTATTTTTTAATTTGGAATCAAACTGAATCAACCAAGTCCATGCTGTTGGCTCGTTCGCTGGCCTCGCATAGCTCCAAACGCCGGCCGCGTCCAAGCAGGCTTCGCGGTCGCGGAGCCACGCCACGGCGGCGCCGACACGGGAGGAGGCGAGGGGAAGGAGACTGCGAGCTCTTCTGCGCAGGGAGGCGATGGGACGGAGAGTTTCGGCGAGCTGGACGGGCAGCGAGTTCACCGCGGGGCGGTGGTGCCGGGTGCGGCCGCGAGCTCGGCGTAGAGAGGCAAAGGGAGTTTGGTGGGCTGGGCGGGGCGGTAGCGTGCGAGGTCCCCGCGACCTCTGCGGACGGCGGAGCTTGGTGGCGGCCGAGGGAGGTGGCGCGCGAGCTCCTCGCAACCTCTGCGGACGGCTGCAAGGCGAGCTCTGCGGCCCGCGGCGCTCGGACGGCGCGCCGTGGCGAACCAGGGCAGGGCGTATGCGGCAACCGGGGCAGGGCGGGCCAGTGGCGGAGCCAGGATCTATACTCAGGGGACCCGTTGTCAGGAATTATACTTAGGAGGATCGGCTCGGTCTTTTTCATTATGATAATTTTATTATCTAGTTGTGTTTTGTATAATTATATTATCTAGAAGATATTAATAGGTATATATAACAAGAATTTTATATAATCTCCCTCTTAATATAAATAAAAAATATTAAGTCATACTACTATTTTTTGTTATTGTGAAACATTGGGGGGGGGGCATGGCCCCTGCCAGCCCCCCTGGCTCCGCCAGTGGGCAGGGCAGCTGCGACCTCCGCGTGCGGCGGCACGCCGGCCAGCACGCGCGAGCTCCGCGGCCGCAGCGAACCGGGACGGGGTGTAACACGCCAGACCCGGCACACGGCACATGCTCACTCTACCGAGGGGTGAGCTCCACCTAGCTAGCAATTCTCTTGCGCTTTCGTCCTCGCTTCACGTAAAACGATTAACCGAAGGTCATATCCTTGTCGGCCTATTTAAGCTGGGTCGACGAACTCACAACTAACTAGCTACCGTGCTTTCTGCAGCTACAGTCTTGTTCCTACAGTACCAAAAATTGGTTCGGCCCAACTTGGCCCAATGGGCTGGGTTTCACATCCACCCACCCTTAAAGGACTCGACGTCCTCGTCGAGCTCTCGAACCAGCTTACCCATACAGGACAAATGCTCACGATCGACTCTCTTAGCCCACGTCCATATTCCCAGCTCCCCGCCCCAAGTGCCATGCTCTCACAGGAGCCATGCGCAACATGTCCGAGCTCCCGAGCCATATATTCGTGAAAACTGCGAGAGTTGGCTCTGAATACCATTTGTAACACCCTAGACCCGGCACACGGCACAAGGCCCACTCTACCGAGGGGTGAGCCCCACCTACGTAGCAACCCGCTTGCGTTTTCGTCCTCGTTTTGCGCAAAACGATTAACCGAAGGTTACTACGCGTCCTTGGCCTAGCTATTTAAGCTGGGTCGGCGAACTTAGAACTACCTAGCTACAGTGTTTTCCACAGCCTACAGTACCAGAAATCGGTCCGGCCCAACTTGGCCCAATGGGCTGGGTCTCACACGGGGGCGGTCGTGAGCTCCATATGTCCGCTGGCGTGGCGCCAGCTAACGCTGTGCAGCAATGACAGCGCCTGTGAGCGAGCAGCGTCGAGTGGGCGAGGCGAGGAACAGTGTCGGCCGACGGGGAGGGAAGGGGAAGGCGCACCGGATCCATGGAAACGATGGACGACTTCCACAACGCGCACGGGGCTGGTTTCCACGGCATGGGTGGAAGCCTAGACTCAGCGTCTATGTTAGATGCCGTTTCTTGTTTCTCCCCCTCTCCTTCTTCGATAAATATAATGCCACGTTAACAAAATTCAATAAATAGAGAGATAATAAATGAACATTGATAAAGTCTATAGGAAGTGCCCTGGCTAACTAATAACTAAACAGCTACGTACGGTAGGCTAGCTGTAGCTCTTGATTCCTCCTCCACTTGGCTTTCTTGCCACTATCTTTATTTGCAGCCACGACATGACCCACAGCTCCAACCACATAAACCATCCAACCTCCCAAAACCTCTCCGATCCTCGTCCTCCCATTGGCTGCCTACCTCCCGTGTGGTTACCCACACCACCACGTCTCTCTCTCTAAGCTTGGCCGTTAGGGTAGGGAGCAAGCCTAGTACTGGACTAATTAAAGCAAGGATTAGCAGGCACAGTGTCTAGTCCCAAAACAAACAAGAGGCACCAAACTAAAACCAAGAAAAATCCAAACTTACTCATGCAGAGGATCCAGCTAGTCGATAGCAGTTTAATTTAGCACAAGCAACAGAGCCATGACGAAGAGGAAGCAGCAGAGCTAGTAGATAAACACATGCAGTCCAGCTCCAGCAGCCTCTGCAATGCCCGGCGGCTATGAGGAGCTCTAGCTAATCCATGAGAAACCCCTCTTCTCCGGCCTCTTCTTCCAGCAGCGCCGCCGCACAAGAGCACCGCCTGCAGGAAGAGGAAACCCAAAACCTGCACCACCACCACCAAGAGGTAGCCGCCGGCATTGTTATTCCGTTTCCTCCCAGTAGCAGTGAAGCTGATCAAGCCCACGACGACAAGGACGCCGAGCTGTCGCCGCAGCGCTGCGAATGGGAGTTCCGGCTGGCGGCCACCGTGCCGACCACCGCCCTGCCGGGTGCGTCCGACGCCATCGGCAGCGTCGACTTCGACCCCACCGGCCGCCTCCTCGCCACCGGCGGCATCGCCCGGAAGATCCGGATGTACGACGTGGCCTCCATGCTGCTGCTGGATAGCGCCGGCAGCGGCGGCGCCCGAGCTGCTGGCCCCGCGGCGTGCATCTGCGTGCCGGCGAAGCTGAGCAGCGTGCGGTGGCGCCCGGGCGGTGCCGCGTCGTCGTCCGTGGTGGGGTGCGGCGACTACGACGGCGTGGTGACGGAGTACGACGTGGAGCGCGGCGTGGCGTCGTGGGAGCGCGACGAGCACGCGGGCCGCCGCGTGTGGTCCCTGGACTACGCCCCGGGCGCGGCCATGGCGGCGTCCGGGTCGGACGACCGCACGGCGCACGTGTGGGACCCGCGCGCGCCTTCGGGCGGCCTGGCCACGGCGCGCGCCGGCGGCGCCGTGCTGTGCGTGGAGTTCGACCCCTCGGGGGCGCCCCACCTGGCCGTCGGCTCCGCGGACAGCCGCGCCGTCGTGTACGACGTCCGCGCGCTGGGCCGCGGCGCCGTCGCGCGGATGGACGGCCACGCCCGCGCGGTGACGTACGTTCGGTGGGCGGGTCCGGGGCCGGGGCGGCGGGTGGTGACGTCGGCGGCCGACGGGACCCACCGGCTGTGGGAGTGGGGCGGCGCGTCGGCGGCGGAGGCGGGGGTGGAGGTGGCTGGAGCGCGGGAGGTGCGGTCGTACAGCGGCCACGCGAGCGCGCGGAGCTTCGTGGGGATGGGCGTGTGGCGCGGGGCGGGGCTGGTGGCCAGCGGCTCCGAGTCCAACCACGTCTTCGTCTACGACCTCAGGTGGGCCAAGCCCATCTGGGTGCACCCCTTCTTCGCGTCTCACGGACACGGAGGGGCCCACGGCCCAGTCACCACCGGCCCCGAACAAGTGGATACTGGTGGTGGGTTCGTCAGCGCGGTGGCGTGGCGGCAGGGCAGCCACACCGACGACGATCTCCACGGCGGTGCGCTGGTCGCCGGCGGCTCCGACGGCGTGCTCAAGGTGTTCACGTGCCGACGGCGGAGGGAGGCGGCGGGGGATGATGTCGCCCATGGGCTCCTCCTCTAACTGTGATGAGGCATTGAGGCGGAGGAAGAAGCATCCATTTCCTTCCTTCCTCCTTTCCTTGTCGTGCTTTTATTACTTGTTCCCCTTTTATTGTTTGTTTTTATTTCCTTTTCCTTTTTCTTTCAGACAAAGAAAATAAGAGTTCAAGAACAACAGCAACAAAGGGCAATTAAAAGTACATGTTTAGACTGAAATTAAGTGAGGGGAGGGTAGAAATTAAAAGGGAGGAGGAGGACAGAAGATGAGAGACTATGATGTTGATGATGATTCTTTTTTTCCTTTTTTTTCTTTTGTTTTTCTTGGTGATGATGATGCATCCCTGACAATGTACTGATCTATTTTTTAAGCAATGTAATAATAAGAAATCCACGATGACTGGCACCATCATTTCTTTATTTACCCAACGAGTTCACTCACTCCACGACTCACATGCCTCTGCACAAACTGCATGTATGTCGTCGTTCTGTCCTCTGTTTTTTTATTGCACATGCATACACTGCACTTCTGCTGCAACAATGCAGTACTACATGTTTTCTCCTTCAACTGCAATGAGCCTGCCATGCCTTTTGCTGCAACTCTCCTTTTTTCTTTGAAAAAAAGATATGATTGTGTTGTGCTTCATTTTATGGGCCTTATTAAAGCTTAATTGTCGGCCTGCTACTGCTACCTCACATATCCATTTCCTCCTCTTCCTGCCCAAATACTTAGCATTGTTAGGCCTGGGCCTGGGCCTGTCTCCCAGCACAAAAGTGGAGAATGTGTGTACAGCAGGCGTACGCCACAAGCATTAGTCTGCGAGGTCAACGTATAACTGGATGACAAGTTCAGAACTTGCAGTAGGTGACTGTTGAACTCAGTCTCCTGTCTTGCTTTGTGTTCACTAGGTGACTACTGTCGTGTTTATGTTCTGCCATGGCTAGCTCCTTTGATGTACATGTACTCAAGTTCGTCAAACTTGGATAACTACGTTTGTTATCTCCTACTGATCTCAAAAGATGTAAGAGTCGCTCGTCATAGGCTCATGGCTGACGCAGAACCGGAGCACTCGTGTGGTTATTGAATACTAATAACAGTCATTATGCCATAATCTCCTTTCTTCTCGCATGTATAGACTCAAAAGGCTAGCATATAGCATATATAACAGCTAGGCTTATGTGATCTGCGTTGCACACTGCTGCTGGCTTCAGTACTTGCAAGTCTGCTCTCATACATGGATGGACTCATCTCCTCCACTTTGGCCTTGAGCACTGGCCGGCATCAATAGATAATGCATTTGCACACACCTGGATACGCTTTTCTTTGCTTGCTTCATATGCAATGGAGAACAGCTCCAACATATACCCCTCATTCCCTCAAGACACACTTGGAAAGTTTTCCTCTTCTCCAGTTCTCCCTTGAGGGGTGTTCTATTCTTTCTTTCTTTCTTTTTTTTTAAAAAAGGAAAATGTTTTTTTACCAACACAAGATCACAACAAAAAATGTCACATCTTGTTCTTCATCATGCAAGCATAAAACCACCATGATTCGTATTTAAGCACAAATGTCCACTCAGCCCTCCACTCAAAAGCCACAACACGGCCTGATTTAGATTATTTTAGTGTAGATGCTTAGCAAGATGGCATACTTTTCTCAGCGTTCCCTACTTAATCCTGCAAAGACATACTGACAATTTGCACAGTGAGGGCATCCTTGATTATTCAGCGCGTATGTCCTCGTATGAGCTGGCCCTGCTTATCAAAACCCCCAATCTCGCCTGCCCCGGCTTCTATGTGGATTATAATTCTCAAGCAAGCAAGCATTGACTTGCATCCCCATCATTGCAAGTACAGACAGATGAGCCCCGGTGCATGTTCCCAGCCACATTGTTTAGTCAGCAGCATATTTCGCATATCGCCATCGTTACCGCGTTCCTTTAATCGGCGAGGAGGATTATAATCACATCCTTTCGCATATTTACATTACGTTCTAAGATCGACGGATCATGGATATGACAAGGACAAAAAGTCTTGTTGCCGGTGAAGTTGTTAAACTGGGGTGTGGAGAGTTAAGTTCAGACTTGAGGGGGGCTCTCATTTAGAGTTTCAGACAAAAGATTGCGCCTTTTACCTGTGTGCCATTAAAAAAGTTTAATTACACATAAGCTATTAAAAATTTTAACCGCACACAGCCGTCACTGCTCTAAACTTCTTATAGAGGCCATTCGTCCTTGTTAGTAGCCCTTACATGTGGGACCCATTAAGTGAAAATTCTTCATATTGTCCTTAGCGTTGTGGGTGGCGGAAATTCACCTCTGCCGAGCGCGCGGTCCGCAGGCGGCGTGTCCTCTCCTCACAGCGGAAACTGAAGAAGCAAAACCCTCCGGTTGGCGGCACACAGCCAGCCGTCGTGCCTCGCAGCTGCCTGGATGCACCGGTGCTTGCACTGCTTTGGAGGACGAAGAAATGGGTGAGAATCCAAGAAGAAATTTTATACATGGTTCTTATTGCGAAATACGAGACTCAGGTAAATAGTGCTTATGTCATGTGGATTAGTTTCAAGAAAACCCAGGGGCCTCGTTGCAAAAGTTCTACCGCCGTCTTGCCCTAGGCGAGTGGGCCGGCTTGATGGGCAGCTTTCATGCTGCCGCCGGGCGGCCCGGCTTTGTCTTTGTCGCACCCCCGCTTTGGGGACGTCCGCGCCAGCTCACTGCAGCATTGGGCACCAGCGTCCGGGGTGGACCGGCCGTTCCGTTCTTTGGGCCACCACAGCGCCTTTGACAGAAGGGAGTTTGGCCGCCCGGGCCTTGTCTTGTTGCGTTGTTTTGGTTTTGTTAATTCAGTACCTTTCTAAAATTGAAAATAAAGTGTAGAAAAAATATAAAAATGTCAAACCAGTTTTGTTGAGTTACTAAAATCGTGATCTACATGTTAGTATATTTTGTTCATATAGTGTAGTAATATTCTTGAAAGCTATATAATTAATTTAAGGTACTTAATATTGTAAAAATATAAACTTGTAGGAATTGTTGTGATAAATTAGTAATAGTGTTAAATCTAAAATTTTTACAGTATGCTCCTAGCAATATTATGTACTCACTGTAATTTTTGTAGCTCCAGAATAATTAGTTTGTTAAATAGATAATGATGTCCTATTTCGAATAAAGATTAAATTGATAGAATAGGATAAAGAAACACATTGGGTTTATATAACTAAAATATTTGTTGGGAAATAATGTCTTATCCGACAACGTGTATATGTAGCCTAAGTACGGTCGTCGTTAGAACTAGCCCGTTAACTTGATAGGCGTAAATCGTATTTTACGTGTCACGATTATAGTCGATTAATTACGTCTTTGCATTTCATCGCATTGCATATCATAATAGGGACGTCTATGGATCACAGAGTCATCGGGAGTTGCTAGAGAAATGGTGCTTTTGGAGATCGGTCGTCATGATGGAATGCTAACTTCTGATTAAATCTTACCCAGACAAGCCTCGGTGCATAACCCCTACTTTTATGCACTTTAAATTATATTTGTGCATTAAGTTTTAAGGAGTTGAATGAAAACCCACTTACATATATATCTTATCCTATGAGTCTTACTAGTATGACAGGATCGTGTAGATTGCTATGCTACAGGACTCCGGTAGAAGTCGAGTGATTACTGTCACTCGCGAGATATAGGAAATATTATCACCTGGGAAATATAAACGGTGGAAAGGAAAAATGGTGACCGGGCAGGGATATGAGTTTGGTATTGGTGGGTGTAAAGGGTTGTGTCGCCGCGGACGCGAGGCATAGCTTGGTTACATTGCTTTTCCTAGCTGTGTCGGTTAAGGACCGATTATTGCATAAGACTCGAGGCAAGTCACATACTTATTATCCCGAGCACATACTTGGGTATGGGCGCTTGAAAGACTTGTTGCTCTCTTGTCGTTGATCCGGCTCTTTCCGGACCGACTGTCTTGGTGGTTTTTGGGTTAGGAGGTCCTTGCACCGCATTAAGTCTAGGACTCAGGAGCGGGGCTTGGAGTCCCAGTTTGGACGGAGACCTGGACACCCAGGACAGGAGGGTAATGGGCTGGTCCTGCTTATGCCCGGGGTACAAGCGGGACGTGTGTTTTTGGGTACCCAACTGGGGGCATTGATTCACGAATAGCCAGGCAATCCGGTACGGCTTGTTTTGCGCCTAGCACCGTAGTAAGAACTGAAAGATGGAAGATGAAAAAAGAAAATCTGATTGCTTACCACCTGCTTGAAAGTAGCACATGTGCTTACATAGAATGGTTAGTTCATGAACCAATGCGGCTATTAATAAAAATCGAATATAAGGACACTTTTAGTAATGCTCCTGCAGATGCAATAAACCCACCAGCTAGATAGCCTTGCATATCCTTGGAGTCTTTTCTTTTCTCCTATCGGGTAAGTTTTGCTGAGTACAATTGAGTACTCAGGGTTTTATTCCCCCTATTACAGGTGACAGGTGGATGCTAAAGCTGACTCTTGTGTGTGGATTTCTCTTGGTGGGCTCAGAGAGGATTTTCCTTTACGTTGCGATCATAGTTTTTATTTATCTCTTACTAAATGTTTTTATAAATGAAAGTTTTATAATCTGTTGTCCTCATTCACACATCAATGCTTCATCACACCATGAATAGATAATTATTTCCGCTGTAATTATGACAACATGTTTATATTTCGCTGTTACATTAAATTGTTTTATAACTCTGATAATATAATTACATTCCGCTGTTATAATAATAAATGTTATACTCTGATGTACATGTAAAGTGATGTAAGAAATGGGTAATAATGATGTAAGCTTTATTCTCTTATTTGTGATCCTGATGTAAAAATATGGATTTTTTGGTTCTCCCTTGGGGTGTGCTCGACGGGACCGCGTGATTTAGTGTTCTCCCTTGAGTGCTTAGTGTCTAATGAAAGACGAGCACTCCTGAGAGGCATTAGATTAGGCGGTTCTACCACATGCCCTCTCTCCCTACAGCAGCGGTGAATCTACCCCCTCTCTCCTGGTGGTGGCGCGGCATCGGGCACTCAACTCGGCGACGACGGCTCGCCCTCTCTCAGTCTCTCTCTCTCGGTCGCAGACACGAAGTGCCCCCATCAGCGCTCGGCAGGTTTCGGAGATCCGTGGGTTTTGGTTTTGGGGATAGATTTTCACCCGAATTGGTGTTCGGGACAGTTTCGGGTTTTAGGTTCGGGTTTTGATTTTTGGTGCCCCGACACTCCACCCGATCCGAATCCACCCCGTTGCCATTCTTAGCGGAGGGAGAGAAGAAGGAAATGAATGCGGGGCGGGACAGGGGTCATTAATTAACCTGGCATGTGGGCCCACACGGCAGAGGAGATGGGTCCGCATAGCAGTAGACGGTGGAATGGAAGAAACATGAAAGTTGGTGGGGGTTAGCTGTGCTGTGCGTGGGCCCGGGCAATCTCTGAGTCATGGGTGAGGCCAGCAGTTGGTTGGTGCTGTGCTACTGGTCCTCCATAGTTAACATGTTCTCCACCGTCCAAAACAACATAGACAATTTTACTGACCGATCCCACATGTAAGAGCTATTGAAACGACGAAAAACAAATAGAACAAGGACGGAATAGCTTGTAAGGCAAAAAAAAAAAGTTTATAACAGCGGTACTTATGTGCAGTTAACTTTTTTAATGATTTATGTATAATTACAAACTTTTTGTGTGGCACACAACTAAAAGGCTCCAAAAGATTCATTTCCATCGCCTCCTCCATTCAGAGCAATGCAAATAGTTTACCAGTGGGTCCTAGTTTTTTAGTGCAAGATGCGAATTCGTATGGCGATTAGGTGTCTGTCCACATGCAGCTGCGCCAAGTCAATTTTGCCAACCAGTATAGTTTTGCATAGCTCCTACTAGTTTATAGCTGTCGGCTAATGCTGAGAAATACTAGTGGTTTTGAAATTGATTTTTCTCGTAAGCGAATCGCCGTGTTTGATGCTGAGACAGGCAGAGAAGAAGAAAGAGGGGATTAAGACGCCCCCATTCAGATCACATGGAATTGTCCTCTCTTGTAGGACATGGTTGCGTACTAAAATAGGACAGAGATATCAAGCATGATAGGACCCCCTATATCATTAGCAACCTCTAGTTTCTGTCTTTCCAAGGGGATAACGAATTCTGCTAATATATGTCACTCTCCTGTATATGGGGTAAACTATAGGTAAGCATTAGGTCATGCCTCTTTGTTTTTGGTTCTTGTGCCTCGCGAGCTCGCTCGAGTGCATGTTGTTACCTTCATTTTGTTTTCAATCTTTCAGAGAAGTTGCAATTGTTTGGTAGATAAATACACTTGTTAAGCGCACTGTGTCAGTACTTGCTTACTGGCGCCAGTGATCTGCTTCACTATATTTCTTTTTTTATTGAATGAGCAGTAGCAGTAGGAAAGCTTCCAGTTGGAGTTATCTGTTCTTATTTAACCTTCACAAGATGTTTCACAATTTCTGGCATTCTGCAACAGAACAGCCTATGGGAAACCTTCATTTGCAAATATTGATTCTTGTAAATCCCACAGAGCGTATAACTACCACATCAAAATCTAGCTGAACTCTAGACAAATCCATAGCAGAGTAGTAAGGTGAGATTTACTTCTTTCAAAGAAAGTCACAAGGGATCCATGTCCATCAGACTTCATCATCATGACGCAGATTTGGCTTTGGTTCATCTGTCGTTGTAGAGAAGGTCTTTTCTTTTTCCTAAGTGAGGAACGCAAGAACAAGGGAAGAGAAAAGTAGTACCTGAACTAAGATTCTAAAAACAACTAGTGCCAGGAAAGGACAAAGTTATCAGGAATTCATTATGTCAAATAATGCCTTAGCTGTCAGACTTGAACCATTAGTTATCCTGCAACTGAGCATAGTATTATCAGTAGTAACCGAGTTCTTGATGTCCCTCCAAGAGGATCAAGAGAAGGACAATGGTTTATGCACTATATGACAGGGATACGTGTTGAATTGAAGGACCTGATTAGGAGCTCTAACAAGCCATTCTGCCAACTCAATTGATCTGACATTGGGTGAAAGCAGAAGCACTGTGATTGCATCCATCCAAGCTCCCCATCATTGTTGGGTTTGTGCTTTGAGTAATGAGCCTGTCAGCTTCAGAGGTCATTGTTTATGCATATACCAAAGGTGCATTTCATTTCACCGTCTTGATCCTTGCAATAACTAACACAAATCCTTCTGGATCCCAGCTAGGATGTCGTTTCTTGTGCCCATGCATGTCTCTCCGATTCATCCTTGGCCTTTCTCTAGCTCAGATGCCTCCTCCCAATGATTGCCGTCAGAAGAGGGATGGATTAGTCAGTCATCCAAGTGTCCGTCCGTTCATTGCAGGAACAGCTCATGTCAATGCCCCTCGCCATCATTGGCCAAGACGGTCTGACCTTCATAGCCCTGATTATTGGATAACAATGTTCTTTAGTAAAAAAAAAAAAAAAAAAAACTGGAGTGAGCATTACGCTATTACCTGATCAATCACTCATCTGAAACAACAGCGTTAAATCTTGTAGTTACATTCTTTAGAACTTGTGTACAATACTTGAGTTCAGATTACTTCAATAGGAGTAACCATTATATATATCACCACCAATTACAGCGGCATTGTGGCTGCTTAAATGAAATTAAAACAGTATATGATCCTAGGGCCAGCAAGCATTCATATCATCATTAGAAGGAAACCGAAGTTTACTCAGAAACTCTCTGAGAATCTTCCTTGTGTAAGTAATGGCGAGATAGAGGTGACATCCTCTGACCAAGCTCCCCCCTCATAATCTCAAGCATGTGCACGCAGCCACCTACTCAATTCCTCTCAATTAAACTAAACCAAGAAGCAAAATGTGCCAGCCCTTTAAATCAGAAGGGGCACATGGTGCCGAGGGACTGCTACTACTGCAACAGCTCATCTTCAGAGGAAGAGGAGGCACAGGCCTGAAGAAGAAGAAGAAGAAGAAACACAAGACGGCGGCGACAATGGGGTGCCGGTCCTGCGAGAAGCCCAAGATGAACTACCGGAAGGGGCTGTGGTCTCCTGAGGAGGACCAGAGGCTCAGGGACTACATCCTCAAGCATGGCCTCGGCTGCTGGAGTGCTGTCCCTGCAAAGGCTGGTGAGCTGCTGCTATTCTTTGTTTTCTCCTCTCCTCTCCATGACAATTGCACATTGCTGCATGAGCATGACAAGCTCATGCATGCAGAAAAAGCCTGTTGCTGATGCTCAATGCTAGCCTCATCTGCAATCAGCACAGCTTAGCTTTCCATTTGCCTCTGACCCTCAAATTAGATGGTCCGAATTTGGCTTCACACCATGTTTTCAACTCCAAATTCTACCATTGTTGTGTCTGACTAATTTTTCTTCTTCTTTTGAATGGACTTGCTTCTTCTTTTGAATGGACTTGCTTTCTCAAAGGTCTCCAGAGAAATGGCAAGAGCTGCCGCCTGCGTTGGATCAACTACTTGCGGCCCGGGTTGAAGCATGGAATGTTCTCTCAGGAGGAGGAAGACGTTGTCATCAACCTTCAAGCCAAGCTGGGCAACAAGTAAAATTCTCTCACAACCCAATGATTTTGTAATGCAAATTTATGCTGTTAATTTCTAAGAAGGGCATGGCCTTTGAAAAACTCAGAGAAAAATGCGTTTTAGTTAACGGACTTGCTAGAAGAAAAAAGAATCTTGAACTGTTAGAAGAGCAAGTATAACATCTCGCACCATATTCATGACTTCATGTTGCTGATGAATTGGTGCATACATCAGGTGGTCTCAGATTGCGATGCATCTGCCAGGGAGGACCGACAACGAGGTGAAGAACTACTGGAACTCGTACCTGAAGAAGAGGGTGATGCAGGCCCAGGGCGTGTCGTCCAACTCCAGCCCCAAGAGCCCACCCGAGCTCACCTCCATGAGCACCACCGAGCTGTCGTCCATGTCCATGTCCATGCACCAGCACCCGCACCACCACGTCAAGAACGGCGGCGGCGGCACCACGACATCGCACGACCACGACGTCAACATCAGCAGCAGCCACGCGCTGTCGGCCCCGGCGGCGGCGCCTCTCGCCCAGCAGCCGTTCGATCACCAGGCCCGGAGCTTCGTGTTCTCGGACTGGGCGCCGGCGGCGCCGGAGAGCTACTCGGTGTCCACGCACTGGCCCGCCTCCACGGCGAGCTCCGGCAACGTGACGCCGTCGCACGGCGGCGGGGGCGCCTTCGGGGACCAGATGAGCGGCACCTACGGCGCCGGCGCGCTGCCAACGCACCAGGATCACCACCAGAGCGCCGCCGCCACCGCTGGCATTGCAGGGAGTGGCTACTTTGACCTGCTCAATATGGGAGACATCTACGGTGGGTTCAGCTCCACGAACGATGATCTGCTCTTCTGAAAGAGCTCTGAACTGATGATGATGATGACGATGTCGGAGGTGTAATGAATGTGATCGGTGTTGGTGTTGTCCATCAGTGTAAGCATGAAATGCAGCGGTATACTTGTTGGATTTGTTGCTCCTTCTTCTTCTTTTGTATTTTGTAAGAAAATTATTAATTGTGATGTAGAGAACACACTCTAGGCTGGACATAATTCTTTGGTTTGTTTCTACAATATTTAATAATAATAAAAATACGTAACAAACCGTTTGTGAAGGTGTAAATGTGGATTAATCTGTGAATGCTTTTGACTGACAGAACTTCCCTGTGTAAGCACCTCATGCTCTCGGCGTTACACAGATGTACACGCTCAATTGAAATCACTACAGTTCATTGCTGCTCGATTACACTCCAAACCCATGTGAATGTGAATATATTCAAACTCAAAACTCAGATCAATTGGAGAAACAGTAGCACGGAAACCATACATAGATGTTCAAAAACTGCATAGCTTACATGCTTATATCTCTGTATATGAATATGATGACTCTCTGCCGCTAACAAGAAATAAGTTACTCAGCTTCAACCATTACATGGTGGGATTACAGGCTTTGGTACCATAGGCGCGCATAAGAAGAGATGACAGATGAGAGCTTAGTGCTTCTTGCGAGAAAAGTGGTTGTCGTTTGGATTTCTTTTCCCACTGAACATTGCGAGTGCCTTCCTCACTGGAGGTTTCAGTGGTGCCTTCTTATCACCACTCTGCGAAAATATGTCGTCGACGCCCAAGAAATCATCCTCCTACAGTGAAACTTATAATCAGATTTGTTCCTAAACAACCGTCATCACAAGTAGTAAAAGGTACCGAATAACTTGTAACAATGTCAAATGAGGGAATGCATACTTGACAACTGACCACATATAATATTGAAGTAATATACCACATAATAACATAAAATTCCTTATTGCGAATACACTTTTAAGTTAAGCAAAAATATGCTAGAGCACTAACCTTGCTTGACTTCTTCACTTTAGGATGAAGAACCTTCTGAGGAAGCTGGTCCTCACGAAGAATGGGGTTCTTAGTTATGGCAGCTCTTCCACCTTGGGGCATTGGGAGGGAAAACTGCAAACAAACAGGTAAACAGTTACAAACAACATCTTCGGCATTCTATGGAATCGACTCTGTAAAAAAGTTCAGGTGGACCGATGGAAAGATAATTGCAATCAAGGAACTAGAACTATCTCAAAACGAACATGAATGTCCTTTCTGAAGACACCAGAATACAAGAAATGTGAAGTCTCGGAACAGACCATATTGTCAGGTATTTGACTGCCACTATCAAACCAAATATCCAAATATTATTCGCCACTTATATCATGGAAACTGTTCCTCACTACTGTACTCCTGAACGCCATTGACAGTACAAGCATGAAAATAGACCACAAGGTCTAGGCAAACATATGTTTCTAAAATGGTGTGAGCAATACAGACAAGAATCAATCAATTAACCACCCTCCACTGCAAGCAGTTCAAGATCACAGAAGTTGCAGAACACATGCCTAGGCAATTAGAAAGACAAGCAGCATAAATACACTCACTTTTGTGCCTCGAAGTGTAACACGTGGGCGCCGTGAAGCCATAGTGATCCCATTTTCACCAACTGTTACTGAAACCTTCCGTAAGGTCCCACCATTGCCACACTTCGGACAAAATATTTTTCCAACCTCTTGGGTCACCTTATAGCAAGCATGGCACCTCAAAACCCACCTGTCACAGAAGCATAAAAAGACATGTGTTAGTGGCCATTAAAAATACAACGTTGTCTTGGATAGCACTATTGTACCGAAACAGGTCTGAAGATGTTAATTCGCATACCTATGCATCTGGCGTATCTGCATGCCACCTGGTGCTATGAGACGGAGGCCAATCTGCAGGATGACATTTTGCATGGCGTAATCACTAGTAACACATGCTACAGTTGATTCGGATAAAGACCTCAGAGTCCAACTCTGCTCACTGCTCTCATCTATGGAATGTGCATCATCACCTCCCTCATCCTCACCTTTTATATCTAGGTTATCCAATTCTTTGGTGCATGCATCAGTATCATCACCGTAAGCTAGCTGGTCAGAATGAAAATGTTCTCCAGCAATTTCAGTGTGATTCTCTGCTTGATGTTCAAAACCATCAGAACTTGCACTGATTTTCTCAGGGACAGAATTAAGGCCATCTGTTGAAGTCAGACCATGCTCCAATCCACCATTTCCAGAGGGAACTTTATCATCATCAATTGATGGAGCAACAGAACTTGTCTCAAAACTTTGTCGAGATTCCTTGAGGGCATCACGCCTTGCCTTCCTCCGCAAATATCTTCTGTGGGTGCTGCGGCTAACAGCAGGCATCCAATCTACATTGTTCTCATCCTCCTCCCATGCAACAGGTGCATCCTTCTCCGAAGGCTGGTGCTCTGTATCCTCTTGTGCCTCACAGACACTGTTGGTCTCGCTCATCGGGATATCTTGATTCTCAATATCCTTCAGAGGAAGTATTCGAGAATTGATATCTCCACCAGCTTCAGATATCTGGTCCAACTCTTCCCACTCTTTCAGGTTAGGCACATTAGAGCCCCAACCAGGCAGTGGAGCTTCAGATAGCTTTCTGACATTCACCTCACGCAGAGGAGGAGGGTGCTCCCGCAAATGGCTAGTCCCATGGATCTCAGCTTCTAACATGTAAGCCAAAGCAATAATCTTGATATCAACATCTGAAAGCGTTTGGATGTCTCCTGTCTCCCTGGCAAACTTGGTAACTGCAAGCAATAATAAGGATACAAAAAAGTCTCACATATATACACAGTGCTCAGACCAAGAATGGCAGCGGCTGCAGCTGAACACCCCCAATATTTGTCATAAAAAGACTAATGCTTAAATGTGATCTCTTGTTTACCAATGCTAAATGAAGACATCATGCTTTCTTACTATGATCACCATAGTAGTAAGTAAGAAAGCAAACAACGGTAGCAACATCAGCCATTAATATAGGATGATAAATTACTAATACAATCAAGAAGTCTTAGCAATAATTCACTAAACTCGACAGTTTTTTTCTCCTAATAAAAAATAAAAGACAACCCATAAAACGGAACATCAAAATGCATAAAACTTCCTCAAACAAAAAGCTACAAATTTACAACCACGAGCACTAGTGCGAGAGAGATTTAACTCAGATTAATGATGCATTCGAGAGACTAGAGCAGCGACCTTTCTTAACGAACTCCGGCGCAGGCTCAATGGTCTCGACGGGGACGGAGAGGAGCCCGAGCCGCCGCCGCGCGGCCGCGTCCCGGACCTCCTCGAGCACCTCCGGCACGGTGACAAGGCGTCCCGCGGAGGTGGAGAGAGCGGAGCCGCCGGAGATGACGGCGTTGGCGTCCACCACGGCGACCGCCACGCCGCTGGAGTTGGCGCAGCTCGCCACGATGCGGCTCACCGCCTGCGCCGCCGACTCCTTCTCCACGGCCTTCCGCTGCGCCGTCGCCGCTGCTCCCCACGCCCCGGTACCGGCCGGAGGGGCCGCCGCATCGTCGGAGGCAGCCGCGGTCGGGGTGGCGGCGGCGGCCGCCGCGGGGGCGAGAGGCGGCCACGCTTCCATTGGGGTCTAGGGTTTGGGGCTCACTTTTCTGTTTGCCCCCTTGGATTTTTTGCAGTTCAGTATTCCCGCGGGATGAGCGCGATAAATATGTTGACGACTTTGCGTTTCGGTACCCCTAATTACCGACTAATTCGATAACCTTTGCACTGCAAGGCAGGGGAAGAACAATAATCGGACCGGATTAGAATAATATAACTATTGAAAGGCGATTAGTGAATAATCACCATCCTCCTCAGCAAGCATAAAGAAGAGCGGCCCTCGCAGCGCGCTCCGGCTCCGCATCTGGCCCGGCTCTCTGTTGCGCCAACGGCCGGAACCCTAATCCCCTCCCCGGCGCCGGCGCCGCCGCGCCCCACCAGCGGCCACCAGAATCCAGATCGAGGTTTTGCTCTTGCCGCGGCCCCGCCTAAACCTGTCTCATCCACCGCCCGCCCCTGCTTCTCTGCTTCGCTTCAGATTGGGCGCAGCGGGTGATTCCTCATTCATGTTTTATGGTACTGTGTCGTATCCTTGTCGGTGGATGGTGTATTCTCTTTGGTTCATTGCCGCGATTGTCTGGTCACGGTAGGCGTATTCGTTTATGAACTGATTTTGCGTATGGAATTGTGGCCGTACTGCAGTGGAAACCCTTGATTTTAGGAGGTAGTTAAGTGGAGATTTACTGTGCGTTTTGTTTTTGCGCTGGAAATCGCTGTGATGACTTACAAAGGACGGTATCTGAGCGAGGCAACTATTATCCTCGCATGATTATACCTGATCTGAGACAAATTGTCTGAGCAAGTATCTTTAATCAATCCTAGTAGTTTATCCTGTTCCCCTGATGTTTGGTCAAAAATGCTGTCGTGGAGTTTCATGCTTTCCCGTTCACTTGTTTGCCGTGATGACATCTACAAGGACGGTATCTGAGTAGGGTGGCTCTTAAAATGGTGCCCCTTCTTCGATTACAACCAATCTGAATGAGATTCTGAGCAAACAGGTTCTGTCCTCTATTCATCAGCAAGCATTGTCTGATGGTCCTAGTTGAGCTCTACATCAAAATGCTATCCTATACTTTCTTTTATGTCAACCATATGTTTCTTTTGGCACCTTCTAGTCCCTACCATACAAGCTTTCAGATTTGATTATTTAGGTGTCAGTTTTATGCAATCCCTAGCTGGTGGTGATGACTTGTACAAGGATGGTATCTGAACAAGGTGGCTCTCGAATGGCTGGTCCTTGCATGATTACATCCAAAATTGAGACTGAACATCTGAGCAAACTTAAATATTCCAGCAATGCAGTGCTGTGAAAGCTTTTCCTTGCCTTTTGTTTTGTGCTCCTTGGGTTAAATGTTTTGCAACTGAGTACATCTTTTTAGTTTTTGTGAATGTGTGAACATGAGCTATATTTCACAGCAATTGTTTGCCTTGATAACTAGTGCAAGTGCAAGGATTGTCTTACTTTATATCTAATAAAATTGAATGACTTCTTAGCAAAATTATTTTGCTGGTCTGATCACTCCTTCTCTTAAAAGATATTGTAGCTTTTTAGTAATATTTTGATTTGTTGTACATGTTTTTCCACACCGGATTTATTGTACATGTAATGCTTATCTATGGATGATTGCTATGATGACTCCTATTAGGACGGTATCTGAAGGGGGTGATTTTTCATTGCATCCCATCTGATTATACCAAAACTGAATATGGTTTCTGAGCAAATCCAACCATACTGTCGAAGGACCCAACCAATGATTTACCCTGTTTTGATCAACCTGATTGTTGTAATTACATTCATTGCTTTCCCAGTGACAGCATGGTTTATTGAGTTGGCATTGTCTTATCTATTTCTTATCACAGTTTTGTCTTCTTTTGTGCTCTCTTTCGGGTCATGCCTGTTCTCTTTTTGCCATGATGATTCCTATTAGGACGGTATCTTAAGGGGATGACTTTTAAGTGCACCCCTTCTGATTATACCAAAACTGAATATGGTTTCTGAGCAAATCCAGCCATGCCACTGTAGAACTCAGTTACCCAGCCAATGATTTTCCCTCTTTGATCAACCTGATTGATGTAGCTACATTCTTCACTTTCCCAATGCCGACACTATTATGGCATTAGGATTGCCCTATTCAATTTCCTAGGACAGTTTTCTTCTTTGTTCTTTCTTGGATCATGTTTGTTCTGTATATTTGCCATGATGACTACTATTAGGACGGTATCTGAAGGGGGTGGCTTTTAAGTGTACCTCTTCTGATTATTCCAAGACTGAATATGGTTTCTGAGCAAATCCAGACATCACCAAAGAACCCAACTGATGGTTTACCCTTTTTGTTCAACCTGATTCATATAAATGTGTGCCAAATTTTGTTCTTATTTTATGCTCTCTTTTAGGTCATGCTTGTTCTCGTTTTGCCATGATGTTTCCTATTAGGACGGTATCTTAAGGGGATGGCTTTTAAGTGCACCCCCTTCTGATTATACCCAAACTGAATATGGTTTCTGAGCAAATCCAGCCATACCACCTTATGACTCAGTTACCCAGCCAATGATTTGCCCCCTCTTTGATCAACCTGATTGATGTAGCTGCATTCTTCACTTTCCCAGTGATAACACTATTATGGCATCAGTATTGCCATATTCGATTTCCTAGGACGGTTGTCTTCTTCTGTGTCCTTTCTTGGATCATGCTTGTTCTGTATATTTGCCATGATGACTATTATTAGGACGGTATCTGAAGGGGGTAGCTTTTAATTGTACCTCTTCTGATTATACCGAGACTGAATATGGTTTCTGAGCAAATCCAGATGTATCACCAAAGAACCCAACTGATGGTTTACCCTTTTTGTTCAACCTGATTGATGTAAATGCATGCTTAACTTTCCCAATGTTACTATAAGATTTATTGCTGTTTTCTATTTACAATCACAGTTGTCATCTTCTTCTATATATAATTTGCTATGATGATTTCTCGTGGATGGTACCTATGATTACATCCAAGCTGATAGAATTCTTATTGTAAGTAATAAGGAAGGCAGTCACTGTTTGCTTTCTGAAAAAATACTGTGTTGCCACTTTCTTCTATGTTTGTTTCATTTATCCATTTGTAGCATCCTTGTGTTCATATATGTTCAATCCAGTTATATTTATCTCAAAAAATAATAATTGGCTTCCATGTGAGTTTTGGCTACCATTGCCTGCTTATTTCAGATATTAATCTTTAAGAAGATTCCTTGTTTATTTCATATACCTAGCAGTCTTGATATATAAGTTGAATCTTTATTTGGGTTTGCTTGCTCACCTTTTAACCATGTTTTCTAATCTTGTGACTTTCTAAAAATTTCCATTGTAGTTGGTTATTGCACTTTGTAGTTTTGTACAGTACTTGTCCATGAGCTTTACTGCTTAAACTGAACTTTCTTATTGATGAGAAATTGCTCCCAGCTCTATGTTCTTGTTATTACACATTCTAACGTGTGCTGTCAACTATATTAGGAAGTGGTTTTCTCTCAGCTATGTTTTACTGCAATGATGTGATGGTGGCCTTTCGTGCTGAAGTCATCTTATTGGAATTTCGTTTCAATTTACCTTTTATGCTAGCACTGCATATTTCTTAACACTTAATCCTTTTGTCAGGATGATCAACCGCCACAAAAATAGTGCATTTTGGAAAGCTGTTCGATAGAGGCATGGAATCAGCTCCTGGTCATACCCCTCTTATACATGGACTTCCTGATGAGATCGCTCTCATTTGCTTGGCAAGAGTTCCTAGGCGGTATCATAATGTTCTCAGGCGTGTCTCAAAGAGGTGGAGAGCACTGTTATGCAGTGAAGAATGGCACTTGTGCCGCAAGAGGAATAACTTGGACGAGTCATGGGTCTACGTAATCTGTAGGGAGGCTGGCATCAAATGCTATGTGTTGGCTCCTGACCCTTCAAGTCGGTGCTTTAGAATCATGCATATCATTGAACCCCCATGCTCAGGGAGGAAAGGTGTTACCATTGAGGCCTTAGACAAAAGGCTATTTCTTCTGGGTGGTTGCAGTTGCGTACATGATGCTATGGATGAAGTATATTGTTATGACGCCTCATCAAATCGCTGGAGCGCAGCAGCTCCAATGCCTACAGCAAGGTACTTAATCGATAAAGTCCATTCTCATATTTTATTCACCCTCAAGCCATACCTATATAATTGTAAATACCATGCCATGTGTATTCCCTTAATCTGTGCCTATATATAGCATCTCATGTTTTCCCTATAACAGTACCTATATATAGCATGTCATGTTCTTCCTTAAGCAACACCATATATAGCATCTTTTGCAAATTGGGGACCAATTCCTTATGCTTTGTTGCTTCACTTTCAGGTGCTATTTTGTGTCTGCGTCGCTTAATGAGAAACTGTACATAACTGGTGGATATGGTTTGACAGACAAGTCGCCAAATTCATGGGACATCTATGACCCGGCCACAGACTCGTGGTGCGCCCACAAGAACCCAATGCTCACCCCTGACATAGTAAAATTCGTGGCATTGGACGAGGAGCTGGTGACCATTCACCGGGCAGCGTGGAACAGATTGTACTTCGCCGGCATATACGACCCGCTGGTCCGCACCTGGAGAGGCATGGAAAACGAAATCGCTCTCTGCTGCTCCAGCCCGACAGTTGTGGTGGATGGAACACTGTACACGCTGGAGCAGTCGATGGGCACGAAGCTGATGAGGTGGCAGAAGGACACCAAGGAGTGGGCCACGCTCGGTAGGCTCTCCGACAAAGTCACAAAACCCCCTTGCGCGCTTGTGGCCATTGGCAGGAAGATTCATGTGATTGGAAGAGGGCTTAGTATAGTCACAGTTGATGTGGACATAGCGGCGAGAGTAGATGGGTTCCTGGTTACCACTTCTGTAGGCCCATTGGTTGAGGAGGACTTGACGCCGGAGAGGTGCATGGTGATCACCATCTGAAGGTGTGCATCTAAGCTTGATGCCGAGTGTATGTTCTAACTGACTATCCGCGTTGGCCGAACATTTGGCTAGTGGGGATGATTCATGCACATATATACTGTGATGTGAATTCAATAAGGCTGGACTCCATATACAGCCAACAACTAGTTAGGATTTGTTTTGGTTCTCCTGTTATTTGTGCTCTTTTTGGACTGCTAGCTGTAAGAAAAATATTTGAGCTTGTTTGTTGAGTACTGTACGTACCTGATGGATATCTGAATATAGCCGATGGGATTGATACCTGCGAATGTGATGGGCGGCGATGTGCATTGACAGTCATATGCGCATGAGGGTTTCGTTTTGCTATCGGTGTAATGTTGAAATTGTGACTAGGTTTCGATGTCGATCACAGAGTAGCTTATGATTTGTATACGCAGGTGATATCGTTCGTTCGTTAAGGTTACGATTATGAGGTGTGATGTGACTGCAAGAGCATATGGATTGAGATGTGTGGTGTGTATAATAAAGCAAAAGAAAAATCAAATCGTACAGGGAAAAACAAAAACCAAATTGGAATCGGAGGGGAGGAAAGCCGAATCGGGAAATCAAATCGTATTGGAAAAAGCAAAAAAAAAAAGACAAAAACATATCAGAGCCAGGTTTCGATCCTGGGACCTGTGGGTTATGGGCCCACCACGCTTCCGCTGCGCCACTCTGATCTTTGTGTCATAGTGGCAGCTACAATTAATATGTATTGTTATTATGAACCTGTTTCAGCTCAATTATCGTATTTTTTTTTCAAATAATATTATTTTAATAAATAATTACAGATTTGGGTGCTCTTTTTACAAAATTTCAAAAGTAGCATAGAATTGCCGACAGCCTGTGTGGTAAATGAAAACCACAGGAGTCCAGTTGGCAACTGGTTAGCCGACTAAAACTCTTATCGGCCGTCCAGAATCGGCGCTTCACTGGCCGACAGGCCGCCCAGACTCCACACGACAACAAGCCAGTCACGTCCCTTTACTATTTTGGTTTTGTGTTAAAAAAAAACTATTTTGGTTTTTATAATTTCCTTTTTATATTAAGCGAAGTATTTAAAGACCTCAAACAAATTATAAATTTATATGGAGATGCTAAAAAAATCAAACACAACATATTTATTTGGATATAACATCATCCTCTTATCTGTCCTTTTATAACCACTGAGAGTTTTTTTCAGTCCTTTTCTATCTATTTGTCCTGAAAGAATAAATCAAACACAGCATGGGTCATATTTTTTATTTTTCCCTAACAAGTTTTTTTTTAGAAAATATCAAAGACGTATATTGCCCTCACAACTTATTCATGTTTTTTTTTTCCTAAAAGGTTTTTCATATGAGTTATACAAGAGGCAATAACAATAATATGTCGTCATATTTTTTTCCTGATTATGTTGAACTCTTGAAAATATTCTCTAATAAAAAAATATTTCAACTATGTCGAAGCGACAAGAAGGCGCACTGATCCACTATAGCCTGATCTAGCCTTACTTCCTCTACTTTCATCAACTGTGCATCGGCAAGATCACGAAGAAGAGGCACCGACCAACCACGGCCCAATCCAGACTCGATGGCACCTAGCGTCTCTTGCTCATCGGTGAACCGCCCTCGATCTCGCCACGAGGACTCTAACGACTACTCCTCGACATGTAAAGTGTTTTCTCGACGCGCTAGCATGACTAGTTAGTCACTCCAATTTATTTAGTGGTACTGCTACGACATTTGGCGCGACTAAAACGCTAGTTCCAGAAAATTAAGTTTGTGACCTTTTAAAATATTTTTTCTCGATCACGCAAAATATTTGCGCGCTTTTATATTAAAATAGAGAAATGTTGAATACAACATGCCTTAGCGGCCCCTAGGCTACTATAGAATAAAATGTTTTAGAATACTCTTGCAAAATGAAACACTCGATGTCCAGTTCCATCGCTACTCAACTGTCGTCTCCTTGCTGAATTCTAACGGAGGCATCCAAATGGCAAAAGCACATGCATCAGTCGCACTAGTAAATGCAACGGTAAAGAAATAATACAACGTTGTAAATGTAAATGGGGTTGAAGGAGTGACCGGAGCGCTGAGCACCTGCTGTGGCAGACCCTGAGGCTTCCCTTCGGATGCCGATATGCCTATCGGCACAAAAATAATTTTCTATTTGACAACATCGGCACAAAAATCTTTGACGTGGCCAGACTAATCTGCATACAAGGCGTGGTATGGGCATATCGGCTAACCAACAGCCGATAACCGTCCAATTGGCTTTCAGGTGCCGTCCTGCAAATTTTTTATAATCCCGTCTAGATTTGCAATTATTTATTAAAATAATATTATTTGAAATAAAAATTCCTCAATTGTCCACGTGTGTACCATAGTTACAGGAACTGGAGTGTGTGCAGATGTTTCTCGTGCATCCACACAGGAACCACGTCTCCGGCAACGAGATGAGCCCGGACGTGGACATAGCAGCCTGTTTAGCATGTCATGTCATGGTCGTGACTCGTGAGCTCGTCCACACACAACGGGAAGAGAAGGAAACTGGCGGTGGCCTCTTTTGTCGGAATCTGCTATGGATTGGCTGGTAACTGGTTGGTAAGCTACGGTTACACGTACGGTAGGCAGGCAGGCAGGTTGATTCAGGGGCCCACAGTGATGTGATGCTTCCTTTCATCATTTTTCATCATGGTCGGAAGCTAGCATTAGACTGTTTGCCAACCATCGCACCCAGAAATATCAGACTTGTTCTAGCGCTATAGGTAAATAGTTCAATATCTATTTATAGTCTTCTTCAAATGGGTCTAATTGCAGAGAGAGACGATCTTTTACTAAATAGTCCATTTAAACAATTTTTGCCAAATACATGTTGCATAAAGAATAAAATGGGTCTTCCATAAGGCCATGGTCGGAAGCTATTGGAGGCTATATGTATTGTGTTGAAGATCCATTTTAGTTTGGGTTTCGCAATGGGTCTTGTGTTGGAGACGGTCTTAAAGGGAATTTTTACATATTTATCATTATGGCGATGTGAGTGATATAAGAAATATCATGTCAGTGACACAGTATAAGATATCATTCATAATAGTGGTAAATATGTAAATGCCCCATCTTACTGGAGGTAGGACATCTAGTAGAGTTGTTCAGCTCTTTGTGTGTTTCGATAATATAACTCGTATCTTTTCTGGTAAGAAAGATGATATATGAATAAATAAATAATCCTTTGGAGTCCGTGTACAAGCTTTGTCCCGGGTGCAGGGAAGCACAAAAAGCACACCCAACAAGCAACGAGCTGTTGGTTATCATAATCTACACATCGGGGTCTTGTTTAGATTGCAAATTTTTATAATCCGGACATTGTAGCATGTTTTGTTTGTATTTGATAAACTTTGTCCGATCATGGACTAACTAGGCTCAAAAGATTCGTCTCGTGATTTATAACCAAACTGTGCAATTAGTTACTTTTTTATCTACATTTAATGCTCCATGTATATATCCAAAAATTGATGTGACGAAGAAAAAGTGAAAAAACTTAGAACTTTGAGACAATCTGAACAAGGCCACGAACCTTTGGAAGGAAAGATGTAGGCGTGTTTTTGACAACAAAGCCCTCAACAATCAGCAGTTGTTTGTTTACAGCGACACAGGATGACATGCATTCACTAGGCTAGCAACAGAGGAAGTCAGTGTAGAAGCAGAATCGGCATATTCGGTCATCCTTCCTCCTTTTTTCCTTTATATATTATTCCTCATTCAACTCTGTACATGTAACAGATCGTTCTTTTGCTATCTATCTACTAAATGAAAAGGCAGAGCACTTGCCCAATCTGCTAAAAAAAATCCTTCATACGTGGGGCACATGGGATGAGATGAGATGATTTCCACTGTATCGACTATATGGCCTTGTTTAGATTACATCAAAATTCCAAGTTTTTTCACTCTCTCTCCATCACATCAATATTTAGACGCATGCATGAAGCATTAAATATAGGTAAAAAAATAACTAATTACACAGTTTGATTGTAAATCACGAGACAAATCTTTTAAGCCTAGTTAGTCCATGATCAGACAAAGTTTGTTAAATACAAACGAAACATACTACAGTGTCCAGATTGCAAAAAAAAAAAATTGCAATCTAAACCAGGCCTATATTACCGTATTACGGTGGAAAAGAGGGAAAGGCCGAAAGCTGAAAGCATGAAAGCAGGAAGGAGTGTTGGTCATCGGCCGCCTGCTGCTCTTGCCAAACACTCTGACGTCTAGAGATGATCCATCGCCATCGATCCAAGTGAAGGTCTCGGCAGGCAGTTTACCTGTGCACATCACCCACTTCAATGGAGCAGCACATTCCACGGAGGGTACTGTACTGTAATCTACAGTAATCCCCATGAAAGAAATCCACGTCGGCTCGGTCAACGGCAAAAGTAGAAGCAAGCGCTAACCAACCCGGATTGGCCTGCAGATTGGCATGTCTGACCACAGATACGACGCCTAATTTGTAGTAATTTGTTCTTTCTCTTCTTCTTCGTCAGCTCGCCGGTCCGTCTGTCTGTCACCGTCTCTTCTTCGCGTTCCCCTTTGAGGCCACACCAATCCGGGCACAAACGCCTGCTTCATGTGCGCGACTCGGAATCCGATCCCCCACCCAACTCCACGCCTGCTCGGATTCCTCCTCCCTTCTCTGCTCCGATTCCGATCACCACCTCTGCTGCCGGCCCCGTCCTACATATAAATCCCTCCGTCAACCGCAGCGTTGGGCCGCTCAACAAACGCAGCCACCGCCGCCGCCGCGACACCAAGTCCAACCATATAAAGTCGCCTGCCAAGAACCAACCTTTTCCGACCCAGACAGACACCAACACCATCGTCTTTCTCGCCATGGCCGTGGCCCCCGCGCCCCCCGCCGCGAGCGCGAGGTTCCCACCGGTGTCGTCCTACGACGCGTCGGCGCGGGTCCGCCGAACCGCCGCCGCGGACCTGGACGGCACGCTGCTAGCCTCCTCCTCCGCGTTCCCCTACTACTTCCTCGTAGCACTCGAGGCCGGCTCCTGCGTCCGCGCGCTGGCGCTCCTCCTCGTCGCGCCGCTCCTCCTGGCGCTCTACACGCTGGTCTCCGAGGCGGCGGCCATCGCGGTGCTGGCGTTCGTCACGTTCGCGGGGCTCCGCGTGCGCGACGTCGAGGCCGTCGCCCGGGGCGTCCTGCCGCGGCACTACGCCGCCGGCGTGCGCGCCGACACCTGGGCCGTGTTCCGCGGCTGCGGCGAGGGGCGGAGGGTCGTCGTCACCGCGTCCCCCGCCGTCATGGTGGGGGACTTCGCCCGCGGGTTCCTCGGCGCCGAGGTCGCCGGGACCGAGCTCGAGACCTTCTGCGCGTTCGGGAACGCCAGGTTCACGGGTAGGATCAAGGCCGCGCTCGTCGGGGAGAGGAAGGCCGAGGTCGTGCGGAGGCTCTTCGCCGGTGGGGATTTGCCCGACGTCGGGCTCGGGGACCGCGAGAGCGACCACGACTTCATGGCCATCTGCAAGGTACGAGAGTAATGAATCGCCTTCGCCTATCCGTTCTTTTTTGGTTGCTTATTACAAAAATTTAAGCTTTTCGATACGATACATTCAGGTGGATTAAAATTAAATTTTGCTGCTGGATTAAATTATGACTCTGAGTTTAGTAAGCAGTCAAGCACTAGGATTTGTTCTTCTTTGCCTCATCAAGGCCACGTTTAGTTGGTCCCCAATTCGGCGCCGCCGGATTTCATGGAGGTACTGTAGCAATTAGTAATACTTGTCCAAACATTGACTAATTAGGCTCAAAACGTTCGTCTCGTAAAGTACAACCAAACTGTGCAATTAGTTTTTGATTTCGTCAACATTTAGTACTCTATGCATGTACCGCAAAATTGATGTGACGGAGAATCTTCTTTTTTATAGTGCCAAAGTTTGAATTTTGGGTGAACTAAACAGGGCCCAAGTCAAACAAATGCCATACTTGTTCTTGTAGCACCAGCTGTCACATCTTAGGGCCTGTTCGACGGGACTGAAAAATATTGTTCTGTCTGATTGTTGTAAGTGGAAAATACTGTTCTAACATAACGTGAATAGTGACTCCGTGAGTTGACTGACCAGCCAGCCAGCCAGCTTAAAGCCCGCCGAACACGCCCTTAGGCACCCTGTTTGTGTGTGTGGCTGCAAACCTTTCTACTAAAGCTCCCACAGTAGTCTAGGAAAAAAAGGAATTTTTCTTATTGTGAAGATGATGACTTTGAGAAATAGTACACCTCCGGTCAAAAAAGATACAATTCTAATTTTAGAACAAGTCAACCTTATTTGACTAAGTTTATAGGTAATATCAACAAAATTTATGGCTCATGATTAGTCTAAGAATGTTGATTTATAGCATAATAAAAAGGTAATTAAATTAAATTATCAGCCACTTGACTCTGCATCTACTGAATCTGAATGTATGTATGCTGTGTCTGTGTTGGCAGGAAGCTTACATGGTGCCTCTGGACAAGCGCGCGCCGCTTGCGGCCGCCGACACGCTGCTGTCCCGCGCCGTCTTCCACGACGGCCGCCTCGTCCAGCGCCCGGACCCGGCGCAGGCGCTGTTCGCGCTGGCCTACCTCCCGGTGGGCTTCCTGCTGGCGCTGTTCCGCGTCTTCTTCAACCTCATGATCCCCGTACGCCTGGTCCGCCACACGTACCGCCTGACGGGGATCCGCCTCCGCGTCCGGGGGACGCCGCCGCCGCCCCCGGCGCCGGGTGCGCCGGGTTCCCTCCTGGTGTGCAACCACCGCACGGCGCTGGACCCGATCATCCTGTCCGTGGCGCTGGGTCGGCCCGTGTCGTGCGTGACGTACAGCGCAAGCCGCCTCTCGACGGCGATCTCGCCGATCCGGGCCGTGGCGCTGTCGCGGGACCGGGCCACCGACGCGGCGCGCATGGCGGCGCTGCTGGCGGAGGGCGACGTGGTGGTGTGCCCCGAGGGGACCACGTGCCGGGAGCCCTGCCTGCTGCGGTTCTCGGCGCTGTTCGCGGAGCTCACGGACCGGATCGTGCCCGTGGCGATGGAGGCGCGGCAGGGGACCTACTACGGGTCGACGGCGAGGGGGTGGAAGTGGCTGGACCCTTACTTCTTCTACATGAACCCGCGGCCCGGGTACGACGTCACGTTCCTGCCGCCGCTGCGGCCGGAGGAGACGTGCGGCGCCGGCCGGAGGAGCGCCGCCGACGTGGCCAACCACGTGCAGAGGGTCATCGCCAAGGAGCTCGGGTTTCAGTGCACCACGCTCACCAGGAAGGACAAGTACATGAAGCTCGCCGGCAACGATGGCTCGGTCGCCGTCAGGGCTAAAAAAAACGCCGCCGATGATAATGCTGCCACGGCCACCACCAAGAAGGTTGTATGAAGAGATTGTATATTTATATTGGCACAAGCTAGCTGGACTGAATCGGAACAGCATTATATAGTACGTATACTACTGACGTAAAAGGAAAAAGAAAAAACATTCATGCACAAAAGGTATAGTTAGGCTCATACATGTATATTGGAGTATTCTGTATTTTGTGTTGTTTTAATGTTTTATAGAAAGAATGGATGAGTGAATGGAGTCCAATTTTAAAGGCATAATTTACGGTAATGCTACGCGTTTTACGTTCGACATGAACACAAATCATCGGACGCTCCCGCAGGCTCACCGCCTCGTTGCTTGCGCTTCTACCCCGCCGCTCGCTTTACCCATGAATTTATTAAAAATAAATCACCCATCCTTATCTCTTCTGCTTCATCCTCCCTTCTCATAGCGCCTTGCGGCTGCCCCATCCTGGATGTAGACGCGCACTCCCCCCTCGCTGCTGTCGTGCGCCCCATCTATCGCCGCTCGCTCACGCCCTCCTGTCGCACGCGCCTCCCGGCCAGCCGACCCAAGCTGGTGGCGTTGGTGCTCACGTGCGCCGCTGGTGCTGGATGCTAGTGGTGCTCGGATGCCGCCACTTGCCACCAGCTCCCACCCCGACGGCCGGAATTGATCGGCACAGGCGCTCCCTCCTCTATGTTGCAAATATATGTTTCAAGTGTTTCAGACGTTTATGAGGTATGTTGCACTTGTTTAATATGGATGTTGCAAAAGTAGATCGTGGATGTTGCACGTGCTGCATATGTTGCAAATGTTTCAGAGACATGTTGCAAGAGTTTGTTCAAAATGTTTCATCTGTTCCAGACGTATGTTGCAAGCGTTTTGATATGAATGTTGCATATGTTTCACATATATATTGCAACAGTATGTTTCAAAGGTTTCATCTATTCCAGTCTCCCGTTGCAGCAAGTGTTTTCATGTTGCAAGTTGCAAGTGTTCTATCTAGATGTTGCATATGTTTTCACACATATGTTGCAAGTGTATGTTCCATCTTTGTTTCAGACGTATATTGCATTCAAGTGTTTCATGTTGCACGTGTTTCATGCAATTCGGAGAGTCAGGGGGCGTGGGAGAGTGATGGTGGCATGGCACGGGCACTGGGGAATGGGGCACGGCGAGCCGTTGACCGACGGACGTGACGCGTGTCGCGCTTGGGCCGGCGGTCGAGTACGACGGGCGGGGTGCGCCTGCGCAGGGCGAACGGATGGGGGCGGATTGAATCGAGATGGACGGGGCGGTTACGAGTGAGTTGTACGGACGCACCAATAGCGTGATGCGCATGCAGACAGGGCTGGATAAAGCGAATGGGTTGCAGGTTGTGCAGGCACGCATGGGAAACGGCCGTCCGATGAAATCCTATCCCGTTGAAAGTCCACAATTTAACATGGCATGGTTTCCCAAGTTTGTACTTTGTGATAATTCGTTTGTTTTATACTACTACTTATATTTGATTATAAATGCATGATTTTCTTTGAAACGAAATAAATGCATGATTAGTGGATAATGTATTTGGCTATTTGCTTACAAATCTAACCATACTAAATTTGCTTACAGCAGTTTAAAATTTTTGACCAAATTAGTGGTTAATTATTAAAGATTCTAAAGTTTAACCAAATTTTTCTCGAACGAATTTGTGTATGATTAGGATACGATCGATGTGTTTGTCCCGCCGCCTGTCATATATATGTACTGTTGGCAAGCCGCCGGCAGCAGCAATTTATCGACGAGAGACAATCACGATCTTGGACAGGCATGCGTGCATGGGCAAACCCAAACCCAAAACCCAGGCTTTTCGGCTGCTCCGTTCGTGTCTCTTCTTCTCCGGGCACAAGCGCGACAATGAAGAAGCCGAATCCATGGACGACGTGAAGCTAGGGCTAGGAGGCGGCGATCTTCCCGACGCCGACGCCGAAGGTGATGTCTCGGCGGCGGTCTCGAGCTCCCCCCACTAGTACAGAAACAAGTCGTACTCCCGGTTGAGAAACCCCTTCAGTCCCGGTTTTCCAACCGGGAGCACGAATTCGGGACTAAAGGGCTCCTTCTTTAGTTCCGGTTTCTCGTCCGGGACTAAAGGTCCAACCGGGGTTAAAGAGGCCTCCTGGCCTGGCCACGTGGGCCGGCTCTTTAGTCCCGGTTGGTATTACCAACCGGGACTAAATGTTTTTTTTTCTATTTTGAATTGATGATTCATTTTGGTTTTTGAATAGGTTTTCGAATACGCATTCTACGCTGCTAATAATATACGTATTCTACACGTTTATAATGTTCGAACATTTCGTACAAATTAAAGTATGAAAATAACGTATATATTATATGCATATACATATATTGTACGATATTTTATGTACATATAATATGTATATATATATATATATATATTATAAATAAAGCTTGCATTGTATATTCTATTATATTCTTGGGATAACAAATTCACTCCATCTGGTTTTGCTTCCATGTTTCGTTCATGTCATTGTAGAACTCGCCGGCGGGGTTTAGGACCTGGTCATTAAGAAATCATGTTATGGTCTCTTGAATTGCTCTCAGTTGGTCACGTCGTATGATTTTTTCCTTCAACCATAGAGTCTTCAATAAGAGTTAAAGAAAAAGTATTAATATATATGTGTGTTGGTCACATGATTACTTATATATATGAGCAATAAAAGAAATTGTGAATATATGAATATATTTATATAACGTACTTTGAGGATCTCTTCAGGAGTTCTTTTTGCGTACGCCATGATGAACTCGCAAACATAGTATCCGCAGTAGTTGGTCCCCCTGTTCTTGCCTCAGAACCCACTTTTACGAGAAAAAAGATCAGGTGAATTGAAAACATGCATGGTGTTAATTGAATTATATATATATAAATGTAGCTAGTACTTATTTTGTGTGCGATTACATCCAGTGGCGCTTTGCAATGTTTTATGTGGTGTTTCTCAATGAAACTTTTTTAAACACTACACCCAATAAAATAAAAAATTAATTTGGCCTTTAATAATTGTTACAGTTAAGAGATCGGGGTATATATAGTTGCTAGAGAGACCAAATTACCCTTGGATAATATCTATCATGTCTTGGTACTTTGTTTGCTCTTTTCTTAACAAGTGTAAGATGCTCAACCGACTATTGGCCATATCGATGACCATCAATATCCAGTGATTGCTGCATATGTTTTTATACACAAATATGATCCACATTAACTAAAGTCAACATATATATATATATATATATATATATATATATATATGGGAGATAGCTTAGCTAGTAAGCAAATAATTGAACAAATGTCCATATGATCGACATTAAATATTTAGCACTCACTTGAAGTTGTAGGGGAAGAGTATGTCCTTGTTTTGTTGGTTCACTAAGAATCTCATGAGGTTTTTCTCGAGTTTAGCTTTCCATTGAGGCAGGGGATTAGGGTGTTTGAATACGATATTTGGATCAATAAACCAATATCATTATCCTTTCTCTTTCTAAGTTCTGTCATCTCATATCTGCATATATAAAAATATAGTATGAGGATATATAATTTATATATATACATGTAGCTTTATATATATACACTTTAATAGTAGAAAATAATCACACTTACAAACAATAGCAGCTAATGAGACTTTTATCGAGAGAGTCTAGGTGGCATAGTTGGTGTAATTCTAAAAACTCGACATATATAACATCATCGCCACGGAAGTAATGTTGGTTTCTAACTCTGACAGAAACAAAGTTCTCTTCCTGTTCACACACCGTCATGTACCACTTGTTTAGCAGGGTCATTTGCGTATCCAGTTCACCTAAGGCCTCAGGATTATATAGACTCTTTCTATGTTTAAATTTCTTTCAAGGATCCACTTTCGGAGCAGATGGTCCTTCAGCGAGCACTTGGGCAAGGTCCAAACCAGTATCCTCGTAAAATCGAACCAGGTCCTCAAAATCAACGTTCAGTAAGTCTAAGTTTGAACCATATTCACTACGAATGACAAGAGGGGGGACTGATTGTTGCGATTGTTGTCCGAGTTGTGCAACACCTTTCCCTGCTCTAGTCTTTTTCTGCGCCGCCTCAAATGACTTGGTGAGAGAGCGGTCGTAGTCCGATTTTGGCAGGGTCTTTTGAGATTCCCGCTTTTTCTGGTCCACCTTCTTTCTTAGAAGATCTGGAGGTAGGTAGAAGTACATTTTCTCTGGGTTCTCCCCCGTTTCTCGTTGCTTTTTTACTTTTTCGAAGAAACTGTTCACATCTTTTTGTACTACAACATTTAATTCCTTTTTACTTTTTTCGTAAGACAGTTTTTGGAGAATAACTAGATTAGAGGAGGCTTTCTTCTTTGCTGACTGGTGGGCCAACGGCTTCGTTTGCGGGGTGGACCTCTTAGGAGTTGGTAGCTTCTTGGTCATCAAGGGAGGCGGGGTAGCCGTTGGAGACCACCTTGGAGGCGTTGGAGACCTCCTTGGAGGTGGCGGCGGTGGTGGCGTTGCCACCTGATTGCCCGGAGCACTATGATGATCTGGAGATTGAATAATTGGACTTAGGTTGGCGGAGGCCCTGTTGTGTGAGTACAAAAAAGAATAATTAGGTATAAGAAATTGTTATTATTAATCATGCATGTCAATAGAAAATTAGTGAAAAATTATTTCGTTCACTCTTGTCCGCACCTATTGTCTAGCAGTTGAGGAAGCGGCGGTGGACTAGAGACCCCGAGAATAATGATGTAGCGCTTGCGCCATAGTATGAATGTCTTCTCTGCTTCTCCTAGAGTCTTCTCCCCATCACCTCCTGGAATGTCAAGACCCAGATCACTAAAACCTTTGTTAACTCTATCCACTGAGACGCTAACATATCAAGGTGGTATTATTGCCCCATGGATTCTTGGTGTCTTGGTAGGATCTGGAGGAGAAAAAGCACCAAGAGCCACCATGATTGTGGCATTCCCTTTTGAAATATGTAGCTCACATGATGTAAATGGTGCAGTGATATCATCCACGGGGAAACGTAGCATTGCGTCATCTTGATTTGGCAACTCCATAGAAGCGCAGCTGCTTTTCAACTGATCAGGGGAGCTAATATTAATGTTGATTCCTGTATCTGATGCCTGCCTTTGGGCACTCATTGCTATTTGCACTTGTTTTATGATTTCGTCCTGCATTCTAGCTTGCATGTCTTTTTCACGCTCCTGTGCTTGAAGCAACGCCTCCCGTGACTCACGAACATATTCCTCCAACTTGCTAATCCGTGCTGCTTCCTCATTCTTCCTTCTCTGCTGGCTTCTGTAGGTATCTCTGTCGTTAGGGACACCATGCTCCCAAGAAATGTTTCATCCTAAACCTTTCGTTCGACCACTGTGTTCAGCAGTCCCGATGGCATACGTCAGTTCATCATTCTCTCTATTGGCCCTGAACGCACCAATAGCTTTAGTTTGTAGAGCATAATAAAATATTTGTATTGCTCTTTCGAGTTTTGGGCCATGAACCAGCTTCTCAGTCTCTAGGTCCAGTCTTCCCTCATGAGCGAAAAACCAATTCTTCGCGCGTTTGGGTCAATTGAGTGATTCTGGTGTGATACCCTTAGCAAGAATGTCCGCTTCCATTTTTTCCCACTTGGGAATGGCAGTCGCGTACCCACCTGATCTCATGCCATGGTGGTATACCTTCTGTCGGGCATTCTCTTGGTTCTTTCTCACCCGTGCCTCACCCTCTTCCGATGTCTTGTACTGTACAAAATCATTCCAGTAGGGCCTCAACTTCGCGAGCGGGCCTCTAGTATTGAAATTGGGCGTTAGGTTCTTCTTGACGTATTTCGTGTATAGAGATTTATTTCAAGTCTGGAATTGTGTGGCTATCTTCTTTATAGCCCACTTTCGAACTAGCTCCTTCAATTCATCATCGTTGATATCATCATAATCATCTGCTTGCAACGTGAAATGTTGAAGGATATCATCCCAAATTAAATTCCTATCAAGATCAGAGACAAAACTAACATGAGGCTCGTTGATCCTTTGCTTCCATTCACGGGCACTGATCGGAAGTCTGTCGCTTACAAGATACCCACAGTGTTGCACGAATTTCCTTGCATGTGGACTCGCCTGTCTCGATATTGAATTCCGATATTATGTAGCGCCCCTCTAATGGTTTTTTCGGGCCTCGAATATTTTTGCTTTTCGCCGTTGTGGTCGTCGATCCAGAGGGCTACGTATAAAAAAAGAATAAATAAATATCATGTGTACACATAATAGATGATAGATATTCAAATATATATATATATATATAAATATATATACCTCGCCAGTATTTTCTTGCACAATATTTTCTTGGTTATTTTCAAGAGCCAGGTATTGACTCCCGTCATCTACATCCTGCTGGTCACCATCGGCAAATTGAGTGTCGGTGTTGATAATATCCATCATTTCTTCATCCATGTTGTCTCTCGGGGCAGCCATCTAGCTTTTACACCACTAGATATATCTATAAAAAATAAAAACCATATATCTATAAAATGAATCGAGTCATGTGCTTAAAATTAATTAAATAACTACACTCGAAACTCAAGTCTCCAAAGCATAACTTTGATTTCTTATTTTCTAGAAATATTTATTGGCAAGTGATATATATAACAAATTTATATATATAACAATATAAATTTAAAACTCTCTAATATGTATAACAAATATATATATAACAATACAAATTTATAACTCTCTAATATGTATATATAACAAATTTATATATATAACAATATAAATTTATAACTCTAATGTATATGTATAATAAATTTAGAAAGGGTCTCTTGGAAACTATGAATGCATTGTGCATAGTACCGTACCACGCAGCTGCAGCTTGTGTAGCACATGTTTGAATCTTATATAGAAGAATGGGTGTGTTTAACAAGGATCAGGATTATTTTAGCTCTAGGCTGCAATTGCATTGATTGATTGAAGTCGCATTTGTTATTAATTGTCAAGTATAATCTCTCTTTTAATTTGGACAGTACTAGTTGTACACAACTTGTACGTGCTTTCTGATTTGAAAACTTTTGGTTTCTAATAGAGCCTTTCAGAAATCAAATCATAGGGCCATCCAGCGAATCCAAGGTTTTCCTTCTTGCTACAGCAGATCGATCAGAATACCGTGCCGTTTGAACTCGGAACACCAGCTAGTTGTGTCATGCTATGCCAATAGGCATCCTGTCAGATTTCATCGGCGTCGTCCTGGATCGTGTTCTGTCTGGTTTGACAGAGACTAGGTAATCCGGCAGCTTATGAAGCAAACAAAATTGAGAAAAACACATGCTCTCATGACCTCACACATCTTCTAAGATCACGTAAGCCGCCGCTTGTTGATCCGATCCGACAAGCGTTGAGAGTCGTTTAGGTTGCCTTGTTTGACGGTTCATTCATGATTCATGCTAGTGACAGTCACATACAAGAGATCAAATGATCCCTAGTCGTCGTCTTCCAAACACAGACCCAATTGATGTCAAGCCGCAAGAAATCAAAACGAGCAAAACACAGACCCAATTGATGGCTCCGGGGCTCCTCGTCCTCAGCGGTGCGTCGGCTCGGGCGCGCACGCTCTACGGTGTGGATGAGGACGAGCGAGGCGGTGGCGGGGCGCCGAGGGATGAGGATAACACGCTTTCCGGTGAGGACGAGTGAGGTGGGCCGGGGATGAGGAGGACACGTGCTCCAGCAAGGATGAGCGAGGCGCGTGGGCCAAGGACGAGCGAGGCGTGCGCTGGCCAGCCGGAGAAGATGCGTGCGTGACGAGGCGAGGCTAGGGTGGTCGCCTGGGGGCGGCGGCGTTGTTGGATCGGATCTGGTGTCAAAGATGAGGTGACGGCGTGGCTTGGCGGCTACTGGATCCGGTTGGAGAAGAAGGCGCACTACGAGTTGAGGCGGAGATGACAACAAACAGCGTGGGGATGGCGACGAAGATCGAAGCGAAGCGTGGCGGCGATGGCGCGGGCGGGACTGGATCGATCGGGCGGCGGAGACAGAGAGGAAGAGAACTAGAGAAGGGAGAAGGGCGTGGCTTATAAAGGGGGACCTTTAGTCCCGGGTGATGGTTAGAACTGGGACTAAAGGTTCTTTAGTCCCGGGTGATGGTTAGAACCGGGACTAAAGGTCTGACCTTTAGTCCCGGGTGTAGCCACGGCCCGGGAGTAAAGGGGATTTTGGCGGGCCACGAAAACGCAGCCCATCTTGTGTCCCGGGTGGTTGATCCACCCGGGAGTAAAGGTGGGCTACAGTTTGGCTTCCCGCTAGTTTTAAGCTCTATTTGTTTTTTATATATTTCTTTCTATAAAATGTTAAAGTCTTGTTAATTGCACAGTAAATTAAATACAAGGCATAAAATTGTTTTAAAAGAATATGGATTTACTTTTGCTTTATTGCACATAGGAAAATTGTGTGACCTAAAGTTTTTTGTTTTTTCTTATAAATATTAAAACATAATGTCATTAGTAATTACTATTTTGTTAATGCAAAAATGTAGTGTTTAATTTAAATCATTAAAACTTTTGTTTTCGATTGAAAATTTATTTTCACATCATTTTAACGTAAATCTTTTCATTTTTTCATCACTCATTGTCCAAAAGCGACATGGAAATCCCACCATCAAACACAAATTTAATCTGAACATAGAAAAAAAAGAAAACACCTAATAAACATCTCTGAATTCACAATTATTACATAATACCTCTAATACACACTGTTAAACATCACTATATATATCAAGCGGGCATAGTAGTGAACTTCTTAACGTATATCCCTTGGTTATGATCGCGCCATAACCATGGGGTGTCCTCATCATTTAGCTGGATGCTTGGGTCTTTGTTCACTGTGAAGGGTGGAATTCGGTCATCATTTTCATAATCTTCTGATATGTCTGACTTGTCTTCAATTTCGACGATGTTTCTTTTTCCTGAAAGAACTATGTGGCGCTTTGGCTCATTGATTGGGTCGTTGTTGTTTTTATCTCTCTTCGGTTTTGTAGACATGTCCTTGACATAGAACACCTGATTCACATCTTTGGCAAGGACGAACGGTTCGTCTTTGTACCCAATATTGTTGAGGTCCACGGTTGTCATTCCATACTGGTTGTTGACTGCTACCCCGCCTCCAGTCGCCTTTACCCATTGGTACTTGAACAAAGGTACCTTAAAAGTAGGTGCATAGTTTAGTTCTCATATCTCCTCTATGCGGCCATAATATGTTTGCTGATTTCCATTCGGGTCAGTGGCATCTATGTGGACACCACTGTTTTGGTTGGTGCTCCTTTTATCTTGGGCTACTGTGTAAAATGTATTCCCATTTATCTCGTACCCTTTGTATGTGAGGATATGACACGATGGCTGCCCAGCCAACAAATACAGTTGCTCATCAATACTCTCATCACCCTGACATTCTTTTCGCAACCAGTCACTGAAAGTTTCCATGTGCTGATGCGTAATCCAAGCTTCAGACTTCCCTGGAAACTCGGATCGGAGCAACTCTTTATGTGTCTTGATATACGGATCCACCAAGGAGGAGTTTTGCAGAACTGTGTAGTGTGCTTTATTAAAATAATTGTCCTGCATACCAATATATGGTTTATTCCTTAGTATCCCCTTTCCACTTAGTCTCCCCTCATGTCGCGATTCAGGAACACCAATCGGGTCAAGGTCGGGAATAAAGTCAACACAAATCTCAATGACCTCCTCTGTTCCATAGCCCTTAGCGATGCTTCCTTCTGACCGAGCACGATTGTGACCGTATTTCTTTAGGACTCCCATAAACCTCTCAAAGGGGAACATGTTGTGCAGGAACACAGGACCGAGAATGCTAACCTCCTTAACCAGGTGAACTAGGAGGTGTGTCATGATATTAAAGAAGGAAGGAGGGAACACCAACTCAAAGCTGACAAGACATTGAACCACATCATTCTATAGTTTAGCTAGATCCATTGGATCGATTGCCTTCTGATAAATTGCATTGAGGAATGCACATAGCTTCACGGTGGCTAGACGTACATTTGGAGGTAGAATTCCTCTTAATGCAACTAGAAGCAATTGCGTCATGAGCACGTGGCAGTCATATGACTTTAAGTTTAGGAATTTCTTCTCTGGCACATTTATTATACCCTTTATATTCGAGGAGAATCCAGATGGTACCTTGATGCTTGCTAGGCATTCAAACATATTTTTCTTCTCTTTTTTGCTAAGAGTGTAGCTGGCAGGACTTAAGTAATGGCATCCATCATCTGTCTTCTCTAGATGCAGGTTGTCTCGTTCTTTCAAACACCGTAGGTCCTATCGTACTTCAAGTGTGTCCTTAGACTTCCCATACACACCCATGAAGCCTAGTAGGTTCACACAAAGATTCTTTGTCAGGTGCATCATATCGATCGCGCTACAGACCTCTAGGACTTGCCAATAGGGTAGCTCCCAAAATATGAACTTCTTCCACATGGGTGCGTGACCGTCGGCGTCATTTAGAACAGGTTCGCTGCCATGTGCCTTTCCAAATACTACTTTCACATCCTTGACCATATTGAGCATATCCTCACTAGTTTGGTTGCCCGGCTTGGTCTGGTGGTCTGCCTTACCTTTAAAATGCTTGTCTTTCTTTCTTAGGGGGTGATTCGTAGGAAGAAATCGACGATGGCCAAGGTACATGACCTTTCAACATTTTTTCAAGAATATACCTTTAATGTCATCGAAACAGTGCATGCATGCATTATATCCCTTGTTTGATTGTCCTAAAAGATTACTTAGAGCAGGCCAATCATTGATTGTTATGAACAACAATGCTCGCAGGTTAAAGTGCTCCTGTTTGTGCTCATCCCACACACGTACACCTGGTCTGTTCCACAAAAGTAGAAGTTCTTCAACTAGTGGCCTTAGGTACACATCGATGTCGTTGCTATGTTGCCTTGGGCCTTGGATGAGCACTGGCATCAAAATAAACTTATGCTTCATGCATAACCAGGGAGGAAGGTTATAGATACATAGAGTAACATGCCAAGTGATATGACTACTGCTCTGCTCCCCAAAAGGATTCATACCATCCGTACTTAAAGCAAACCTTAAGTTTCTTACGTCATTTGCAAACTCCAGGAATTCTCTATCGATTGCTCTCCACTGGGACCCATCAGCAGGGTGTCTCAACATATTGTCTACCTTATGGTCTTCTTTGTGCCATCGCAACAACTTTGCATGGTCTTTGTTTCTGAACAGACGTTTCAAGCGTGGTATTATAGGAGCATACCATATAATCTTGGCAGGGATTTTCTTCATGGGACGTTCGCCCTCAACATCACCAGGGTCATCTCGCCTGATCATATACCACGATGCATGACATACCGGGCATGCATCTAACTTCTCGTACTCCTCGCCACGGTAGAGGATGCAGTCATTAGAACATGCATGTATCTTCTAGATTTCTAATCCCAAAGGGCAGACTACCTGTTTTGCTGCATATGTAGTGGCGGGCAATTCATTATTCTTCGAAAGCATCTTCTTTTGGATTTTTAGTAACTCCCCAAATCCCTTGTCAGATACACCATTCTTTGCCTTTCATTGCAGCAATTCCAGTGTGGTACCCAACTTTTTCTGTCCCGCATCACAAGTTGGGTATAGCAATTTCTTGTGATCCTCTAGCATGCGCTCGAACTTGATCTTCTCCTTTTCACTTTTGCATTCTCTTTGTGCGTCACGAATGGCCTGACCAAGATCATTAGTGGGCTCATCTTCTGCCCCTACCTCTTCTTCAGCTTCCCCCATTGCAGTATCATTAAAGGCACCATATTCAGCAATTATGTCATCATCGTCCCATTGTTCTTCTTCACCTTCTTCCATTACAACCCCGGTTTCTCTGTGCTTCGTCCAACAAATATAGCTTGGCATGAAACCCGACTTCAACAAGTGTGAATTAGGACTCCTTGAACTAGCATATTCCTTCAAATTCTTATATATGGCACATAGGCAGCACATAAAACCATCGCGTTTATTTACCTTGGCCACACGTAAGAAAGAATGCACGCCCTCAATAAACTCTTGGGAGCGGCGATCAGCATTGTACATCCAAAGCTGGCTCATCTACATTACATGACATACATACCATATTAAAACTTAGGACATAATTAGTTAATTATACGACATGCATGCCACCACACAAGGTATTAATTTATGAAAGTCTCGCTACAATATAGACAATCCCAACTACCACTAAAAAAACTAAAGCTAAAATGCACTTCAGCAGCACAAGGATTTCACGACCAATCCCAACTAAAACAGACAGATCATGTGTTTGTTCAACATCTATGGGCTTCTTTCGTAGGATCACTGCCTCATCAGCCGTCGTAGCCGCCTGTGCAAGAGAGTTTTGCACGTGTTCAACATACTCTTTCTCCTAGTACCAGCCTGAACATCCAGTGTCATCCCACTGAAATTAAAACAAAAAATTAGAACTTTAATCACAATCATCATGAAAATAAGTATAAATTAACCATAATCATCAAATGCGGCAAAATAACTCACATTGTGATCCGGACACTTGTAGAAGATATGACCCTTGTTGGGACACTCCTTCCTCACCCGGTACTCCATCACAATCTTCTCCTCACACTTATCGCATGCAATGAGAGGGAGGTCCGGTCTCAGTCGCTTTGGAACCCGATGAGAGGCCTAAAAGCATCTAGGCCCCTAGTTGGGTTTCGGTGATTAATGATAATACAAGATTACTGTGACTAACGTGTGTTTTGCAGAGGCAATTAAGTTAGATCATGGTAATGGAGATCGATTGGGCAATCATGGTGGTCATGCCCCTATGATGAAAATCATTTCGGTTTTCAAAGGATGGACGACAAGGTTAAGGATGACTAGTTCTAAGTGTCGATTGGAGTTGGAGAGACACTTAGAGTAGTTTAGGACTTTGTTTTTCCTTTGGCCAAACTATTAAGGGGGGTATGGACGAGTAGCTTGACCTAGGTGAGTCTAGTGAGTTAGGTGTGGTGCACACTTGTTAAAACTAGCGCTAGGTAGCTCCTACATATGCCTAAGATCCATTGGAGCAAACTTCATTCATGTATGATCGAGAGTTGGAAGTGAATGTAGGGTCAAATGCTGACCGGACGCTGGGTTCGGTGTGACCGGACGCTGGCGCAGAGTCTGATCAGTTCATTTGACCGAGGTGAAATTGTTCAGTGCGACCGAACGCTGGAAGGTCATGTGACCGGACACAAATCTTGGGAAAGATCAATGCTCATGAGATGTACATGCACATCACACCTCAAGATGGCTCATCCTCTACAAAGAAGAAAGAAAAAGACTTAGCATTCAAAGCTAGCCAAGAGAAGGGCAAAGCAAGGCTTGAGTATGAGAGCTCAAGTGATGATGAAGTTGATGATGAAAGCCTTGCTCTCATGGTGAAGAAAACCGCCAAGATGCTAAAGAAGCTCAACAAGAGTGGCATCAAATTCGATGGCAAGAAGAAGTTCTTCACAAGCTCAAGAAGAAAGCCAATCTCCAAGATGGATTGCTACAATTGTGGTGAACTTGGTCATCTAGCTCACCAATGCATAAAGCCCAAGAAATACAAGTTCAAGAACAAGAACAAGGGCACGAAAGATGACTCAAGCAATGAAGATGAATATGAGAAGAAAAAGAACAAGCCATACAAGAAGAGAGATGACAAGAAGGACTTCCACAAGAAGAAGAAGAGTGAAAAGGCTTACATTGTCAGTGATTGGATCATGGACATTGATTCATCTAGTGGATTATCCGATGATGATAGTGACGACGAGAAGGTGGCCGCTATTGTTATTGATTCTTCATCATCTTCATCGCCACCACCGCCATCATCCCCTACACACCTATGCCTTATGGCCAAAGGTGAACGAAAGGCATCACATGATGATGATAGTAGTGGTGATGATCATGCTTATAATAATGATAGTGATAGTGATAACGATGATGATGAATATGAATCACCTTCTTATGATGATCTTGCTAAATTACTAAAGAAATACACTAAGATCATTATAAAGACTAGAGCTAAAAATGAAAAGCTTGAGATTAAGAATGAGTCTCTTCTAGCTAAATATGATGTAGCGGAAAAGGCCAATGTTGAGCTTAGAGAAGCAAATGATGCTATGTCATCCAAACTCAAGGAGCTCAAATCTTCTAAGAAAGAGCTTAAAGATAAACATGATAAACTTGAGTGGGTGCACAATAAGCTCATCACTAGCCACAACAAGCTAAAAGATGAATATACTACTCTTAAGATTAATCATGACAATCTTGTTATTGCTCAATAATTTCTATCCAATGAGCCACATGATGCTACTAACCATGTTGTTAAGATTGATATAGCTATATCATGTGATGACTTGATCATTGAGAGCATTGAGCAAGGTTCTAGTATCAAGGGCAAGCAAGTGGTTGAGTGTAATGACTATGATGAGTATGTCAAGCTCAAGCAAGATAATGAAGCTTAAGAAAGAGTTTGAAGCATTCAAATCCCACAACACCATTGTGCTAGAAACTCTTGATCATGATGGTGACTTGATTCTTGAGAATGGGAAGCTAAAAGAAGAAAACAAGAAACTCAAGGAAGAGAGAAACAATGTTGCTCCCAAGGAAGATAAAAGTAGTGATGCACTCAAGGAAGAGAACAAGAAGCTCAAGTTGGAAAGAGAGCATCTTAAGATTAGATTGAGTAAATTCACAAGAGGAAAGTATCTTCAAAGTGAGCTACTAATGAACACCGTCATAAAGATGGATAGAAGTGGCATTGGATATATGACAAATGTAGAGAAAAAGAAAGCTCAAGTTCAACAACAACAATCAAAGCCAAAGCCAAAGCCAAAGTCAAAGAGATGTTTTGAGTGTGGACAAGAAGGCCACTTTGCTCATGAGTGCCAAACACCACCACCACAACCCTTGCCCAAGCATGGTAGACCCTTTGCTTTCAATGCTCACTACATGCTTAGAAATGATTCTAGTGGAAAGATGAAAGTCATGTTCTTAGGACCTCCCAACAAGAATAGGCCTAAGAAAATTTAGGTTGCTAAGTCACTTGTTGAGAAAGTGAAGGGCCCTCAACAAGTTTGGATTCCTAAAGCTTGATCTCTTATGTGTAGGTGAACTACAAGACCGGTGGAAGTCATTGGGTTATTAATAGTGGTTGCACACAACATATGACTGGTGATCCTCGTTTGTTCACCTCACTAGATGACGAAGTAGATGGACAAAAAAGAATCACATTTGAGGATAATTCAAAGGGCAAGGTTAAAGGATTGGGCAAAGTTGTAATATCTAATGATCATTAAATCTCCAATGTGCTATATGTTGCTTCATTGAGCTTCAACTTGCTATCCATTGGGCAACTATGTGATCTTAGCTTCCAATGCTTGTTTACCGAGAAAGAAGTTGTTGTATCTAAGAAGGATGATGAACAAGTGATATTCAAAGGATTTAGATATAACAACCTATATCTTGTGGACTTCACATTCGAAGATGCAAACTTAAAGACTTGCCTATTCACCAAAACAATACTTGGGTGGCTATGGCATAAAAGACTTGCTCATGTTGGGATGAGCTCACTCAAGAAGCTAATGAAGGATGATTTGGTGAGAGGGTTGAAGGATGTGAAGTTTGAGAAGGACAAGCTTTGTAGTGCATGTCAAGCCGGCAAGTAAGTTGCAAATACTCATCCAACCAAAGCTTTTAAGTCAACCACAAGAGTGCTAGAACTTCTTCACATGGATTTATTTGGACCAACAACATACAAGAGTTTGAGAGGAAATCTTTATTGTCTTGTGATACTTTATGATTATTCAAGGTATACATGGGTATTCTTTCTTCATGACAACCGAAGTTGCATCTTGCTTCAAGAAGTTTGCCAAGAGAGCTCAAAATGAATTTGAAGTGAAACTCAAAAAGATTAGAAGTGACAATGGCAAAGAATTTGACAACACAAACATAGAAGCCTATTGTGATGAAGTTGGAATCAAACATGAAGTCTCCGCAACATATACTCCTCAACAAAATGGTGTAGTTAAGAGGAAGAACCGGACATTAATCACTCTTGCAAGAACTATGCTTGATGAGTACAACACCCCTGAAGCTCTATGGGTAGAAGCAATCAACACCGCATGCTATGCATCCAACCGCCTATTCCTTTAAAAGTTCTTTGGCAAGACACCTTATAAGTTGCTCAATGGGAAGAAGCCGCACGTCTCCTTCTTTAGGGTGTTTGGTTGCAAATGCTACATCTACAAGAAGCGGCAACACCTAGGGAAGTTCCAAAGACGTTGTGATATTGGTTTTCTTGTTGGTTACTCATCAAAATCCAAAGCATATAGAGTATTTAATCATGCCATTGGCTTGGTTGAAGAAACATATGATGTAGAATTTGATGAATCTAACGGCTCCTAAGGAGCACATGAGAATCTTGATGATGTAGGTGATGAACCATTGAGGGAGGCTATGAAGAACATTCCGGTTGGAGACATCAAGCCCAAAGATGATAAAGATGATATACAAGTGATTGATCCACCCTCTTCATCAAATGTGTCACAAGATGGTGAAAAAGATGGGAGAGTAGAAAATGAAGATACTCATGTCTCCCATGAGCAAATGGTGGTACAAGCACAAGATGTTGATGCTCCACAACCTCCTCCTCAAGTGGTCAATAGAAGAAACACACATCTACTACAAGATCATCCACAAGATCTCATCATAGGGAGTCCATCAAAGGGAGTGATGACTCACTCATAAAAACTTGCTTCATTTATTGCTTATCACTCTTTTGTCTCTTGCTTTGAGCCTACCAAGGTAGAAAAAGCTCTTCAAGATCCGGATTGGATCAATGCCATGCATGAAGAGTTGAACAACTTCACCCACAATGAAGTTTGGACTCTTGAAGAGCGACCAAAAGGTGCAAGAGTCATTAGAACAAAGTGGGTGTTCCAAAACAAACAAGATGATCAAGGTGTTGTTGTGAGGAACAAGGCAAGACTAGTTGCAAAGGGGTTCTCTCAAGTTGAAGGTTTGGATTTTAGAGAGACCTTTGCACCGGTTGCAAGGCTAGAAGCCATTCGTATCCTCCTTGCATATGCATCGCATCATAAAATGAAATTATATCAAATGATGTGAAAAGTGCATTTTTAAATGGCTTTATTAATGAACTAGTCTATGTTGATCAACTTTCCGGGTTTGAAGACTCTAGATATCCTAATCATGTTTATAGGTTGTCCAAGGCGTTATATGGGCTTAAGCAAGCCCAAGAGCTTGGTATGAGCGCCTTCGGGACTTCCTTATTGAGAAGGGCTTCACCATTGGGAAGGTCGACACCACACTATTCATTAAGAAGCTTGATGGACATATCTTTATTTGTCAAGTGTATGTTGATGATATCATCTTTTGATCATCAAATGAAGATTCTTGCAAAGAATTTGATGAATTGATGTCGAAGGAGTTCGAGATGTCAATGATTGGAGAGCTTACATTCTTTCTTGGTTTTCAAGTCAAGCAAATGAGAGAAAGGATTTTTATCTTTCAAGAGAAATATATAAATGATCTTCTCAAGAGATTCAAGATGGATGAATGTAAACCAATCAAGACACCAATGCCTACCAATGAACATCTCGACCTAGATGAGGGAGGTAACAAGGTTGATCAAACTCTCTACCGTTCTATGATTGATAGCTTGTTGTATTTAACCGCATCTAGGCCCGACATCATGTTTAGTGTGTGTATGTGTGCTAGATTTCAAGCTAATCCTAAGAAAACTCATTTAATTACCGTAAAAAGAATCCTTAGGTATCTTAAGCACACACCAAGCATTGGCCTTTGGTATCTCAAAGGAGCTAGATTTGAATTAATTGGCTATTCCGATTCGGATTTTGCCGGTTGCAAAGTTGATAGAAAAAGCACATCCAGAGGGTGCCATTTGCTTGGTAGATCACTTGTGTCTTGGTCCTCCAAGAAACAAAACAGTATGGCTTTGTCCACCGCCGAAGCGGAATATATTGCCGCGGGTGCGTGTTGTGTACAAATACTTTACATGAAACGAACTTTGCTAGACTGTGGTGTAGTTCTAGAGAAAGTACCTCTTTTGTGCAACAATGAAAGTGCGGTAAAACTTGCAAATAATCCGGTTCAACACTCACGCACAAAGCACATAGATATCCATCATCACTTTCTTAGAGATCATGTTGCTAAAAATGATATATCGCTAGAAGGTGTAAGGACCGAGGATCAATTGGCAGATATCTTCACTAAGCCGCTAGATGAGGCAACATTTTGTCGTTTGTGAAATGAGCTCAATGTGCTTGATTTTAGTAACTTCACTAAAAGATGAGTTTGTGTTGTCCCTTGCATTGTATTGTAATATACTACATGTTTATTTTGTAGCAATGCACATAGGGCTTGTCTAACATGGTTAAGATAACCGCCCAAAAGCATGTGAAGAAGCTTAACCTTGGATCAAACTTGACAAGCAACTATATTTACATTCAAGTATTGCATATGCATGAATGTTGTTTTGTCGTTTATCTTAATTTGCTCTCTTGTTTGCCCATTTTCTTAAAAAAGATTATAGCCTAAGGCAAAATATTTTAAAAAACTGGAGGGTTTGAGAGAGGTCACTCACATCAGTCTCAATTGATGTTTATTTGGATCTTATTTGAGTTGGGACTTGATTGGGAACAGGCAGCACGAAGAATTTTGAAGATTCACCGAAGAAGGAGTGACCGGACGCTGCACCGGACTCTGATGTCCAGTGTCCGGTCAGTTCACAGGAGGTGAACTTGCTACGAAGGAGTGACCGGACGCTGGAACAGTGTTTTCTCAGCGTCCGGTCGATCATGAAGACATCATGGCTAGGTGACCAGACTCTGGCTGCGTCCGGTCGATGTCCACTGGACACGTCCGGTCGTGATTCTAGAGGATCTGGACCTCTCTGGAATCGACCGGACGCTGGGTGGTAGCGTTTGGTCGCTACCACCAGAGCGTCCGGTCTGTAGAAATCGTGCGGCATCAGATCTCTTTTCTCCGTTTCCTTTTCTGATCCATAGGGGCCACCTTATTTAATCATGCGCCGGGGTTAAACCTAATCTCCACGCCGACATCATCGCTCCCCTGCCTACACACGTCGACGTAGCCCTTGCCCGCGCTCGCCTCTGTCTAGCCGCCGAGCTCGCCTCCGCCGCCGCAGTCCCACCCGCGCGCCCTCATGCCACACCGCCGCGCTCGCACCGAGCCAGCACACTCTCACACCGTCAGCGCCTCCCTGAGCCACCTCGCACCCACACCGCCACAAGCTCCAAACAGCGCCGCCGGTAGCTTCGCCCACATCATGCCGAGCTCGCCAAGGTCCAGTCCAGCACCGCTGTGCCTCCACGCCGTCGAGCTCTTCCTCTGCGCCAGCACTGCCGTTCCAGCGCTGGTAAGGCCCTGCCATCGTGCCCTAGCAATCCATATCGTAGTGCTTACCGCGACCTAGCTATTCATCACTGCATTGATCTCTATTGCATTCAGGGCCTTCGATTCACTGCTAACCCTAACCCCAGATTTGGTGGTTCCCCGCGTGTCGCTTATCTTTTCATCGGATCACCGGTTCGTCAGGTAGCAAGCCCGTCGTTTCAATTTCGTGTCTAAATTGCTTGCTTCCTAGGGTTTCACATCTATTAAGTATATTGTATTTATTTGTATACCCTATCTATTCCATCGTGCAGTGAGTCGGTGCCATTGAGGTGTCAGTGGCAGTTGTCAGTTAACTCGGGGCCAAGCTCACAAGTATAGAACGAGGCCAAGCCTCGAAAGTGACAGAGGCAGTTGTTTCTTATTAGCGGCAGTTGATTCTCTTTAGATTCATCAGATGGCTCGCACGAAGAATGTCGGTGGTGGTCTAGGAGATGAGGATCCGAGGCATCCACCTTGCTTGCCTGCAGATCCTAAAGGCAAGGCGATGAAGAAGGTTGCATCAAAGAAGCGCAAGTACCCTGATGCAGAGACAGCCAGAGCAGCTGTAGTTGCTAAGGCCGCAGAGCATGCCGAGAGAGGAGGTACTCGCAGTGGAGTTGTTATAGCAGATCATCTGTCACCAGAGGCGCAGGGCCGACTTGAGCGTATTGAGCGTCTTCATGGTGGTCCACCTAGGACTGTCATGATGGTAGGACGACGTCTGGCTATTGAGGAGCCTCAGCCACAGGGGGAGTCTAAAGGAGCCACAGCAGCAGCCCTAGCCAGCAGAGCCGACAGAGTAGCCTCAGGAGGGAGAGCAGGCAGAGGAGACAGAGCAGGTACCTCAGCCACAGCTTCGCCGCTTTGGTCGTACTCGTGCCCCAGTTGAAAGCTCTAGTTTGGTTTTGGTGAATTGATGAAACCCTAAGTGCTAACCTAGTTTATCAAGTGATCATGAGATAGGTAGCACACTCCAAGTGATGAAGCAAATGAAGATCATAGCATGATGATGATGATACCATGATGATGATCAAGTGCTTAGACTTAGAAAGAAGAAAGAGAAAAACAAAAAGCTCAAGGCAAAGGTATAAACCATAGGAGCTATTTTGTTTTGGTGATCAAGACACTTAGAGAGTGTGATCACATTTAGGATTGATAGCCGTACTATTAAGAGGGATGAAACTCATATCGGAGTGCGGTTATCAAAGTGCCACTAGATGCTCTAACTCATTGCATATGCATTTAGGATCTAGTGGAGTGCTAACACCTTTAAAAATGTTTGTGAAAATATGCTAACACTTGTGCACAAGGTGATACACTTGGTGGTGTTGGCACATTTACAAAGGAGGTGGTGTTTGTAGTGTTGAGATTCGACGCTTTAGGGAAAATGGAATGCCTATTTTCTATTGCGCCGGATGAAAATTCTTGGTGGTTGGCACATTTGAGCAAGGGTGAAGAAGTTAGAGTTGAAATGGAGTTGGTCGAAATGATGCTGGCGTCGGTCTACTGACCGGACACTGGGTCACTCAGCGACCGAACGTTGAAAGGCTGCGTCCGGTCATGCTGTCAGACGGCACAGTGGCTAAGGTTGAGCACCGGACGCTGGTCTATGTCTGGTCAAGGTGGACCGGACACGTCCGGTCGAAGAAATACGCCTCGGGGAGCTTACTGGAAACGACCGGACGCTGGGGCTTCAGCGTCCGGTTAGTTTTGCCGGAGCGTCCGGTCGGCTTCGTAGCCATTGAAATCTGACGAACAGCGTTTGAAGCTGGTGACGCGTGGCGTCCATCGAGCGACCGGACGCTGAGGGCCAGCGTCCGGTCAGTTTGACCGGAGCGTCCGGTCAGAGCGCGTTTTGCCCAGTGAAGGGGTATAACGGCTCTATTTGATTGGGGCTCTATTTATAGCCCCATGGCCGGCTCAAGGGAAAACTCTTACACATTTTCATTGACATAGCAACCTTGTGAGCTTAGCCAAAGCCCTCCCACTCATCTCCATCATTGATCCATCGTCATTGTGAGATTGGGAGAGAATCCAAGTGTGTTGCTTGAGTGATTGCATCTAGAGGCACTTGGTATTCCTGTTGCGCTGCGGATTTCGCTTGTTTCTCTTGGTGGTTGCCACCACCTAGACGGTTAGAGCAGCGGTGAAGGATCGGCACGAGTTGGTGATTGTTTGTGGCCGCCTTCGGTGATTGTGAGGGGAGTTGTACCTTCCCCGACGGAGTGCCAAAAGGTAACTCTAGTAAATTGCTTGTGTCATTGAGTTACCTCACTTGTGGGTCGGTTCTTACGGTGTCCTATCATGTGGACGAGGTTTGTGAAACACCTCTTAGCCGCTGAACCACCAAGTGTTGGTCGACACAACGGGGACGTAGCATGTTGGCAAGCACGTGAACCTCGGGAGAAAATCGATTGTCTCTTGTCTTTGGCATTCTCCCAGTGATTGGCTATATATTCTTCTTGTGATTGGTTCATCCCCTACACGTTGGTATAATCACCCTACTCACTTGTTTACATTCTTGCAAACTAGTTGATACAAGCTCTTTAGTGTAATTAGAATTGAGAGCTTGCTTCATTATTTACATTCATCTAGTTGAGCTCTTTAGAGTAGCAAGATTGAGAGCTCTTAGTGGGTAATTACATAGCAAGTTTGTGTGCCTAAGTAATCATTACAACTAGAATTGTTGGATAGGTGGCTAGCAACCCTTGTAGAGCTAGAGCAAGTTTGCATTACGCTATTTGTCATACTAATCAAATTGCTCTAGTTGATTTGTAGATTTTTAAATAGCCTATTCACCCCCCCTCTAGCCATATTAGGACCTTTCACCAGTCACGCCGAGGGCTGACACTCAGCGGAGGGGTTCTCATCCACCGCCTAGACCATAGGGTCCACCTCCAGTGACCCATCTTGACTTGAGGGCCGTCATGGCCAAGCAGGTTCAACAGCTGAGATTTGTTGATTTTGAGGTGTGGTTTCCGCCGAGGAGGGATGAGAGAGCATCTGAGGGTTTCTACACTCCTCTGTAGGAGGACTTCTACAATGCCTATCTTAACAGTGGAGCAATTTTCAGATCTCAGAGAGTGTGTCACATTGATGCTATTGTTGCAGCAGCTGGAGAGCACATTCGCCCCTACCTTGCATATCTGTCGGGGCTGACAGATTTGATTGGTCGGGCAGGATTATATGTTCCATCTTGGGTTCGTCAGTTCTATGCTTCTCTCTTTATTGATCCACACCATAACTTCATACACTTTGCATTCAGAGGCAGAGATTACCGGTTGACGAGCACTAGGGCCAGGGAGATACACAGACTTCAGGAGCAGCCTGTCAGACTTCATGAGGTGTGCTATGGACAGACAGAGCCTCCTAGATGCCCTCATGGCGGTAATGTGCCCCCTACAGATCTTGTCCGCCACTGCTTCAAGGAGCCTTTTGGTGAAGGGTCGAGGAGAAACCTCAGTGATCTCACTCCCACTGCTCGTGTACTTGAGGCCATTATGAGGAGGACATTGCTACCAAGGATGGGATATCGCGAGGGATTGACTCACATACAGTTGTGGCTTCTCAACTCTCTGATGCAGCAGACAGTTTTTGATATTTGGGATCTTCTTCTGTTAGAGATGGAGGACACTATGCTGAGGGCTTCAGAGGACACAGGCAACTACCTTATGCTCACTGGATCACATGGCTCATCCATAGAGCAGTCACAGTGAGGCCACCAGAGATGCTTGCTGAGTATAGTGGTGCCACCATAGAGTTTCTAGCCTATAACATGACATAGATGATCAGGCATAGTACACCTACAGCACCCAGTCAGCTGTGCCGACGTCCTGAGGTGCCAGAGTCTACAGCCCAGCAGGATGAGATCATCAGAGAGATAGCAGCTACTGAGGAGGAGGAGCTTGCCCAGCAGGAGGGTGTGGTCGTGAGCGACCCTAGTGACAGTTCTAATGATGACTACCAGCCCGTCCCTCGGATGCCTCCTCAGCGACATGATCATGAGGCCGGCAGCTCTAATTCAGCGCCACCTGTACCATAGACCAACCCCGCTCTCCTGGCTATACTTGAGCAGATGAGGCAGGACCAGGCACGACAGGCTCAGGAGACAGCTGCTACATTTGCTCAGTTTCAGACTCAGCAGGATGAGTTCTAGTGCTAGCAGCAGCAGATCCAGCAGCAGCAGCTAGCTATACATCAGCAGACTCAGGCTTTACAGTAGCAGCAGCAGGTGATGCATCAGCAGCAGATACTCATGCAGCAGCAGCTCCTCAGTTTCATGCAGCATGTAGTGACAGCCATTGGGGCTCCACCGTCACAGCCTTCGCCCCAGCTTGGTCAGACTGCCACTACCTCAATGACTCCAACGTTACAGCCTAGTGGGCTTTAGAGTCAGAGACAGCCACCAGCACAGTTTGCTTCTCCTACAGAGCAGGTGTCCTCGTATTTTGCTATGTCACTGCCAGCTCCACAGTTCACACTGCTGTAGACGAGCTTTACACCAGATGAGACGCCCTCACTGCTTGTGCCAGAGACCATAGTGTCCAGGAGCCTTGGTGCTTCGTTCAGTGAGTTGACAGGGATGCCTACTCCTCCATATCTACATGTCCTAGGTCCGTCTACTGTTGCACCATTCACCGGGACTACAGAGACGCTCCCTTCCTCAGTGGCATCATCAGAGCCTACTATAGTCCTACCAGATCAGTCTACAGCTGCTCTAGTTCCTGATCCGACCCAGACTGCTACATCATCTATTACAGCTACAGAGGGTCATACAGCTCAGAGCTCAGGATCAGATGATGATGCCAACCAGTTCTAGCTCGCTCTTCGTACCACAGCGCCCGGCTCGTTCGCTGCAGCCCCACCGACTGACCCTTAGGTTTTGGTGTTTGACGCCAAAGGGGGAGAGGGATCGAGTATGATAGATTTAGGGGGAGCGATGTATTTAGGGGGAGCTTAGTTATCTTATTAGCTTATATATTACATTTGGAGTTTTTATGTGTGATACACCATTATACATTCATCGTGTGTTTACTTTGATGCATTGAACTATATATATGTGATAGTGATATCTACGTGACCGTGATATATGACATATGTGCTCTCTATTTTGAATTATTTATATGTCACATCACTTGTGTTATGCTCATTTGCCTTTGCTTCCGTGTTTTACTCCGATGCAAATGAGCTTCATTACCTGTACTCATGCTTATTTCATATCTTTTGAGTACATCATGTTGGCTTGGTTCATATAAGCTTGACTAACACCTTTGTTCTTATTGACAAAAGCTTATATGATCCAAGCATGTTAAAAACCTCAACTCTTTCACATACTCGAGGGGGTATTGTCATCAATCACCAAAAAGGGGGAGATTGAGAGCATCTAGGCCCCTAGTTGGATTTCGGTAATTAATGACAATATAAGATTACTGTGACTAACGTGTGTTTTACAGAGGCAATTAAGTTAGGTCATGGTAATGGAGATCGATTGGGCAATCATGGTGGTCATGCCCCTACGATGGAAATCATTCATGTATGATCGAGAGTTGGAAGTGAATGGAGGGTCAAATGCTGACCGGACGCTGGGTTTGGTGTGACCGGACGCTGGCGCAGAGTCCAATCAGTTCATTTGACCGAGGTGAAATTGTTCGGTGCGACCGGACGCTGGAAGGTCATGTGACCGGACGCTGAGGACCAGCATTCGGTCGTTTCCAGTAAGGTTCCAGAGAGGGAAAATCATGACCGGACGCTGGCAGCGTTCGGTCACACTGTAAACACTGGAGTTCGAGGTGTACTGACCGGAGCGTCCGATCAACATGACCGGAGCGTCCGGTCACCCCGCAGAGGCACATAACGGTTTGTTTTTTAGCCCATGTTGTAAATAAAAGCTTCACTCGTGTGTGGAGTCACTTTTGCTCATTCCAACAGCTAAAACACACCTTAAAAAGAGCCAAGAAGAGCAAGGTCCTAGTGAGGTGATTGAGATTTGAGAATCCCAAAGAGAGCCCTCATTAGTGAGATCAAGAGTAGCAAAGTGTGCATCCACCCTTCTCCCTAGGCTTGTCATGGTCAAGTGAGAGTTCGTGCTTGTTACTCTTGGTGATCGCCATCACCTAGACGGCTTGGTGGTGATTGAAGAGCTTGGTGATCATCCAGAGATCTTGTGGATGACCCAACTCAAGTTGTGAGCAGTTGTGGGTGATTCACCGCGACGGAGTGTCGAAGAATCAACCTGTTGAGAGCACTTGATCCTTGCGCGGATCAAGGGGGAGCTACACCCTTGCGCGGGTGCTCCAACGAGGACTAGTGGGGAGTGGCGACTCTCCGACACCTCGGCAAAACATTGCCATGTTCCTCCTTCTCTATTTACTTTGAGTATTTACTTTGAGTATTTACTTTGAGTAATTACTTTGAGTATTTACATTGAGCAATTCAATTCTTGTCTTTACAATTTATAGAATTACCATGCTAGAGTAGGATTGGAACTTAGGTTGTAAGTCATTTGTGCGGTAGAACAACTAAAAACACTTCTTAGGCACAAGAGGTTAATTGGGCTAACCGTTGGATTTAATTATTGCAACGAAATTTAGAATTAGTCCAATTCACCCCCCTCTTGGACATCTTGATCCTTTCAAGGTCGAGGACCCGGAAGCAGTTGTCATCTACTATTTATACTCATTTTTAATATAATATAAATTTCTCATTTTATAAACAAATAAAATTAAAAAAACTCTAAAATTATCTATATCTCTAAACCATGAAGTGTGCTATGCATGCTAGAAATGAAAGCTGAATACTAGTTTTGAATAACTACTTTAACCTTCCTTCATCAAAATATGCAAACTTTAAAGTGATTTTGAGCTTAAATGGCTTACAAATAAAAAAATCCACCATAAAAAATCACATATATCTAGTCCACAAAATGAGATATGTTACTGATGAAACATGAGAGTATAAAGTTGGTAACCTTTAGAACCGAAGAATCGATGGAGGAATCGAAGAAATCTTGTGGTTACCGGCGATGAGGAAGAAGAGAGGCCGGCGATGAAGCACGAACACTGAGGTCGAAGTGGCTCGGGCTCGGGGAGGAAGAAGTGGTATATAGGAGGGGACCTTTAGTCCCGGTTGGAGACACCAACCGGGACTAAAGGTCCCTTTCTAGTCCCAGACGGAGCCTCCAGCCGGGAGTAGACTTTTACTCCCGGTTGAAGGGACCAACCGGGAGTAAAAGTTAACCTTTAGTCCCAGTTGGTAGCTCCAACCGGGACTAAAGGTTCCCTACAGCAAAAGCCTGCCGCAGTAGCCATTGGGCAGGGACCTTTAGTCCCGGTTGGAGCTACAAACCGGGACTAAAGGTCTCTCTAGTCCGGGGCGCGAAAAATATCGGGACTAAAGCCAAATTTCGAAGTGGATCAAAAGTCGTTTATCTACTAGTGCCCTAGCCGCCGCCGCTACCGGAGGACATCATCTTCGACGTGCTAGCCAGGCTGCCGGTGAAGACGCTATGCCGGTTGCGGTGCGTCTGCAAGGCATGGCGCGCCCTCATCTTGTCCTCGGCCTTCGCCTCAGCGCAGGCATCCCGCGCCGCCGCTCCCATCGTCGCCGGCGTGTTCAGGACGCCGCGCCCTCTCGACAAGTTCCGCCCGGCCCGTGCCCCGCGGTTTCTTCCCGAGACGTCGCTTGAGCTGCGGGTGATGGACCCGGCCGACGGCAGCAGCGAGGGTGGTCAAGGACGTCAAGAGCACGAAGCTGATGTGCGGCAGCGCGCGCCTCGGGCGCCTCATCATGGTGGACCAAGGCGAGCGCGGCGCCAAGGTCATCGATCCGGCGACTGCCGGGTGATGGTGCTCGATGGAGGGTCGTCGACTAATGCAACTACAGTGTTATATAGCGATGGAAGAACAGCTGCCGCCGCTGGTGGCGGCGACGGCGACGACATTAATATCGTCCACGCATGCAGGTGGTCATGCTATAACAGCTTGGGTCGTGCCACACCGTCCGGTGCATACAAGGTTGTACGTCTCCGTGACGGTTTAGCGAAGAACGGTTTTGTCCAGATCTGCCATGCATGTTGCCACCGTAGCGTGGCCATGGGATGATGATGGTGGCATTGGCATGGGACCCACTGCCACTTGTTGGAGACAAAGGCCAGAGCCGCCGATCCTTACCTGCTGCCTGCTGCTGCTCTAGCTGCACGACCGTTGTTGATGATGTCCTCTACTTCATGAATCACTGGGACGCCCGTTGAGGCCTCTGATAATATATATATATATATATATATATATATATATATATATATATATATATATATATATATATATATATATATATATATATATATATATATATATATATATATATATATATATATAGCCTCTTTTGACTTCGAGAGCGAGGAGTGGAAACCGACGATCATCAGTGGCCCGCCGGTCAACAAGGATGTGGGATGGGAGATGGCTCTGGCAGCCCTCAAGGGCTCCCTATGCCTAATTCAAACTAATGTCCGCAATAACAACCTGGGCAGGCGTTATTACACAAAAAACATATGGTTTCTTGTCGATTCCGAGAGGAGCATATGGGTCAAGGAATACGCAATACAGATGACCGAGGGTTGGTGTCTTTTTAAACCATTGGAGATATTGGTTGACGGACGAATATTGATGCTAAACGCCTTCGAGAAAAAAGAGGAAAATCTGCGTGATGTTCCGTGTGTCCTGCAACTCTACCATCCTAGCACAGGTGCTCTCACTGATGAAGATGGGCAACGATTTTAGGGGGCCACTGACGCTTTATACTGGGAGTTTATTCTCCTGGCCCGTTCGGCTTGCTGAAACTTGACTGAAAAACACTGTTCTGACTGAATTGTTGTGAGACATTATTCCGGCTAAAAAAATAAACTGAATAGTACAGATTATAAAGTAAGCCGAACACACCCTGATATCTATAAAGATCAATACATGTGTAGATGTACGGCAGTTGGCTACAGTTACACTGTTACCCTGTAGCTCTTTGTCCTCTCCTTCCTTCTTTTCTCCTCTCCGAATGGCTTCAGGAAGCTTCTTTCAACGTCGCCGCCCCATCGTAAAGAAAAACAAAAAATAAAGGCCACGTTCGCTTATCTTATAATCCATATTTTTTTAGCTTATTTTTTTAGCCGGGACAGTATTTTTCTCTCACAACAAATCAGTCGGAACAGTGTTTTCGACTTATTTTTTCAGCGAAGCGAACAGGGCCAAAATACCATCCACATCCCCATCGACCCGCACCTCGCTCCCTCCGCTGCGCCGCCGCTCCGCCTCCTCCTCCCCCAGCGCCGCCCTTACCCATCGCCTGTGCCGGTGCTACGCTCGCTTCACCTCCGCCCTCTGCCACCCTTACCCATTGACGTGTTATACAGGGAGTTTATTCTCCTGATATCTATATATATAAATTTTCCCAAACATTTGGCTCACCAATTAAAGGACTATATGGCATGCATTGCAATTCCTATTTGGGGAGCTTGCATGTGTCACCACCAGAAAGTGCAGCTTGTGCTAGCGTTTAGCATTCAACATTTTATTTCAGTGATGATTCAAATGTTCATCATTCCTTTTAATATCAACTGTGTATCACATATGCAAAATTATTTGTTTGTTTGTTTTTCCTTGGGCCGAGATAAATAACATATACTATTATATTATATTTATGTTACATATGTATACCATGTAGCAGTCACTAAAAAGCGTCTTTAGATCGATATCACTAAGCCCCCGTTCGCTTGGAGGAATCTGGATGAATCTGGATGAATCCATGAGAGAAAAATACTGTTCCGGATGAAAAAAGAAGTGGATCAAGCCGGATTTAAGGGCACGCGAACGGGGCCTAAAAATGATTCTTTATTTTCTGCAATGCAGGAAACTTATGTAGTCTTTATGCTACCAAAACTATTTGCTAGAGTATATAAATTTTGCGGTACAATAAACTGTAGGACCCATTCACACTAAGGTATATATAGGCAATCAGAAGGGTGAATAGTTGTGAAGATTGTTAATTTTTTACGATTAACAAAACACCCCAAATAAATTCCAACGCAATCTCAATTCTAGTAACAAGACAGCTCGTTGACACCGTATAGCATGAACCATACATAAAAAAATATTTTAGTGGAGATTCTCAGATGCACTATTCTCCTTGGCTCAGCTAGACAAAACCGTGCCTAGTAAAGGTACCAAGCATGCCCATAATATTTGATTGAGGTAACATGTTCCGAATGTAACCTCACACCTACCTCGTAAGGGTGACAACCTCCACTACCGATGTCTCTCGGTGTCGTGGTTGATATATCAGGTGGGGACTATCTGTCCCCGCCAATTTTCGTAAAAAAAAAGGGCATGCTGAATATTAAGTTGTGAGGTTTGAGATCGCTGGTAGCTGTCGTTTTGTGTTAGCTTGTGGGGGGAAATTGTTATTGCCAGCACAATTTATTAACTGAAAATAAGCTGCTAGATAAATTGAAAGAAGTCTAATTTGTGTGTACCGTGGAAGATTAGAATTTATAGGCATCACAGCCGTGTCCTCATTATTATTTATTTCAAAATAACCTTTTACGGAGGAACCTTTTCAATTGTTTTACTATATATAATAGCCGAAGCATAGCCGGGTTTTGTTACGTGGTTACTAGGATTGAGAGAGAGCTGAGGGAGAGGCGGCGACGGGTGGGCTACAGTACCCACTGCGCTACAGTAACGCGGGCACTGTTCACGCAAGAGGGAGAGGGTAGGAACGGCTGGCTCCCAGGGGAAGCCAGCAACTTAATTGTTGCTTCTTGCTTGACTATAACTGATACATGGTTCTCTTTTTATAGAGATGACTGACTTGACCCCTAAGGAATTATACTAACCGAATCAATCTAACATATCTCTTTCCTAACAAACCAATCTAATCTAATCTGTTCACGCGCTACAGTAACGCGTGCTACAGTACCGCGTGGCCCCTGGGCCAGCTCCACTTGCCATAACACTACTCCGCCTCTCCAAGACAGCTCGTCCTCGAGCTGTGGCAATTGCTGGAGCAGAAGACCTTGCAGGCCAGAGAAGATCGCCATGGCAGCCCTGCTCAAGGAGTCCTATGGTGCAGTTGTAATTGAGGCAGAAGACATACGGCTCCACAAAATCAACTCCGTCCCGTGGAATCTGCTTCTGCAATGGTGCACGATCCATACCTTCCTCCTCAAGGTGCCAAACCTGGCTGCTCCATCTGATCTGCCCGGAATCTAATCCGCCTGACTCGAATCCATGGAGTGCCTGCATGTGGAGTCGATGGCGCCCTCCACGAGCAGCCACCACTACTATGGGTGCAGCAGAGCAGGGCTGCGCTGGAGGCGTACTCCAAGCAGCCGATGGAGCTTTGAAGGCCTGCTGCTAAGACGGCAGGGAATTTGCGCATGCAAACAGCCACGACCCTGCTCGAGGGATCGGTGCTGTGGCTCGTAGAGGCAGCGACAAAGGCACCATGTCCGCCAATGTTGGTACAGGGTTGATCGCCTGCATGGGTGACGCTGGTGAAGGGACCGCCAAAGTCGTGACAACGGGGGTCTTCAGTGGTGGTGAGCCGTTGTATGTGGCGAACTCCAACTTGTAAAACTTGGGTGGCAGCGGGTCCTGTGCGGCGGTCGATGGCGCCGCGCCCGTGCTGTCCAGCGAGGGCGACGCGGCGGAGAGCATCGCCATCAGGCTGCCGCCGTGGAACAGGGGGCCATCCACCCCGCCGTAGAGGACGCCCGGAGCCGGGGCAATGTCAGGTGCCATGACAGCCCCGGTGGTCAGGAGCGGCGGTAGGTACGGTTGTGTACTGGGCGTCGTGTAGATTGGTTTCGACGAACCGGCGATCCAAGCCGGAAGTGGTGACGGCGACGGCGGGAACTTGATCTGATGGATGGGGATGCCCTGGGACGGCGGCGGCGCGGCTGGGAACGAGGTCGTCGCATTCCCGTCGTAGGGCATCCCATACTAGTACGAGATGACCGACACCGTGGTCGTAGCCGAGGGCGGCGGTGTAGGGGGTAGTTGCTGTTGGTGTGGCGGCGGCGGAGGTGGCGGCTGGGGCTGCAGCTGGGGCGCATAGGGCCCGACGAGGAAGGCCCTGATTTTCGCCATGGCCTGCCCTAATTCCAGGATTGCGGCCGTCATCTGCTCCGGGGTGAGGACGAGGGCGGACGGTGCCGAGGCAGAGGGCGCAATCGTCCATGAGGATGCCAGCGCGCCCAATGCTAGTGTGCCTGCTGTGTGGGGCAACAACGCCGACAAAGACGCTGGTGGCGGCGGGTGGGTATGCGGCGGCGGCGGGTGGGAAAAACTCAGTAGAGGGCTGGACATGATCGAACCAGAGATCTCTGATACCAGATTGTTATATGGTTGCTAGGATTAAGAGGGAGAGAGTTGAGGGAGAATCGGCGACGGTCGGGCTACAGTACCCGTGGCGCTACAGTACGCAGGGCACTGTTCACGCAAGGAAGAGAGGGCGGAACGGCTGGCTCCCAGGGGAGCCGGCAACTTAATTTTTGCTTCTTGCTTGACTATAACTGATTCAGGATTCTCTTTTTATAGAGATGACCGACTTGACCCCTAAGAAAATATCCTAACCGAATTAATCTAACATATCTCTTTCCTAACAAACTAATCTAATCTAATCTGGCCACGCACTACAGTAGCGCGTGCTACAGTACCGCGTGGGCCCCCAGGCCGGCTCGACTTGCCATAACAGGTTTTCTCTCTGACCGGGTATATCTTCGGTGTTGCAGGCGTATTTCCATCGGTTCACAGTCGTCTAGGAGTACAGGAGATCTACAGTTGTTCACAGTCAATTTTGCTGGCATATTGGATACCAGGTCATCTGAACGATGAGTAGTCGGTCACAGTCGTTTAATTAGGCGTGTCTTTTTATTACTGTTCCGTGGTTACTGCTGCCTCTCTTTTTTTCTTTGCTTGGGTCCGGTGATCGGAAACTTCGGGTACTTGACCAAAAGTTGATGTCGGAAATTGTCAAATAAAAAGATAGAGGTACCATTTATTAGCTTGGACTACCACACGGAAATTCATTGTGAGGAGTATATATATCTACATCTAAATCGGGGAAAGGATTCCGCCGGAGGTGAGCTAATAAATAGCGGGTAGCGGCTTCGTAGCAGATTAGTGTCGACGTAGCGCATCGTGGATAGCAAGTACTATAGCGGACACTAAATTCGAATAACAAAATATTAAAAATAATTAAATTTTTGGAGCATATGCCAATACTAATAACATATTTGCTTATACAATTATAAATGTTTAGTCGATTATTACATTTAATTGATATAAAATCACATGAAGCATATAATTGAATAAGATATATAAATAAAACATGTAGAGACAAATTATGATTAAGTTCTTATATTAGTTGAGAATGATATCATCATTCCATCATTTTTTACGATGGTTCAAACTACCATCTTAATTTTTTTATTATGATTGGACCATCTATATCATCACCCATACATATAGCGAATAGCGCCTTAACAACTACAATAGCGGATGTTAAAAAAAACTACAGTAGTGGCTTGCAATAGCAGATGCTAAGTGCTATAGCAGACACTAAGTTCTAACATGCTATCTTTGGTCTGCTACCTTATAGCGGTAGCGGTAGAGGGCCGCTATTATGGGTGCTACCAACGCTATTTATTACTGACCCCTTAGCTTGTGGAAAGGATTTTGCCTCTCCATAGAGCAGGTCTCCTGATTTTTTATTTAGATTCACTCGATTTTAGCAGTCGGAGAGCAAAGTTGTAGATAAGTCATTTGGTAACATGTTTTGGGCAATTTCTTTATTTTTTTGAAGTGAACATGGCAGGAGAGTTGCCTGTTGTATTAAAGAAAAAGGAAGCCAATGGGGAAAGATCTGTATATACATCTTATATATCTATTTATAGCTCTTTTATAATGGTTAGAAGGTATCAATGATACTTCCGGGTACTTCCATTTTTTTTTATTTTCTAGCCATTTAATTGAGATCAATTATACATATAATTTAGATTTTATCATTGAGGGTTTATTGGTAATTGTCTTTTTGCTCTTTGTCTAACTATAGGAGCGACACTGTCATGAGCTACTTCCTTCGTTTCAAATTATCGGACATTTTGGGTTTCCAAAATACATAGTTTTTATATGTATTTAATATGCACTACGTCTAGATGCATAGCAAAAGACCAAAAGCTAAGTATCTAGACAATTCAAAGCATTTTACAATTTGGAATGGTGGGGGTAGTTAAGTATAAAAAATATTTAAATAAATTATCATTTTTTCTCAAAAATAAAGGGCTAGTTTTGATTAATCAAAATAGAAGAAAAGAGGATGGGAACAAGAGGCTAATCATGCTATTAATTTGATGCTGATCCGTAATCACCTCTTAGACAATACCGCTAGTTTGTTTAGAAATTTACTAGCAAATATGCGCGCGTGTCGCAACGTGTGTACATTATTAAATCGTTTCTAGACCGTGGGGACTGTTTAGACGCGTTTACATGTCTTCTGTTACTGCTCAGTGATCATTACTTCACCTCTCGTTTTTTTCTTTTCTTTGCGTGTTCCAAGTGATCGGAAACTTTGGGACTCCCTGAGCAAGCGCTGACGACGATAGTAGGTAACTACATAGAGAGGGTAGGTCAAATCATCGCCCTCATCGGACTCGGGACCATCGCCTCCACCATAGGAGGGTTTTTTTTACAAGGGGACCTCCCGCGCCTTGTTCGTCTACTTCTTAACACACCAGGTAATATATATAATGGATCCTTTATAGCTTTTTTTTATTTATTTATCAGCCGGCCGATGATAGATCTCCGAGATACATATATACATATCCAAAATACTCCTACATACCACATGCGGCTTTAATTATATCTTATCCGCACCCTCACCTTGAATTGATATGTAAATTCTCTTGCTTCATTACATATATAATTTGTTTGATTCATAATTCAGGACAACACCGGCCGTGAGCGCGATGCTCTAGTCCTGTACTACAAGTGCTTGCCTGCCTCCTTCGTCGTCGGAGTGCTGGAGTTGTGCTACGGCCAGCATCTGGGTGTCCCGCAACCAACCAATCCGTGCCGGCAAGCGAGCCAAGACTATATATATATATATATATATATATATATATATATATATATATATATGTAAAGATCAGCCAAGCGAATAGGGCATATACTCGTATTGTCTGCAGTTCTGCTCATCGTCATGGTTTGTTTCACCGGCGCCGGCGCCGGCGTCAGCGTCTAGCTTCAACTTAATTGGGGTACGTATACCATACCTAGCTAACTGTGTTACCGCCCGCCGCCTGCACATAGATGCAATTTTCTATACTTCTATATATGTGATCTTTGAAAAAATATGTACAACTGAAAATTAAATTAAAGTACCATACATACTACATAGCTGACGTACAGGAGCTTTGAAATGAAATTAATGTCATTCCAAAATTTACAACGATATATGGAGATCAACTTTTAAAAATGACGCAAGGAAGTTAAAAGACTTTTATTATCAATTGTTATATATGTACATCTATCTCTATCTTCTAACACAAAATTGTTCCAATTAGGGTAAAGTCCAATAATTTTCAACCTTCAACTTACACAAGCAGAGTTCTATTTTCAATCCTCAACTATGAAACCGGACAGATTTGGTCATTTAGCTAGATTCAAAGGCGGATTCCTATTTTTTTAAATCTGTTTAAATCTCTAAAAATAAAAAACTATGTATTCTAAATAAAAAATGAAACTAATACCATTTTCCTAAAAATGCTATCTAAGTGTTGGTAATCTATTTATAATTGTTTGGAACTTATTTATTTCTATTCCTATTGTTTTATTGCTTGTGGTATGGTTTATAATTAGAAACATGAACAAATAAGATTCAAATGACTCCAAATAGATCACCAATGAATAAATGATTTTTTTAAATGGTGTTAGTTTCATATTTTTTTATTTAAAATAAATAAGTTGTGATTTTTAGAGTCTAGAACAATTTTTATTATTTTTGAAAATAGAACACCACCTTCGAAACTAGCTAGTGGACCAAATTTCTCTAGTTTCTACAATTGGAGGGTATTTGGTACCCGATTTGATAGTTGAGGGTTGAAAATCAAACTCTCGTGAAAGTTGAAGGATTGAAAAAATTAAAATTGATACTATGTACGTTTGAAAAGTTATCTAGCTTCAAAATAAATTTCCATAAGAGTGAACCTTTTGCTTTATTGGGATTACTAAGAAAAGGAACTGAGAATATGTGAAACTGTTTTGGTGTAAAGAAGGAATTTTTCCTTATATCTGGGAATCCCAATGCATTATCGTAAGACTATGAACAAAGACAGGTTGTTAATTGAGGAAAGAATCCAGAAAAAACTTAGTAGTAAAAAATGAATATCATTTAAGTAAATGGTTGTTTAAGCTTATGAATGAAGGTATTTGGTAGGATTTGATTAGAAGGAAATACTTGAACAATAACTTTATCATAATTTTTTAGGCAACTGGGGATTCAAATTTTTTTGTCATGGCAAGGGGTAGACTTGAAGTCAACAATGGCCACTAAACTAGATTTTGGGAAGATTCTTAATAGGAAATAAACCACTAATGGTTAGATATCCACGGTCTCACAAATACTATGTACTACACATTTGAATGTTTCATTTAGACAAGCATTGATAGGGGAAAAGTTGGTGAATTGACTTGAGTTAGTTGCTGTTAGATTACCAGCTGTTTTGAATGATTGTGTGGAACTTGAATAAGAATGGATCTTTCTTAGTTCAGTTTATATATAAGGATACCATGAAAAGAGAAGGTATTCCGAGGAAAAATGTCTCCTAGAAGACTAAACTATCTTTAAAGATAAAGATTTTCCTTTGGCATTTAATGAAATGAGTGATTGTAATTTAGCAAAATTTGGTTAAACAATGTTGGAAGGGATGTACAAAATGTTGCTTTTGTTGCTCAGAGGAAAATATTTAACATCTCTTTTTTGATAGTCATATAGCAAGGATTTTGGAATACAATTTTTATAGCATTTAACATTCAACCACCTAATAGTGTAGCTCAATTGTTAAGTTCTTGGCTTGTGAGTTTCTCTTTTAAGTGTATAAATCACATGTTAATTAGGGTTGTAGCTCTATGTTGGGCATTATGGTTGAGTAGAAATGTTGTTGTTTTTAAAAGGGTCACATCTCATTCATTCTTCAAGGTAATTTTCAATGGAACATATTGGATCAGATAATGGTCACAGCTGTCTAACAAGGAAAAGAGAGCTCCACTAAAAGATGGTTGGTGCATCCTGGAAATTGTGGTGATGGAAGTCCTCTACAAGTTCTAATGAAATAAGAGGCACATGATTGTGGATTAAGGTTTTTTTTTATTGTAGTCGTGTTTTAAAACTTGTATCATATTTTTCAGTGAAGCGTGGCCTTAATGTTATCTGTGGGTGTGTGACACCCCTGGTGTTACGAGCTTGCTTAACACCAAAATTTAGGACCAAGAAGGATTAGCTTAACAAGTTTCCGGGTTTTTAAATTTTATAACGCACGTGAGGCGAAAAACAATTTCTAGAAACAAGGATCAAACATAACTTGTATTTAGTACTTAAATAAAAATTGAAGTACAAGTTTAGTAGATGGAAAGACAACTTTAACTTTTGGAAAATAGATGTTGTTAACTAGTGTTTTGGGAGCTCAAAAATCAAATTTGACGTTAAGATAAGCTCTTTTCGTTAAGTCGGCAAACACTTGAACTATTGTTAAAATACCATTTTTGACGAATTATATTGAGCAAAATAGTTAAATGGTGCTTAAATATTTTGCTTCTATGGGTTAGTATAAGGTATGGACTATCACATGAAATACTTGTTGGTAGCAGTTAATAGGGTTTAGGCCTTTTAAAAATTGCAACAAAAGTGTTAATGGCTGTTAGTTTGAATTGAATCCTTAACTTTTCTAAGTATGGAAAAGCAGTAAGACAATACTATTTTGATATTTAATTTTTAACAAAAATGTTTCAACGCTAGTTGCATGTTATGGTATTGTTGATTGCATCAAAGTGAGTGTTTGAGCATGGCATTGGTCGAAATTGTGTTGGATGTCACATTGTTCGCTCTAAAACTGCCCAACCCTCCTTAGAACGTGTTGTTGGCGCTCTGTTTGTGAACCGGCACTCCATCGACGAACCTAAGTTGTGAAAGGTCCTAATGGCTAGAGGGGGGGTGAATAGTCTATTAAAAATTTCTACAACAACACTAAGACAAATGATTAGTCAATAAGATGGCGAAGCGAATTTTACGCTAGCACTATACTTGGGGTTATAAGCCACCTACCCAATTCTATTTTCTATGATCTCTAGCATATCACAACAAGGCTATGTCTTGAATTTCCACCTAGGTGATCAATTTAGCAAAAGTGATATAATAAAGTACTACACTATCTAGTCTTGACTACCACAAGCTCTATACAAATGAATGTGCAATGAAACACAAGAGAGTGGTAGAAAGGTATACCACCGCGGCAAGTGATCAATCAATGAATACCAATGAATATCAAGGAGACAATCAAGGCACAATGATTTTTTCTCCGAGGTTCACTTGCTTGCCATCAAGCTAATCCCCGTTGTGGCGATACACTCACTTGGAGGTTCACGCGCTAATTGACATCACACGCCAAACCCTCAATAGGGTGCCACACAACCAACATAAGATGAGGATCACACAAGCCACGAGCAATTTACTAGAGTACCTTTTGGCTCTCCACCGGGGAAAGGTCAAGAACCCCTAACAATCACCACGATCAGAGCCGGAGACAATCACCAACCTCCGCTCGATGATCCTCGCTGCTCCAAGCCATCTAGGTGACGGCAACCACCAAGAGTAACAAGCCAAACCCGCAGCGAAACACAAATACCAAGTGCCTCTAGATGCAAACACTCAAGCAATGCACTTGGATTCTCTCTCAATCTCACAAAGATGATGAATCAATGATGGAGATGAGTGGGAGGGCTTTGACTAAGCTCACAAGGTTGCTATGTCAATGCAAATAGCCAAGCATAATGAGCTAAAGCCGGCCATGGGGCTTAAATAGAGAGCCCCCACGAATAGAGCCGTTGGGCTCCCATGTCCACTGAAAAACAGGGTGACCGGACACGCCGGTCGGATCGACCGGACGCACCCTGCCAGCGTCCGGTCAACGAATGGCTGCCACATCATCCCTGGCTTCAAATGCTGAGCGCCTGATCTCAACGGTTAAGTTGTGACCGAACACGCTGAAAAGTCCTAATATGGCTAGAGGGGGGGTGAATAGCCCATTTAAAAATCTACAAATCAACTAGAGCAATTTGATTAGTATGACAAATAGCGTAATGCAAACTTGCTCTAGCTCTACAAGGGTTGCAAGCCACCTATCCAACAATTCTAATTGCAATGAATACTTAGGCACACAAACTAGCTATGTAATTACTCACTAAGAGCTCTCAACCTTGCTACTATAAAGAGCTCAACTAGATGAATGTAAATAATAAAGCAAGCTCTCAATTCTAATTACACTAAATAGCTTGTATCAACTAGTTTGCAAGAATGTAAATGAGTGAGTAGAGTGATTATACCGACGTGTAGGGGATGAACCAATCACAAGATGAATATATAGCCAATCACCGGGAGAATGACAAAGAAGAGAGACAATCGATTTTCTCCCGAGGTTCACGCGCTTGCCAACACGCTACGTCCCCGTTGTGTCGACCAACACTTGGTGGTTCGGCGGCTAAGAGGTGTTTCACAAACCTCGTCCACACGATTGGACACCGCAAGAACCGACCCACAAGTGAGGTAACTCAATGACATGAGCAATTTACTAGAGTTACCTTTCGGCGCTCCGCCGGGGAAGGTACAACTCCCCTCACAATCACCGAAGGTGGCCACGAACAATCACTAACTCGTGCCGATCCTTCACCGCTGCTCCAACCGTCTAGGTGGTGGCAACCACTAAGAGAAACAAGCGAAATCCACAGCGCAACACGAATACCAAGTGCCACTAGATGCAATCACTCAAGCAATGCACTTGGATTCTCTCCCAATCTCACAATGATGATGGATCAATGATGGAGATGAGTGGGAGGGCTTTGGCTAAGCTCACAAGGTTGCTATGTCAATAAAAATGTGCAAGAGTATTTCCTTTGAGCCGGCCATGGGACTATAAATAGAGCCCCCATCAAATAGAGCCGTTGTACCCCTTCACTGGGCAAAACACGCTCTGACCGGACGCTCCGGTCATACCGACCGGATGCTGGCCCTCAGCGTCCGGTCGCCCGATGGACGCCATCGTCACCACCAGCTTCAAACGCCGTTAAATCGATTTCAACGGCTCTGGTTGTCGACCGGACGCTCCGATCAAAAAAGCGACCGGACGCCGAAGCCCCAGCGTCCGGTCGTTTCGATAAGCTCCCAAGGCATGTTTTTTTTTTCGACCGACGATCCGGTCCACCTTGACCGGACGCAGACCAGCGTCCGGTGCTCAACCCTACCCATCAGGTTGCTCGATACCGACCGACGCAGCCTTTTCAGTCGTCCGATCATTTGAGTGACCCAAATATTCAATCGATGAGACCGACGCCAGCATCATTTCAACCAACTCCATTTCAACTCTAACTTCTTCACCCTTGCTCAAATGTGCCAACCACCAAGAATTTTGCATCCGGCGCAATAGAAAATAGACATTTCATTTTTCACAAATATTTTCAAGGGTGTTAGCACTCCACTAGATCCTAAATGCATATGCAATGAGTTAGAGCATCTAGTGGCACTTTGATAACCGCATTTCGATACGAGTTACACTCCTATTAATAGTATGGCTATCTATCCTAAATGTGATCACACTCACTAAGTGTCTTGATCACTAAAACAAAATGGCTCCTACATTTTATACCTTTGCCTTGAGCCTTTTGTTTTTCTCTTTCTTCTTTTCCAAGTTCAAGCATTTGATCATCACCATGCTATCACCATTGTCATGATCTTCGTCATTGCTTCATCACTTGGAGTAGTGCTACCTATCTCATAATCATCTTGATAAACTAGGTTAGCACTTAGGGTTTCATCAATTAACCAAAACCAAACTAGAGCTTTCACACGCACCGCGAGGATGACCGGACACTGCTACACCTGAGTCCGATCATTTCCAGTAAGGTTCTAGAGAGGCAAAAACATGACCGAACGTGTCCGATCACAGGTGACTAGACGCGGCTTAGGGTCCGGTCCTCACTGACTTGTTTTGATGCTTGCATCAGCGTACGTCACAGTCTGATCGGACGCACCCCTAGCATGTCCGGTCCTATTTCTTCTAAGCATCCGGTCAAAGGACCGAGGGCGGCCTTCACTGCGCACCACTGACCGGACGCAAGGTCAGAGTTCGGTCACTGCCCAAGGCAGAGTTCGATCAATACGAAATAGCTCCTTTTGACCCCAAACTTCACCACCCTTGATCAAATGTGCCAACCACCAAGTATAACACTTTGTGCATGTGTGTTAGCATATTTTCACAAATATTTTCAAGGGTGTTAGCACTCCACTAGATCCTAAATGCATATACAATGAGTTAGAGCATCTAGTGGCATTTTGATAACCGTATTTCGATCTGAGTTTCACCCCTCTTAATAGTACGGCTATCGATCCTAAATGTGATCACACTCGCTAAGTGTCTCGATCACTAAACCGAAAAGCTCCTATCAATTTCACCTTTGCCTTGAGCTTTTTGTTTTTCTCTTTCTTCTTTTCTAAGTCCTGGCACTTGATCATCACCTTGGCATCACCATCATTATGATCTTCATTGTTGCTTCATCACTTGGAATAGTGCTACCTATCTCATGATCACTTAGATGAACTAGGTTAGCACTTAGGGTTTCATCAATTTACCAAAACCAAACTAGAGCTTTTAAGTTGGCACCCTTATATCTCCCTCTCTAGTTGCTCTCGGGTCATGACAATTGCTCCGCAAGCTAGCTGGTAGTGTCGACTTTAGGTTAGTGGGATTGGTTGAACTTCGGTTGAGATGATCGGCAACCTTTGCTTTGCTTTAAAATTCGTGCACATCATATGTCTAGCCCTTGCGCGTGGTCACCTCACGCAGCCGCTCGGCGTCATGTGGCTGGCCGCATTTCGCGCACCGTGATGCCGAGCCCAGTCGGCCTATCTGGCCATGGGAGTCCGTGATCGGCCCTGGTAGGCCGCTGTCATCGCCCTGCTGTGGCTGGTCGCCGCGCTACTGCCTTTCCCGCCCCACGCCGTGGTTGTGGCTACATCGCTCGGTCGATGTGACATCCGCCTTACCCCTCGTATCACCTACCACGTTAAGCCCTTGGCGTATGCCGCTGCCGCCATGTCTGGTCGATGGCCCGCTCACAGTGGCGATGGGATGCCTTCCTACCTCACTTGCCCTCGCTAGCCGACGCCGATGCGATCGGCTCAGGTTCGGTCACTCCACTTCAAGCGCGTCGCGCCAATCCCTCCACTGTCTCGCCACCTATGCGTATGTGCTCGTGTTGCAGCTATCGATCGAAGTCGGCCGTCTTAATCCGCTTGTGCTCACTCATGTGCTCCTCCACGGCTTGACCATGGATTGAGCTCTACCTTTCCGTCCTCCAATTTGTCTAGCGCCAACGGCTTCGCCATTCAATTCCTCACTCTAGCGGGTAGCTTAGAAAGTAGGCTAGCCGTCTACTTCCCCTCAAGCTCGGTCATGCCCTACCGACCGGTAATTTGGCATTATGCTCGTCGCCGGTCATGGTGCCGCCGAATCGGTGGGTTAGGAGTTAAGGCATGTAGGAGTGGTAGCAGTTCAATTGCTCGTAACCCTGAGCTCACCTTGACTCCCTCTATCCGGTGCTCGCACTATTTTGGCTAGGATGCACATCGTCGGTGGGATGACACGTCGGTGTCCATCGTAGAGCACCACTGCCTCGCTCGGTCGCATGTGGCCAGACCGTTGCAGTGCTCCCCTGCTTCAACTATCAGTAGGGTGTGCATCACGGTGAGCTACTGATGCTTCTCCATCATCTCTACCTTATCGTGAGGGCGTAGGCTCGTCGGAACAGTCATGTCGCCACCCGCGGATAGCCGTTCACCGCTGCAGCCCACGACAGTGCGCCTCTGAGTCCCTAACCACCACCAGTCCTTGCACGGTTAGCCATAGATAGAGGTCGGCCCCTTACTTCTGTCGTAGAACGCTTAGGTTGCCCGACGTAACCGCCTTATGCCGTCGGCCACCGCGTCGGCACGCGTGGGGATCCCTAGGGACCTCCCCGTGGTAAAGGCAAAAACATCCGAGGGTTTGGTTGCAAAGTTACTGATGGTAGGAATAGTACGTATAGTAGTCATGTTATTATCTAAAAACACAGAGGCTTTCTTGCAAAACCACCATCAGCAGGCGCCTGCATCTTGGGCCATTCTTTGGGCCACATGCGACGCCACATGCCAGCAACCACGACATGACATCAATAAGTCGGGCGAATGGTCATTGCCACCACCCTTTTCTTTTTCTAATATATTTTTTATTTTAGTTTCTAAGGTAAACTTGCAAATTTAATATAAAATTACGTAGTTAACCAAAAATTGTCAAACCAATTTTGTTAGGTTCCTAAAATTATAATCTATCTATAATCTTCTAGTATATTTTATTCACATAGTTTTATAATATTTTTAGGAGTTAAAGGATTAATTTGAGATGCTTAATATTGTTAAAATATAAGCTTGTAGGAATTTTTGTGAATAAATTAGTGTTAGTATTGGCTCTGAAACTTTCACAGTAAATTCCTAGCATTATTAGGTGCTCACTATAATTTTTATAGCTCCATAATAATTAGTTTGCTAAGGTAGCTAAATGAGCCCAAGTTAGAAAATATATGTTTAATCAATAGAATGTCGTAACACCTTGGGATTTTAGAACTAAAATATTTTTCCGAAGGCGAAGCCTTACTTGATAAAGTGAATACGTAGACTAGTATGTTAGTCATTAAAGTTTGCTCGTTAGTTTATGGAGCGTAATCGTATTTTAGAGTTGCAGTTGTCGTTGATTATTTACGTCGCTGCGTTGCATCCACGTATGTCATAATAGGAACAACGATGGATCGTGGAAATGATCGGAGTAGCGGAAAAGATAGTGCCTTGATGATCGTGTCACTATGATGGAATGCTAATCCTTAGTTATATCTTGCCTAGATAATCCGGTGCATAACTCCTATTATTTTGCACTTTATTTTATACTTGTGCATTAAGTTTTTAGGAGTTGGATGAAAACCACTTGCACATATACATCCTTACCCTATGAGTCCTACTAGTATATCAGGATCGTGTAGATTGCTATGCTATAGGATCCGGTAGAAGTCGAGTGATTACCTGCCACTCGCGAGAGATAGGAAAGATATTATTGTTGTTATTATATTACTATTACATGGAAAATATATATGAATGATAATTGGAGACCGGGCGGATTGGTACTTTGGATCTGGACTTGGTACATTCGAGCGAGGCTCGGATTGTACTTGTTCCGCATGTGTCGATTGAGGACCGTCCGTTGCAGTGGATGGTAGTCAGGTCACGGACTTATTATCATGAGCACATACTTGCTTATGGGAGCGAGAAGACTCGTTACGCTCTTGTCGTGGGTTCTGGCTCTTTCTGGACCGACTGATTGTAGGCGGGGAAAGGTGGAGGTCTAAGCACCATACTGAGATCGGGTCTCAAGTGTGGGGGCTTGGAGTCTAAGTTTGGATGGGGATCTGGATCCCGTGACAGGAGTGGAATGGGTTGGTCTTGTTTGTGCCTGTGGTACAAACGGGGCGTGTGTTTCAGGGTACCCAGCTAAGATACATTGGTTCACGAATCACCGTTTCTGTGAGACGGTACGACTTGGCTATGGTATAGCACTGTAGTAAGAACTAGAATATAAAATATGGTAAAATGGTTCTGATTGCTTATCATATGCTTGAAAGTAGCATATGTGCTTACATAAAATGGTTAGTTAATAAACTAATGATGACTGCTAATGAAGTTGAATATAAGGACACACGTTTAGTAATGCTTCCGCAGATGCAATAACCCACAAGCCAGATGGCCTTACATATCATTGGAGTCTTTTATTTTTCTCCTGTCGGGTAAGTCTTGCTGAGTACAATCGAGTACTCAGGGTTTTATTCCTCTTGTTGCAGGTGATCGAAGGATACGTAGAGCTGACCCTTGTGTGTGGAAACCTCCTGGTGGGCTCAGAGGGGATTCCTTTCCTGCTACGACCGTAGTGTTTATTTATAACCATCATGAAAGGTTTTTATAAGAAAAGATGTAAAATCTGCTAGCATCTCTTGTATAAAAATGTTCAATATGTTAATGCTCCACCATGTCGTTAAATTAATCCTACTTCCTCTGTAACTCTGATAACATTGTTATATTCTGCTGTTATAATAAATTGAGGTAATATTCTGGTACTGTTATAAAGTGATGTAAGAATTGACTTAAGAATGTTGTAAACTTTATTATCTTGTTTATGATCCTGATAGAAAAATGTGGATTTTTGAGTTTTTCCTTGGGGTGTACTCGACGAAACTGTGTAGTTTAGTGTCATCTCTTGGGTACTTAGTGTCTAATGGACGACAAGTACTCCTAGGAGGTATTAGATTAGACGGTTCTGCCACATGGTGTCATAAACAACTATATTTATTCACTTATGAATGTTGGAGATGTTGCTTATTATTTAATTAAAAAAGTATTGGTATAAGTTTCGACTGTATGTAAGGATTTTTGTCATTTTATTTATGTGAGGGCACTTATTGATATTATTAATAGTGAAGATGGATGGGTTCTAGTACATAGTATTGATTTTCCTATTGGTGAAATCCAAGCAAACATGGCTATGATGGTTTAGCAGAATCTATCATATGCATGGTGTCTTAAACACTTGATATTCTTATTTGGACCACATAATTTGTTTTTATCGCGAATCCAGTGGTCTGGTGATAGAATATCACTAGCACGATCAAAATTAAATAATGGCGTCATGTTCACAAACAGAAAATACTTCAAAGTTCAAACACAACCAACCACTTTCGAAACTAAGTATATTGTCGTCAATCACAGGGGTGGGCTCAGTGGTACTCCATAATTCCATACAGGCCCAGGATTACCTTGGAATTGGGCCTAGAGTATTCTTAGTACAATACCTCGCATCAAAGGGCCCGGCTCAAGAAAAGCCCAGGCCTGTTTAACCATGGACCTCTCTCTCTCTCTCACGCTGGTGCCCTACCCGCCCCCCCCCTCACGACTCCAGTCCCAACTCCCGTCTGGGGTGGGGTCTGGCCTTCCCCGTCATCCCGTGGCGGCGGCTAATCGGCGACCTCGACCACGCCTGTCTCCTGATCCTGTGCCCTTCCTGCTGAGCGCCGGCGCGGACCTGCCCCGCGCGTCCGGCCGTCCCCGTCCTCCGCCGCGGGCTGCCGGGCTGCGCAGCCGCAGCTCCTCCGGGCGCCTGGGCTGCCGGCGGCCAGCGCCCCTGCGCCCTGCGCAGTGCCACTGCTCCTCGCCGTCTCTGCAAGACTGCATCTCTGGTGAGTAAAATGAGTACTGAGACTGATGCTGATGCTTTGCTGCTTGCACGCGCTTGACATTGGCCATTGATTGATGGTGAAGTATGGATCCGTAGTTGGTAGTAGACAGTAGAGATGAAGGTTTCCGTATGCCTAAAATTGGTGATTGACAGATGGTGAAATGTGAATTTGTGATCCTGGGTCCACCACTGGGAGGATGGAATGGCTATTTGTTGATCCTACTTGCTTATGTTGGGCGGATCCACTGTTGTGCCTGGGTGCATACCCAATATTTTTGGGGAGAAAATTATTTGTTTGTGTAGAGATATATACATGTATATATAGTATAGTGAATGTCTCAATTTATTACTCTCTGTTATTCTCATCTCTTATAACGCAAAGTAGCCCATAGGCCACACCCGACGGCCCATCAAGCGGCCCTTCACGCTCCCTGGTAACTCCCCAATTCCCGTCACCAGCGAGCGTCTGTCCTTCGAGGAGCGGAACGCAGTACACAGAATCGAGAAACCCTAGGGTGGATAGGAAGAGGTGGGTATGGGATAGGAATATAAAACTTCAAACCCATACCCTTGTTTGGCGTGAAGTGGGATCAGGAATGGAAATAAATTTTTTATGACCATAATACCCTTATTCAGGACACAGAATAACCATCACAGAGCTATAGCTCACTACTGATCAATCACTTGGCATGTACACAAAATAAAAGTGCAAACGCTAAAAACAAGTTTTTGAAGCATCGATTCATTAAGGCGTACATGCACATAGCCCATTTGTACATGTTAGTGCCAACAAATTTTGATAAAGAGTTCCAGCAAGACTCCGAGTAACTGGAGGTCACCTTTGTTTCTGACTTCACAGCACCAAAATATACAACTTACCACCATGCAGTGAGAACACAATCTCCACTGCATTTGAAATTTTTGTCTACACACAAAATATACAGATGACCACCATGCAAAATGAAGTTCATAATTTTGGTCAACCATGGTTGACTACTTCCACTACCTTGGAGTTCAGCATGCTACTTATTATATACTATACACAAAAGGAAGCACACGATCTCCACATGCATGACTAAATTAGAGCTTTTTAGATTTTTTCAGGACTTGACGAACAAACTCAGTTTTGAATTCATCTGGAGTAGTAAAGAACAGATTCAGCCTTTCATCATTCTGACCAATTATTAGAGCAGCCTTCACGATTTGATCTGAAGTAAACTCAGTAAACTTTGCAAGCACGGTGAACAATTGCTCCCTCCTTTCAACAGTCCGCTTTTGAGCCTCAAGTTCCTGGGTAAATGCAGACTGCAGTGCATTCATAGCCTCTGCATTGGCTGCTTCAACTTGCACAAGACTATTGAGTGCTTTAGAAATATTAGAAAACTCCGATGCAAACATGACATCATCTAGAAAAACCCTCTTACGATAGGCTGCAGATTTAATTCCACTTCCTGGGATGGTACCATGGGATGATGGTTGTGAATGGGAGTCAACTGCATTTTCAAACTGCTGGGTTCCTTCATTCACATTTCCTGAGGATAGTTCTTCATGCAATTCAAACTGATCTCCAGGGCCTTTAGCCTTCACTCCTTTTGCTAAGTCACTAGCATAAACCTCAAATACAACAACAACAACATAACCTTTCAGTCACAAGCAAGTTGGGGTAGGCTAGAGTTGAAACCCACCAAGAGCCCCAAGTCACGGTTCAGGCACTTCAATAGTTGCTTTTCAAGCACTCATATTCAAACATAGATCTCTAGGTATATCCCAGGCTTTCAAATATCTTTTTATTGCCTCCCCCCATGTCAATTTTGGTCTTCCTCTACCTCTCCTCATATTATTAGCTTGACTTAGGACTCCACAATGCACTGGTGCCTCTGGAGCTCTCCTTTGGATATGGCCAAACCACCTCAACCGATGTTGGACAAGCTTTTCTTCAATTGGTGCTACCCCTAGGCGATCACGTATATCATCGTTCCGAACTCGGTTCATTCTTGTGTGACCACAAATCCATCGCAACATACGCATTTCTGCAATACTCAGTTGTTGAACATGTCGAATCTTTGTAGGCCAACACTCTGCTCCATACAACATAGCCGGTCTAATCGTCGTTCTATAAAACTTGCCTTTTAGCTTTTGTGGTACCCTCTTGTCACAGAGAATGCTAGAAGCTTGTCGCCACTTAATCCACTCTGCTTTGATTCTATGGCTAACGTCCGTATCAATATCTCCATCCCTCTATAGCATCGATCCCAGATACCGAAATGTATCCTTCTTAGGCACTACTTGACCTTCCAAACTCACATCTCTCTTCTCCTATGCAGCTCCGCCAAAGTCGTATCTCATGTATTCGGTTTTAGTTCTGCTCAATCTAAAACCTTTAGACTCAAGGGTCTGCCGCCATAACTCTAGTTTCCTATTTACTCCCGCCTGGCTTTCGTCCACTAACACTACATCATTAGCGAACAACTTACACCAAGGGATATTCCCTTGTATGTTCCTGGTAACCTCATCCATTACCAAGGCAAAGAGATACGGGCGAAGTCTAATTTTAATCGGGAAGTAATTTGTGTTACCATCGTTTGTTCGAACACTAGTCACAACATTGTTGTACATGTCCTTGATGAGGGTCACGTACTTTGATGAGACTTTATGTTTGTCTAAAGACCACCACATAACATTTCTTGGTATCTTGTCATAAGCCTTCTCCAAGTCAATGAAAACCAAGTGGAGGTCCTTCTTCTGCTCTGTAAACCGCTCCATAACCTGTCTTATTAAGAAGATTGCTTCTGTGGTTGACTTTCCGGGTATGAAACCAAATTGGCTTGTTGATATGCGTCGTTCCTCGCAGGCACTGCTCGATGACTCTCTCCCATAACTTCATAGTGTGGCTCATCAACTTAATTCCCCGATAATTAGTACAACTTTGGATATATCCCTTGTTCTTGTAGATTGGTACCAATATGCTTCTTCTCCACTCCTCAGGCATCTTGTTCGATCGAAAGATATTGTTGAACATCTTGGTTAACCATACTATAGCTATATCCCCGAGACATCTCCACACCTTGATTGGGAAACCATCAGGGCCTATCGCTTTGCCCCCTTTCATCCTTTTCAAGGCTTCTCTGACCTCCGATTCTTGAATCCTCCGCACAAAGCGCCTATTAGTGTCATCAAACGAGTCGTCCAGCTGAACGGTGGTGTTCTCGTTCTCACCATTGAACAATTTATCAAAATACTCTTGACATCTATGTCTGATCTCATCCTCCTTCACCAAGAGCTGCTTCCTTTCATCATTTATGCACTTGACTTGATTGAAGTCCCTTGTCTTCCTATCGCGAGCCCTAGCCATCCTATAAATGTCCTTCTCTCCTTCCTTCGTACTCAAACGTTGGTAAAGGTCCTCATAGGCTCCCCATTTGCCTCACTCACCGCTCGTTTTGCAGTCTTCTTTGCCACCTTGTACTTCTCTATGTTGTCTGCACACATGTCATAATACAATCGTTAATAGCACTGCTTCTTTTCCTTAATAGCCTTTTGCACATCTTCATTCCACCACCAAGTGTCTTTCGAGTCGCATCCGCTCCCTTTGGTCACTCCAAGCACCTCTGAAGCAACCTTCCGAACGCATGTTGCCATCTTCTCCCACATGCTGTTTGCATCGCCTTCATCCTTCTAAGGGCCCTTTTCAATGACCTTTTCCTTAAAGACTTTTGATGCCTCCCCTTCTAATTTCCACCACTTCGTTTTAGCAACCCTAGCTTGTTTGTTCCCATGAGCTTGCACCAGAAAGCGGAGGTCAGCCACCACCAGCTTGTGTTGAGCAACCACACATTCTCCAGGTATCACCTTACAGTCCACGCATGTTCGTTTATCCCTCCTTGTAAGGACAAAGTCGATTTGACTAAAGTACTGGCCGCTACTAAATGTCACTAAATGGGACTGTCTCTTACGAAAGAAAGTGTTAGCTATCATCATCTCCATAAAAGTGGCTAAGTTTTTACATTGGCTCGCCGCGTCTAACACAACCATCCTCCTTTACCAGGGCTTGGGACCTGCTATGCTGGGACACCAAAGGCGCCCCAACATAGGCGGAGTTTAGCATAAACCTCAAATAGCTTATCAAAATTCACAAAGGGCTTCCCATACAAAGCTGTTGCTCCAGGGCGACTCTGCATACATATTATGCTATTAGCAACAAATAAATGTGATTCGTTAAAAAAAAATGTAATTGGAAAAAAAAAGTATGATACATATATGCATGTCCTTCTATACCTTTGTCCAGCCCATGAATTGCTCTTTGTCTCCGACAACCTTTTTTTTTCATCATCCCAACCAAAGCCACTACCAGATTGTTGAATATCCAATATATAGGACAATAGCTTCTTAAGTGTCTTCACTATAGAAGCAACATGAGGATCAGCTTTGATACAAGCATTTGGGAGTCTTTTAGCGAGCTCTTTCTCAATAAACTGAAGGTACCTAGACTTGCGACCTGTGTCCACCTTCCAACCAGTCATTCATATCATACAATACATCAATAAGTACCTTTTCCTCTTCTGCAGTCCACTATCTCTTGTCTCTCCTCTTACTTAGCTTTATAGTTTTGCGTCCCTTGCACGTCTATTTCATACAAAAAATAAAATAAAATCTGAAGATGTATAAAACTGATTATTCATGAAATAAAAATTTGCATTGAATACAGAGACAGGGCACTAAGTTAAGCTAGTATATGTAGAAACATTGCAACCATCTCCTCCACCTTGACATTTCTAGTATCCCTTAATCCCCCAATATTTGTGACCAAATTACACAAAGTCCAAAAACACCGCCTATCCATCCGCAGTTGCTCAACACACAGGATGTCACTTTCATAGATGATATCATTCAAATTTTTTGATCGACTTTCTGGGTCAAACCTACAAGGCTCCCTAATTAGCCTGATCTGACGCTTTCTAATCAATAGGAGGCAATGCAGTACTAGCACATGTAATGCCATCAGAAGCCTTATTCTACGACGTCCCATTTGTTGGCATAAGACTAGGATGTCTCTCTTTGCTTGAGGACGGGCCATTTCTGTGAAATAAAATTTGAAATTAATAATAGCTTCAAGTTTGGGTTCGCTACACTTAAAACACATAGGAGCAAAACAAGGCATCCACTGGCAAACATAGACACACAATCAAACAGTGCGCAAACCACAATTAATTAAAATATGCATGACAAGATTAGGTACACTGAAGCATAAATAATACCTTGTCAGTGTTGTCTTGTTGGGCCGCGTCATCACTAGTTGGATAGGTGCTAACAACATTTTCATTATGCTTAATGTAAACCTCTAGAAACTTGGCCTGATTCGAATACTTCATCTTGTCACAAACAGAAGCATCATCTTTGAGGTGGTCAATACCAGCGTCATCAAGGCTACGGCCAGGAATGTCATAGTAGAGAGTATCGCCTTCCTTGAAGCCTACAGTTTTAGCCAGCTGTGCTAAACGGTAGTAGGACATTTTGTCCATCTCGATTTTTGGAAAAAGTGTGATATCACCTCCATCATAAGTTAGTTCACCTTGCTTTGAAAAGGAACCCCCAGGATGCATCAAGATATTGCTACACCCTGGAGCCATTATCTCTCTGTATTTGTGAAGTCAATGTTAGGTTAAAAAAAATGATTCATGCATAAAATATTTTACAGTTCGTTAACCATACAGAGAAAATCGCATATTCCTATGGATGCAGGATAATTAAACATGTGAAGATACGTTAGCCAAAATGACCACTGAAATGCAGTGGTGTAATGTACATACTAGACATTGGTAGGCAAAACCAAAAGCATGCATATATCCTATAGAAGATCAACGCACTAGGCTAATGAAGTAAGTAAAAGAGCACTAGTACTTATTATATTAGTTAATCTAGAAGGCATCTGGGAACAAACCAACTAACAGTGATTTTTTCACGTAATTTTTCCATACATGAAACTTCAGATTCGTGCAAGATCCACCAGACTAGGAAGTTCCGTTGGACAGGATGCACAACCAATCATCAAACATGGGAGAAAGCAGGCATCTATCAACGAAGAATCAAAATGGAGGGCACGAACTGAGACGGGAAGTAAGGAATAGAAAAATCACCTGCTCAAGCTGGTCGGCGGCCGCCGTGCTGGAGCCAAATTGGATTTGTGGCCGGAGTTTTAGCGAGGGCCAAGGGAGCCGTGGTTGCAGACACGAGGGCAAGCGGCGACGGCGCTGACGTCGAGGCTAGGGGTCGCCAAGGCAGTCGGGTGCGCGGCTGTGGCGGTGTCGGGACGCGAGCGCGCGGTGGAGGCTGTGGAGGGCGGCGGCGTCCAGGGAGGCGCGTGCGGTGGATTGGGGAGACGAACAGAGCCACAGAGGCCACCGAGCTTTATTTGCGAGTGACTTTTTCAATGGCAAAAGGGTAATTTTGCATGCCACTTCACCGTATCCCGCCCAAACTCACCCGCGCCGGTGGGTTTTGAATGATGAAGCGCCTAACCCTTACCCATACCCTGTCTCTTCCCAAACCATATACCCAAACATGGGTTTGGAGCAATCTGTCTTCCCATTTCCCTTTCCCACCCCCTATTTCCATATATCCAAACGCCACCAAGAGAAGTTGGGCGCCGGCAGCATTGCCGTCGCGCTGTCCCCACCGTGTGCCCCTGCTCCAGCCGTCACGCGGCGTCACGGCATCGCAGCTCCAGCGCTCCGTGCGTTCGCTGGACCGTGGCCGGCCGCCTATAGTCCGTTGCCAACTGGCGCCGCTGCCGCCCGCCAACGATTCCAGCAGCTGGTCACCCGCTCGGCTGCCTCGGCACGTCGCCTCGGCCGAGGCTGATGTTCAACGCCCTCCAATCTCCATCCAGCTGGTTCCTTTCAGTCTGAAATTCACTCTTTCAGTGGTAATCAAATCCCCATTTGCCCTTTCACAAAATGTTTTCTTTGACATGGGTGTACCCAACTCTGGTATGGCACATGCGTTGCTGATGTTTACCCATGCCGCCATGCTAGATTGTGAGCTCCTTACCTCTGCAACCCAAGGTGGCTTTTGGATTTTTTGTTTCCCTGGCTTCTTTTCGTGTCTGAAGCTGTTACTAGAGTTTGAATGGTCAGGGCTGTTTGGATCTGGAGGTGCTGGTGACAATGTATTGTCAGTCGATTTCCTGTGCCCTTCCCTGAACACATTGTAATTTATCAACTATCATGTCTGTCAGAGATGCCGCTTCATATTTCCTATCATTTTGTTCTCTGTTGGACATAACCAGTACTTGTTTTTCTTAATATATGTTCCATTGATGTGGTTCACACACATCTGATTTTGTATTTAGCATTCACTTGTGCTGCTTAATTGTTTTATTGGATCGTGCCTGCTCATTTTGATTAACTGCCTTCATGAAAACTCTATCTTTGTATGTCCACAAAAGAAAAGAAAGGAAAAGCCAAGTTAATTGCATATTTCTCATTGCTGCAGCAAAGGTATTTGGATGGCTTCCAGTGCACGGGGCATCATGTTTCGGCGTCTCAAAACACTAACTATAAGCCCAGCACTGGCATCTGGTGTGACCAGTCAGCGCCACCAGCTTCAACAGCGTGCACCAGTGAGTGGCACAGCCAAAGGAAAGGCTAAGCTCAAAGCAGGTCAGCCTTTGAAGCGTTCCACCATCGGAGCGAAGAAAGGGGCACCTTCCACTGGTGGAGGCGGCGGTGGCCGTGGTCGTCGTGAGGCCATTGAGCGCATTACTAATATTTCAGAGTCTTGTCTCAATGCCTCTACTCCGCTGCGGCACTTGTCACCCAAGGAGCATCTTCGCGAAGCTAAACGTGAGGAACTGGGACTTGTCTCCAAGGAGAGGCAACGCGAGCTTGATGTAGCCAAGGCCAAAGCTAAAGCCAAATCCAAAGGTACTGGTGGAGGTGAAGGAGACCGTGTGCTTATGGGTCCACCAGGCCTTGACTATATCAGTCTTGGGCTAGTTGATGAGGAGGCAATCCCCAAGTATGAGCTCACAGTCGAGGATGGTCGGCGACTTGCCAAAGAGTACAGTCGTGTGCTAATGCGGCGGCACCGTGCAAGGCAAACAGCAGAGTCAACACTTCTGACCCTCAAAAAGGAGGCCATTGCTGCTCTCCCTGAGAAGCTGCGAGCTGCTGCTATGGTACCTGACATGACACCATTCCCTGCAAACCGGTACATGGCGACACTCACACCACCAATTGAAGGATATATTGAAAAGGTGCGGGAAGCAGCCAAGAAGCACTCTGTGAAGGAGAAACTTCGCTGAGAATTCAAGGGAGGAAACTGTCTCCACATAAGGTGAGGACAGTTTAGTCAAATTTCTTCATTGATTTGCATTCTATTTGGGTTAGAGTTTTCATTCGTAAAAAGGAACCTGTGATGATCAGATGTTTTCTAATAAATTATCACATTTTTGTGTCAAATGCTTCACATGGCATACAGAATTTCTTACTTGTGGGAAATGCCTTGTTTAGGCTTTCCCCACCTAAGTCATGCTTGCAGTTGCTTATGTAGGTTTTGAAGGATTTAATGTATTAAATGCTTTGCGTGCAAATTTAGAATCTCATTTTTGCATGCAAATTTAGAATCTGATTTCTTACTGCTAGTGATGTGTTGTGGAAAAGAAGATAGACCAAACATGACCTCTACTCAAGTAATTGAGTTCCATGTTACTGGTCACTAAGTGTATGTTTAGTATTATCAAGAATTCAGAATACATGTTTAGAGTTTTGGACAGTGACAGCTGAGCTAGGGAATTTCAGTTACTGCAATCTGTTCCAAAATGTAAGTTGTTTTTGTTGTCTTAAGTTAAACTTCTCTAACGTTGACCAAGCTTATAAGAAAATGCAACAACATGTGCAACATCAAATTAGTTTCATTAAATCCACCATGAATATGTATTGATACTGATAGTGTGTTTATATTATGGATGTTAATACATTTTTCTATCAACTTGGTCAAAGTTAGAGAAGTTTGATTTATGACAAAACTAAAACAACCTAAATTTTGCAAAGGAGGGTGTACAGTTTAGTGCTGAAGATACTCAAATGATCTCAGCTAGTAAGGTTGAACAAGATATTGTTTGAGAAAAAAAAAGGTTGAACAAGATGTCTGACACATAACTAATTCCAAGGAAAACCGTGTTTCTATTTTGTACTAGACTCTCTTGCATTCAGTAAATCTCCTGCACTTAACATCATTACCTTCACATCTGCTATCCCCAACTTTGTTAAGTGTAAATTGCCTTGTTTAGTTTGCATATTTTGTCAGTATTGAATAGTGGTCCAGTTTCTGGTAATTCATTTCTGTACTTTTCACCAACCAATTCTCGTTATGTAATTCTCCTAGTTGTCTAGTGACTTGCTTCTATTTTGCTTTGTAGGTGAATGAATATTCCACCTAATGTACAAGAACAGCTTTGGCACAAACTACAATTACCAAATTTGGTGATCTAGTCAGATATCCCAATTTGCAGAGCAGCCATGATCTAGTGAAATCATTTTTGCCATTTTTTATGCAACTCTACAGGATTGGCGTTGTCACCAGACTGTTATTTCACTTTTCTCTCTCTCCTGATTTAGGATGTTTGTTGTTGACAGCGACTTATGTAATAGTAAAGGGTTAGCAGTGAGACCGTGAAACCGATGAATCTCTGAGATTTGACTTCTCACAAATGCCCCGTAGTACTTTATGCTATAATTATCATTTAGACCTCGTTTCCGTGTTCTTGCCTGCTAGATTGCTGACAAACCTGGGGTTATGATGCAGCGTTTGTGCGTTTGTGCCTTCAGTTTTAAACTGCACTGCATCTTTCCTTGAGGGAATGACATTCTGTACCTCAAGTTTACACGCCGTCATCTTTGAAACAATCACCAGCTGAACCGTTTGTACATTGGCTAAGAGCAACTTTACATCCCAAATCAAGGCTCTTACTTTTGATTTAGGGCTCCTACTTCTGAGTGCTTTTTTTCTATGCTCAACTCAACATTAGCACCCAAATTAGGGCCCATACTTTCTGATTTTCCTTGTATTTGCTCTCTTTGGTCAAATGGTTATCCAACTTAGAGTTCAAACATAACAATTCAAATTCATAAGATATCATGGGCAATGGATTTGAGCTCAGGAATACTAGTTGTCAATTGCAAATTGAAAATAGTGGCTCTATTTGTTTCATTGAAATTTGGCTTATGCTGATTTGTCGTGAGAGAAAAATACTGTTCGTTCGCTGAAAAGTACTATTGAAATAGTGCAACCGAACATATGCTGAAGTACTGCTGAAATAGTGCAGCAGAACATATGTTGATGTTTATGCTAATTTACATTGAGAGAAAAGCACGGCTGAAAAGTACCGGATGAAGCGAAGGAGGCTAGTCCATCGTTGCACAAATCAAATGCCTCATTCAAAATCACTGCACATTCGCACAAACAAAAAAAGGTCTCTTCGGCGGCTACCAGTCTACCACACCTGCGCGCTGGACCTGCCACCGTCGGCGTGGCCGCACGTCCGTCCGGCCTCTTTCCCCCCGCCGCTGCTGGATTTCCCCACCACTGCCGTTGGATATCACACCCAACCGCAACTGGATTTCCCATGTCCGCAAAGTTGCGATCAATTCCAACAACTCGATTGGTAATACTCTCAAATCCACCGCGAGAAGCAAGCGCAGCAGCCAGCAGATGCCGCCGCCGCCGTCGGTGCCGCCGGAGAAGCAGAAGCGGAAGCTCGCCCGCCTTTGCGATCTCGTCTCCTCCTCCCTGCTTGTCCACCTCGTAAGCGAGCAACTCCGCCCCGCACGCCCCGCATTGGTTTCCTCCTGTAACCCCGCGCCGCTCTGAGCCTACATCTAACCCCACTCGCGCCTCTCGCACCGCAGGAACCCGCGCCGTCGCCGCCGCGGCAGCTGACGCGGGAAGACGAGCGGCAGCTCCTCCTCGCGCTCTCCACGGTAACTTCAGTCATCTTCCTCCAGATTATAATCGTGTTTCGTGGTTGTTTGACTGGGACTTTGTAGGTGAACAAGACGATACGACGATGGGACCAGGAGGAGGCAGCTTGTGAATTGGTTCAGGTATTGCTTCGAGTTTCAGTAGGTTTTTTTTCCACTGTTTATCCACCTATGAAAGTATTGGTAAATTCTCTCTGGCTAGTCCTACCACAATCTTATATGTCGCAAGTAGTACTGTAACTGTGTTTAGTGTAGCACGTCCTATGGAGCAGCTGGGGACTGATATTAATTCACTCTGTGGTTGGTTTTGGGTTGTCACAGAATTTTTTTTGCCCCATTTCTGTGAGAGCATTTATTTAGCCCATGGCTGACCTTGGAACAATTAACAGTCAATCTCCAAAATTTGTGTTTGATGCTTCTGTAAACCTTCGAATCTCAGACCACAATCGATGTAATCAATAAATTTTATGTTTGATTACTTACATAACCCTTCCAATCTCAATCCACATTGGATGATAGCTTCCATTTCTAAATCAGCAGTATTCAGTGACATCTAATTTGTCAATACTTGGTAGCTGACTAAAACCAGAAAAAAAAACCCTAATGGTTGATATCAATATACTGGCATAGGATATCTTATAACTTTTTGCTCGACTCAAGTGTGATTTTTATGAGCCGCTGTAATGTTAGTGAGATATCATTTTTCGTGGTGGAAGTATCTCTGTTGACTTATCTATGTGTAAACTTGTGAATAATTCTGGAGAAGTGAATCTGTCATCTATGCTTTAAGTCTTCACATCCATTTGCTGTGTTATGTGTACAACTGTCACAGGAGATAATAACACATTCATATTTTCCCTTTTCATTTAGGAAACTCTTTCTGATTCCGGAGAAGTTCATAGTTGCTGCTTACTACTTAAAGAGCACCCATATGATGGATTTGGTTGCATGGCGAATATGGTCTCTATATTGGTAAAAACCTTTTTGTTTGGCAAACTATGTCAATGTTTCACTCTATTCACTTCAATTTTATGTTTAGCTAGTATTGTCTTATTTATGTTGCCTGTGCATTTCTGGCGGACCAGTATGACTAGTAGGTTACCAAAACTTACATCTTTTGCCATCCTTTTCAGGTTGGTTTCCTTGATTTCTGCAGTGATTATGTCAAACACTCAGCTGGCAATATCCTAATTTCCATATCTAGTACCCTAATTAAGTTTGTATGCTTCTCATATGTTTCCCTTTTCTTCTTTTGGTGCATTCAGTCTCGTTTTTTTGCTGACTAACTGTTTACTCCATGGCTGTTTCTCTATTCCTAGGAATCCATTTGGATTCAGTTCATTGAGCTTGTCTGGGTGGCTATACATGCAGCATCGAAATGTGTTCATAACACTTCACATTTTACAACTGACTCCAACAGTAATGACATCACTAGTTCAAGCTCAAGAATCACAAGCTTCATGACAGTACTTAATGAGCGTTGTCTCAATATCAGTGGGCAAACCATGTCCAGTCTCTTTCGAGTATTACATGCTATCTTGAAGTTCCTTAAACACAGTGACAGTGATTTGACAGATGACTTCATTTGTCTATCCATTCATCATATTCATAAGATGCCTTGGGATTCTTTCCATCAATTACATGCCGGAGGACTTGCCAACTGTGCTAAGGATAACAGATTTAGCTTCTGTAATTATTTAGCACAGTCTGGAATTCTGACTGGCAGTCTTCTCCAGCTACTTAGCTCTTTACTTGACCACAGTTACCTGGAAGGTACAGATGGACAAGATATGTTTGTGAAACTTGTTGATATAGTTCCCAAGATAGCATTTTCCTTACATGGGCAGCATGATGGACCCAAAAGTCTTTATCAGTACTTAAAGCATAAAATTCTGGTAAGCTCTGACATTCAGAGCTCTTTTGTGTCACTTGTTGCTAGTTAATTTGGCTTCCTAAACATTTTAACGTTTCATTTTTTTAATGCAGATGGTAATGATGCGGCTTAAGCCTTACATACAGCAAGATTGTTCACATATTGTTAGTTGGCTGAAATTGCTTCGGCATTACTTTGAAGACCTTCTTCATGAGCCTATCTCACAACATATTGCTAAACCAGGAAATTGTTTAGAAGATTCTCCATTTTTATTGGACATGGTAGATTTAGTTGAGAGTCAGGATAAGTCAACTCGGCACTTGCAAAGGCAAGCTATCTATTTGTTCCTTAGTTGTTCCATATGCTTGTCTTACAACAGAAATGATGGTGCACTTCAATGTTCATGCAAGAGGGATGAGTGTTTGTTGGGTCACAAAGTACAAGGCTGTAGTAATCACTGCAACTGTTTTGGCTTATCAGAAATTTCAGACTGGTTTCAGAAGTGTTACCTAAACTGGAGTCTTGACTCAAATTCATCAAGTTTTGCCTTATCCTTTCTGGAATTGTATATGGAGGAGGTATGCATCTATGCGACTATGCCCAAATGATGGTAGCTAAAAAATAACATATTCATTGTTCTGGGAAACACATCTTACCTTTTAAGTCGTTTGATTTTATTTACATTTGTTAGATAATGTAGATTGAAATCAGTTTTACGATTCTAGTTCAGTTTGTCTTTGCAAGTGGTTTGTTGTTGCCCCACTGTAGGTAGTTTCTTTCTTTTTTTCCTGAACAGGGTAGTTTCTTTCTATACAGTTGGACATTTGGATTCTAATATTGCACATGGCTAGTGAGTTACTTTATATGCTGGGCATTTCAGTGAAAAGGCATGACCAAATGCCCAACCCTCCTTACTGCTAATTGCTAACTAAGATAATCTGTACTCTATTCTCCGTATCTGTCTGATAATAGTTATCTGCTGTTTTTTGCTCAATTACTCAATATTAACAAGTTCACGCTTCATTCTGTAATCGAAAAGATGGCTTACCACTGGCTTTATGAACTCTAAACATTCTTGGTAATATGTTCAATGTTCATTTATATTTCAGGATGACATGCTATTCAGCATTCTCTTACAACTTTTAGATGCACCACTCATTTTTCTAAAAATGTAAGTAGGAAAATATAGTTTGTTTACTGAAGCAAGGAAAAAGTTATCCAGACAATAGATGCTTCTAAAGTTGTGACCTTTTTGTCCAAACTTGCAGAGCTAACTTGGAAACTACTGAACTTGTTGGTGTAAAACTGTTCTCAAGCATTTTCGACCCAGTTCACCTTTTTCATCTGCTGCTTTTTCTGGTGAGTCGATCAAAATGTTCTCATTGGTTTTTTAGGTCTGCTGGAGGCACAATGATTTCTGTAAGATAGCATCTTGACATTCAGTTCTTATTTATTTTGTGGTACAAGTGAGTGACTTTATTGTATGGGTTAATTATTCAGTGCTGTAACCATGATTGAGGACCTGGACAACCTTACCATTTGTAATTGGACATACTAAACAAAATTCAGTACTTTAGGAATCATAGCTTTGCTCACCCATAGTACTTTCTTCTATTTGATCTTTCAATTTTTTCTCCTGTTTCACTCCATAATGCCTATTTTGAGTATAATATTTTTTTTGTTCATTGAAATTATTCTGCAGCTGCACTATGATCACATGGTACTTGTTGATTACCTCATATCTAAGGATGTTGGTGTGCATTGTGCTCAGTATCTATTAAGGTTGGTACCTATCTTACAATTTTTTAATTATTTTTGCCGACGTCTTGAGACGGAACAAAGCGTCTTCTGAATTGTGACCTTTGACTTCTCTTACACACTTGCACAGGTGCTTACGCTTAGTTTCCCAGTCTTGGCATGCTTTTGTTGATGATTCTGTTTACTCAACAAAAATAGATAAGCTTGACTGTAAAAGGCAGAGGACTTCTGGGGATAAAGATAGTGACAGAGCCAGTACAAGTAAACAGTATAAGAATGGTTCTGGTTGTGATAAAGAGGCCAAGAATTCACAGAAGTTTTTTCTTGATGCTAAAGAATGCCTTTATTCATTGAAGAGAACAGTGGAAGATCTGCAAAAGAAGGATTTGTTCCCTTACAATCCAAAGCCTCTTCTTAGAAGGTCTGTTATATGACCATGGTTTTTGTATGTTGTCTGTACTTCAGTGAAATCCTTTTCTTGTTCCTGCATTTGCCTCTTCAATTTCTTTTGGCATATCATCAGCAATGGCATTGTCAACCTAATGATTGAATTTGATATTTTGGCATATCAACTCAATGGCATTGTCAACCTAATGATTGAACTGGAACTTTGGCACATCAACTCAATGGTATTGTCAACCTATGATTCAATTGGAACTTTTGGCATATCAACTCAATGGCATTGTCAACCTAATGATTGAATTGGAAATTTTGTCAAATCAACTCAATGGCATTTGCCAGGCAGACATGTTAGCTAACAAAATTGTGGTAGATGATAACTCTTATTTGCTTGAAACTGAATCTTAATTTCTTGCTTGGACAGACAGACATGTTATTTTATCATCTGTTCATATGAATCATGCATATAGTTTGTTCTTGTAGCTTGGCCCGGTTTCAGGAGCTGTGTGAGCAGGGGTGAAATTTGAGTTACACCTGGTGAGAAAGCTACTGCTTGTAGAGTTGAAGAATGACCCTTTGGCAGATAGTTGTATTACTCATGGCTTAGTTTGGTTCAATTGATATAGTTAGTAAAAGGGAACTGTGAATATATCTTCCAATTCATGATCTGGTCTCGAACTTGAGTCGTCTGCATCATACAGAGAAATTTCAGATGCTGCTACTTTTTTGCAAGTTGCCTGCTACTATGATGCTTTGGGCCATGCGAGGAACCTATCATGTAAGGCACCATTGTTCACTATACAATAAGTAGCATCATATCATGGTGGCACTTGCTTTCAATTATACATCAATCATTTTGTCCTTACCCAGGTCAATGTATGTGAACATGCTAGGTCTTCAATCTCTGAAATCCTAAATACGCGGAATGGTGCATGGTTGCATGAGGTGGACTTCGATCCATGACCTCAGAAAGATGAAGGGAAATGATCATCTGTATACTTTGGCGGTCTGTGCTGGGTTTGCAAATTGGAATGAGAATCAGACGTTTACTGAGACAGCCATTAGAATTTAGACTTACGGTTTTTAAATGTGCCTTGTCTCGCTATTATTTGTATTTGTACTAGGGAGACTAGAGAAGACAGCTGAAGCTGATCATGGGCACAGTTCACCAAGAAGAGTGTTGGCAGCGTATCCTTTGTGGGAGCGTGGGATTTCATTTGAGGTTGCCTTTTATTTTTGAAAGGCATTAGAGGTTGCTAGTTGAGCAAGTTTGAACCATCAACTTCTAGTTGAACATTGATGATTCAGGCGGGGTTGTATAACCATGTACCTATTGCTTAATGAACTCTAGAAATACATGTCTTGTCGGCATTGTAGCTCAAATGTATCGTTCAAGTTCAATGGCTTTCAACCATAACTTATATCACACATATTGCCCTCTCTAGAAAGACAATATTCTTTTCCTTGTAACAGTTCAAGGTGCCCATCTTGGCCCTCTTAATAATAAGGCCAAGGGAAAAACAAAACCTAAAACAAATCTAGTCGGTCCCTGTACTTAATCTTAGCACGTATCCTTTGATCCAATTACCAATAAATAATCTTTTTCCTTTATGTTTTTTTTTTCACGAAGGTTTCTCCTAAATTTTTTAATGAGCAATATTAATATAAGAATATATGTAGTATCTACTATTTTCCTCACTGAGGATTCAAAAGGGGAAATTCAAGGCATATTATGTCATATATCTTTTATTTCTCATACATATCTTTTATTTCTCATATAGGGTTTTGAGAAGGTACCCAAAAAAATATTTGTTCCTCATATTTTCCTTCCCTTGAGGTTTTTGTGGAGGTTATACCTGCATATCATACTATTTTTCTCTGGATTTTGGTTATGGATTTTTTCCTTTCAAGGTTTTTCCATATAAGTTCACAGTAAGACAACAATCCATTTATGCCATATCATTTTCCTCTTATTTTTTTTTCTAATGGGTTTTAAATGAGTTTACTAGCATATAAAAGCTTTAGTTCCTCCTCAATTTCTTTCCACAGGGGTTTTAGAGAAGTTATCAATATAATCAAAGGATTATCGAATTAAGATTATAAGGAGCAAATTGATCAAGGAGTCTTAGAACTAGCTAGTCAGTGATCAATTAGAAGATGCTGGTGATGAAGTGGATGGGAATGCTCGACGGATAAACGAAGCCTTCCATGGCAGCGAAGAATGCCTACGACAGTATCTTCGTCGACTAGCTCAACCCCTCACATGCTGAGGCAATGCGACAACCCTTCCCTCACTCACAAGAAGAGCGGGCGAGCTGTCGCAAAAGCCAGCGCGTCTGATCGCCAATGCCAACGCTGGTTAGGTACCATGATTAGTGAGTCATAGCTCTTGATCTCCTTCTGCTAGGGAGGTTAGAGCCGATTTTATAACACTAATCCCTCTAGTGTGTCATGTTCGGGACGCGTCATTGTAAATTTCACTATTTCTTGATCTTAATACCAAGATGTGCAAACCTTTTGCGTATTCAAGAAAAAAAAAGTGATCAATTAGCAGATCATTATGCTATTAGATGGTTGCTAATAAAGATTAGTGCCACCTGTATATACAGGACCTTTCGGGTCTATCCCGAAAGGACTGGCTACTAGTTGCTCACGAACACACGTAAACACCTCTTGGGCATATGTATTCGTATAATCGCTGTTTATTCAAACACATCAATCAATAAAATCATGCATTTTTTCAATCTCCTGCTGTCTTTACGTTCAGACTCTGCTTCTAATAAGACTATTTGCTCATGATTGTTTCAAAGTGAAAGATTGAGGTGCCGTAGTTCCAAGAATGGCTGCAACAAGTTACAAGACAAACTTGCGTGACATTTTGTAAACTGAGGTTACATACTTTGATGAGCCAGCCATCTGGCTATAAGGGCCTCTCCAACAGGTATTTACGTAGCTAGCTGACTAGGATCGGAGCTGGTTCTGACTTGATCGGAGCTGATCTGGAGGAGAGAACCGCAGAAAAGCAACTCGGAGCACACGAAACGAGGAGGTGAGGGGACCAGTTCAAGAGGAGGGAGCTTTTGCTCTTCGTTTGGCTGATAAATTATAGTTAAAAATACCGTTGATTAATTTATTATAAAAAAATATTATTTATTAATTAAAAAATATAGCTTATAAACCAAACAAGCTTAACGTTTATTAGCTGCTACCTACATTCTTCGTACGTGGGAGGAGAGATAAGGTGAGGAAAGGATAAAAAAAAAAAACATTTGAGACCTACAGTTCTTTGCAGCTTGTGCTGTGGGTGAACTGTTGAGTGAGTGTCTCGTGAGCAATCAACTATAGCCTGTCGGAAGACCGTATCGTATCGTGGATTATTTACTGCTGACTAATTTAGTATAAGAGAAAAATACAGTTCCCAACTGAAAATTTATAATCATTTATGAGCAAACGAACAGACTATTAGAGACGTAGACCCTTTCAAATCGATAGAGACAAGAGACAGAAGAAAGTTAAAATAATAGAAGAAAACACTAGTGCGCATGGCAGACGTAAAGACAGGGGAGTGTCAGTGACGGTAAGCTTTTCGGATTCCGTGCTGAGAGTGTACTCGACCAAGCGTTTTTTTTCACAATAAATCAGCTAATAATACTATGGCTTATCACCTAAGCGAACGTGATCTTTACCTTCTCTTGTCCACGTGTAATAAAATGTATTACATGCTAGCTATTTCTACTGCCTTTGTGGACGCCCCCAACGCAATCCTAAATCATCAGTGATGTGGCAGTGAGACACTAAAAAAATAAAGTTAAGAGTAAATGAGCGAGGTGAAACTAAGATACAGTGTTCATGTGTCAATTTTCCTCTTCCTCATTGGATTGGCCCTGTTTAGGCGGGCTCACGCTTTCTCCGACTCCTACACGGTAGCGGCACTGTAGCCAGAGGCATAGGAGCTAGAAAAACGAGCTTCTCCGGTTCCGATGGTGTCGGTGAGAAAGAAAACTAAGAAGAGAGAAAAACGGTTTCGGTAAACAGTGCATGAAAAACGACGATAGGGAGCTACCAGCAGCAGAACATGCACGTACTCTACGACCTCGCCGGTAACACGCTCTCTTTCGTCCCGGCTCAGTGCGACAAGGTTTAAGACTACTCTCGGCCGGCGCTAGTGCCGTGCAGTGCTGTTGCCTTATTTCCCTTCGCCTTTTACACGTGAACCTGAATAATGGTGCATGTAATTTCATGTCGTATTTTTTTCGATAATGAAAATTGTTCCCGCTTCATCTTCATGAAAGACAGGCATCAATCCAAAATTCCTAAAGAGAGAGAGCCGCAGCAAGAAAGTTAAATTTGCCATGCAGAGCACATACCCTCGCATATGCAGCTGTTGGATGAATTACCTCGAGATACGGGCTGCTTTTACTACTCCAGGAACAACACAGAATAACGCCATACCTACTCCCTTCGCCTCGGTAGAAGAAGTTTGTTTTGGACAGGAACGCGGTAATTTTAATTTTATATTTTTATAAAATATTTATTAGAAAGTGATATATATATATTTTTATGAAAATATATTTTAAGATAAATCTATTCGTATGGTTTTCATGTTTTCAAACTCAACAACTTAAAAATTATTGATGATTTATATTCTCATAGTTTGCTCATTTGTTTTGTTTTTTAACCAAATTTAAAACCAAGTAAAATAAAACAAGATGTTTTTCCTCTCACGGAAAAAAAGCACCAACTAACCCAAACCAAAGACCAAAGACCAACCAAAACGTGAACAGTCCTCGCAACCTAAAACTTATAAAAAACGACTTCTTTTACTACTGTGGGGTCTACACGTATTTACGGGGCTGAGCGGCACACGCCTGGGCTGCCATATCCTCTCGTCTTCTCTCCCCATTTGCTTTCCTCCTCTGCCTTCGGTTTCCAACGCAGGGCTTTGTCGCCATCTCAGACGCCGCGACGGCCGCCTCCAGCTTGCCGGCACACCGTAGCAGCCACCTTCCAGCTACCAGCCAAGCCGCATTCATCCCTCTACCGCACTGAGACGCAGCATTAGCACAGTGCGGCGCAGCTGGCACAGACGGGCCCTGGTGCGGCCGCGGCGGCGCCAGCGCTGGCGAGGTTAGGGTTCCGGCGAGCTTTCTCCTCCTCATCCTCTTGGATTTGTGAGTTAGGGTTCCGACGAGCTTCTCATCTCTCTCCAACTCCGGCGACCTTAGAAAAAGGAAGAGCCCCGGGAGGCAAGCCGGTCAGGAGGTGGGGACGGCAGCAAGACGGTTTAGGGGCCCTAGCGGTGGTGGAGGCGGTCGGGCCAGGTCGGGACGGGGGCGAGAGGGAGGCTGCTGCGAGTGCGGTAGGGTCTCGCCGGAGCTCCGCCGCCGCGGCGCGATGGCGGAGCTCTGGCGAGACCCTACAGCGCCGCGCCGCGGCGGGTGGGTGGCGGCGGGGGCGAGGAGCGGCTGCAGACGTGCCGTCGTCGGATGTTGAAGATGAACAATACTGTTTTCAGAAAATGTTGCAATACAAAATACGAGCAATGTACTGATTCGGCTGTAAAGGTTTGCACGGATCTCAAAACGAAATCCAACGGTCGCATGCCTAGGAGCAGTGGCCAGCGAGTGCGCTGGCAGCTCGGTGGCGAAGTAGTACGGCTGACTGGTTTGTGTGAGAGAAAAATACTATTCCGGCTGAAAATTTACGATCGTTTACGACAAGGCACAGCCAAACGAATAGGCTTGGCTGGACGTTGCGTGGCTGAGGTGGCGTTGGTACGACACCGTTGGCGGCCGATGCCGGCCTCGTCCGTCCGCAGCTGGCGCTTGACCTGGGCCTGTTGTTTGACGCCGCGGGGCGGGACTGTCGACTTCCTGTGCATGCTCAACTACACCGCGACAGACACCCCGGGCCTGGATGCGGCGTCCCCCGCCCCGAATCTGACGCCACAGGGGCCGGCGAGCACAAGGGTCACCTCACCGGCCAAGGGCCACCTCGCCATGTGCGTTGGCCCTGATGTAGATGCTCATGGTGCTTATGAAGCACCGCGCCTCCGCGGTGCTGCTGTGGGAGGCCGACCATCTAAAATCGGCACTACGTCAACGACTAATTCTAACCATTTATGGAAAACCATCTCTAGGGATCGTTGCCTTAAGATAATGTCCTTAGAAATAAATTTAGGGGTGTCTACGTTAAGAAAACCACCCATGAAATACCCATTTTCAGATGTTAGTGTCTTCAGCAATTGCTCCTGTTTTTTTTTTCTCTCTCTGCTTGCCAGGGCAGGCATCTTTGAATGCAGGATGTTTACCGTTCCACATAAGCCGGCCTCGTGCGAGGCATGACTAATGAGAAAAGGGTCAAGGAACGCGACCTTCCCTTTCAACTTGCCCGCGTCCATACGCTCTTTTCTGCATGTGGTTACAAAAGTTTACATGGCCACTTATGTCCAAATGTGGAAAAATAATAAGGCAATATACTTACATAAAGGATCCTCAGATCAATGCAACAAAATTTAACTCATACAAGATATCTTCTCCACTCATCAAGAACGAACTAGGGCACTGGATGCATAAAGGATCAGATCTAGACGTAGCTGGTCTTTCTTTTCTCCCTTCTTCCTCTCCCCTTGCTCATGCCAAGGCAGATGACAAATAGCACACGGGCTACCTAGCAGTAACGGGCCGAGTCTTAGTTGGGCCACCATGCATGCAAGCCAGGCCGAAGTATTTCATGTTGGGCTTGGGCTATTGGATTGTTTTCTGTTGCCGGCCACCGTCTCCTTGGCGTGTCCTGCGAGCAAGTCCTTCCGTGACATATTTTCCTGGATGACTTGTGTTGTGCATCTTATAATCTTATCTAACTCTCGTCCAACCAATCAGGCAGAAAATTTGACTTGTCTCATCCATCCAACTAAACAGTAATACGGTGAGATGGTAAGTTTTTCCCCCACATCTCGGTGCATGCATAAGAGGAGGACGATGACACGGACAGCCATCGTGATCCCAAATAAACCCGAAGCAGCTGACTGACATCGGGCCACATGATCTTGCTGATGAGGTGATGAGTTGCTTTATCTGGATCAAGACGGATGGGAGCTGCCGATCGCGTTTGCTAGCAGTGGAAGCGAAGCATCAGGAGCCAAATTAATAAAGCAGGCAATCGTGTCCGATCGAGATGGATGGAGCGGCAAGCAAAGCAAGGCAACCAATCAGTCAGTGACCCTTGGATCGATTCCCTGCTGCATGCTGCGTGCAAGCAACATGTGCATATGTCCAGTCCAGGTCTCACCGATCCTGGGGGCGGAAGCGGAACCAAGAACATGCAGGCAGCAGGCTCATGTCGAGGCCACAGGCACTGAGGCACTTGCGTCACGGAACGCAGCATGCTATCGGCTTGCTAATCTTCTACTACTACTTCTACGTACTAGATCAAGTGCTGAACACATCATCATGCTTGCTCTGAATCTCTGATGCATGCTGCCAGAGAATGAAGCGAAGCAGAGGACTAGTAGCTCGGTGCGGTGAGGAGCAGCTAGCATCACGTTCACGTCCATTATCTATCTCCTTTCCTTTCTCCAGACTTGCAAGTCAACCCAAGTTAAAAGCGACGCTGCCTTGAGGTATACATATACACCATAGTTTTATACTCCAGTATGTTAAGCTAGGGTTTGCCAAACTGCATGCGAAACTGACACTGATGAGTCACTGACAGCAGCAGCAGTAGGTTCGGTCAAACTAGGCTGCACAATAGATTGCAGGGAATAATAAAAATAAGAGTATGTCTAATCAACAACCATGTGTTTTATATAGTTTCAACATATGAATTTTTTACACCATAGAATTAAGATCCAACAGCCTCCATTCTCCTTCTACCTCTAGCCTTTTTCTACCTCCAGACAACCACAAATCACAAAATCACAGGCACAGATCCACAGATCACAAGAAACATTTTTTTTCTATGGAAGAACAAATCACAAATCGTGGAGGAAGAGATACTTGGAGCCGGATCCGTCATGTGTGTACAGCGCCATCTGCGCGACGCCGAAGACAAAGCCCAGCACGTTGGGAGCCGCCACGAACACGTCCTTCTTCAGCGCGCCGTACGCGAACCAGATCACGGCGCTGAGCACCAGGAAGAAGGAGAGCGAGATGGGCATGAACTCCACGCTCTTGGTCCGGATCACCTGTCGCTGCAAGCAGTACAAGTAGGTAGCGAATGCCATGATTAATTTCAAACCATGCTCGGCTGGCTGGTACGGTGGTGTTAATTTAACTGACTATACAACACACGAGGGCACGAGGCGAGACCGACCTAAGGAGCGAGCTCGCCGGAGCCGGTGATCACCGGTGGAAAAAGAGAGAAAAAAAATTCATGTGTTTTTTTCTCATAAAACACATGTGTTGTATATAGCATTTATGTAAAAATAAAAGATGCCGTATCCGTATGGATGTGTAGTAGCTGTGGAGGATTGCACGGAGAATGCATGAAGTACGTGTAACTGAGCAAGGTTATTTCAGTTGCATTTATTTAGGTCTCACACCGTAATCGACTTATCGTTATGGGTGGCTCAACTGAAACGCTGCCGCAGATTCAGTTGCAACGGATCGGAAAGCAGGGCGGGAGAAGAGAAGCACACACACCAAGCACGCATCAAAGATTCAAAGCTCGCCATGACCTGAAAACCTAATGGTGACGATGAGCGCGTTGTTCCCGGGTGTCGGCGGAACTGACACTAGTGACACTGACATCACCATGAAAAATCTGTCAATTCTTCCAAAAAAATACTAGTAATTAACTCTTCTAATAATTTCATAATTTCTGCAGAATCCCTGTTTTTTTTCTACTTCTTCCTTTGGTTGTTCTTCATCGCGACGGCGATCTACAATAGTAACAGAGTTCGAAGTTACAGGATGAATCCATCGTAGAAGGTGTACGCCAAATCTTCACAAGGGCACAAATGAAAGGAATCTCTTTAGTCTCTGCTTGCAAGCAAGGCCCTCGTTTAGTTCGGCGCGGAATCGGCGCCGTCAGAGTTACTGTAGCCACAGTAGCTACGGTAGCGTTTCGTTTGTATTTGTTAATAATTGTCCAAACGTTGACTAATTGAGTTTAGTACTGTAAAAGATTCTTTAATCTCGAAATACCACATCTGGCTTGAGTTTTGATGTAACAGAGAATTTTCTTTTTGCATAGTGCCAAATTCTGGAAATTGGGCGAACTAAACAGGCCCAAGGTTTAGTTTAGTTTAGTACTGAAGCCATCCTGAATACTGAAACCACCAAACCTGACGAGAGGAAGCCTCTCGTGCTAGTCCGTTTCAAACGCCACCGGAATTCAACGCGACGGACGCTACCTATAAATCGGAGGAGAAACCGCTGCCAGTTCCACTTCCATTCCATCCAATCCCCACGAACTCACTCATCCATCCTCCTCCTCCCCCGATGGCATCCTCACGCCTCCCGGTTCTCCTCTGCCTCGCCGCCGTTGCCGTTGTGGTGGCGGGGGCGGCGGCCGCCGGAGAAGGCGGCCTCCGCCTGCCCCGCGACGCCACCTTCCCGGCGGCGCAGGCGGAGCGGCTCATCCGCGCGCTCAACCTCCTGCCCAAGGAGAAGGAGGCGGGGCCAGGCGCGGGCGGCGGCGACGGGCCCAGTGTGACGCCCGGGGAGCTCCTGGAGCGCCGCATCAGGCTGCCCGGCGTCCCCGACGGCGTCGGGGACCTCGGCCACCACGCCGGTTACTTCCGCCTGCCGCACACCCACGACGCCAGGTGATTGTGCTGTAAAGCTTGGATCTTTGGTTTGAAACAAATTAGAGGTCCCAACGTTTGTAACGGCAGTCCAGAGCGTTTGATGGGACCAAACAAGACGCGATTTTTCCCGTTGAGTCGCGTTGCGTGTGGTTGACGATAAAAAAAAAAGAACGAGCAATTTTGCGACATTGAATTGGACGCGCTTTGTGTGCCTTGATTGCTGCAGGATGTTCTACTTCTTCTTCGAATCGAGGGGCAAGGAGGAGGACCCCGTCGTGATCTGGCTCACCGGAGGGCCCGGCTGCAGCAGCGAGTTGGCCGTCTTCTACGAGAACGGGCCCTTCACCATTGCCAACAACATGTCGCTTGTTTGGAACAAATTCGGTTGGGACACAGTAAGTAATCGAACCCTACCTCTTTTATGATCCCTTGTCTCGTCAGGGGAAATAAACTCTGTCACTTACAGTAACAAGTCTCTAACTGAACATTCCAGTTTTGCTTGCAATCAATTTTTTAAGAGGAAAATGACAAACCTTAACTACTTCAACCTATGTTGACTAGAGTAGCAATAGTCAAGTTAAGCCGTTAGTGAAAATAAGGTCACTTTCAATGTTTCTGTCTGCTAGCATTTGTGGAAGAAAACCTTTTATTGTCCATAAACCAGAATAGGCATATTTGCTGCTACTACTATCTATATTTACTAACTTCAGGTAAACGGTTGCAACCAGCTCACCATGTTTGCTATCTTTATCTACTTATTGGGCCCCTTTATCAATCAACTTCCAATAGCTCCATGGTATTACTTAGTTACAACTTACAAGCCCAGCAGCAGCAAGCATGCTTACTATAGTACTGCAGCTTAACTATTTAGAGAGCTGTTTCCCTATTTCCGGAAAGAGATTGTACTAAATTCAGTATATCGTTGTAGAAAGTTCTTATTACTGCACAACTCCCACCTTATGTTTTAATTACATAGATCATGTCAATTTCATTGCTATAGGTTGACTTGACGTCCTCTGTTTCTGATATGACTTGATGTCTGCAGATCTCAAATATCATATTTGTTGATCAGCCAACTGGAACTGGCTTTAGCTACAGCTCTGATGATCGTGATACTCGTCATGATGAAACTGGTGTCAGCAATGACCTATATGACTTTCTTCAGGTGCTAATTTTGTATTAATTCTGTCTGGCTGTTGTGGTCTCTCTCTATTTTTTATTGCATTAATTCCATGTGCTGTGTGATCACACCATAGAAGTTTGGTCAGTTTATTTTTGAAGAGTAGTTGAGGACAGAAGCTGAAACTAAGATATCTATACATTTTCTTAAATATAGAAGGGAGACTCTGCTCTTAATCATTTTATGAAAGAATCATCACATATGGGATTTTTAAAACCTCTTTTTTACTAATAATAAGCCTTATCCCACAAAATTTTCAAATTTGACCACTTTTTTCCATGCGGCCTTTGCATGGTGTCTAAATTGGCTGCTCAACCAAGGATTTGGCTACACCACAGTCCATGGCCTTGCTAAATGGATCTAATTGAAAATTCAGAGCTAAATCATACACTGTGGTACAGATTACTAGGGCACCAACAGTGGAGGCATATATATGCCTAAGCTTTTTATTCCCTTCAGCATGTCCATTGTGCTGATTAGTGCCCTTAGATGCTAGCAAGGCTGAGAGGACCTTTTTGCATAAAAGTATAAAGGATTATGGTAAATTTGGCTGGATAGATTCATTAGAGGTAGTAAAGATCATGAATCACCTTTGCTATTGTGATATAAAAGTTGGATCTCAATCGGCACCAAATGGAAGGGAGGATTCCTGTAGTAAAACAAAAGAGTCATGGCCTCATGGATGTTATTTATTTAATTGCTCTAAACTGCCATGTCAGGTGTTCTTTAAGAAGCACCCAGAATTTGCAAAGAATGACTTCTATATAACTGGAGAATCTTATGCTGGGCACTACATTCCAGCATTTGCAAGCAGAGTTCACCAAGGAAACAAAGCAAATGAGGGCATTCATATAAACTTGAAGGTACAAGTATTAGCCTCTTTGCATAAGTTTTTCAACCCTCTTCGATTCTCAGTTCCCCCTTTTTAACTTTTGCGATTCTTAACTAATCTTATTCTAGGGATTTGCTATTGGTAATGGTCTCACGGATCCAGAAATCCAATACAAAGCCTACACAGACTATGCACTGGAAATGAACCTTATCGAGAAATCTGACTATGAAAGGATCAATAGGTTCATCCCACCATGTGAATTTGCAATCAAGATGTGTGGTGAGTACTTGTACTACAACGGAACTTTGAGAACACCACACAATTTTATTTTATAGTAATCATCATTAAATCAAGATATGGACATTATTTTCTGGTTGCCTGAAAAACTTTTACGTCAACATATGGTGTCGTTTCTGAGTATAGCAGAAGAGGATTAATGTAGTACTTAAAAGTTCCATTAGAATGACACATCCTGAGGATCACTCCATGTTAAAATGATCACATGTTAAAATGACACATCCTGAGGATCACTCCATGTTAAAATGACACATCCTAAGTACTATCCTCTGCTAATGCAGGTACTGATGGGAAAGCATCATGCATGGCAGCTTATATGGTCTGCAATAATATTTTCAACTCCATCATGAAGCTTGTTGGGACAAAGAATGTGAGTAAACAATGCCTTGCTATATGAACCTGTGTTGCTGTTGACTAAGGTGGAGAAACCTTACACAACAATGGCCTCTTTGCAGTACTATGACGTGAGGAAGGAATGTGAAGGGGAACTTTGCTATGACTTCTCAAACCTGGAGAAATTCTTTGGTGACAAAGCCGTCAAAGAGGCACTTGGAGTTGGTGACATTGATTTTGTGTCTTGCAGTACTACGGTTTATGAAGCAATGCTCACAGACTGGATGAGGAATTTGGAAGTCGGCATCCCAGCTCTACTTGAGGATGGGATTAACGTGCTTATATATGCTGGGGAGTATGACCTTATATGCAATTGGCTCGGTAAGAATACAATGGGCTCCATAATTTTGTTTACTTATTTATGTATTTTATTTTACAGTCTTTTGTCTATTGTTTGATCATGACTATGGACATACCTTCTCTGCACGTAGATCTATCTTTTGTCGACCATATTATTAATTATGAATGCAAAATAATTGTAGGACTGACATTCATCAAATCTATTGATTTACTCATTGCAACATATGGTTAGCACAGTAAAATTTCAGCTGCATAAATGAATTTTGCACTCTGTCCCCTCACCAGTTTTGAAGGCATTATAGGCACAATCAGTCGAGCTGACAGTTTTTTTTTGTCTGCCTAATTATGGGGTTGTGGATGAATCTCAATGAGCTGGCAAATAAATGTGGACCATCTAGAATGGTTGTAGAACAATGAAGCTTTTGGGAACTCTTGAACTCTCTCTGTCTTTCCTTTTTCACATAATAATATACATATACACCAACATACATAGTGGGCTCTAGGCCCATGGGAAACTATAGACAGCCCAACACTCCCCCTCAAGATGGGTGATATCTATCTATCATCCCCATCTTGCTACATGCTAACTCACACTCTTTTACACCCAAACCCTTTGTTAGACAATCAGCTAATTGTTCTCTCAAAATTACATGACTCAACTCTAGTGTACCCTCGTCTATCTTCTCCTTGATAAAGAAACGGTCAACCTCAACATGCTTAGTTCTATCATGTTGGACTGGATTATTGGCAATGTTGATAGCTGACTTATTATCACACCAAAGCTTCGAAGCACCTTTTCTTAGTACATTTAACTCTGATAAGAGACTCCTTATCCACAACATCTCACAAACAAGAAGAGACATAGCTCTATACTCTGCTTCCGCTGTTGAACGCGATACAACAGCTTGCTTCTTGCTCCTCCAAGACACCAAGTTCCCCCCAACAAAGACACAATATCCTGATGTAGATCTTCTATCATCAAGGCAACTAGCCCAATCGGCATCACAATAACCATCCACATTCAAATGACCATGACTCCTGAAGCAAAGTCCTTTTCCAGGACAACTCTTCAAATAGCGTAAAATTCGATATACCACATCCAAACGTCCACTCCTAGGATCATGCATATATCTACTCACAACACTCACAGCATAAGAAATGTCAGGCCTTGTATGACATAAATATATCAATCATCCAACAAGCCTCTGGTACCTTTCTTTGTTCACCGGGTTACCTGATTCAGCACATAACTTATGATTGGAATCAATCGGTGTTGATACAGGACGACATCCAAGCATGCCAGTTTCACTAAGTAAGTCCATAACATACTTTCTTTGCGATAGAACAATACCCTTTGGATTTCGTGCAATCTCAATACCAAGAAAATATTTAAGTTGACCAAGGTCCTTGACCTCGAACTCCCTACTTAGATTCCCCTTGAGACATTTGATCTCTACTTCATCATCACCAGTAATAATGATATCATCCACATATACAGCCAACACAGTGATCTTGCGCCCAAAATGTTTATAAAATATGGTATGATCTCCATTGCATTGTTTGTATCCCATTGCACATAAGGCACGTCTAAACCTATCAAACCATGCCCGTGGAGATTGCTTGAGGCCATATAAAGACTTCTTTAGCCTACATACCTTTCCAACCATCTCGGGCTTAGAATAACCAGGTGGAACCTCCATGTACACCTCCTCTTTGAGATCACCATGCAAGAAAGCATTTTTTACGTCTAATTGATGCAAGGGCCACCCAAAATTCGCCACACAAGAGATCAAAGTTCTCACCGTACTCATCTTTGCCACCGGGGCAAATGTCTCATCATAATCAATGCCATATGTTTGGCTATAACCCCTTGCAACAGGTCAAGCTTTGTATCTTTCAACCTTACCATCAGGAGTTCGCTTCACAGTGAACACCCATTTACAACTTACAGCTTTCTTTCCTGCAGGTAGTTTCACAAGGTCCAAAGTTTTATTCTTTTCAAGGCTTATAAGCTCCTCCATCATGGCCTCACGCCACTTGGGATCCTGTTTTGCTTCTCTCCAATCTCTAGGAATATATGCAGATTGTAATGAAGCAAGGAATGCTCTATATGCAGGAGACAATGATTCATATGAGACATAATTACTTATGTCGTGCTCAAAGCCATACCTTGCTGGAGGTTTCCCAGCGGTACTCCTTGCTTCCTTTCTTAGAGCAATAGGCAAACCAATGGAAAGGTCGACTTCTTCTCCCCCTGTTTCAATAGACTGCTCAACCTCATCATCACCAATTTCAACATCACCAGCTGAAGAATGTTGTTGTTCCACCATTTGTGGTTGCTCAACTTGCTGCTCCACAGACTGCACATCAGCAGTTTTCTTTCTTCTAGTATAAACATGCACAATGCCTGGTTTTCGCCTTGCATCCATGTTATCAATATTTCTATTTCCTTGCCTTTCATTCGCATTAGAATTATTCAGATGGACTGGAATTAGTCCGCTGATAGCTTTTGTTGCCCTTGATTGATTGTCTTCCTTCTCTTGTAATATGTCCATATCATCCACTCCTTCTCGATCATCCACACTCATGCTTGGATCACCAAGCTCAAACAAGGAGTTCAGATCAGTCTTCTCCCCGTAATAAGGTTCAGATTCCCGAAATGTCACATCCATACTAACAAAGAGCCTTCGTTCAGTAGGAAACCAACAAGTATACCCTTTTTGACTTGATGAATAACCCACAAATATACACTTAATTGCTTGTGGATCCAACTTTCCCATAGACGGCCTATGATCCCTGACAAAGCAAGTGCACCCAAATACCTTCGGTGGAACAGTAAACACATTCACTCCTTGTAACATCTCATAAGGAGTTTTCCATCCAAGCAATCTAGAAGGTGTACAATTAATCAAATATACGGCTGTCATCACGGCCTCACTCCATAGAAACTTAGGCACATTCATAGTATACACAAGTGAACGTGCAATCTCCAAGATATGACAATTTTTCCTTTCAGCTACTCCATTTTGTGGAGGTGTATCAGGACATGTTGTCTGGTGCAATATTCCATGAGCTGATAGAAAATTGCCAAACTCATTGTTCACATACTCTGTTCCATTGTCTGTCCTCAACACCTTAACTCGAGCATCATATTGATTCCCAACAAGTGAGCAAAAATTCCGAAAGCATTGAAGTACTTCACTCTTGTGTTTCATGAGATATATCCAGGTCATACGTGAATAACAATCAATAAAGGTCACAAAGTACTTCATTCCACTAATAGAGGTAACAGGGCATCATATTGATTCCCAACAAGTGAGCTTCATTTGAAGTACTTCACTAGAGATATATCAGGTCATACGTGAATAACAATCAATAAAGGTCATGTTCATTCACTAATAGAGGTAACACATCAGAGTGAATAAGCATAAATGGAGATAAGCTCCTTAGACCCCTTCTTACATATGTTGATCTCGTATGCTTTCCATATTCACATGCATCACACACAAGCTTTCTCCTGTCCACCTTCCTCATCATCTCTGGGAACACTTTTACCATAGTATCAAATGATAAATGGCCTAATCGACAATGTTGGAGCATCACTTTAGCTTCATCATCATTCATACTTGCTGTTAGTGCAGCGCCCAAGAACTTGTCATCTTTCTTTTGGTCTAGGAACCATAGCCCACCATACCTGATGCCAATTCCAAGTTCTTTTCCTGTCTTCTTGTCCTCAATGATGCAATTTTCCCGATCAAAAGAAACCCGACAGTCCATTTGATCAACTAAAGCATTTAATGATAGTAGGTTAACTGGAAAGGAGGGGACATGCAAAACCGATGACAGTGTAATTGATGGAGAGCATTTTACTAAACCAACACCTTTAATAGGTTGGCATGTTCCATCAGCTGTTTGAATAGTCTCACTATGTGTGGATGGATATGCATTATATGATTCAAACTCACTAGATGCACCCGTGACATGCCTAGATGCACCTGAATCAAGTATCCAATTTGCATAAGATGTACCTTTGTCAGGACGAGCGAGATTGATGAGATTGCCGAGCATAGTCGCCTTTTTATTTTCCTTTGGAAACTCGCTCCCCCTTGAGCTTCCTTGCAATTGTTCCATCTTCTCCTTCCCATTTGACTCTTCTGTACCTGACATTAGTTCAGAAGTCCTCGCCAAAAATAATTGAGCCAGCTTCACAAGTTCCTTAGCGGTGAGGATTTCAGCCAACTTCTCAAACATCTGCTCAATCCTTCCACTTTCTGCCATTGCTTAGTTGCTGCTATCACTCTACGCAGTAGTTGCAGTATCAATTTGTTCCCTCAGTAAATCAGTGGCTTAGCACAAGCTGCAACTTCTCTCTAACCTCTTCCACCAGCTAGCAAATCCGATCCCCTTTCTTTTCTCCTTCAACCTCTCATAAATCTTGTACAGTATGGACTCAATTTGAGCATCACCACACTGCACCTCCTCTTCCTCAAGCACTCAAACCTCCACTAGCTAGCAGCAGCACAACTACAGTATGCTCCAACACAGCTGCTGAAATATCAAATCCACAGAGGTGCTCCCTCATAGGACGACAACAATTTCTCCCTCACGGTGCTCTCCTCTATTTTCCCAAATCAGAAGGAAGCACCAAATCCACCCAAGATTACCTTCGATTGCAGTCCTGCCACTGCCAAGCAGTAAACTGCCACCAAATTTCTCTCCTATTAGCAAAACCAGCGCCTTTCTTCAGTCCCTGCTCCAATCCTCCTCCTTACCACTCCCAATCAGTACCCAACCGTAGTGACTCCCTGTCTACTCTCGAGCAAGCAAGCCACCACCAGAAACACCACTCTCTCTCTCCCTTCAATCCACAGCTCGAGCTTCCCTTCTTCCTGATGGAAGCTCGAGCTTCCCTGCTTCCTGATGCAGAGCAAGCAAGCCTGTGTTGCGCCTTTCTGCCGTTGAGGACTGCTGCCTGCAGATCGACCGTCCGCCGTGGCCAACTTCCCCAGAAGCAGAACACTCGAAAATCAGACTTGTGGCTGCTCTTTCTTCACTGCTCAGCAGCCTACTCCACCTCGAACTGCAGGAGTTGCTCCTAATACTCACCAATGTCTTCCTGCTTGCAGCACCACCGCTCGATTTGGAAGCTCCCCTCGCCAATTCCAATTAGCTCCGCCACGGCCCTTCTTTGCCTGCTCACGCACACACCGTTCCCACGAGCAGTGCTGCAGGAGCCCTTTCTTGCCTGCTTGCATGGTCTCACCATGCCGTAGTCGCTGCGACGGTCGCCGCCGACGTCGCCCAGCCAGGCTCCGACACCATGTAGAACAACGAAGCTTTTGGGAACTCTAGAACTCTCTCTGTCTTTCCTTTTTCACATAATAATATACATATACACCAACATACATAGTGGGCTCTAGGCCCATGGGAAACTATAGACAGCCCAACAATGGTCATGTTTGCAAATAATGCAAACTTGTTATCAAATTGGTTTGCCTGTCAATTCGTAAAAGAAAAAAATGTTTCTCTATGAAATATTTGTTACTAAATAGTCCTTTCTGAAGTAGAGGGGACAAAAACAACATTATTGTAGCACTTTTTGTCTTGTTGTTCTGTCTTTGGAAACTGAAAAGACATCTTCCCTTCGAAAAAAGTACAAAATGCTAACATGTCATTTCAGCTGCAAGTTGCAAACTTTCAGATATGGAAGACCTTTATCAATAATTCAATATTGATGTAACAAGTATCCTACTTAAAAGTAACCCTCTATCGTTAATTCTCTTGCATGTGCAATTGTGCATCATCAGATTCTTTAATGGTTTTGCAGTTAAGGCACCAAGTATACAATTTTGAATGTCTTTGTGTTTGGGCAGGAAACTCGAGATGGGTACACTCCATGGAATGGTCTGGCCAGAAAAACTTTGTATCCTCTTCTGACTTATCGTTTGTTGTAGACGGTGCCGAAGCTGGAGTTCTGAAAAGCCACGGACCACTCAGCTTCCTTAAGGTTGTGATCTAGCACTCTTTTCACTTTACCTTGTTTCCTAGTACCCGGTTCTTTCCCCAAAAGGAGATGTTTCATGCTGGCAAAATTAAGAGTGGTTACGCTAAACGTAGGCATACTTCACAAAATGTGCCAAGATAACGTAGTAATATCTTTTCATAACTGCATACTAACATGAAAAGGGACCGCTCAACCTGGCTGGCTGTTTAGTGCTTTAGAACCCTTCCACACCTGCGGATCGATAACATCCAACAGCAAGTTTTAGGTATATATATGCGAAGACCGAAAACAAAATAAACTCACAAGTATATGTTTCCTCCGTAAATGCAAATGCAGGTTCACAATGCGGGTCACATGGTTCCAATGGACCAGCCGAAAGCTTCCCTGGAGATGCTGAGGAGATTCACCCAAGGGAAACTGAAGGAATCGCTCCCCGAAACGATGGTTTTGAAGGCGGCGATGTGATCGGCATGAACGTGAAGGGAATTGCTTAATTACTAGGTAGTCTGAGGTGTCATTCCAAGGAGCGTGTCGATCACTGAATTGAAGCTTGTTATTTCCATTGATTAACCCTCCCTGATACTAATAACGTTGGCCCTGCAATGTATGTAACTAAAGTCGGAAAGTCCCACTCATCCATGCTGTTGATGAGAAGTCCAATACAAAGGGACAATGTTGGAAACCTTGTCTGCTGCTCTTGTAAAGCATCTCATGTATACACCCTTTGATCCAGAAAGACAAATAGTATTTTTTATTAAAAAAATATACTAGTGTCTGAATTACTGTTGGCAATTTGCTGTCTAGCCCTCTTGGCGATTTGCTGTCTGATCCGCACGCTCACTGACTGGAGCTCACATGCATTTCTGCTGGTTAGTTTTGAGCTGCATATATATATAATTTACATGGAAAAAGGAGTGGTCCTTAGATTTGCATTGCTGTTTGCCAACACTGTGTCCCTCTCGCATTCGCGCATTCGGAAGTTTTTTAAAGGAGACACACTGCTGAAAAGTTGAGACTTCTTGGGATCACCACAGATCGATCTCATTCACCAACTAACCAACCACAGGCAGTGCAGGATTACTTACTCTGCTGGCTGGCTCACATGGGAAGGGGGCTAGGGTTCTCTAATCTCTCCTCTCCTCCCCTCCCTGAAGCTTTTGAGGTGGCACTGCATGATATGATGTGATAGACAAGTGAGGCGTGCAGCAAGCAAGAGAATCGTGTAGGACCACCAGAAGGGATGCATCTCCAGCTAGTTAGAGTTTGAGATGCAAGAACCAAGAATGTGAGCAGCCAGGAGGGACAAAAGCACAGGAAGCTGGATCAATTCCATACCTGAATTTTATATACACACTCTCTAGTTTTTTTTGTCTAACACACACATAGTGACCAGGCACGCTAAGTATACCAAGGGATAGTTACACTGCCTAGATCTGCAAGAACTGGTGCTAGGAATTTTGATGAACACGTTAGCATGTACTAGCAGGTCATAGGTGGAGAGACCTAAGTAAAGTAAGCTTGTTGCCTACTGTGACAGGGTAACTAACCAGAGAATGTGGTATAGCAGGAGTAGTACCGAAGAAGAAGGGCCACCAAAATGGCAGCAAAAGTGAGTTGATGGCCGTCAGGCTCATGATCTTTGGTGGCAGGGTGCAAGAAAACACAGCCCCGTTCGCGTGCCCTTAAACCCGGCTTGATCCGCTTCTTTTTTCATCCGGAATAATGTTTTTCTCTCACAAATTCCTCCAAAAACCATCCAAATTCAAGCGAACAGGCCCTGAAAGGCAAATGCACCAACAAAAATGGTGGATGCCTGAGTATTTGTAGGTGCTGGCTTGTTTCCATGGGAGCCTGCAGGGTGGCCCCGCCACGGTGCACACGGGCAGTACCAAGGTCATGGGTGCCCCGTGCCCCCAGTACTGAACAACCAGCCAGCCTGAGCCAGACCACCAACCCGATCTCTTCTCTGACCTGAGCGAGGGAGCAGAAGCAGAGCAGAGCACAGCGCGAGCAGGATCAGGCCAGCTGCAGTTGCAGGCAGCAGCTGAGCTGATCCTCAGACGTCGTGGCCAGTGGGAGAGGCGACCGACATGCATGTCTGCGACAGCAGGTCATGTCCAAGCACACTGCGACATGACATCTAGCTCTCCTTCCCCCTGCAGCCATGGAGCACGCACACCCACAGGTCCACAGGTCACCACCTGTCGCTTCCGCTGCAACCACGCATCTCAGCTCCTTCCCTACCAATATATATACGGACCTGCACCTGCAGCACCATCCATCCATCTTGCAGCAGCTGCACACTTGACACACTTGTGCTGTGCTCGGTCCTGTCTCTCCATCGCTACTTGCAGAAGCTGCAGCCTACAGGTGTGGTGGTGTCAACGACACCTAGCTGTAGCACGTGGCCAGGTAGGCGATCGATCGATCATGGGCGACGACGTGCGTGGCCTGCACGGCGGCGGCGCCGCGACGACCGGCGGCGGCGTGCCGGCGGCGGCGAAGACGGAGCGCGCGCGGCTGCACGTGGCGATGCTGGCGCTGCAGCTCGGGTACGCCGGCTTCCACGTGGTGTCGCGGCTGGCGCTCAACATGGGCGTCAGCAAGCTCGTCTTCCCCGTCTACCGCAACCTCATCGCGCTCTGCCTCCTCGCCCCCTTCGCCTACTTCCTGGAGAGGAAGGACAGGCCCGCCATGACGCCCGGCTTCCTGCTCCAGTTCTTCCTGCTGGCGCTGTGCGGGATCACCACCAACCAGAGCTTCTACCTGCTGGGGCTTGACAACACGTCGCCCACGTTCGCCTCGGCGATCCAGAACTCGGTCCCCGCCATCACCTTCGCGATGGCGGCCGCGCTGGGCATCGAGCGCGTCCGCCTCCGCCGCCGCGACGGCCTCGCCAAGGCGGCCGGCACGCTGCTCTGCGTCGCGGGCGCCACCGTCATCACGCTCTTCAAGGGCCCCGCCGTCTTCGGCCCGGCGGCGGCCGTGGTGACCGTGACCGCCGTCGCGCCGCCGCAGGCAGCCGGCAACAACAGCAGCAAGAGCTGGGCGCTGGGGTGCGTCTACCTCATGGGCCACTGCCTGTCGTGGTCCAGCTGGCTGGTGCTGCAGGCGCCCGTGCTCAAGCGCTACCCGGCGCGTCTGTCCGTCACCTCCTACACCTGCTTCTTCGGCCTCCTCCAGTTCCTCGCCATCGCCGCCGTCGTCGAGCGCGACGCCGCCGCGTGGACGCTTACCTCCGGCTCCGAGCTGCTCACCATCCTCTACGCGGTGAGTTCGAGTAGCACGCGGTGATCATATGGCATGGCAAGAATCGAAGGTGACATGACACGACATGCATATGGCACTTGGAACAGGGGCTGGTGGCGTCCGGCGTGGCCTTCGCGGTGCAGACGTGGTGCATCGACCGCGGCGGGCCGGTGTTCGTGGCCGTGTACCAGCCCGTGCAGACGCTCCTCGTCGCCATCATGGCGTCGCTGCTCCTCGGCGAGCAATTCTACCTCGGAGGGTACGTAACGTACCCGATCGATCGATATCTTTCTTTCTTCTTCGATTCTCCCTCCATCGATATAATTAAAAGAAGAAGAAAAATGTTTGCATGATTCGTTTCTCGAATCCTTTGCAGGATCATGGGGGCAGTGCTCATCATCGCTGGACTCTACCTGGTGCTCTGGGTCAAGAGCGAGGAGAGGGCGCTCGCTGCAAAGCAAGCCGCCGGCGCCGCCGGCGTCTGCGACGACGAGCCCGACGCGGCCGCCTCCTGCCTGAAGCAGCCGCTGCTGCCGTCGCCGGCGACCTTGGAGTCCGCCGTGTGATGCGAATCCAATCATTTTCATGCACGAGTAGTCCTATATGCATGGCTGAGATGCACTGCACCCGTCGTACCGTATCGTAGTGATAGCATCTGGTAGTTAACGTCCATCGCCTCAGCAACATGTTAGGTTAATTATATATCAATTAATCCATCACCCATCACATGGCTCTGTGTTGTGTTCACAAGTATATCACTACTACAAAAGCAATAGTGAGTAATAACATGTACAACCGTTGTAATAACCTTTCGTCAGCAAACTGCAGGTGCAGCTGTTCTTTGTTTTATATTTGCAACTGGACCTTTTTTGTTGAGCTTCGGAGGGACAGTTGACTGATAGCGTGAGTGTCAAGTGCCATGCATGATATGTCGTCAGTCATCAGTCACGTACTCACATGGCGACATTATATAGTAATTAGTACGAATATTCAGAGCTCCTCCAAGAGTTGATGGAATTTGGATTTCTAAACGTGCTCTCCAAAACAATTTGGATTGCTTTTAACCCTCTCAATGTGTGGTTGTCTTTTAAATCACATAGATGCATGCATGTACCCATACCTTTTAAGCATCGTCTTGCCCAAAATAACTCATGCTGACAAAATCAATGACATGCATATATAATTGCCTTTTAAAACTATGCCTATCTAACTTATTTAGTAATCCTAACATTACTTTTAATTAGATACTCCATAATTCAGGAGAGAGAGAATATGTATACATTCATCATAATATAATAGGTATATAGTTTGCGGAAGAATCCCTTAATTAGACTCCATTTTTTAAAGTTACATAATTAATAAACAAAAAAAAAACGAATTTGACCCTCATGATACGATTCGCCTGCGTCCGCCAGGTCATGCATGCGCAGGCGCCGCCAAGTCGCGGAGGTCGCGTCTCGCGTCCAGCACATTCTCAGATGATGCTCGCACATCGCAAGGTTCATTACTTCAGATGCCATTTGAAAACATTTAATTAAAACAAAATCAAATCAAACAACTTTAAGCGCAATTAGTTTGAAGATGATGGTGGCTCTGCCAACCGGCCAAATTAGGACAAGAGACCACCGGCCACTAGTCCAGCGCATGTCCAAACATCTCTCTCCTTTTTCGAGGAGCAAATCTCTATACGTATCAGCATTGCAACTTGCGATAATTTTCATGTGAGACCACCTCGACTACAGGAGCAGAATTTTCCGGAACGAAGTAAAAATAACGATGGGACCCTTTCTAGTAGGTAACGCAAAAGGAAGTGTGTGTGGTTTATTTGGTTGGATAGAAACGATGTGATTTTTTGACAAAAAGAAGTTATACATAGGATTAGCTTCGTATGCTGTTTTTTTTGTCAAATACTTATTTTTAAAATAGCTTTATGGATGAAGTTGTTTTTCTCCTCCCATCACAAATATATGAGTTGGGATGAAGCTGAAAAAAGTAGTTTATCCCAACTTCATCTCTCATATTATAGTCATTATCATTGTTCGATGATGTGAAGCTGTTTTGCCAAACACTTATTTTTTGCAACTCAACTTCAACCAAAAAGTTGCTCATGAAGCTATTTTGCAAAAAAACAGCTTATATGGTGCCTGTTTAGTTCTCAAAATTTTGCAAAATTTTTCAAGATTTCCCGTCACATCGAATCTTTGGACGCATGCATGAAGCATTAAATATAAATAAAAAATAAAACTAATTACACAGTTTAGACGAAATTTACGAGACGAATCTTTTAAGTCTAATTAGACTATGATTGGACACTAATTACCAAATAACAACGAAAGTGCTACAATACCATTTTCAAAAAAAAATCGTCAACTAAACAAGGCCATGGTGAAGCTGAGCTGTGCCCAACGGGGCCATACTCTTACTTTAGGTCAGGTTATTTTCGAGGCCCTGTTTATTTCCTATGGCAAAATTTTTGTCTTGCACTTTTAGCTTATTTTTTTGGCAAATAGATCTAAACAGGTAGGCTAAAAGTGAGTAAAAGGAGAGACTAAAGTTTAGTCCATTTGCACCTCAAGAGATACAAAACTGAGCTAAAAGCATTGGGGGTGTGAATGACACCTTATTTTACACTTTTAGCCTTTTTTTTGCCATGGATCCAAACACCCAAGTAAGGACTAAAGTTTAGCAGTAAAATGGATCTAAACAGGATCATATTAAACGTGCTTTGTGGTCCACCCTTCAAAAATAGAGCAACAATACAAGTTGAAGTGGGAATGCGGATATCCGTACTTTATTTTCCAATCAGACCGTTATCATCAAACCAATTAATGAAGATCGATTGATGTATGACAACAAACGATACAATACCTACCGAATTTGTGCTATTACTTACTGCAAAACTATCTCTTATCCCTAAAATCCCTTATATATATTTGGATAAAAATTTTGAATATTCAAGAATACGCTATATTATAGGACGAATGGAGTATACACGAAGCATGGTTGATTATCTTTTTATGACTAGATGTAGCTAGCCGCCGAGTTTGAACGAAGATGAAGGCACCGTCGTCATCTCGTTTTTGACTGAGTAGTATTTGTGTAGCTGGCTAATATAATAATAAGGAACTACACGATCGACTAGCTAGCTACATTTTCCTGATCAGACCAGACGGCGCCATGACCCATGATCCCGCGAGTTTTCCCGATCGTAGACTCAGGGTCAACTCGATCGTCTTCTTCTTGCTAGATCTCTTCAGTGTCTTTGCGTGCCCATGTGCGTTGAGTTCTTCTTATCTCTGCAGATCCCAGCTGCAGCTTCTCTCCGGCCGCTTTCTTGCTCACCTACGGCGTGGGTTTATCATCTTTCAGTCCCCACCGGAGTATGCCACGGCCTCTTGTCATATCGCTCCTCCTCGCCGCGGCGGCAGCGAGGACGGCGGCGCCGGAGCCGACTGCGGTATCGGTATCAGCCGCGACTGCCTCGCGCTGGGCTCATACTACATCACGCGGGGGCAGAACCTGAGTTACATCTCGAGCCTCTTCGGCATCAACGACTACCTCACCCTCGCGCCCTACACAACACAGGGTACTCCAACCTGGATTACATACTCGCAGACGACAGCCGCATAAACGTCTACTTCTCCTGCCGCTGCCTCGCCCTCCCGTCCGCGCCATTCTCCACCTACCTCGCCGGATCCTTCCCCTACAGGGTCTCGCAAGGCGGAGAAAGCTACGCCAGCGTCGCGGCCAAGTTCCACAACCTCACCACGGCCACCTTGCTGCAGCCCGCCCCCAGCAGCGTGAACGATGTTCTTGACGCCGGCACGGTGGTGAACTTGGACGTGTCGCCGGACTACAAGCTGTTGCTTACCAACCCGCTGCTGGGTGACGGGGAGACGCCGGACTCCGTCGCGGCGAGCCACGGCTTGTCGTCTCAGGCAGAAGTAGACCTGTTCAGGAGGTATAACCCCCGCGCGGACAGCATCATCAAGGAGGGAGACGTCGCCTATATATCCCTCTCAAAGGTGACATCTGTCGTCTTCGAGCCTCTATACTTCTATACTTTTGTTGTGTGGCATTGGGTTGGGTAGGAATTTGTTTGGATTGTTTTTTCAAGAGAAGGCCCAACTGCACGGCTCCAACTCCATCGAAGCCGCGTTAGCAAGGGGTGCACATACGAGCAATTATCAGCTCACTGTTTTATTTTTCTATATATGTATATATCCAGATGGCTACTATAATGGAATAATCCCACGGAGCACGGGTCGAAGGAAAATCAAGAAAGTCATCATAAGTAAGATATAAATCTCTCACTCCCTCTTTGACAATTCTATCTCATATATCATAGTCATATGCGAGTCATCTTTATTATGTGTTTAGTAGGAGATATAGAGGCGCGGACGAGTCATCATCATTTGAGATTCATTGGACACCCAATAAGTGGGACCCACACGTACATCATGTTCTGATCAACTTCTTCCCTTCTACTCCACAATGACCCAACCTAGTCTACCACCGCCCACGACCCTAGCCGCCCCTTCTGCCACACCCCCCCCCCCTCGTCCACCACCGTCCCTAACCCTAGGTGCCCCATATGCCACCATGCCCACCCCCAACCACTAGGTCTTCTACCGCCCTTTTTCGGCACGTTCGTTATAGCCCCCTACCGACCCCAGCCTCAACCACAACTGCCCTCCTCGCACGCTCACGCCGAGGCAGAGCTCGTGCACTACCGTGGCCACCCCACCGGGATCGAATTCGCTCACCCGCCCACATGTTTGGGCGGAGCTCGCCCAAGCACGCCAAGCGGGGTGGGATTTGAGGCTGCCCGCCCCGCTAGAGTACTCATTGGCGATGGAAGAAGAGAAAGGCGTCACGAAGAAGAGAGGAGCACAGATGGAAGACATGTCGTTGGTTGGAGACAAGCACCAAAAATTAGTGGGTCGGCTCAGTGGGTATTTAGTATTTACACCAAACTTTATGTTTCGGGTAGTGGGTCATTGGGTTGATCCAATTAGATTTGCATGCCTAGATGTGATGTCGAAGCTAGGGAGGAAGAAGACATCATTTCGTTCATGTGTTGTACACTTGTACTCAGCCGGACCTATAGCTAGTCCATGTTTGTGTGGTCCATACATCTCTATATTTCTTAATACTCTAACATCAATTTACAGGGGCGTAAATGTGTGAGATATGGTGCAAGCTAAGTTGCGCATAGACTTGAATAAGACATACTAGCTAGTACTTCACTACTTGTTTAGAAGGAAACCGAAAATTTGTTGCGGAACCTAGATATTGATTCGAGTGAATGTACAGGCTCGCTCTGTAGCCTCCCAGAGTAAATACTAAGATCAGAATAATGTTCCCCTTGAATCTTAATGGATAAGTCCTAACTATCTACCTATGTTGGGCAAACATCTCTAAAGTATCACTCTGCTCAAATGTGAAGTCTCAGCATTGAACATTTAGAAGCATCTTTGATATATTTTTAGTTGCTTTATATATTATCTAACATTTAGGTATATGCATTTCCATTCATCGACAGGTGTTATTGCTGGCACCTCCGTATCGGGGGCAGGCGTAATCCTTGCCTTGTTCTTCCTCTGGTACAAGAAATATTACGGCATGCTGCCACGGCAAAATTGGTCAAGGAATGCTCCAAGGATTGAATCTTTCCTGCAAAAACAAGGAACATCACACCCTAAAAGGTACAGTTATCAAGATGTGAGAAGAATGACCAAATCTTTTGCTCACAAGCTTGGCCAAGGTGGATATGGAGCTGTCTACAGAGGCAACCTGGCTGATGGCCGTGAGATAGCTGTCAAGACACTGAAGGATACTGTCGATGTTTTACCACCGGCAACCCGCCACGGGAGTACCCGGGACGGTGATTTGTTCGGAGGGGTATCGGCGTTTGCAGGAACTCGATGGTAAACGCAGGGAGACAACAATTTATACTGGTTCGGTACGCCGGAAAATCACGGCGCCCTACGTCCAGTGTGGGGTGGATAGTATATTGCGCCCTGCGCTATTTGTTGTGGTTGTGAGTTCTGTCGGTTATGTCTGTCGCCCATGTGTGTGTGTTAGCTCCCGATCTAGGGACCACTGCCCTCCTTTATATAGTCTAGGAGAGGCGGGAGTCCTAGTCGGTTACAAAGTAGAGATCCTAGTAGGATTATGTGTAACTAGTTCTAGTAGGATTACATGTAGGGAATCCTAGTTGGACTAGGTCTTCTTCTCTCTTCTCTGTGGGAAACCCCATGGGTCCCGTATCGACAGATACCGAGGGTGATGGGGAGGACTTCATGAATGAAGTGGCTAGCATCAGCAGAACATCTCATGTCAACATTGTTACTCTCTTAGGATTTTGCCTGCAAGGGAGAAAAAGAGCTCTAATCTATGAGTACATGCCCAATGGTTTGCTTGAGAGATATACATTTGGAAGTATGTCTGCCGAAGGAGACAACAGTCTATGTTGGGATAAACCTTTTGAGATTGTTATCAGAATCGGGCGAGGTTTGGAGTATCTCCACAATGGCTGCAACACCCGCATTGTGCATTTTGACATCAAACCTCAAAATATCCTTTTGGATCAGAACTTCTGTCCAAAGATCTCAGATTTTGGGTTAGCAAAGTTGTGCCAACAAAAGCAGAGCAAAATCTCCATGGTCGGGATGAGAGGCACAATAGGCTACATAGCTCCTGAAGTGTTCAACAGAAGCTATGGAGCAGTGAGCAACAAGTCAGATGTGTATAGTTATGGTATGATGGTTCTCGAGATGGTCGGGGCAAGGAAACAAATTGATGTTGGCATAGACACTAGCAGCAACTATTTTCCACATTGGTTGTACGACAAATTGGATCAGTTCTGTGGCGCCACCATCTCTGAGATCGGAAGTGACACCAAAGAACTTGTGAGGAAGATGGCCATGTTGGCCTGTGGTGTATCCAGTTAAGACCTATAGATCGGCCATCCATGAGCAAAGTCCTTGAAATGTTGGAGAGCAACACTCTAGATTTGCAGTTGCCACCGAAGGCCTTCTGGACTGGCTAAATAGAGCAGCGTCCAACTTGTAAATTTTGCACTCTTTTTCATGATATAACGTTTTCTTTTAGTGAGTACCAAAATGGGTACTGATTCGAGTTCACTCTACGGCTCATTTTGCTCTTTTCAGAGAACAAAGTTGAAATCGGGGTATCAAATGTTGGTTGGTAAGCAAAAAGAATATTATTATCCAATTGTAAAGTCTCGGTAGTGATAAATAATTAATACAACCTGGCAGTCATAGGTATCACAGTTGGGTTGTATTACCAACCAATAGTGATCCCTCATGTAAGGAAAATGGACCCTTGGCCCATTTACTTTGGATTTTGGTGTTTGATGACCAACACAACCAAATTGGACTAATGAATTTGCAAGTGTTTGTTTTGTAGTCCAATAGGGTGCAAGACGTGACTTGGACGAAGGCGACGTGATGATCTGATGATCAACACCTCAAGCAAGACCTTAGAAGCACAAGAAAAGACCCAAGATGTCAAGCAAAATCCAAGCATGAAGATAGGAACCAAGCCGTGCGCAAGATCACGAAGAAACGAGCTCGCAGAGGTGACCGGACGCTGGAAGCGCGATCGGACGCTGGACCGGTGGCTCGGCAGACAGGCGGCCGGACGCAAGGACCGGACGCTGGCGGCAACCGACCGGACGCAGAAACACAGCGTCCGATCGAGTCTACAGAGGTTCCAGTAGCGTGAAATCTATGACCGACGCGTCCGATGGCGAAAGCGATCGACGCGGCAATCGTCCGATCGGTGGTTCGCGGCTTAACGGGTCGGGACGACCAGACGCGCGTCTGGTCGGACGATTCAGCGTCCGGTCGATGCGCATTTGCGGGAGTTCGACCCCAACGGCTACTTTCTCGATGGGGCTTATAAATACAACCCCAACCGCCATTTGAGAAGTGTGGAGCCGAGGAAACATACCAAGGGTGTTGATACACCATTTTAGTGATCTTCACTTGCTAAGTGCTTAGTGTTTCATCGGTGATTAGCGTAGGTGCTTTCTGCGGCGCTTAGGTTGATTAGACCACCGCTTATCGCTTGCTCTAGGTGTATGCCTAGTGTTTAGTGAGGTTTGCATACCTCTTACCACCCCGTGCTTGCGAGCACAAGAGTTGTACATCGGAGGGCTTGAAGTCTTGCGAGATCGCACCAACCGCGTTTATGGTGCGGCCGCCACCGCAGTCTGCGAAGGGAACAAGGCCCATGGCGTTTCTGCCAAAGCTTGATTGTGAAGACGGCGGGGAGCATCCGGAGAGGCTTGCGGAAGGCACATCGGAGACCCACTTGCGCGTGGGGAAGGCCCGAGGTCATCCACGGAGTTACCCGACCGGGAGCTTGACCCTTGCGAGGGATTCCTTGCGAGGGGCTCCAACGAGGACTAGGGGGAAGCTTGCGCGCTTCTCGATTCCTCGGTAAAAATACCGGAGTCGTCGACGGGAGTTTGCATATCTCTACCTTGCTCTTTAAGCTTCTGCATTTACATTGATCATATTATTATCATTTGCGGTAGAGATAGCAACACACTAGCAAAACCGTAGTTGAATATCTAGATAGATTATCTTTTGCATAGGTTTTGCTAGAGGTAGAAAAAGAGGCCATAGTTTAGAGTTAGATTTTTAAGTTGCCTAATTCACCCCCCCCCCCTCTTAGGCGTCCACGTGTCCTTCAATTGGTATCAGAGCCGGTTGGCTCATATTTGGACCTTTGGCTTAACCACCGTTGAGCCGACGCTATTGTAGAGTGGTTGGGATGGATACCGCTAGGCCTCCACAATTTGACGGCACTAACTTCCCATACTATAAAGCTAGAATGGCTTGCCATCTTGAGGCGGTTGATTTGGGTGTATGGAGAGTCACTCGTGACGGGATGAAACCCATCAAGAATCCCGAAAAACCCACAAAGAGTGATGAAAAAGAAATGCATTTTAATGCTAGAGCTAAGAATTGCTTGTTTGAATCATTTAGCATGGATGTGTTTAACCAAGTGTTCACCTTAAATACGGCACATGAAATTTGGTTAAAACTTCAAGAGCTCCATGACGGTACAAGTAATGTCCGTGAGTAAAAACATTGTCTAGCTAAGCAAAATTATGATTCCTTTGCTATGAATGATGATGAGCTTGTTCGTGATATGTATTCTCGATTGAATCTAATTATCAATGAGCTCCATTCAATAGGATTATTAAAGCTAGATGATGCGGGCATCGTGAGGAAGATCATCTCCGTTCTACCACAAAAGAAATATGCAAGCATCATCACCATCCTTCACAACATAGAGAACTTGAGCACCATGACCCCGGGCATTGTCATTGGCAAGCTAGTGGCATTTGAAATGTCATGTAAGATGGGTCAAGGAGAAGCATATTCATCAAGCAAAGGCAAAGCTCTCGCTTGTAGCGAAAAGAAAAAGATGAAGGGCAAAAAAGTTGAGTCAAGCTCAAGCTCAAGCTCCTCAAGTGAAGAAGAAGAAGATGATGAGGATGATGATGATGAACAAGAATCAAGTGATGATGATCAATCTTCCTCCTCCACCTCCGACCTTGATGAAGAATCAATCAAATTAATCAACAAGGTGGAGAAGATGATCCAAAGGCTCAATGTCAAGGGTGTGCCCATCCAAATTCAAGATCTCATTTTCACCAATCAAAGAAATGAGCAAAGAAAGAAAGGATGCTACGGATGCGGCGAGATGGGGCACTTTGTGGAAGTTTGTCCAAACAAGCCCACACCCAAGACAAAGAAGAAGGCGTGCAAAAACAAAGACCTCACAACAATAAGGTCATGGGATGATTCTTCAAGTGAAGAAGAAAACCATCACAAGAGGCGAGGTCACAAGCGCTCATCATCAAGCTCTTCTCGTGTGTGCCTTATGGCACGAGGTAACAAAAGCTCATCCTCTAGTGAGAGTGATAGTGATGATGATTTGCCTTCTTACAATACAATTGTGCAACAAAATCTTAAATATGCTAAAGTTTGCACTAGTCAACAAAAGAAGCTCAAAACTTTAAAAGAAGAACTAGGTAGTTCACAAGAAGCATACAAGAATTTGCTTGAACAATATGAAAACTTTGCAAATCTCAATGTTGAACTATCTACTAAAATTGAGCAACTTGAGGCTAGTGCAACAACAAGGGCATGCACAATTAATGATAAGCAACTTGAAAAAAAAATGAAAAATTAAAAGAAAAGTTAGCTAGCTCACAAAATGATTATCAAAGTTTGCTTGCTAAAATGGAAGTCATGTGCAAACATTGTGATGAGCTAACAAATCAAGTTGCTAATCTTGAGGCCGTAAAAAATACCCCCACCAAGGCATCTAAAAGAAATGACATAATTAAAAAGGATGCATCTACCTCTTGCAATGATTTATGTTTAGACTCACCTTTGTGCAACCAAGCTTGTGTTAAGAAAGTGATTGTAGATACATGCACACAAGAGGTTGCAAAAGAGAATGAGCAACTCAAGCAAGAAGTAGCTCGCCTCACCAAGGACTTGACTCAAATGAAAGGCAAGGCGAAGCAAACCCAACTTTATCAAGATAACACCGTCAAGGGAGTGAAGAAGCTTGATGAAGGACAAACCGTGGTTTGCTACGTGTGCCACAAAGAAGGCCACAAGTCCTATGAGTGCAAGGTGAAGAATGGGGGAGGAGCAAAGAAGAAGGAGAAAAAGCAAACAAGCAAGCTCTCCAACACCTACACCAACAAGGTGGACAAGAAGGCCTCCACACCTTATCTCTTGAAGAAGAAGAAAAATGACAAGGTGGTGGTCATCAAGGTGAACAAGCAAGCAAACAATGGGGTCAAACGCTTTTGGGTGCCAAAGAAAATCATTTCCAACATGAAGAGCACCAAGAAGGTTTAGATCCCGAAAGAGAAGTAAGAAGTCCGTCGGTCTTCGGGGAATTTGGAGTCTTGGCAAAGTATGGGTGCATTTCATGGGGTGCATCATGTTGGACAAAGTCATTGCCAAGTGGGTTAGTGGATACTATGGACCTAAATTCCCCTTCCCATGTTAGGTAACTAGATGTTATTACTTTTTAATTGGTACATCTTTCAATTAGATTTTCCTACAATTGGTATCTTTAAACATCTAGTTACTCCTCATGCCTAGGGTTGCATTTGCATGCTTATATCTTTTGTCATGCATACACTAGGTATTTCATATGGTAGGCTTGCTCGGTCTCATTTGTAACCCTTGGAGCAAATCTACATGGTTTAAAATTGCTTAGGAGCATGTCACATAGCTTGTCTTACTATTGTTTATCTAATATGTGCCAAAATCCAAATTGTAGATAATTTTCTCCCAAATATCATCTTTCAAGTGGTATTTTGACTCCAAAATCAATTGTGCATGAGTACTACAAGTATTCCATGTCTCCATGAACAAATTTAGGGGGAGGATCATCTACAAGATGGACGCTTTGAGACTAACACCTTTTTCAAGTTTATCATGTGTGTAGTAGTCTCATTGCAAGGAAAATGGAGTCCCCGAAGAGAAGCATCGTTCTTCAATTGGCATCATCATGTTGATTTTATTTTATATTTATATGCTTTCTCCATGCATTATATAGATTAAACTCTCTTGTGCAACAAATTGCTAATTATACATATGTTTTGCTTTCTACCATATGTATGCATATATTTAGGGGGAGCTTAGTCTATATAATGCGAGAGTCAAATTTTGTGATCCATTTCTCTCTATACACAAAGGATCATGAAATTTGACCCTCCCTTGTGCTACTAATGTCTTCCTTTTTAGTGTTTGATGCCAAAGGGGGAGAATTTGAACGACCAAAAGCAAGCATCAAGTTGATGTCTACAAGTGGTAATGGTCCGAGAAAGGGAGGAAAGTGAATTATGGATTAGTCTATGTAATGGGAGAATTTTTTAGAAAGATAGGCTCTAATCCATAATATCACATGAGGACATTTGCAAGGGCAAGACATGCTTTTGAGTAAAGTTTTAATTGGTATCTATCAATTAGTATCATATAACCTTGCCCTTTGCATTGCATCCTAGCAAGTAGATAATTTTTTAAATTTAAAATATTTATCATTTGCTTGCTTTGGTCATGTTGTCATCAATCACCAAAAAGGGGGAGATTGTAAGGAAAATAGACCCTTGGCCCATTTACTTTGGATTTTGGTGTTTGATGACCAACACAACCAAATTGGACTAATGAATTTGCAAGTGTTTGTTTTGTAGTCCAATAGGGTGCAAGACGTGACTTGACGAAGGCGCGCGTGATGATCGATGATCAACACCTCAAGCAAGACCTTAGAAGCACAAGAAAAGACCCAAGATGTCAAGCAAAGTCCAAGCATGAAGATAGGAACCAAGCCGTGCACAAGATCGCGAAGAAACGAGCTCGCAGAGGCTGACCGGACGCCGGACCGACGCTGGAAGCGCGACCGACGCCGGACCGGTGGCGTTGCGCAGACAAGCGACCGGACGTAAGGACCGGACGCTGGCGGCAGAACCGACCGGACGCAAAACGCAGCAGTCGTCGGATCGAGTCTGAAGAGAGGTTCAAGTCGTGAATCTGCGACCGACGCGCGTCCGGTGGCGAGCGACGAGACGCCGCGCGGCGTCCGATCGATAGTTCAGCGGCTACAACGGTCGGGACGACGGACGCGTCGGTCGAGATTTATTCGACGTCCGGTCGATAAGAGTAAATTTATGGGAGTTCGACCCCAACGGCTACTTTCTCGATGGGGCTTATAAATACAACCCCAACCGCCATTTGAGAAGTGTGGAGCCGAGGAAACATACCAAGAGTGTTGATACACCATTTTAGTGATCTTCACTTGCTAAGTGCTTAGTGTTTCATCAGGTGATTAGCGTAGGTGCTTTGCGAAGTGCTTAGGTTGATTAGACCACCGCTTATGCGCTTGCTCTAGGTGTATACCTAGTGTTTAGTGAGGTTTGCATACCTCTTACCACCCCGTGCTTGCGACCACAAGAGTTGTACATCGGAGGGGCTTGAAGTCTTGCGAGATCGCACCAACCGCGTTTGTGGTGCGGCCGCCACCGTGTACCGAAGGGAACAAGGCCCGCGACGTTTCGACCGAAAGCTTGATAGTAAAGACGGCGGGGAGCATCCGGGAGAGGCTTGCCGGAAGGCACATCGGAGACCCACTTGCGCGTGGGGAAGGCCCGAGGCTATCCACGGAGTTACCCGACCAGGAGCTTGACCCTTGCGAGGGATTCCTTGCGAGGGGCTCCAACGAGGACTAGGGGGAAGCTTGCGCGCTTCTCGATACCTCGGTAAAAATACCGGAGTCGTCGACGAAAGTTTACATATCTCTACCTTGCACTTTAAGCTTCCGCATTTACATTGATCATATTATTATCATTTGCGGTAGAGATAGCAACACACTAGCAAAACCGTAGTTGAATATCTAGATAGATTATCTTTTGCATAGGTTTTGCTAGAGGTAGAAAAAGAGGCCATAGTTTAGAGTTAGATTTTTAAGTTGCCTAATTCACCCCCCCCCCTCTTAGGCGTCCACGTGTCCTTCACCTCAGTCCCTCTCCTCCTCTCCTCGGCTTTTGGGGCGGGCGTGGGCAGGTGGCCTCGGCTAGTGCAAACCCGGCAGGCCCAATGCAGTATGCGGGCATGGTCGGGGCGGGCGCATCTCTCTCCGCTAGCAGAGAAACGACTTTTGATCCACTTTAAAATTTGGCTTTAGTCCCGGTATTTTTCGCGTCCGGGACTAGAGAAACCTTTAGTCACGGTTGTTAGCTCCAACTGGAATTAAAGTACCATGTCCAACGGCTACTGCGGCAGGCTTTTGCTGCAGGGGACCTTTAGTTCCGGTTGGAGCTACCAACCGGGACTAAAGGTTAACTTTTACTCTCGGTTGGTCTCTCCAACCGGGAGTAAAAGTCTACTCCCGGCTGGAGGCTCCGTCCGAAACTAGAAAGGGACCTTTAGTCCCGGTTGGTGTCTCCAACCGAGACTAAAGGTCCCCTCCTATATACCCCTTCTTCCTCCCCGAGCTCGAGCCACTTCGGCCTCAGTGTTCTTGCTTCATCGTCGGCCTCTCTTCTTCCTCATCGCCGGTAATCACAAGATTTCTTCGATTCCTCCATCGATTCTTTGGTTCTAAAGGTTACCAACTTTATACTCTCATGTTTCATCAGTAGCATATCTTATTTTGTGGACTAGATATATGTGGTTTTTTATTGTGGATTTTTTTTATTTGTAAGCCATTTAAGCTCAAAATCACTTTAAAGTTTGCATATTTGGATAAAGGAAGGTTAAAGTAGTTATTCAAAACTAGTATTCAGCTTTCATGTCTAGCATGCATAGCACACTTCATGGTTTAGAGATATAGAGAATTTTAGAGTTTTTTTAATTTTATTTGTTTATAAAATGAGAAATTTATATTATATTAAAAATGAGTATAGAGAGTAGATGACAACTGCTTCCGGGTCCTCGGCCTCTCATCGGGTTCCAAAGTGACTGAGGCCGGACCTCCCTCTCATTGCATATGGCAAGTGTGAAGAGAACATTGTGATGGAGTACCGGGTGAGGAAGGAGTGTCCCAACAAGGGCCATATCTTCTACAAGTGTCCGGATCGCAATGTGAGTTATTTTGTCGTATTTGATGATTATGGTTAATTTATACTTATTTTCATGATGATTGTGATTAAAGTTCTAATTTTTTGTTTTAATTTCAATGGGATGGCACTGGATGTTCAGGCTGATACTGGGAGAAAGAGTATGTTGAACACGTACAAAACTCTCTTGCATAGGCGGCTACGGCGGCTGATGAGGCAGTGATCCTACGAAATAAACCCATAGATGTTAAACAAACACATGATCTGTCTGTTTTAGTTGGGATTGGTCGCGAAATCCTTATACTGCTGAAGTGCATTCTAGCTTTAGTTTTTTTAGTGGTAGTTGGGATTGTCTACATTGTAGCGAGACTTTCATAAATTAATACCTTGTGTGGTGGCATGCATGTCGTATAATTAACTAATTATATTCTAGGTTTTAATATGGTATGTATGTCATGTAATGCAGGAGCCGGCATTGGATGTACAATGATGATCGCCGCTCCCGAGAGTTCATTGAGGGCGTGCATTCTTTCTTACATGTGGCCGAGGCAAACAAACGTGATGGTTTCATATGCTGCCCATGACCATATGGTTTCATTGAGGGCATGCATTCTTTCTTACGTGAGGGCATGCATTCATGTGCTGCCTCTCTCTCTCTCCACATCTCCTCCCTTGGTCTCACACCGACACGATCTTGTTAACATTGTGTGAGTCTAATTTATATCTCCCTTAGTTAGAAAACCAGATTTTTATACTCCTTCGACTCTTGAAACCATCCTAGTTAGAAAACTAGATTTTTAGATCCTTCAACTCTTGAAACCATCCTATTTACCCCCCGGAGTGATTTTAAAAGTGGTTTTGGTTGATGTGACGCCACATCAGCTACTAGGAAGGTAAATCTGACTTTCACAATAGTTCAAAGAGATCAATTAGACTTTATCAGAAATGTAGAAATAATTTTCTAGAATAAATATACATTTAAAAATACTAAAATCTTATTAGAAAATTTATAGAAGAAAATACGGAATCACTGTCATATTTTAATATAGACCATGATTTTAGAAAACACATGAAGTTCGATATCCTAATCCTATCCAAACCGCCTTCTTGATAGATCTTGTGCTCCTGTGCGTGCGCAGACCTATGACGGTGATGATGAACCGCGTCCATCCAGATGTCGCAATCTTTGGTTCAAGAGTATGAAAAGTCACACGCCGGCTACCACTAATAATAGTTAGTGCTATCCTAAACGGTAAATAGTCATTGATCTTTTATTTAGCGTTTAGGCTATTTAGACGGTGTTCAAACGGAGTTAAATAGCTTAAATGGTTTTGTATAATAACACTAAAATACTAGCAGGAACCCCGCACAGTCGCGCGGGCTAGCAAGCCGTAACACATGGAATATGATTTGAGTAAAACATCTGGCAAATTGAAGACACTGCAGGAGGAAAGCATAAGGCATAAGATAAATTTCAGTTATGAAACAGTAAGCACGTAAAAGGCAAATGGCAATAGGGGTGAAAAATCTATGAAACCTACAGGTCAATGCTCAGGCATCGACAAAATGCAAGTTTTTTGATTGACAATATACTTGAAAATCAAAAGAGATGCTTTGTTGTAGTTGGGTAAGCTCATATATGTAACTATTGTAGTCAAACTTTACTGAGCATGACCCAAACAACTAAGAATGACAAATGGATCATTGGTGGACGGTAAATGCGATGGTTGGGTGTACTTACCAAAATTATGTAAAGAACAGGATGATGGATCAGATTGCTCAAACAACTTCTATGCTGTACAGAACCGCTCACTTGCCTGGCAAGGGCTGTCAAGGGAATGCTTTCAGAAGTATGAGCAACAAATAATAAATGGACATCGGCACAAGTCACACTTGGTAACGTTTGATATGTAAAACAAATGATTAGGTAGGTAGGTAGCAAATGATCAGGTAAAAGTTACACGGGAAGAAGCTGTGCACTTTACTACATAGCTGATTTCCCTATCAACCAAAGAAAAAGATTAGCACACACATTGCCTAAACATTCTGAAGACATTTATATATGCATAGCAGCAAATTCCATTTTACTAGGGATTAACTAATAAAGCAATCATGGTAAATGTAATGCAGCGGAGATCGAAGAAGAAAGTGTTAATGTCAGGAATATATGTACACATCTCGAAGAAGATACAAAACTCATATGCCTACACGAAAGAAAAGGAACTGAATGTTCCTATTGGAAGAAGAGATGTACTGACAAACACCAGCATATATATATATGAAATGAGCACCCAGGTGGCCAAAGGCTCAAAGATTGATCAAATACAATATAGTTCATGTTTGTAGGATTGAATAGCTTTCACAAACCATTTTTTTGTTTGGTAATACATACCAGTGGTCAAACATAGCTGAAACATCCCACTGGAAGATGACAAAAAGAATAGGCAGTCTAATGGCATGAGAACGTATAAAGTCTGCATTTTTTATGGGCAAACCCCACGGGATTGGCAATCTATGTGTATGTGCGAGATGCAGGTCATTTGAGCAAGAGATGATTCTGTGAGTGTAGAAGCAAACAGAAAGTAAAGCATGTGAATACGTACACATACATTGTTGAAAAGAATTAGGCAACGGTTTTTTCATGAGGTAAAAGTACTAAGCTCAAATGGGCATTAAATATATTGAAAGTAATAATCAGATCGTAAATTGTGTTAAGTATGTTTAAATAAAAGGAGACGGCTATGAGTTTGGTTTTCGTACCGAGGGGAGGTATTTTCAATGAGCGCACATAACCCTGCAGGTGATGTTTTGCACCCCTGCCTAAAAAAACATGTAAAGAAATAAAATCAGGTTAAATGTTAGGAGCACATGAACCTAATCATCGCTGTCAATTGCCCCTTGCAGATAATCATCGCTGTCAATTGCACCTTGTAGATAATTTGCTTATCTAAGTTGGCTCCTAGCTGTAGAGAAGGGTAAAAATCCTTGAAATATTTGGGAACTAAAAAAATAATGCATAAACACGGCAGCTGAGAGGTGTAGATTTGACTTCATTAGCGCGGTGCTGATCTAATTTTGATGAGGATGCATACACAGGCAAACTGAAGATTAGCGTGGTGCTGTTCTAATTTTGATGAGGATGCATATACAGGCAAATTGAAAGCGATGTACAGGGGAGGAACGTATAGAAGCAGTGCACAGGGGAGGGAAAATAATGAAAAAAAAACTCAGTCACCTATAAATCAAGGAAGTCAACCTGAAATCAGTCTTGAAATGTATCAAATTGAAGAACACACCTAGCATGCACCTTGTTGAAGGCACCATGTGGTCAGAACCCTAACCCGAGGAGAGGAAGGCAAAGAGTCTGGTAAAAGGAAAACAACAACTAAATAACAAAGAAATCAGGAATCGAGGAGGATATCGATTGAGAAGCCGTCGAGGAGACGATCTGGAGAGGCGAAGCAGCGGCTCCGGCAAAGGGAAGGGGCGGCGCTGGAGAGGGCGGAGCGCCGTTGCTGGCGATGGGGAGGGGTGGCGTTGTGGAGGGCGGAGCAGCGGCGCCGATGTTAGAGAGCGGCGGCGCTGGGACAGCAGAGCGATGGTGCCGGCGCTGGGAGAGACGGCGCGGCGACGCGGAGGAAGAAGCGGAGGTGAAGCGAGCAGGCCGGAGCCGTGAAGGCTATTTTTTGCGGCCTGTTGCCTTGCGTTTGGGGAATACCTCGTGTGCCATTAAAAAAAATAGCAATACCATGTGTTCTTCTTAAAAAAAAAAGTTTAACGATCTTCAACGTGACTGCTCTAACTTTTTTATGCTTTTCTTGCCACTACTGTTAGCTTGCCACTACCGTTAGCTTGAACCCTAACGCCGTCGAACTGCATGTGTAAAAAATCAAAAATACCCTTATATCTAAATATGTTATTAAATTTTTTTGACCACCTTGACGACTTCAAATGAAAAAACTCAAAACTAGAAAGTTGTAGATCTCGTCGATATCTATAATTTTCATATAAAAATTATTTTCATTTAATTGCACAAAAAAGATATGATTTTTCTAAGATATATTAATCATATCAAATCATATTTTTTACGGAATTAAATAAAAATAATTTTTATATAAAAATTATAGATCTCGACGAGATCTACAACTTTCTAATTTTGAGTTTTTCATTTGAAGTCTTTAAGATGCTCAAAAAAATTAATAACATATTTAAACATAAGAATATTTTTAACTTTTCACACCTGCAGTTTAACGGTGTTAGAGTCCAAACTGACGGCAGTGGCATGTAGGGCACAAAAAAGTTAGAACGATAACGCTGAAGACCGTTGAACTTTTCTAGAGACACATAAGGCATTGCGATCTTTTTAATGACACACAAGGAATTCCCTCCTTACGCCGATGGCCACAAATGGGCGATGACGTGGACAAAGGAGGGGGTAGTAAATGGTATACACAAATAAGGGTATATACGGTAGATTAGCGCTAAGCTATATATCAGTATCTAGTTGTCTCCCTTTAAATTTGTCTTGCTCTATCAAAGTTCTTTTTGAATAATTACAGATTGAACTTGAAATAAGGAATGATCAAGTGTTCAAATTAGAACAAAATTCTTTTTTTTAAATATGTCCATCATACATTACAACAAAATAAAAAAAAACTCCTCTTTGTAGAAAGAAAACCAATGCATTGGAAGAGTATTGAACCACCAAGTGGCGCGGAACAGCTTGGGTGAAAGGTCTTAAATGGCCAGAGGGGGTGAATAGCTTATAAAAAATTTCTACAACAACACTAACACAAATGGTTAGAACACTAAATAGCGAAGCGAGTGTTGCACTAGTACTGCTAGGGTTGCAAGCCGCCTAACCACAATTCTAGTATTCTATGATATCTATGTATCATACAAAGCCTAAGTCACTACTTTACACCTAGTGGGCAAACTAGAGAGCTAATTACAACTAATTAACCAATATAAGATGGGGATCCACAAGCTACGAGCTATCCACTAAAGATGTCTTTCGTGATCTCCCAAGGGGAAGGCATAAGAACCCCTCACAATCACCACGATCGGAGCCAAAAACAATCACCTTTCTCCGCTCGACGATCCTCGCTGCACCAAGTTGTCTAGGTGGCGGCAACCACCAAGAGTAACAAGCGAATCCGGCAGTGAAACACAATCACCAAGTGTCTCTAGATGCAATCACTCAAAGTAATACACTTGGATGCTCTCCAATCTCACCAAATGATGAATCAATCAAGTAAGATGAGTGAGAGAGGAATGGCTAGGCTCACTAGGATGTATTCTCAATAGAAATACCAAGAGAGTGAGCCCAAGCTGGCCAAACGGGTTTTATAGTCCTGAAAGGTCCTTGTTTGGTTTTGATAATTGAGTGACAACCTTAGGTGGACTAATATGTGTTTGAGTGAAATACACATGTGATTAGTCCACAAGTACATGTGTGTGAGCAACATATGACATAGGTGAAATGGCTTGGACTTGTTGCAAAGCTTACACATGTGATGATGAAGGAGCTCATTGCACATGAGACATAACATTGAGTCATGTGACTAAGGTGGAGAAGATCAAGACAAGACTTGGCTTGATGGACCAATTACAAGTGTGAAGGGCAAGTTGGAGGCTATGGAGCGATGGACCATGTGGCGGTGAAGCTTGACCAAGACCTGACGCCGATGGACGAAGACAACGGTGAAGAGCAAGTGAAGCCAAGACCGATGAATCAATACGGTCACATGATGATATAAAGTGGATCATATCATTTGTGATTAGTTGGTGCATGTGTTGCATCAACATCGGAGAAGATGAAATAGAATGCGTAAGGCAAAGGTATATTTATAGGGCATTTCATTTCACCGGTCATAGATGTATAGAGAAGTTTATGACCAGGTTTAGGATAGATGGTCGAACTATCAAGAGGGACAAACTTGTTTGCATATCAGTCATCTAGTGCCACTCGAGTGATCTAACTATGCATCATTGCTATGATCGAGTGGCGTGGCAAGTTGAGTGCTAATCCTTTGGAAAAATATTTGTGAAAAGCTAACACACGTGAACAAGGTAGTGATCACTTGGTGGTGTTAGCACATTTGCAATGGAGATGAAGTTGGTAAAGAAGTGAAGACGAAACCAGGCTCAGGGTGCTGCCTAGGTGGCACCGCCACCCTTGTGACGGTGCACCGCCACCCCTATGGAGGTGACCAGCTGGGAGGCCGAGAGCAGCGGTTGCTCTGGGGGCACCGCCACCCCTTGTCCGGTGGCACCGCCACCCCTAGGACGGTGCCCACCTGGATGTGCCCGAGGAGAGCTAGTGCTGGGGCTGGCACCGGAAGTGGCGGTGTGCATCGCCATAGGCGCGACGGTGCACCACCGCCGGCACCGTCAGTGGCAGTGTGCACCGTCTTGTGCACGACGGTGCACCGCTGGGTGCTATCCGATGCCACCGTCGTGTTTTTCCCGAGAGCAGGAAAAGGAAAGGGGGCACCACCATGCCATGTCCGGTGCACAGTCCCTTTATCCAGAGAGGGGGTGTTTTGGGGGTTAGCCTGGGTGGTCACCGCCACCCCTAGAGCGGTGCCACCGTCATCCATGTCCGGTGACCAACGGCTAGTTTCTAGCCATTGGAATTCGACCGTTGGAAGGGGCACCGCCGCGTCCGATGCCAGGCACCGCCGTGTCCGGTGCCCTCACAAAAACCAGTAGCTTTGCTCTAACGGCTCTATTTGGCTTGGGGGCTATAAATAGAGGTGGAGCTCAGGCTTGGGCTAGTTGCTGAGCACCCTTAGGCCTTGGTGGCTTGTGTAGGTGTGCCTAGAAACCCTCTAACTCACTTGTGCTTGATAGTGATCATCCGATCGAGTGAGTAAGCGATTCTAATGCTATTGCATTATGAGATTGTATTGAGTGGCACTAGGTGATCGAGTTGTAAGTCGGTGGTGCTTGTTACTCTTGGAGGTTGCCACCTCTTAGACGGCTTGGTGGCTTGTGACTCTGTTGAAGCACGCGAGAAGATTGTGCGGTGCTTCGGAGGAGGATTTGTGAGAGGGATTGTGCTCACCCCACGGGGATCGCGAAGAGCAACTCTAGTAGAGTGAGACACGAAGGGCGACAAGTGGTCCGACCAGGTCAATTGCTAGAGCTTGTGGTAAGCACTCCATGTGGCAGAGTGTGACTTGCGGGTCACCAATAGCAAGAGGACCGGCGACAACCTTGGAGCTTGTCTCAACGGGGACTAGCGTGTTAGCAAGCACGTAAACCTCGGGATAAAAATCATCGTGTCATCCTTATCTTCCCGTTGGTTTGCATCCTCGTTACGCAAGCTTGTATTTACTTTCACATACATTGTGCTTGTGTAGTTGCTCTTGTGATTAGTTGGCTTATGTAGCTTACTAGTTACCTTCTTGCTTGTATAGCATAGAAGTAGCTCCCTTGCGTGACTAATTCGGTTTGAGTAGCATTGTTAGTCACATTGCTTCGTTTGTGTAGCTAAGTAATTTATGCTCTCTAATTTGGCATTAGTTGCCTTATTATTGAGCATTGCTAGTGAGCTTAGGAGCTTTGTGCTTTTGCTACTAGCATGTGTAGGAGCTCCCCGATGCTTGAAGTACTAGTGGTATAGGTTTGTATGACATTGCTCCTAGAATTGGTTAGGTGAGCTCTATTTAGCCTGGCACCTTTGTTGCTTAATTAGGATCTTTATAAGGTGCTTGAGAACTTAGATAGAAGGGTATAGTCTTGGCTAGGCCGATAGTTTTAATTCCGCACTTATATCGGTTAGCCGGCGTGATTAAGTTTTAGAAAGGACTATTCACCCCCCTCTAGTCCATCATCTCGACCCTACACGTGGTATCGGAGCTAGGTCTCTCATTTGTGGTCTTGACCAACCCGAGAGGATAGCGACTTATGGGCTAGATGTTGATTGTCCACAGATTTTTTATGGCACACACTTTGCATGGTGAAAAAATTAGATGATATAGAATTTTAAGTTTATTTGTCCTCAAATGTGGTGGATGGTAGATGAGGCTTTTCTCATATGTTGGATGAAAAGAATCTAACTCAAACACAAGAGAAATGCCTAGATCTCGACATCCAAGCTACTAACATCATGTATAGATCTTTGGATGATTGCATATTTGGTGAGATCATAAACATGAAGACCGCCCATACGATTTGGATTCATCTCAATGAGAAGTATGGGACGGTCTTCGATGATGATGATGAGCCCAAGGAGGAGGCACATGAGGATGTTGAGCATAGCCACAATTTGGTGATTGTGAAAGATTGCTCCACCTCATGGTCAAGTGATGATGATGATCATACCACAAGATCACTTGACAAGATTGATGATGATGCCACAAGTGATGCCAATGATGATGCTACTCCATGCACACTTGATGGTGATGATGATGGATCATGCTCGGGCTATGAGAGTGATGTATCTATAAGCTCATCAACTATATCACATTGCTTCATGTCACAAGGTAACACCAAGGTATCTAATGCAAATGTAACTGATCTTGATTCATATGAGGAGCTTCTAAATAGATATGGTTGCATGATCAAAGCTTTAGAAAAAGAGATGGCTAAAACCGAGAAATTAAAAATTGAAACCTCTTTTCTAAAGAATACATGTGAACAACAAAAGTATCTACTTTATGTTACTACTTGTTCACATGAGGAGCTAAAATTGGCTCATGAGGAACTTAGTGTTGCTCATGATAACTTGGTACAAGACCATGCTTTTCTCACTAAAAAGCTTTCCAATAAAAAGATTAAAACTAGTGAGAGCTCATCACATGTGTCAATTGATCAATGACATATTATTGATAACCCTTATGATGTATGCAAAAAGCATGTATCCACCTCTTGTGATGATTTATTAGCTATGCCATGTTCTTCACATATAGATGCTTGTTCTACTTCTATGTCTTGTGAGACTAACATTTTAAAGGAGAACATTGAGCTCAAAAGTAAAGTGAAGAATTTAAGCAACAAATTAGAGAGGTGCTACAACTTCAAAGTCACCTTTGACACATGATAAAGACTCAGAAGCTACATGACATGAGTGGCATTGGCTTCAACAAGAGCAAGATCAAAGGTAAGAGATGGGGTAAGAGAAGATATAAAAGAGAGATGAAAAAGCAACAACAAGAGATGCTCTCTCATTTCATGTGCTTCAAGTGCCATGAAGTGGGACATCTTTTAAATGGGTGCCCTAATGAAGAAAAGTTCAAGTTGAAGAAAGAAGAAGAGAGGCTAAAGCATGTCAAGTGCTTCAAGTGCTGCACATGGGGCCATCTCACCTCTATGGGCCCAACCAAGCAAGTGGTGAAACAACAAGTGAAGCCTCAACCAAAGACACAAGATGAGCAAGAAAAGACACCTCAAGAGCAAATCAAGATCAACCATGAAGATGGTGGTGACTTGATGATGAAGAAGAAAAAACAAGAAGGGGTGGAAGAGCAAGGCATCCAATGCATATTCAAGATGCCAAGATGATGAGCAAGAATAAAGATGAGAAGAAGGTGTATGCTCACATCAAGTGCTTTAAGTGTGAAGACATGGGACACTTTGCCTCGAGGTGTCCTACCAAGCTTGAGAAGAAGGCTCAAACAACTCATGAGAGGCAAGGCAATGAGAAGCACCACATGAGCAAGAAAGAGAAGGCTCAATCAAAGAGAAAGTGCTACTCATGCCGAAAAAGGGGACACATGGCACATTTATGTCCCCTAGGTAACTCTCCTAAGCCTATTTCAATTGATGATGATTCAATACTTAGGAAGGATGGCAATGGTATCTCATTAGTTGCAATTGCAAAACATCCCACTATTCATACTAAGGCAATGCCCAAGTATGTTGCTTCTAACTTAAAAGGACCCAAACTTGTTTGGGTACCATCAAAACATGGATGAATGTATGTAGGTACCATGGTATTGGAGGCTTGATTCAATAGGTTTCTTATTGTTCATCATATGTTGATTCAAGTATCGAAGTTTAATGCAATCCTATCCCAATGCCAAGTCAAGAATTAGTGAAGTCCAAATGCGCTACAACATACAAGTACAACATTAATATTGTGGATGATTTATTGATATATTTGATAGCTTGCAAAGATATGAATTGAAGCTTACTAATTGGATGATCATGAGCTAACTAAGGTATATCTCTTGTTGATTATTTCATTTGGGTGCATATGAGTTGGTTGAATTAGAAATATATGCATATGTTGCTTGCTATAAGATGATTGAATGGATAAATGCTTAGTAATCAAGTTTAGATTGATTTATGTTGGATAAATTTATAAGATGACCTTTATTAAGTAGATTGAATGAATTTATGTCTTCTGAAAGTATTCAAACAAGTTATTTTTAAGTTTGATTCAATTTGAAAAAGTGTAGCTCAATTGGTTGAAATCTGTCTAAAATTAAAAAACTGAGCTAGCTGAGATCAAGTCTAAATTTGAGTGAACCAATCTAATTGTATTGGCTTGAAATTTGGTATGCATGCTCTAGAATTATGGTATAAGATTCTGTACAAATTTCATGAGAATTGGATAAGAGATGCTTCGGTTTTGGAGTAGATCTTGTTAGCTATAGTGCAGCAGTTTTCAGCATATAGCAGTGGTGGAAGAATTGAAATCTGGTAGCAATCTAGAAGTGAAATGAAGCCCAAATTTTTACAACTGCTAGATAACTTAGTGAAGCACATCTCCACCAAATTTCGTGACATTTGGGTCTGTACATTGGGAGATATGTATTTTTCTTTAAAGGGTACAGAATCTGCCAGAAAAGTGACAATTATTGGATTCATCAAGAGTCACTTTGATTGAAAGGTCCTCAAGTTGGAATCATGTTTATAAGTGATTGAGGCACCTAAGTTTGGTTTTGAGATGATCTAGAAGCATGACAAAAAAAGAGTACAAGACCATTTGATTGTGAAGTGTACTTGGCACACATTTAGTACTCAAATGGAAGATCAAGACCAAGCTCAAGATAAAGATGAAGTTTAAGTTCTAATAACAATTGAAAATCATTTGGTAGAAAGAAAAGGACTTAAACAAATAGAAAGAAAAGGACTTAAAAAAGGTTTCATAATTACTCATCAAGTTTAGTCTATCACTTGGATCAATCAAATAAGGTCAATTCAAGTGAGTATCTAGAATGGTTCTTTGGAGAGAGATCACTTCTCCCTAGTGTGTGGCTTACCGCCTATGTGTAGGTAAACCAAGTGTGGTACTTGAAAGGCTAATATGAAAGTGGTGATCCGAGAAACATTTGAGATGCTTAGTTGAGACAATCAAAAGGGTTGATCAAGAAAAGCAAGCAACACCCAAAAGGGAGATAGTCATGATATTTCAAGTAGTATTTTCACATTGATGCTCTCATGCAAGCATTGATCAAGAAAAGAAGCAAGCCAATCACAACAAGACAGTGCACTTGATCATTAGTGGTTTCAATTCATATGGGTGAAGAATGTACTTCATATTGATGATTGGTCTTTACCATGCTAATAATTGGACTTCGCATTGCTATTGGAGTAATGAATTGGAATCTATATGACTATTCTCTACTCCAATATAGCAAATGTATCAGTGTAATGTGCATGATCATTTTATCCCTTACTAGTATGCGGTTAGTGCATATAGTATATGCTCATTAGGATCATGCATGACAAATGAAAATATTTGAAATTCATAGCCTACCACTATTGCTTAATGATTAATTGATCTAGTAGTTAGTGTATGAGTTTGTTTATGAGCTAGTGAACCCAAGTACTTGATTTATTTTGGATTGCTAATAAGTAACAAGTACAACATTGGCAAGATAACCCTTAAAAGAGATGTGAAGAAGCTTGTTATTGGATCAAACCGGACTTGGAAGCTTAGGCAAATCAATTTAGTTCAAGTGAACTTATAAACTCATGATAGCAACAAGAGTACGAGCACAAGACAACAATGCAAATGGATATCTAGTTTGATTATTTCAAGTGGTATCTAGACTCAATTGATTTATCAAGCGGTGTTCACAAGTGGTGTCTAGATCAACAAACAAGTGATATCCTACAAGTGGTACTCATAAAGATAGAAAATGTTAAAGAAATGGTTTTTATTGATAAATCCATCAAGTGGTTCCATGCTAGTAAATTCTTTCATGTGGTATCAAATTTCTACACGTGATATCAATCATACAAGATGGTGGTTCCACAAGAGATCCTCAACTTTAAGTGATAATCAAATGAAGATGCATCCCTCACATACAAGAGCTCAAGTTTAGCAAATGGATGACCCATGAATGACTTAGGGGGAGATGTCCCACCGAGTGGTATCAAGGTCAATGATCCTATGTGTGGTATCTCAAGAGCTATACAAGTGGTGTCATTTCAACACATGTAGTGGTGTCCATAAAAAATGTAAGATTCAAGCCTCAACCATCTACCCCAAAACAAGCCATCACTCGACTTGTACCGGAGTCCTATAGCATAGTAATCTACACGATCCTGTAATACTAGTAAGACTCATAGGATAAAGATATATATATATATATATATGCAAGTGGGTTTCATTCAACTCCTTAAAACTTTATGCACACATATAATTTAAACCGCAGAAAAGTAGGGGTTATGCACGGGGGCTTGTCTGGGTAAGATATATATTAAAAAGTTAGTATTTGCATCTTCAGATCATCCACCATCATCTGAATAGAAAGTCCATTGCATCATCTCCTGGAGAGAATACCATTACACCATCCTCGGATTCCCAATCATTCTTCAATTGATCCGTTGATCCATAATCGTACCCTTCACTTCATCTTCTTCAGACAGAGGAGCAGATGAGGTTCGGCCGGGCGCTGTAGGACGTCTCCACAGCGACATCGATGACGCGCGGCAACGCGGCTGCGGGGCACGGCGGCCAGCAAGGCAAGCTCCGGCATCGAGCAGGCATGGTGCGCTCACACGCGGGCTGAGGGACGCAGCGCGCGCGCACGAGGGATGCAGGGAGACGACGAGCGCGACCCAGGCGGGTAGGAGCGGGTCATGGAGGCGGCGTGGGGAAGTGCCAGCAACTCTAGCCGCAGTGGGGCAGCGCGGACGCTGGGGTGCCAAATGGGCACGGCACGACGGTGATGTGGCCGAGCAGGAGGTGGAGCGGTGAAGGAACAGCTGGACCGGCATGGCCGTGGGAAGGAAGAGCGCAGACGAGCCGGCTAGCGAGGCGCGGCTCCTCGGCGACGCGGGCTTGGCCGACGGTGGGCGCGAGCCGTGGCACGGCGGCGCATGACCACGGTGGGTACCCGGTGCACCACACAACAGCGGCGTCAGCAGTAGGTAGCAGAGAGAGAGAGAAGAGCAGAGCGTTGGTGCGGACATGAGGTGGCTGTGAGCAGCGCGCTCGAGATGCGGCAACGCGCGGCCATTGCGAGTGCAGCGGAGGGGGGGGACGGGCCTGGCGGGCGTCGACGACCGAGGTAGGTAGAGCAAATAAAAATGGTGCACGAGGAAAAGCGAGGAGGCAGCACTGTGGGCATGAGCATGGCATGCACCACGGAGATGAAAAAGGCTACAATCAAGACAAGCAAGGACAGACCGTAGAGGCAGGCAAGCAGAGACAGGTCTGGCATGACTTGACTTGGCTCGGAAAACACTCAAGACAGAGGCAGGTAGAGGCCACAGGAAAAACAAGGAGACACATGCGGGCTCGGTTACTTATTAAACACGACGGCAGGATGGCTTGGCCCAACGTGGCCGGCAGGGCATGCCGGTTGGCACGGACAAGACCGTGGCCGCAGAGACACGCAAGGCAGACAACGGCATTCATTGCAGCAGAGATGACGCGATGAAACGGGCCGTCGAACGGTGGCGCTTAGCGGGGTGTGGGCACGACAAGACCAGTGATGCAGGCAAAACGATGCGACGGGGATGTAGAGCCACAACGGGAACGAGACGGTGAATAATTGCCCTACAACGAGTACTCTATACGCCAGAAAAAATAAACGAAACTACTACGCTCTTTCTCTCGTCAGTTCATGTTTATCAAAATAAACCCATGAGTATATATATATATCGTTCTATTTATTAATGGATTTATTTTATTTATAAAAGTCGCTTTTTCATGCTTAATCTAATAGAACAAACCATTCGCTAGAATCGTCGTTCGACATTCCTAAATATTTCTACGCACGGCATGATTTAACTTGAGCATTTATTTGAGTCCACAAAACTAAGTCACATGCAGGATTCACTTCGCATCAAGTATATTTTAAATCAGAGATTCTAAGAACTCGTTTCAAAAATTTGTCTTAGGTCTAAATCGCGGTGCTAAACGAGTTTGTAACTACCAGGGGTGTTACAACCAACCCCCCTTAAAAAGAATCTTGTCCCGAGATTCAAAGCTAGAACTAGAAAAAGGGAAACGCGATTACATTCCGTAGATCAAGTATTCCACGAAAGATTACACGACTTGAATACTAAACCACATGGGGTCTAGGGATACATGGTTAAGAGCAACCTCATACAATAGAGACTTAATCCAAAAGTCAAGATAGACGAGGACAATGGAGAAACAACAAGATAATGATTATCCAAAACATGGCGTATGACCAACAAATCCAAAAACAGTCGATTGAGTAGTAAAACATCGTGAATCCTAAGACCGAACCAACCAACGGTAGACTTGAACTTCTTCGACGAACCAGATCCTTTCTTCTCCTCAGATTACACCATCACCTTAGACTGATGAACCTAGCTTCACAATGTCGACTAGATTTCATAGCTCTGCTCCGAAGGTGAGGGGAATAGGAATGAAGAAGGAGAAGAGCAAGGACCAAGGGTATTTTATAGCGGCGAATAGAGGTGGGGCGCAACACACCAGAAGTGGAGACGGCATGGATGAGGTACAAACACGGTTCATGTTGTGGAGATAAGGTCGGACATGGAGCGCTTCCTGCGCAAGCGGGCAGAAGATAAGGGAGAGGAGAGGAGAGGAGGTCCGCTCGATGAGGCAGGTGTGCGGGCGGCCATGTTCCCAAAAGGAGAAAAAGAGAGAGGGGAAGGGGGGTCTGGTACGAGGGACGAGGGTGCGGGGTAGAGAGCCGACCGGATGCTGGGGAAAAGGAAAAGTGCACAGTGCACAAGGACGACGAGTGCGGCACGATGTCGCGGCCACGCGAAAACGGGGTGCTAAAGGCCCGCTACAGACAGCGTTCGTAGGGCACGCAGCGAAGTGACCCAGCATGTGTAGCGCAGTCAACTAAACATAGGGCTTGGGACATGACATCCACTCAGACTTTTCCAAACACTCCCCACTACCCGCGGCTAACTTTCCTTACTACTCTTCTTTTCTTCCCTTCCTTGTCCGCAATACGCACCAACCTTCGTATGAACTGAGATTGCAACATACACGCTTCCTTCAAAACCATCTCCTCTTGTTTACCTTGAGAGAACCCTTCGGCATCAACCCGTTGTGGATTCCCTGTTTAAACACCTGAACATTTCTAAGGAAATTATTTGTAGCAAAAGTGGTATGGCGGTGTAACTTGGAAAAGGTACTTGGTTAACAACCTCGATACCAGCGCGTGCCGAGCAGCGTCACCATGTGGCAGCTGTTCCACAGGGAGCCCTCGGTTTTGTCGTGGCACCATAAGCTATTAACCAGGCAACTACTACCAACTTACACGCCATGAAGACGGTGGGTCATAGACCTCAGAATAAGGGGAGTATTACAAGGGAAGATTCAAACAACAAGGGTTCCCTTCACAACAAGGGATAAGGAATTCAAATCCAATGGTGGATTTGATTTAAAGGGATTCAAGTGTTCTACTAGGACATCCACAATTAGTCGATATAGTGTCCTATGTTATCCAATCACGGCTGGTCTGCTAGTATCTGAATGGCAACTTCTCTTGTAACTCACTTAATATTGCCCTTGAAAACTTTAAGTACGTTTAACGAAACTTAAGGTAGATGAACGCAATAAACACAACAAAATAAATAAAATGTGTATTCCAATGGTCTTATACGGGTACAACGTATAGGCATTTAGGCTCACATTCACGATACAGCATTCACCTTCCCTACTGGCGGACGATCTCAACAACTACGGACGACAACAACGGCAATAGTACAATACCGGTGGACAGCAACGAAAAGCACTACTACTACGGGTACAGCATCCCAAGGCAACTAATCTACTCTAGCCACGCATCTTCATTCCCGGGCTCGGTGGATTCTTCTACCGCCCAGGCTATGGATCTGCATCTTCTCGGGGCGATGGCTGAGTGAGAGGAATCAAGGGTTCTACTTCTATCACTTCTGAAGGTGGAGGTGCCGGTGGCACTACAACACTGGTTCTCCTTCTTTCTGGCGGGTAGATAGGGATCCCTTCCAAGATTGGGGCATCCTGCCTTTCAGCAGCCAACGTCCTCCGCTTGGCCCTAGTGACAAGATAGGCCTCACATAGCTGATGAACATGTCGGTCTTCAGCCTCCTTCAGAGCTTCTGACATGGCAGTCTCCCAGCTCTCAGCAGCTGCAGCACTGGCATGCGCTTCGGCGAGCTGCACCTGGAGCATCCGGGTGAAGATCTCGGCTTCCTTGGCTCGACGGAGGCAGCTCCTCGCCCAAGGCTTGTCGGTCATACTGCTCATCTAGAGCAAGCAGGTACGTGGTCAAGTACACCACGGTTGGACCGTCCTCTTGCGCATCCCGCCCTTGCAAGGCCTCCATGCGAGCCTTCCATGCCCGCCAATTCTTGTCCAAAGGTGGAAAGAACCTCATGGGGGTACGGGCAATGGGCTCTTCATAGATCTGGCAGAGGTACCGCAAGGCTTTGTGGGCCACAACCTGGTAGGTGTCAATGAAACTAAACCCGGTTGCGGTCACACTCTAGGCTTCATTGAGGTCAGGGAACTCTTCACTCTTCTCGATGTAGATGGTAACCTCACACCGATCAGTGCCATGCTTCTCATACTCACGGCCCTCATACTCGGGACGATCCTTGACTCTGAGCTTTTGTAGGGTGGCATGCAGGATTTTGGGAAAACCCTCAACGTTCAGGCAGTAACTACTAACCCAGGCTCCTGCCATTTCTGGCGGTGGTGGTGAGAAAGGCTGAGCGAAAAGCTGGCTCAAAGGAAAAGCTAAGCGAGCTAACGTGCGCCGAGTGGTGGTACCAATGGCTAAGTTAGGCTCTGCTTATAAAGGCGGAGCGTTCAGTGGTCCTAGCGTGGTCCACCAATGTTCCCGCGCGGGATCACTATGACGAATCGACCAAATTTCCGTGCGTTGGAGGCGAGCGATGTGCGATGCCATTACTGACTAGTAAGACTGTAGGGCAAGGGTCTGACAAGAGCGCAGGAAAGGAGTATGGGGAGATGTAGGTCATGAGTGGCGTGAACCACGGGCGAATGCAAAACACGAAGCCACAGTGTAGATCTAACTCTAGGACAGGAACGAGGCAGTCGTGCACAATACGACACGCATCACACCTATGGATGGCGTATCTGCAAGCAATATGGCACTATAATGCACAAACAGGATATGCATGAATGCACGTCCTATACGTCCTTCCACTGTTGCCAACATATAGGGCAACCGTTCTCAGATTTTTGGCACAACGTTCTCTCCCTGTAGCTAGTCGATACTATCGGACTATGCTCGAGTCAGTGTACCTACAGAAAACTTGATTAAGTCTACTTAAGTCAGCAGAGTGCCATCTATCCTAGACACATAACCATAGTAATAGGGCTACTTATATACTTCGCATATAAACGTCCTAACTTTTGAAAAGAATTTGTTGTCAAATTTTATTTTAGAAAAGGTTTTCAAGCCTTATTTCCTCATTTGCTCTCTGATACCACCTATGGCAGAACCGTCTAATCTAATGCCTCCTAGGAGTGCTCGTCTTCCATTAGACACTAAGCACCAAAGGAGAACACTAAATTACTCGGTCCCGTCGGGCACACCCCAGGGGAGAACCTGAAAATCCACATTTTTACCATCAAGATCACAAATGAGAGAATAAAGTTTACATAATTCTTAACAATTTCTTACATCACTTTTAATACAACATCAGAGTATAATATTTATTATTACAACAATGGAATGTAATCATATTATCAGACTAATGAACAATTTAATGTAACAGTGGAATATAAACATGTGATCAGGATTACAGCGGAACTAATTATCTATTCAGGCATATTGAAGCATTGATATGTAAACTTTGACAACAGATTATAAAACTTTCCTTTATAAAACATTTGGTGAGAGTTATAAATAAAAACTATGATCGCAGCGTAAAGGAATCCTCGCTGAGCCCACCAGGAGGTATCCACACACAAAGGTCAGCTCTAACATCCACCTGTCACCTGCAACAGGAGGAATAAAACCCCTGAGTACTCAATTGTACTCAGGAAGACTTACCCGACAAGAGGAAAGAAAAGACTCCAAGGGTATGCAAGGCTATCTGGCTTGTGGGTTTATTGCATTTGTAGGAAGCATTACTAAGCGTGTGTCCTTATATTTAATTTTTATTAATAACCACATTGGTTCATTAACTAACCATTCTATGTAAGCACATGTGCTACTTTCAAGCAGGTGGTAAGCAATCAGATTTCTTTTTTCCATCTTCCATCTTTCATCTCCAGTTCTTACTACGGTGCTAGGCACGAAACAAGCCATACCAGATCGCTCGGCGATTCACGAATCAATGCCCCCAGCTGGGTACCCCGAAAACACACGCCCCGCTTGTACCCAAGGCACAAGTAGGACCAACCCATTACCCTCCTGTCCTAGGTTCCTAGGTCCCCATCCAAACTGGGACTCCAAGCCCCCGCCCCTGAGTCCTGGACTCAGTGCGGTGCAAGGACCTCCTCCACCAAAAAGAAACCCTGACAGTCGGTCCAGAAAGAGCCGAAACCCACGACAAGAGAGCAACAAGTCTTCCAAGCGCCCATACCCAAGTATGTGCTCGGGATAATAAGTCTGTGACTTGCCTCGAGTCTTATGCAACGATCGGTCCTTAATCGACACATATAGGAAAAACAGTGTAACCGAGCTATGCCCCGCATCCATGGCGACACAACCTTTTACACCCACCAATACTCAAACCATATCCCTGCGCGGTCACTATTTTCCTTTTCCACTATTTATATTTTCCAAGTTATAATAATTCAGTAATATATTTCCTATCTCTCGTGAGTGACAGCCATCACTCGACTTGTACCGAAGTCCTATAGCATAGCAATCTACACGATCCTATAATACTAGTAAGACTCATACGATAAATATATATATACAAGTGGGTTTCATTCAACTCTTTAAAACTTAATGCACACATATAATTTAAACTGCAGAAAAGTAGAGGTTATGCACGGGGGCTTGCCTGGGTAAGATATATATTAAAAAGTTAGTATTTGCATCTTCAGATCATCCACCATCATCTGAATAGAAAGCCCATTGCATCATCTCCTAGAGAGAATACCATTACACCATCCTCGGATTTCCAATCATCCTTCAATTGATCCGTTGATCCACCATCGTACCCTTCACTTCATCTTCTTCAGACAGAGGAGCAGAGGAGGTTCGGTCGAGCGCTGTAGGACGTCTCCACGGCGACATCGGCGGCGCGTGGCAACGCGACTGCGGGGCACGGAGGCCGGCGAGGCAAGCTCCGACATCGGGCGGGCATGGCGTGCTCGCGCGCGAGCTGAGGGATGCGGCGCGCGCGCGAGGGATGCTGGGCGACGGCGACCGTGACCCAGGCGGGTAGGAGTGGGTCGTGGAGGCGGCATGGGGAAGTGCCAGCGGCTCCAGCCACAGTGGGGCAGTGCGGACTCCGGGGTGTCGAACGGGCACGACACGACGGTGCTGCAGCCGAGCAGGAGATGGAGCGGCGAAGGAATAGCTGGACCGGCGCGGCTATGGGAAGGAAGAGCACGGACGAGCCGGCTGGCGAGGCGCGGCTCCTCGGTGCCGTAGGCTTTGCCGACGGTGGGCACGAGCCACGGCGTGGCGGTGCATGACCACGACGGGTACCCGGCGCACCACACAACAGTGGCGTCGGCGGTAGGCAGCAGAGAGAGAGAAGAGCAGAGTGTTGGTGCGGACGTGAGGTGGCTGTGAGCAGCGCGCTCGAGATGCTGCAACGTGCGGCCATGGCGAGTGCAATGGGGGGGACAGGCCTGGCGGGCGCCGACGACCGAGGCAGGTAGATCGGAGAAAAATGGCGCAAGAGGAAAAGCAAGGAGGCAGCGTTGTGGGCACGAGCATGGCGTGCACCACGGAGATGAAAAAGGTTGCAGTCGAGACAAGCAAGGACATACTGTAGAGGCAGGCAAGCAGAGACAGGTCTGGCACGACTTGACTCGGCCCAGAAAACACTTAAGGCAGAGGCAGACAGAGGCCATAGGAAAAACAAGGAGACACGTGCGGGCTCGGTTACTTCTTAAACACGACGGTAGGACGGCCTGGCCCAACGTGGTCGGCAGGGCGTGCCGGTTGGCACGGACAAGACCACGGCCGCAGAGACACGCAAGGCAGACATCGGCATTCATTGCAACAGAGATGACGCGATGAAACGGGCCGTCGAACGGTGGCGCTTAGCGGGGTGTGGGCACGACAAGACCAGTGATGCAGGCAAAATGACGCGCCGGGGATGCAGAGCCACGACGGGAACGAGACGGTGAATAATTGCCCTACAACGAGTACGCTGTACGCCAGGAAAAATAAACGAAATTGTTGCGCTCTTTCTCTCGTCAGTTCATACTTATCAAAATAAATCCGTGAGTATATATATATCATTCTATTTATTAATGGATTTATTTTATTTATAAAAGTCATTTTTTCATGCTTAATCTAATAGAACAGACCATTCGCCAGAATCGTTGTTCGACATTCCTAAATATTTCTATGCACGGCGTGATTTAACTTGAGCGTTTATTCGAGTCCACAAAACTAAGTCACACAGGATTCACTTTGCATCAAGTATATTTAAAATTAGAGATTCCGAGAACTCGTTTCGAAAATTTGTCTTAGGTCTAAATCACGGTGTTAAACGAGCTCGTAACACCAGGGGTGTTACAAGTCCTGTCGCGCGCGTCCACTAGGGTCCGGTCAAGACCCCCGCGCTACGCCACCTTTGATCAATCAACTGGACTCCGCGCTGCGGGTCTGGTCATACTTCGTTGCAGGGTCCGGTCCTAAGACCGAGTGGCACCCTTCTCTGGAGTGGTGACCGGGCTCACCAACGCCGGGTACGGTCACACCAAACTTCTCCTTTTCAACTCCTTTCACTTCACCCTTACTTCTATATTGCCAACCACAATGTGTCTCACCAATGTGCACATGTGTTAGCATTTTTCAAAATATTTTCAAGGATGGTAGCACTCACTAGAATCTAAATGCACATGCAATGAGTTAGAACATCTAGTTGCACTTTGATAACCGTATTTTACGACCAGTTTCACCCATCTTAGTAGTACGGCTATATATCATAAACACACTCACACCCACTAGGTGCCTTGAGTGCCAAAACAAAATGCTCCTATCAATTATACCTTTGCCTTGAGCTATTTTATTTTTCTCTTTCTTCTTTTCCAAGTAAAGAGCAATTGATCATCATCTGATGTCCAACACCATCACTATGGACTTCATCTTTGCTCCACACTTGGCTTGGACCAACCTATCTCAATTCCACACTTATGGCATAGGGTTAGTCCAAATGGGTTTCATCAATTATCCAAAACCAAACTAGAGCTTTCATTGGGCCCACTTGCTATTATTGGTTGCGAATATGCATGGAAAATGGGTTGTCGTCATGGCAACGGGTCTAGCCAAGGCACGACTGATTCATCGGGTCGTGTCGTGGCCGCCTACAGTCTGCACCTATGGCCCAGGCAAGGCACTATAAGGCTTGGGGTGTGCCGAGCCGGCGCGCGGGCAGACCAAGGCTGCCCAGGCTCTATCGTATCTTTGTTCTTGTTTTCTAAATTAATCTAGGCCAATAGAATATTAGATGGCCATAACAACAATATAGTGTTGGCAGAATCCCGGTGAGAGATAGAGGCAGAGAGTAAGGCATTGTTTGGATGTTGTCGGATTTACCTCAATCCATATGTGTTGGGTGGACTGAGGTGGAATTTAGTTCAAGTTCTATTTCAATCCACCTCAACGCATGTGTTGATGTCAATTCGACTAATTCAAACAAGATCTAGCTTAACTATGATAAATAGAATATGACCTTAGCTGTAGATCTAGCGGTTACATCTTACTATAAACATGATGAATATACCCTAGAACTTTGAACTACTAGATCTAAAGGGAGAGAAGAAGATAAAAAAGGCTGACCGTCTATTGCCCTTGGAGGCCGCCATGAAGTCGGTGAAGCCGGAGGGCATCGATGTAGTGGTCGTAGGTGACACGGTCCGGTGGCGGTAGGTCGGCGAAGGCAGTGGAGTCTGGTGGCAGCGAGGCAGTGGAGCTTCTCGTCACTGGTTGCGTATCCTCTAGATCGGATTAGGAATTTCGATGGAAAACTTTAGCTCGATCAACCTCGTGAAAAGAGCTGTCAGCCTCCACCTTTCTTTATAGCGTAGTGTGATGGGGCCTACCAACCATATAAGGTTGGGCGTCCCCGATCAGGGCGTGAGGTCCAGGCCTGGAGAGATCACCATAACAGACAAATCATGCTCTTACTTCGTACAGTCTGTGGGTGGCCCGCCGTCCAGTACAGTGTTCAAAATCCGTGATCCACTCGAAGAAACAAAAGAGGAACCACCAACACCAATATCTTTGGGCAAAGGAAGAGCACTAGCCAATGGCCATCGCGCCCCACCATACGAGACGACCAAGAGGAGAGGAGAAAGAAAGAAAGAAACAAAATTAAAGCTACTACTAGCTAGTAGCAAACTAAAGGAGGTGGAGTGAACTGTGAAGCATTAGTATATATATACTCCTACCTGTGACGAGCATATCCATGGAAGATGCCGCCAGAGCAGATGCATCAGGCCATATCTTGGTTTCCTGCTAGCAGTAGCGCTAGCGCTCCGATCCCCATGTCTATCTCTGTCTCGTCCCCAAAATCTCCCAGCTATAAATTGAGGGCGCAGGATCAGTAGCTAGGCGGCATGATGAATGGGTCCCTGAGTTCTTATCGTATATACATGGAGGTAGCCGCCGCCACCGTGGTGTTCCCATGGCTCTAGAGCTCAAGCAGCAGCAGCAGGACCAGTGCTCTGGATCCACATGGTTGCCGTCGCCGTCGCCGTCAATGCATCGACCACGCCGAGCAGACCGAGGGAGCTGCTGTGGCGTCGCCGGTGCCACGCGTGATGCTGTCTTCCTGCTCCGCTCTTTGATTCTTCCCAGGAACCGGAACCGAAGCTAGCGAGCAGTGCGAGGTCGGCGAGCGAGGGCGTGAGCAGGCGGTGTTTGATCCTCTCGGCTCCTCCATTATCTGTAGGGCAAGTTGAATCCTTTGGCATGTACTACTGATGATGTAGACGATCGATCGATGATATCTAACTCTTCCAGCCTCTGATTCCTGAATCCTGATCCTACACACTGTGTGTTCTGGCTTCTGGACAGACGGCAGAACGAAAGACATGATGCACGGGTGCATTTTAGACGACGACATAAATCTTTGTAAAACTTCTCGGTGCCCTGACCGTTCATCAAGTGTTACTAGTCTGAATTAGTACTACATCCTTTACTTTACCGGTGAAGTATGAATTATATATCCAGCTTACAGAATCCAGTGATTTTCATATTCAGGTTCGGTCACGTAGGTCGTTTGCTTCTCATCCTAAAGAATGCCCCTGGTCAAGTACGGAGTACCCCCATGGGCGCAGCTCCTCAGGCCTTGTTTCTGCAAAATTTGGAAATTTGGCTACTGTAGCACTTTCGTTTTTATTTGACAATTAGTGTTCAATTATGGACTAATTAGGCTTAAAATGTTCGTCTCGCGATTTTCCACCAAACTGTGCAATTAGTTTTTTTCGTCTACATTTAATGCTCAACGCACGTATCACAAGATTCGATGTGATGGCTACTGTAGTACTTCTTTTGGAAAAAAAGTGCTACAGTAGCCATCACATCGAATCTTGTGATACGTGCTGAAAGCATCTAGGCCCCTAAGTGGATTTCGGTGATTAATGTCAATACAAGATTACTATGACTAACGTGTGTTTTGCAGAAGCAATTAAGTTAGGTCATGGTAATAGAGATCGATTGGGCAATTGAGGTTGTCATGCCCCTACGATGGAAATCGTTCCGGTTTTCAAAGGATGGACGACAAGGTTAAAGATAACTAGTTCTAAGTGTCAATTGAAGTTGGAGAGACACTTAGAGTAGTTTAGGACTTTGTTTTTTCCTTTGGCCGTACTATGAAGGGGGGTATGAACGGGTAGCTTGACCTAGTTGAGTCTAGTGAGTTAGGTGTGGTGCACACTTTTTAAAACTAACTCTAGGTAGCTCCTATGAATGCCTAAGATCTTTTGGAGCAAACTTCATTCACAAATGATCGAGAGTTGGAAGTGAATGGAGGTCAAAAATACCGGACCGGACAACGAGCTCGGTGCGGCCGGACGCTGCCGCGAGGTCCGGTCGAGTTCATTTGACCGAGGAGAACACGTTCTGAGGACCGGACCAAAGGGGCCAGCGTCCGGTTGACTCCGATAAGGGTCTAGACTTGAGAAGTGTGGCCGGACGCGTCCGGTCGGTGGGTGACGGACCACGAGTATCCAGCGTCCGGTCGTTTACAGTAAGCATCCAAGATCGACCAGACGTGTCCGGTCAGTGCTGACCGGACCCTGTCAGCGTCCGGTCATCACTTGGAAACTGTTGCGCGGGTTGAACTGACCGGAGCGTCCGGTCATCCCGCAGAAGCTCATAACGGTTCGTTTTTCAGGCTGCCTTATAAATAGTTGCTCCACTCGTGAGTGGAGTTACTTTTGCTCATTCCAACAGCTGAGAAACACGTTTGTGAGTGCCAAGAAGAGCAAGGTCCTAGTGAGGTGTTTGTGATTTGAGAATCCAAGAGTGAAACCTCATTAGTGAATCAAGAGTAGACAAGTGTGCATCCATCTTCTCATTAGGCTTCAAGTGGTTAAGTGAGAGTTCGTGCTTGTTACTCTTGGTGATCGCCATCACCTAGACGGCTTGGTGGTGATTGGGAGCTTGGTGATCACCGGCGGAGATTGTGGGTGACCCAACTCAAGTTGTGGCGGCTTTGGGTGATTCGCCATGACGGAGTGTCAAGAATCAACCCAGTGAGAGCACTTGATCCTTGCAGCGGATCAAGGGGAGCTACACCCTTGCGCGGATGCTCCAACGAGGACTAGTGGGGAGTGGCGACTCTCGATACCCTCGACAAAACATCGCCGCGCTCCTTTCTCTCTCTATTTACTTTGAGCACTTACTTTGTATATTTTACTTTGAGCAATTCAATACTTGTTTCACATCCATAGAATTGCTTGCTAGAGTAAGTTTGGAACATAGGTTGCGAGGTTGTTGTGCATTAGTTTGGTATAAACACTTTTCTAGGCACAAGGGGTTAATTGGGCTATCCAGAGGATTTGATTATTGCAAGAAAATTAAAAGAATTAGCCCAATTCACCCCCCTCTTGGGCATCTTGATCCTTTCAATTGGTATCGAGCCTCGTGCTCACGTTTTTAAGCCTAACCGCTTAGAGCAAGATGTCTCACGGGATGGACCTCCTCCTATCTTCAAGGGGATGATTTTCCATATTAGAAAATTAGCATGGAGGCTTACCTAGAAGCTCTAGATGTTGGAATTCTTAGAGCCGCCTCTCAAGGGTTCCCAACACCTAAGAATGCCGCACAACTCCAAGGCGATGTAGTAAACTATGAAAATGGAATGCAAAGGCTCATAAACACCATCTTTAGAGGCCTTTGCAAAGATGTGTTCAATCGTGTAAGGAACCACAAAAGACGCCCATGCTCTATGGTCTGACGTTTGTGCGCTCCATGAGGGAACCAAGAGTGAGCGTGAGGAACGCTATCATCTTGTGATTAAAAAGCTAAATTCTTTTGAGATGCTTCCCAAAGAAAGTGCTAATGAAATGTATTCTCGTTTAAATGTTCTTGTAGAGGAAGTCAATGGGCTTGGACTTACTCAAATGTCACCATCCAACGTTGTGAGAAAGATCTTGAGTGTCCTCCCCATTGACAAATATGGGCACATTGTGACCGTGCTACATCAAGGTGATCTTTCCGCCGCTACACCGACACAAATCTTGGAAAAGATCAATGCTCATGAGATGTACATGCACATCACGCCACAAGATGGATCAACCTCTACAAAGAAGAAAGAGAATGACTTAGCATTCAAAGCTAGCCAAGATAAGGGCAAGGCAAGACTTGAGTATGAGAGCTCAAGTGATGAAGATGATGAAGAAAGTCTTGCTCTCATGGTGAAAAAGACCGCCAAGATGCTAAAGAAGCTAAACAAGAGTGGCATCAAGTTTGACGGCAAGAAGAAGAAGTTCTTCACTAGCTCAAGAAGAAAGCCAATCTCCGAGATGAATTGCTACAATTGTGGCGAACTTGGCCACCTAGCTCATCAATGCACAAAGCCCAAGAAAGACAAGTTCAAGAACAAGGGCAAGAAAGATGATTCAAGTGATGAAGATGAAAAGAAAAAGAACAAGCCATACAAGAAGAGAGATGGCAAAAAGAGAGACTTCTACAAGAAGAAGAAGAGTGGCAAGACCTATATTGTCGGTGATTGGCTCACGGACATTGATTCATCAAGTGGTTCATCCGATGATGAGAGTGACAATGAGAAGGTGGCCGACATTGCTATTGATCTTGCATCCTCACCGCCACCATCGCCATCATCATCTACACACCTATGCCTTATGGCCAAGGGTGAACGCAAGGTAACCAAAAGTGATGATAGTAGTGATGATGAGCAAGCTAGTGATGATGATAGCGATAGCGATGATGATTCACCCACATATGATGATCTTGTCAAAATATTAAGAAAATACACTAAGATCATTAGAAAGAGTAGAGCTACAAATGAAAAACTTGATGCTAAAAATGATTCACTCTTAGCTAAGTGTGATACATTAGAAAAGACTAATAATGAGCTCAAAGAAACAAATGATTCTATATCATCCAAACTCAAGGAGCTCAAATCTTCTAAGAAAGAGCTTAAAGATAAACATGATAAACTTGAGTGGGTGCACAATGAGCTTATCACTAGTCACAACAAGCTAAAAGATGAATATACAGCTCTAAAGATCAATTATGATACCCTTGTTATTGCACAAGAATTCTTACCAAATGAGCCACTTGTTGCTACTAACCATGTTGTTAAGATTGATATAGCTACCTCATGTGATGATTTAATTGATGAGAGCATTGAGCATGGATCTAGTAGCAAAGGCAAGCAAGTGGTTGAGTGCAATGACTATGATGAGTATGTCAAGCTCAATGAAAGATCTTGAAGAGATGAAAAGTCACAACACCATTGTGATAGAAACTCTTGATCATGATGAAGGTTTGATCCTTGAGAATGAGAAGCTAAAAAGGGAAAATAAGAAACTCAAGGAAGAAAAGAACAATGATATTCTCAAGGAAGAGAACAAGAAGCTCAAAATGGAGAAAGAGCATCTCAAGGTGGGATTGAGCAAGTTTGCTAGAGGCAAGCATCTCCAAAGTGAGCTACTCATGAATACCGTCATGAAGATGGATAGAAGTGGCATTGGATATATGGCAATTGTAGAGAAGAAGAAGGCTCAAGCTCAACACCAACAATCAAAGCCAAAGCTAAAGCCAAAGAGATGTTTTGAGTGTGGACAAGAAGGCCACTTTGCTCATGAGTGTCAAACTCCACCACCACAACCCTTGCCCAAGCATGCTAGACCCTTTGCTTTCAATGCTCACTACATGCTTAGAAAAGATTCTAGTGGAAAGATGAAAGTCATGTTCTTAGGACCCCCCAACAAGAGTAGGCCTAAGAAGATTTGGGTGGCTAAGTCACTTGTTGAGAAGGTGAAGGGCCCTCAACAAGTTTGGATCCCTAAAGCTTGAATCTCTTGTGTATAGGTGAACTACAAGACCGGTGGAAGTCATTGGGTTATTGATAGTGGTTGCACTCAACATATGACCGATGATCCTCGTATGTTCACCTCACTAGATGAAGAGGTAGATGGACAAGAGAAAATAACATTTGGAGATAATTCAAAGGGCAAGGTTAAAGGATTGGGCAAAGTGGCAATATCAAATGATCATTCCATCTCCAATGTACTCTATGTTGCCTCATTGAGTTTCAACTTGCTATCCGTTGGGCAATTGTGTGATCTTGGCTTCCAATGCTTATTCACCGAGAAGGAAGTTGTTGTATCCAAAGTAGATGACAAACAAGTGATATTCAATGGATTTAGATACAACAATTTATATCTAGTTGACTTCACCTCCGAAGATGCAAACTTGAAGACTTGCCTATTCACCAAAACAACACTTGGGTGGCTATGACATAGAAGACTTGCTCATGTTGGGATGAGCTCACTCAAGAAGCTTATGAAGAATGATTTGGTGAGAGGGTTGAAGGATGTGAAGTTTGAGAAGGACAAGCTTTGTAGTGCATGTCAAGCCGGCAAGCAAGTTGCAAACACTCATCCAACCAAAGCTTTCATGTCAACCACAAGAGTGCTAGAACTCCTACACATGGATTTATTTGGACCAACAACATACAAGAGTTTGGGAGGAAATCTCTATTGTCTTATGATTGTGGATGACTACTCAAGGTATACATGGGTGTTCTTCCTTCATGACAAATCCGAAGTTGCATCTTGTTTCAAGAAGTTTGCCAAGAGAGCTCAAAATGAATTTGAAGTGAAGCTCAAGAAGATAAGAAGTGACAATGGCAAAGAATTTGACAACACAAACATAGAAGCTTATTGTGATGAAGTTGGAATCAAACATGAAGTCTCCGCAACCTATACTCCTCAACAAAATGGTGTAGTTGAGAGGAAGAACCGGACTTTGATCACTCTTGCAAGGACAATGCTAGATGAGTACAACACCCCCGAAGCTTTATGGGCGGAAGCAATCAACACCACATGTTATGCATCTAACCGCCTATTTCTTCAAAAGTTCCTTGTCAAGACACCGTATGAGTTGCTCAATGGGAAGAAGCCGGACATCTCCTTCTTTAGGGTGTTTGGTTGCAAGTGCTACATCTACAAAAAGCGGCAACACCTAGGGAAGTTTCAAAGACGTTGTGATATAGGTTTTCTTGTTGGTTACTCATTGAAGTCCAAAGCATATAGAGTATTTAATCATGCCACCGGCTTGGTTGAAGAAACATATGATGTGGAATTTGATGAATCTAACGGCTCCCAAGGAGCACATGAGAATCTTGATGATGTAGGTGATGAACCATTGAGGGAGGCTATGAAGAACATTCCGGTGGGAGACATCAAGCCAAAAGATGATGAAGATGATGTACAAGTAATTAACCAACCTTCTTCATCAAATGTACCACAAGATGGCGAAAAAGATGGGAGAGTGGAAAATGAAGATACTCATATCTCTCATGAGCAAATGGTGGTACAAGCACAAAATGTTGATGCTCCACAACCTCCTCCTCAAGTGGTCAATAGAAGAAACACACCTCTCCTACAAGATCATCCACAAGATCTCATCATAGGAAGTACATCAAAGGGTGTAATGACTCGATCTCAAAAACTTACTTCATTTATTGCTCATCACTCTTTTGTCTCTTGCTATGAGCCTACCAAGGTAGAAGAAGCTCTTAAAGATCCAGATTGGATCAATGCCATGCATGAAGAGTTGAACAACTTCACTCGCAATGAAGTTTGGAATCTTGAAGAGCGACCAAAAGGTGCAAGAGTCATTGGAACGAAGTGGGTGTTCCGCAACAAGCAAGATGATCAAGGTGTTGTTATGAGGAACAAGGCAAGACTAGTTGCAAAGGGGTTCTCTCAAGTTGAAGATTTAGATTTTGGAGAGACCTTTGCACCGGTTGCAAGATTAGAAGCCATCCGTATGCTTCTTGCATATGCATCACATCATGAAATGAAACTATATCAAATGGATGTGAAAAGTGTATTTTTAAATGGCTTTATAAATGAACTAGTCTATGTTGATCAACCTCCCGGGTTTGAAGACCCTAGATATCCTAATCATGTTTATAGGTTGTCCAAGACATTATATGGGCTTAAGCAAGCCCCAAGAGCTTGGTATGAGCGCCTTCGGGACTTCCTCATTGAGAAGGGCTTCACCATTGGGAAGGTTGACACCACACTATTCACCAAGAAGCTTGATGGGCATATCTTCATTTGTCAAGTATATGTTGATGATATCATCTTTGGATCATCAAATGAAGACTCATGCAAAGAATTTGGTGAATTGATGTCGAAGGAGTTCGAGATGTCAATGATTGGTGAGCTTACATTCTTTCTTGGTTTTCAAGTCAAGCAAATGAAAGAAGGCATCTTTATCTCTCAAGAGAAATACACAAAAGATCTTCTCAAGAGATTCAAGATGGATGAATGTAAGCCAATCAAGACACCAATGCCTACAAATGGACATCTCGACCTAGATGAGGGAGGTAACCCGGTTGATCAAACTCTCTACCGTTCTATGATTGGTAGCTTGTTATATTTAACCGCATCTAGGCCCGACATCATGTTTAGTGTGTGTATGTGTGCTAGATTTCAAGCTAGTACTAAGGAAACACATTTAATTGTCGTAAAAAGAATCCTTAGGTATCTTAAGCACTCACCAAGCATTGGTCTTTGGTATCCCAAAGGAGCTTTATTTGAATTAATTGGCTATTCCGATTCGGATTACGCCGGATGCAAAGTTGATAGAAAAAGCACATCCGGAGGGTGCCATTTGCTTGGTAGATCACTTGTGTCTTGGTCCTCCAAGAAACAAAATAGTGTGGCTTTGTCCACCGCCGAAGCGGAATACATTGCCGCGGGTGCTTGTTGTGCACAAATATTATACATGAAACAAACTTTGCTAGACTATGTAGTAGTTCTAGAGAAAGTACCTCTTTTGTACGACAATGAAAGTGCGGTAAAACTTGCAAATAATCTGGTTCAACACTCTCGCACCAAGCATATAGATATCCGCCATCACTTTCTAAGAGATCATGTGGCTAAAAATGATATATCACTAGAAGGTGTAAGATCCGAAGATCAATTAGCGGATATCTTCACAAAACCGCTAGATGAGGCTACATTTTGTAGATTGCGGAATGAGCTAAATGTACTTGATTTTAGTAACTTCACTAAAAATTGAGCTTGTGTTGTCCCTTGCATTCATTGTAATATACAACATGTTTAATTTGTGGCAATGCACATAGGGCTTGTCTAACATGGTTAAGATAACCGCCGAAAAGCGTGTGAAGAAGCTTAACCTTGGATCAAACTTGACAAGCAACTAGATTTACTTACAAGTATTGCATATGCATGAATGTTGTTTTGTCGTTTTGTTCTATTTGCCCTCTTGTTGCCTATTTTCTTAAAAAGAATTATAGCCTAAGGCAAAATATTTTGAAAAATATGAGGGTTTGAGAGAGGTCACTCACATCAGTCCCAATTGGTGTTTATTTGGATCTTTTTCAAGTTGGGACTTGATTGGGAACAGGCAGCGCGAAGGAAGGTTGGAGGTTTGCTGGAAAAGGTGCACCGGACGCTGCTGTCCAGCGTCCGGTCAGTTCACAGGAGGTGAACTGCTGTCGAAGGAGTGACCGAACGCTGCGTCTGTGCGTCCGGTCAGGAAGGATTCTGTGTCCGGTCGATCGAAGAGTGCACAAGTTGTTCTGACCAGACCCTGCCTGCGTCCGGTCATGGACCACCGGACGCGCGTCGATACCGTGATTCCAGAGGATTTGGACCTCTCTGAATCGACCGGACGCTGGTGGTAGTGTCCGTCGCTACCACCGGAGCGTCGGTCGCTACCACCGAAAGCGTCCGGTCGATGGATCTCGTCGCGACATCGAGGACTCTTTTGGTTTCCTTTTCATCGCGTTTTGGGGATTTTTAACCGCAATTGTATCTGTTCGTCCTCATCTTGCCTTACGCTTTGCCGCCCGAGCCGCCGCCTTTGCTCGCCGCCGCCATCTTCTTGCCGCCAGCAAGTGCGCGCCAGAGTGCTCTCCTCGCCATGCCGCCGCCATCTTCTTGAAAACCTCCCAGCAGCTCCCACGCCAAAGACGCCCACACCTCCCCTTGCCCGCTCTTGCCTCGCCTCCTTGCTAGCCGTGCGCCACCAGAGCTCGCCGCGCCACCGTGACTCCCCGCGCGCCACCGTGCCTTCGGTCTTCTAGGGTCATCAAGTTTCATCGTGCCCTAGTCCTACCTCCTACATCGTTGGTAAGACCAAATTTTTCAATCTCGATCTGTTGTGACCTAGATCAAGTTGCAGTCATTGATTCCCCATTGCATTACGGGTGTTTGACCTAACCCTAGCCAGGCTCCGAGTTCCTCGCTAGCAACAACTTATCTTTTCTCGGTTCGTCATGATCGTCGTAGAAAGCCATTCGATTCAATTTCGCATCTACATTGCTTTCTCTATTAGGGTTTCGCATCTATTAGCAATATGGTATTTATTTGTATATCCATCTATTCTATCATGCAAGAGTCGGTTCCGTTGTGGTTCTTGTGGCGGTTGGCGGTCATCTCGAGCCAAGCTCATGAGTAAGGATCGAGGCCAAGCCTCGAGAGGTTCAATTTGTCTGTTGATCCTCATCGGCGTCGATTCACCATCTTGTCGATTCAGATGGCCCGCACCAAGAATGTTGGTGGTGGCCTGTGATGATGATGATCGAGGCCCCCGCCTCGCTAGCCACCGGGATCGAAGGCAAAGTCAACCAAGCGGTGACATCCAAGAAGCGGAAGTACCCGACGCAGAGAGGCGAGAGAGCAAAGAAATTGTTGTAGAGGCCGAGAGCGTCTTAGAGAGGTGGTGCCCATGAGCCGGAGTTGTCATTGCAGATCGGCCAGCCCACACCAAAGATTCAGAGCTGCGCTTGAGGAGGTTGAGCGTCGTCACGGTAGTCCAAATTGGGGCCCATCACGTTTGCGCAGGACGACGGGTTGCCATTGAGGAGGGTCCGCCAAGACAAGAGCGCAGCCCCACAAGCGAGCCTCAACGCACCCGGTGAGGCCGAGGAGACAGAGTCGACACCCGGCTTAGCCCGCTCTGGACGGACCCGTGTACCGGGCCTCACCAGGCCGGCCGACACACACAATGGAGGGGATCACGTCCTCCACCTAGACCACAGGATCCACCTCTAGTGGTTCACCTTGACTTGAGGGCCGCTACCGCCAGGCAGGTTCAGCAGCTGCGTTTTGTTGAGTTTGAGGTTTGGTTTCCTCTAAGGAGGGATGAGAGAGCAGCTGAGGGTTTCTACACACCACTGCAGGAGGATTTCTACAATGCTTATCTCAACAGTGGGGCAGTGTTCAGATCTCAGAGAGTTTGTCAGATAGAGTCCATTGTGGCAGCAGCCGGAGAGAGCATTCGGCCATACTTGTCATATTTGCTAGGACTGACAGATTTGATTGGACGGACGGGGATATATGTACCATCTTGGGTTCGTTAGTTTTATGCTTCACTCTTCATCGATCCACATCACATGTTTATTCACTTTGCTTTCAGAGGAAAAGACTACAGAGTGACGAGTGGCAGGGTCAGAGAGATACTGAGGCTACAGGAGCAGCCTGTCAGGATACATGAGATCTGTTATGGACAGCAGGAGCCTCCCAGGCGTCCACATGGAGGGTTGGTGCCTCCTACAGATTTAGTGCGACATTGCTTCAAGGAGCCTTTTGGAGAGGGGTCGAGCGGAACCCCAAAGGACTTGACTCCTCAAATGAGAGTGCTAGAGGCCATTATCGGGAGGACACTTTGCTTCCTGTGTTGGGATATAGAGAGGGTCTGACTCGCTTACAGCTCTGGCTTCTTAATGCTATGATGCAGCAGACAGTATTTAATATCTGGGATCTCCTTCTTTCAGAGATGGAGGATACTATAGCTGAGGGATTCAAGGGTCGTAGGCAGCTTCCCTATGCTCACTAGATCACGTTCCTTATCCACAGAATAGTGCTTGATAAGCCCCCTGGTATGATGGATGAGTATACAGGTACCACCACAGAGTTCCCGACTTACAACCTCACACACGAGGATCAGACACACCACTCCTGAGGCACCTAGACAGCCTAGCCGTTGTCCCGACGTGCCAGAGTCCACAGCTCAGCAGGATGAGATCATTAGAGGGATTGCAGCCACTGAGGAGGAGGAGCTAGAGGCACAAAGAAGAGGTGAGCGAGTATGCGATGGCAGCTCGGCGATGACTATCTGCCTATTCCTCGAGATGCCTCCACGCAGAACATGATGCACGAGGCCCAGAGCTCCAGATTCTGCCACACACTCATGATGCAGACCCGCTCTTATTGCTATTCTTGAGCGGATGCAGCAGACTCAGGATAGACAGGCATAGGAGACAGCTGCTACTTTTGCCTAGTTTCAGACTCGATAGGACGAGTTCCAGAGGCAAAGAAGAAGAAATGCCATGCAGCGGCGGCAGAGATGCATGCATCAACAGAGATACTCTTGCAAAGAAGAAATTATGGGTTTCATGCAAAGACGTAGTGATGACTCTTGGGGCCCCACAGCCCATAGACTTCGCCCGGCTTGCACACGACCTCCTACCACTTCGACGACTCAAAGAAGATAGCCCAAGGGCTCCAGAGTCGTGGGCGACCTCCAGCTCGGTTTGCTTCACCGTCTATATAGGTGTCCCATGGTTAGCCTCACCCGTGATAGCCCCAGATTCACTCCACTTCGAGACGGGCTTCACACCGAGCGCGCCTCCTCGCTATTCATGCCCGACGACACGTCGGTCTCCGAGTCTTGGAGCATCCTTCACGAAGTTGACGGCATGCCTACTCTCCTCATATGCATTCTCGCGGTCCGTCTCACAAGAGACCCAACAGTAAATTCTCTCGAGGCTCCCCTCATCATGCCGCCTCGTCGATCCCACGACAGACATACTACAAACACACCGGCTCCAGCTGAGACCCAGATCGCTCGCTTGGCGACACTTCTGTCATAGAGGGTCGGTCGATTCGAGCTCGGGTCGATGATGATGGTGCCTGTTCCAGCTTGCCCCTCGTTCTTGGCCTTGACTGTCTCACTGCAGCCTCGCCGTCCGACCCCTAGGTTTTGGTGTTTGACGCCAAAGGGGGAGAGGGTGTTCGAGTATGTAGTCTCAGGGGGAGCTACATTTAGTGGGAGCTAGTTATATAGTATTAGCTTATTATATACATTTATAGTTTAATTTGTGTGATACACTATTACTTATGCATTCGTGTGTTTACTTTAATGCATACTATTATATATATGTGTTAGTGCTATCTACGTGATTGTGATATTTGACAGGTGTGATTTCTACTTTGCATTATCTATATGTCATATCACTTGTGTTATGCTCATTTGTTTTTGCTTCCGCGTTTATACTTCGAAGCAAATGAGCTTTGTTACGTGTACTCATGCTTAATTCATATCCTTTGAGTACACTGTGTTGGCTTGGGTCATATAAGCTTGCCTAACTCTTTTGTTCTTAACGACAAAAGCTTATATGAACCAAGCCCTTCAAAAACCTCTCTCTTTAACATACTCGAGGTGGTATTGTCATCAATCACCAAAAATGGGGAGATTGAAAGCATCTAGGCCCCTAAGTGGATTTCGGTGATTAATGTCAATACAAGATTACTATGACTAACGTGTGTTTTGCAGAAGCAATTAAGTTAGGTCATGGTAATGGAGATCGATTGGGCAATTGAGGTTGTCATGCCCCTACGATGGAAATCGTTCCGGTTTTCAAAGGATGGACGACAAGGTTAAGGATAACTAGTTCTAAGTGTCAATTGAAGTTGGAGAGACACTTAGTGTAGTTTAGGACTTTGTTTTTTCCTTTGGCCGTACTATGAAGGGGGGTATGAACGGGTAGCTTGACCTAGTTGAGTCTAGTGAGTTAGGTGTGGTGCACACTTGTTAAAACTAGCTCTAGGTAGCTCCTATGAATGCCTAAGATCTTTTGGAGCAAACTTCATTCACAAATGATCGAGAGTTGGAAGTGAATGGAGGGTCAAATACTGACCGGACGCTGGCTTCGGTGCGACCGGACGCTGGCCGCAGGGTCCGGTCAGTTCATTTGACTGAGGAGAACACGTCTGGAGTGACCGGACGCTGGGGGCCAACGTCCGGTCGACTCCAGTAAGGGTCCAGACTTGAGAAAGTGTGACCGAACGCGTCCGGTCAGTGGTGACCGGACCCTGAGTATCCAGCGTCCGGTCGTTTACAGTAAGCATCCAAGATCGACCGGACGCGTCCGGTCAGTGCTGACCGGATCCTGTCAGCGTCCGATCATCACTTGGAAACTGTTGCACGGGTTGAACTGACCGGAGCGTCCGGTCAATATGATCGGAGCGTCCGGTCATCCCGCAGAAGCTCATAACGGTTCATTTTTCAGGCTGCCTTATAAATAGTTGCTCCACTCGTGAGTGGAGTTACTTTTGCTCATTCCAACAGCTGAGAAACACGTTTGTGAGTGACAAGAAGAGCAAGGTCCTAGTGAGGTGTTTGTGATTTGAGAATCCAAGAGTGAAACCTCATTAGTGAATCAAGAGTAGACAAGTGTGCATCCATCTTCTCATTAGGTTTCGCGTGGTCAAGTGAGAGTTCGTGCTTGTTACTCTTGGTGATCGCCATCACCTAGACGGCTTGGTGGTGATTGGGAGCTTGGTGATCACCCGGCGGAGATTGTGGGTGACCCAACTCAAGTTGTGAGCGGCTTTGGGTGATTCGCCGCGACGGAGTGTCGAAGAATCAACCCGTAGAGAGCACTTGATCCTTGCGCGGATCAAGGGGGAGCTACACCCTTGCGCGGGTGCTCCAACGAGGACTAGTGGGGAGTGGCGACTCTCCGATACCTCGGTAAAACATCGCCGCGTTCCTTTCTCTCTCTATTTACTTTGAGCACTTACTTTGTGTATTTACTTTGAGCAATTCAATACTTGTTTCACATCCATAGAATTGCTTGCTAGAGTAAGTTTGGAACATAGGTTGCGAGGTTGTTGTGCATTAGTTTGGTATAAACACTTTTCTAGGCACAAGGGGTTAATTGGGCTATCCGTAGGATTTGATTATTGCAAGAAAATTGAAAGAATTAGCCCAATTCACCCTCCCTCTTGGGCATCTTGATCCTTTCACGTGCGTTGAGCATTAAATGTAGATGAAAAAAAACTAATTGCACAGTTTGTTAGAAAATCGTGAGACGAATGGTTTTGAATCTAATTAGTCCATGATTGAACACTAATAACTAAATAAAAACAAAAATGCTACGTTAGCCAAACATTCGCGGAGCTAATCTCCTCGATCAATGACAGCGGTCACCATGCATCGTAACAAGTACTCCTGTCGTCGATCTGTCTAGGCCCTGTATAGTTCCACCAAATTCCCAATTTTGGCACTATGCAAAAAGAAGATTCCCCGTTACATCAAACTTACGGTACATGCATGAAGTACTAAATGTTGACGAAATCAAAAACTAATTGCACAGTTTGGTTGTATTTTACGAGACGAACGTTTTGATTCTAATTAGTCAATGTTTGAACGATTAGCTACAGTACCTCCCTGAATTTGACGGCGCCGAATCGGACACCAAACTAAACGTGGCCCTAGTCTGAAACTCTCTGAATCCTCCTGCTCGTGACCTGTCAGGTTTATGGCCTGTGGGAGCAGCTCGGCTCGTTTTCAGTGCCCAAGTTTAGGCCAAGCAGCAGTTAATGCACTGCATGATGAGATGAGCCCGGAGAGAGACGGTTATAACCGACAAAACGAACTGGCACAAGAACCGCGCCCATCCGTTGCCGTTGGCCGTCAGATCAGAACAGACGGTTAGGTGGTATTCGGTTGTCCCTCCTAAATTTTAGCCGTTGTCTCATCAAATATTTAAACATATGTATGGAGTATTAAATATAGATTAATTATGAAACTAATTACATAGTTTGCGATTAATTTACGAGACGAATCTTTTAAGCCTAATTAGTCCATGATTTAACAACATTGTGCTACAGTAAACATGTGCTAACGACGGGTTAATTAGACTTAAAAATTTCGTCTCACGGAGTACTAACGGTTTACGTAATTTATTTATTTTATTAATATCCGAACACCTCATACAATATCCTTCCAACATACCTCTTAAAAATTTAGTCATCGAATCCTAGCACCACCTTACTCCTGCCCGCCAGAATCTTTGACCTGCCATGCACAGCACTCCTACAGCTAGCGGGTGCATGCAGTAGTCCGGCCGCCACAATCTTTCTTTGCAGGGAGGACACGTACACCATCCTATAACAAGAGGTGTCAAATCATATCAGGAAGCTGCTCAGAGACAAATCCAAGCCCTTGTTTAGTTGTAGGAATTTGGATTTTGGGGCTACTATAGCATGTTCGTTTTTATTTGACAAATAGTGTTCAAACATGGACTAATTAGGCTCAAAACGTTTGTCTCGTAATTTTCCATCAAACTGTGCAATTAGTTTATCTTTTCGTCTACATTTAATGCTCCATACACGGACCGCAAACATTCGATGTGACAGGTACTGTAGCAATTTTTTGGAAATTGGGGTGGAACTAAACACGCCGCAAATCTGGCAAGAAACTGAAAAACTTCCCTAGTATATTGAGGGCTTGTTTAGATTGCAAATTTTTTACAATCTGAACACTATAGCATGTTTTATTTGTATTAGACAAACTTTGTCCGATCATAGACTAAGTAGGCTCAAAAGATTCGTCTCGTGATTTACAACCAAACTGTGTAATTAGTTATTTTTTTACCTACATTTAATGCTCCATGCATGTGTCCAAAAATTGATATGATGGAAAGAGAATGAAAAAACTTGGAATTTTGAGGCAATCTAAACAAGGCCTAATTTGACTTTTTGTTTAATTCATCCCCTAAAGTTTAGTCCATATCACATCAATATTTAGACACATGCATGGAGTATTAAATATAGACTTAAAAAATAAACTAATTGCACAGATTGCGACTACTTTGTGAGACAATTTTTTTAAATCTGATTAGTCCATGATTTGACAACATTGTGCTACAGTACACACGAGCTAATGACGGATTAATTAGGATTAATAAATTCATCTCGCAGATTATCGAGGACTTCTATAATTTGTTTTATTATTACACTCCGATGTGACACCCTCATGTGATATCCGACGTGACACCCCTATACTTTAGCCCCTAAATTTAAACACCACGTATTCTACTTTTGCATTTGTGCATCCTCGCTAGTAGTGGAGTTGCGGCTACACCAGTTTTTATTGTTCCATCGTTAGAAAAACATTCCAACTATGAAATTAAATAAAAATAGCATCCTTGCCCTCCAACCGTTGTACTTAATTGCCCTTCTGACTTTGTAACCTCCACTGGGTCCAAACACACACACACGCACAATGTTATTGCAATAATGTTGCTTATTGCTTATTACCATAATCATCCAATCAATTAAAAATAAGGATGTACTAGTAGATGGAAATATACAGCCCGTTCGTCTGGAAATTTACGATCGTAAATTTCCAGCCGGAACAGTATTTTTTTCTCACACAAATCAATCAGCAGTATTTCTCCACGAACCAACAACGAAGAAGCCCACTTGCCGAACAGGCCGATATTCAATATCCTTTGATGCACCAGGACACTACTGTCCATAGAGGATCAAGAGGTTTAATGCAAACTCATCTCTCTCTCTCTCTCTCTCTTTTTACTCCCACCGTGTATTCAGCACCAGTGTGTGTGTAGGCTCAAGCCAAATACAGTAACAGATAAATAAACAAGCAGGCAATGGTAACAAATGCAAATTTGGTACAACTTCTCAACCATTGAGGGAGCACACTGTCCAGGTCAATATCATGCTGCCCAAGTAAGAAATTCAGCACAAAAATCGTATCATACATAGTCATTAGTCACTTTTTTAGGCATACGGAGTAGTCCATTAGTCACCTGACAGCACATTCCAAATGTACTCCTACACAAAATTCCAATTCCGAGCCATTCCAGCAATGTCCACAGAAGATCACACAGCCACTGAACCAATGCGTAAATTCACGAAACCATGAGGATTTCCATGCAAATGACCCTCTAGCGTCTCCATTCTCCGTGTCTCTTCTTTTAACATAAAAACCCATCACCTCCTACTAATTTACGATTCTCGCCTCGTTCTCGTTCCCCTTCCCCTTCCCCTTCCCCGTCTTCTTCTTCCCAAAAAACCCGACGAGGAAATAAAAGAGAGCGAGGCACGGAAATCTCCATTCCCAAAGACGGATTAGGGCTTGACCACCCACGCCCGGAGCCCGCCGCAGCCCGTCTCCGGCGGCGATACGGCGCCGCGCGGGCCCGGCCGACCTAGATCTGCAGCGGACGCATGAGGGAGCCCCGAATCGGCCAGATCTAGAAGCTCCCTGACCCCTTCCTCCCGCAGGGACCCCCGGGCCTGCCGCCATGCAGCCCAGCGGGGGGCCCTCTGGGAGCTCCAGGGGCTCGCCGGCGTCGTCGCCGCACCCGGACCAGCAGCAGCAGCCGCCGACCCCGGCGTCCGCGCAGCAGCTAGGGTTTAGAGGCCAGGTAGGCCTTGCCTTGTCTGTCCCACACCGCGGCTCTGGGTTCTGCCGTTCTGGATTCGAATTTATTTTGGTGGTGGTGGTGTGCTTTTTTTTCTTTCACTTGGGGCCAACGCGATTGGTGGGAAACCGTGCGCGCCTTGGGATTCGCGAAAAAGGCGGCGTGTTTACGTGGACTTCCGCTAACGGTAGTCTTCTCCCTCCAGTGGAGGGACGGAGGGAGGAGTGTCAGTGCCTTTGGTTGTCTTGTCTTTGCTCCCCTGCTGTTCTTCGCCTGGTCGGAATTTCATTAATTTAGTATCGCACATGTGTTGTGTGTGGTGCGCGAGATTTCGTCTTGCCCCGGTTTCAATTCGGCGTTGTTGTCTGACCCTGATAGGGTCTCAATTTGGTTTTTCGTTTTTCTCAAGAGTGATTTGGATTTGGATAAGCTCTGTTCTTTAGGATGACCGTTGCGGATTTTTGCTTTGCTTTTAGAAAATCCGACCCCTTCAATCGTTTCGTTTTATCGGCTTGCAGTCGATATGCCCCTCTAGTGTGGGTTTTGTTGTTTCTGGTTCTGGTGATGGTGAGGTTCTAGACTTCTGATGAACGGATCACCTTCTGCTGCAGGGAATGATGCATCACCATGAACAGCAGCAAGCCTTCCCATCTGGTGCGCCCCATGCCATGATGGGGCCAGGGGGCGTGAGCTTCCCTCAGTCGTCCGGTCCAGTGTCACCGTTCCAGGGTCAGAGGAACCTGCCAATGTCAGGTGCACCGCAGGGCATGGTTGGAGGTCAGGTGCACAACCAGGTTGCAATGCAGCAACAGTTCCTGAAGCTTGCGATGCAGCAGCAGCAGCAGAAGGCGGCCCAGGGGATGCTCCTCCAGCAGCAGCAGGCCAAGATGAATATGGTGGGTTCATCCTCAAGAGACCAGGACATGCTTAACAACCCTGCCAAGATGCAGGAGCTTATGGCCCTTCAACAGGCCCAGGCCCAGATGTATAAGCGGCTGTGTGAGCAGAAAGAGCAGGGGCAGTCAAGCAGTAGTGAGCAAAGAAGTGGTGATATGAGGCCTCCTATGCCTCCTCAAGGAGTCCCTGGACAACATTTGCCGCCAATGGGTATGATCAGGCCCATGCAGCCAATGCAAGGCCAGGTGGGCATGGGCAGCGCTGGTGGCGGCCTGATAACACCAGCGCAGTTTCAAGCCTGGGCAAAAGAGCACAACTTTGACCTGTCCAATCCTGCAAACATGAGTGCAATTTCTCAACTCCTGCCGATCTGGCAGAACAACAGGATGGCAGCCATGCAGAAGCAGAACGAGGCAAACATGGCTGCGCAGCAGCAAGCAATGCCCTCTCAGGTGAACAGTGATACCCCAGGGCATGGTAATGCTCCAAGCCAGGGTGCCCTACTGAAGCCCCGGCAACCCCTTCCTCCGAGCTCAGTTTCTGGTGGGGAAGAGGCTAAGGTGGTGAATTCGAGCAACTTGCAGTTGCAACAGCAGTTATCTGTGCACAACAGGGATGGTTCAAATGAAAGGGCTGTGAGGTCACCTATGACAGGGGGCAATGGTGCACAAACGATGCATATCCCCCAAAGTTCTGGGCATGTGAGTAAGGTTCCTGAGCAATCCAATCCAAAAAATGTGCGTGCAAATTCAGACGCAATGCAGATGCAGCATGTCAGACAGATGCAACAGCTTAACCAGGCTGCTGCCCCCACATCTACCCCTGGTGAAGCAGGAGGATCACAGGTCTCAACTCCAAGTGCTCGGCCACAAACAGGGCAAACGGGTTTCACCAAAAATCAACTTCATGTACTCAAGGCTCAGATATTAGCTTTCCGGCGTTTAAAGGTATAAGAAAGACAAACCTTAAAGTCTTTTTGTTTTCTTTCAAGAGACTAAATCCGTAATTTTAGGTTCAAGCTGATCAATCTAATGTTGATGTGTCCTTTTTCCTCCTTTGGTTGCATATCTTGGTATCAGCGTGGTGATCGACTCCCGCCTGAAGTTCTTGAATTAATTGTATCTGGTCGCCCTCCTGATTCACAAGGAGGACCGCAGCAAGTTTCAGGACCCCAGGCAACAAATAATCGTGAAAAGCCTGGTGTAAGCAATGCTGATGAACATGGAAGGCAGATGGAGAGTGGTGACAAAGCTCCCGAAAAACCTGCATTGTTGAAGGGACCCTGTTTACCAAAGGTGGAGGTTTCTGCTTCAGAAGACAAAGCTAGTCCTGCCAGTGGTCCTGGTCCCATGCAAGTGATGAAAGCTTCACCGAAAGAGCCTCTTAAAATTGGACCAGTTTCTGTACCAGAGCATAGTGACACTACTGTGATTAAATCTGAGCAGGATCTGGAACGGAGTATCCAGAGAACACCTGGGAGAAGTGATTACAATGCTGAGAGGGGTAAATCTGTACCAGCAGAAAGTGGTTCAGCGGATGCTGAGCAGGCTAAAAGGACTGGATCCACAAGCAGCGCCCCAGCTCCAAGAGATGTTCCCAGAAAATACCATGGCCCATTATTCGATTTCCCGTCGTTCACTAGGAGACACGATTCGATGGGACCTGCAAATTACAACAGCAATCTGTCACTAGGTTATGATGTGAAAGATTTATTAGCTCAGGAGGGGATGATAGTTCTTGGTAAGAAACGTGAGGATAACTTAAAAAAGATAAGCGGTTTGCTTGCAATTAATCTAGAGAGGAAAAGAATCCGACCTGATCTTGTCTTGAGGCTACAGATTGAAGAAAAGAAACTCAAACTCCTAGAGCATCAGGCTCGTCTAAGGGATGAAGTTGAGCATGAACAACAAGAAATTATGGCAATGCCAGATAGGATATACAGAAAATTTGTCAGACATTGCGAACGCCAACGTGTTGAGCTTGTAAGGCAAGTTCAGCAGATGCAGAGAGCTTCAAGAGAGAAGCAGCTGAAATCCATTTTCCAGTGGCGCAAGAAGCTTTTGGAGGCACATTGGGCCATTCGTGATGCTCGAATAACTCGTAATCGAGGGGTGGCCAAGTACCATGAAAGGATGTTGAGAGAATTCTCAAAGAAGAAAGATGATGATCGGAACAAAAGAATGGAGGCATTGAAAAACAATGATGTGGAAAGATACCGTCAAATATTGTTGGAACAGCAGACTAGTGTTCCTGGGGATGCAGCTCAAAGATACAATGTCCTATCTTCTTTCTTGACTCAGACTGAAGAGTACCTTTATAAACTAGGAGGAAAAATAACTGCTGCCAAGAGTCAGCAACAAGTAGAAGAGGCAGCAAATGCTGCTGCAGCAGCTGCACGGGCACAGGTATTTTGACACTCTTTGCTTGGGACGAGTGAAACTGGCATGTCCCCAGCCCTCTTCCTTTTTGGGTTCATAGCATTGGACACCGAAGGTTTCTGTATATTGTAGCTCAAATATTCATTGTTTTACATTACGAGTTCATTGTTGCTGCATGTAACCAAGTTTCTTCTTTCTAGTCCTGTATATGAACATGCTGCTTGTTTAACAGGGCCTGTCTGAGGAAGAAGTGAAGGCTGCTGCACAATGTGCTGGTCAGGAGGTTATGATAAGGAACACATTCTCTGAGATGAATGCGCCAAGGGATAATACATCTGTTAACAAGTAAGAAAGTGTCTAAATTGGAAATGTAGTTGTATTGGAATTTTTTCCTTTGTCACTATTTTGTTTACTTTAGAGTTCAGATATGCACCTGGAGTAAATTTTAGTTGCATTTTTGGAGTCATTTTTTTTTTCATTTGACATTTGAGGTAGGGTTTGTCAGATCAACAGAGGTTTCGAATAATGCTCCTCACCCTTAATAAGGTAAAATCTTGCATACTTTCAGGTACTATAGTTTAGCCCATGCTGTAAGTGAGAGAGTTACGAAGCAGCCGTCACTGTTGCGAGCAGGAACTTTAAGGGACTACCAACTGGTAGGATATCTGCTTTTAACTGAAGTAATATATGTATTCATTTTCAATGTAGTTTTGTCCTGTCATAGGAGATCTTACAATTCATTTTGTTGGTTATGCAGGTGGGCCTACAGTGGATGCTTTCTTTGTACAATAATAAGTTGAATGGCATTTTGGCTGATGAGATGGGTCTTGGCAAGACTGTACAGGTCATCCCTTGCTTATTCTTGTTTGCTTGCTGCACTCCTGTTATTCACGATATTTTTCTTATCATAAATGCTTCCTCTTTTCATTCGATCCAATGGCTAGGAACTTATTTGTATGTCTATTCTATTTGTTATAATAGGTCATGGCATTGATTGCGTACCTGATGGAATTTAAAGGGAATTATGGCCCTCATCTCATAATAGTGCCAAATGCTGTCTTGGTCAATTGGAAGGTGCATCTTCTGTGTCCTTCATGCATTGATTTTTTTTTAGTTTTCCTTTTTTTTTTGGGTAAGATATTTGTTACCGCAACTCATATTTTTTGCTGACTCTTGGTTCAGAGCGAACTGCTAAATTGGTTACCATCTGCATCTTGCATCTTTTATGTTGGTGCAAAGGACCGAAGGCAGAAGTTGTTCTCTCAAGTAAGCTGCTTTTTCTTTGGGTATTTTTTCATATGTTAGGCCTTATGATTTCTTATTTTAGCAATAAAAATTTCCTGATACATTTGTTGTGAATAAACACAAACATTCCTGATTACTCAAGACCAGCCATCCTAATCTGAAAATATTCTATAAGGGGAAGGCTTATAACCATGCACTCTCTGATTTTGAAGGAAGAACCACCTGCTTATAATTAGTACCGGTAACTTTATTTTGCATGCAATGCCTGTCTTTTGTTGGATTTGTTTTCATGCCAACTGTATGTCCTAAATAAAAAAATAAAAAATGCATCAACAAACACGCTCTAAAACTGTTTGGAATAAATTAAATTGTGCTGTACACAGTGCTATTTTGATTTTCTAGATCAGTCTACATAATTTCCTGTACAGGTACATGTTTTGTGCAGCATAGGGTAGTGTTTTCTTAGTTGAATGGCTGCTCTTATCATAGATCCCTGTTTGGCTGTTTATCCCTTGACTGAAATTAATGCTTACCACATTTTTGTTATTTTGCATGGCTGAGCTATCTGGTAGCATACCTGTTGATGTTCTTCATTTAGTTCTTGTAGACATTTTTCTTATATTTTTTTATTGACTTGTCTTGCAGGAGGTTATGGCCATGAAATTTAACGTTCTTGTAACAACATATGAATTTGTTATGTTTGATCGTTCCAAGCTTTCAAGGGTTGATTGGAAGTACATTATAATTGACGAGGCACAGCGGATGAAGGACAGAGACTCTGTCCTGGCGCGTGATCTTGATCGCTATCGCTGCCAGCGGCGCCTCCTTCTCACCGGTACTCCTCTACAGGTAAACTAAATAAGTGTATATTGCTACTGTTGCCAGTATTGCTTTACTGTCTTGAAGCAGCCTTTTCTTTTTCTGTGGTGCCAGGATCCCTTGTCTCTCTCTTTTCTTTTTTGACAGTATAGCCAATTTATCATGTCAGTATTTTGCACCCTTTTTGTCATATAGTGTAGTTATTTGATGCTTTTGGAAATTGATTACAGAATGATCTCAAGGAGCTATGGTCCCTCTTGAATTTGTTGCTTCCAGAAGTATTTGACAGTAGCAAGGCATTTTCAGATTGGTTCTCTAAGCCTTTTCAGAGGGATGGTCCTACACATAGTGAAGAAGAAGATGATTGGCTTGAGACAGAGAAGAAAGTAATAATAATTCACAGGCTGCATCAGATTTTGGAACCTTTCATGCTACGTAGGCGTGTGGAAGATGTTGAAGGATCACTTCCACGGAAGGTGCTATCCTTTTTTCCCTTATCTCATTGGTTAATTTGTTTGGTAACTTCATAACATTATTAATCCGGCATGTTGTTGTAGGATTCCATTGTTTTGAGATGCAGAATGTCTGCCGTACAAGGAGTTATATATGATTGGATCAAGTCTACTGGTACCATTAGAGTTGATCCTGAAGATGAGAAAAGGCGTGCACAACGGAATCCCATGTACCAGGTCAAGACTTACAAGAATCTCAACAACAAGTGCATGGAGCTAAGGAAAGTTTGTAATCATCCTCTGCTGACATATCCATTCTTAAATCATGGGAAAGATTTTATGATCAGATCTTGTGGGAAGTTGTGGAATCTTGATAGAATTTTAATTAAGCTTCACAAGGCAGGTCATCGCGTACTCCTTTTTAGCACCATGACAAAGCTTCTTGACATCATGGAGGACTATTTGCAGTGGAGACGACTTGTTTATAGGCGAATTGATGGAACAACAAGCTTGGAGGATCGAGAGTCAGCAATTGTTGACTTCAACAGGCCTGGTTCTGATTGTTTTATATTCTTGCTTAGTATTCGTGCTGCTGGTAGGGGTCTGAATCTTCAGAGTGCAGATACTGTTGTAATATATGATCCTGATCCAAATCCACAAAATGAGAATCAAGCAGTTGCTAGGGCCCATCGTATAGGGCAGACTAGGGAGGTAAAGGTTATTTACATGGAAGCTGTTGTTGATAACATATCAAGTTATCAGAAAGAGGATGAATTGAGAAATGGAGGGAGTGCAGATTTGGAGGATGATCTTGCTGGAAAAGACAGATACATGGGATCAATTGAAAGTCTCATCCGCAACAATATCCAACAATACAAAATTGATATGGCAGATGAGGTCATTAATGCTGGTCGTTTTGATCAAAGAACAACCCATGAGGAAAGGCGGATGACTCTGGAGACACTCCTGCATGATGAAGAGAGATATCAAGATTCTGTTCATGATGTTCCTTCATTACAGGAAGTAAACCGTATGATTGCTAGGACTGAAAGTGAAGTCGAGCTTTTTGATCAGATGGATGAAGACTTTGATTGGACAGGTGATATGACGAAGCATCATCAGGTTCCAAAGTGGCTTCGTGTTAACTCCACTGAAGTAGATGCTGTGGTGGCGAGTCTGTCCAAAAAGCCGTCAAGAAATATGTCATCTGGGGGCATTGCTTTAGACACTAATGATACACCTGAGAAAAGAAGGGGGCGGCCAAAGGGTACTGGCAAGTACTCCATCTACAGGGAGATCGATGATGAAGATCTTGAAGAATCTGATGAAGATTCTGAGGAGAGGAATACTGCATCCCTACCTGAAGAAGGGGAAGTAGGGGAATTCGAAGATGAAGAGGACAATGATGATTCGATACCTGATAACAAGGATGAATCAGAGGAAGAAGAGCCTGTGAATGATGATGTATATGAATTTACTGAAGGACTAAGAAGCAGAAAAGCTAATAGGATGGAAGAAGCAGGTTCAACAGGCTCTTCTTCTGGAAGCAGGAGATTACCACCACCTGTACCTTCCTCATCTTCTAAAAAATTGCGGTCTCTATCTGCATTAGATGCCCGCCCTGGCTCTTTGTCAAAGAGAACTGTATGTGTTGACACATTGTTGTTATTTATCTGTTTTGTTTTTTCGCTTGAATTTCTGTCAGTTGACTATATCATCAAGCATTTAACTGGTGATTTGCAGCCGGATGACCTAGAGGAAGGTGAGATTGCAATGTCTGGGGACTCACATATGGACCTCCAGCAGTCAGGGAGCTGGAATCATGAACGTGATGACGGTGAGGATGAACAGGTACTGCAACCAAAAATAAAACGCAAGCGAAGTATTCGTCTTCGTCCAAAACCTAATGCAGAAAAGCAGGAAGATAGATCTGGAGAAGGGGTCTTCCCTCAGCATGGTACTCATCTTGCATTTCAAGGAGATGGTCATTATGATTCACAATTTAAGTCTAACCTAGATGCCCGTGCTTTTACTTGTCCAGCTGCCAGGCAGCAAGATGCAGTTCATCCTATAGTGAAACAGAAGCGCAACATGCCATCTAGGAAGGTTTCACCAGCTTCTAGGTCGGGGAAATTGACTTACTTGTCTGGGTCTGGTGAGGGATCTGCTGAACGCTCCAAGGAAAATTGGAACAGTAAGGCCATTGATTCCGCCACCCCTGAGTTCCGTGGCACAAAGATGTCTGACAGTATGCAAAGAAAGGTAGGCACACAAACTTATGCTCTTTGTGCCCTAATTTATTTAGTGCGACTCGTAATATTTACTTCGCTTCAAAAACAAAAGGATTTGAGCGGGAAATCTGGAGCAATTCTTTGTAGAATTGAAACCCTTTATCATCTGAAAGCACAATTATCGCAAAAAAATTAGTTTCAGTCACTACTTATGCCATATATTGTCAATATCTTGATTGTATTTATTGCAAGTTAAGTTTTTCACATTATGTTGTGGCTCGTTATATTCCTTTGGCATGCCATATTTTTTTTTTATCAATGTTGTCTTCTCTGGAGAAGGGCAGGCCTGGTGCAGTGGTGAGAGCTGTCTCACTGAGTCACCAGGTCGCGGGTTCGAAGCAGCCTCTCCACAGATTTTGCGGGGGGAAGGCTTGCCTCGGTTTTTCCCTTCCCCAGACCCCACTCATGTGGGAGCCTCCGGCACTGGGTTTGCCCTTTGCCCCCTAATGTTGTCTTCTCTGGTATTCTTTTGTTCCTTTGGCTTGTCGTATGGCTGAACTAAGGCTCTCTTGACTTGAATACCTGCAGTGCAAAAATGTGATAAGCAAGCTTTGGAGGAGGATTGACAAAGAAGGTCATCAAATCATACCTAATATATCTTCTTGGTGGTGGAGGAATGAAAATTCCTCATTCAGAGGTCCGGCTGGTAGCACCCTGGACCTACAAAAAATTGAACAGCGAGTTGATGGATTCGAGTATGGCGCTGTAACTGAGTTCATAGCGGACATGCAACAGATGTTGAAAAGTGTGGTTCAGCACTTCAGCTATAGGCATGAGGTAGCCCTACATCAAACATTATATCTCTGTTACATCTATTTTGTATTACCATCTATGCTTCTACCTGTTATGGAACTCGAGGCTGGTGTGTTAGCCTTAGAATATTAATCTATTCCATCTGACTAAATGATGCAGGTCCGGATAGAGGCTGAGACCCTCCATAACTTATTTTTCAACATAATGAAGATTGCCTTCCCAGATTCAGACTTCAACGAAGCTAAGAACGCGATGTCATTTTCGAATCCTGGAGGAGCTGCAAGTGGTGCTGCTGCCCCATCGTCAAAGCACACCGCATCAGTCCATAAGCGCAGAGCCAGTGCCAGTGAAGCAGAGCAGCATGGCTCGGGACATAGCAGGCATAATCAATCCAGCGAGGTCCCCAGCCGGCCCCACAGTTCCAGATCAGAGAGAGATCCCAGACATTCTGGATCCAGCAGCAGGGATCAGCTCCAGGATGGTGCTGGGTTGTTGCACCCCAGCGATATGTTCATCGTTAAGAAGAAAAGGCAAGATCGGGCAAGGAGCAGCGTTGGGTCCCCCTCTAGTTCAGGTCGAGCTGGACCTCTCTCGCCAGCCAACCCTGGGCGGCCGGGCCCAGTCCCCTCACCCAGAGGTGCCAGGACGCCGTTCCAAAGGGATCCACACCCATCTCAGCAGTCGATGCATTCTGCTGGATGGGGCGCGCATTCGGATCAAGGAGGAAGTTCGTCTGCACCCGGCATTGGAGACATCCAGTGGGCAAAGCCTGCCAAGAGACTGAGGACTGACACCGGCAAGAGGCGGCCGAGCCTAATGTGAGGAATCTTTGCATTGCGGTGTACATTCTCTGGCAACCTTGATTTGCCTGGCCTGTGAAATGTGCGCTGCACTGGTGGGGGCTTATATTCGTGTCATTTTGGCACAACTGAGTTCGTTCTTGCTTATGAGCACCTACACTAGAATTCTGGGGCTTTTGTTGTTGTGGACATGAAGAAATGAGGGAGGAGCAGGGTTATTGTTCTTGTATGTTATTAGCTTCATAAATGTGTAAAGGGGAATTCTTATGTTGGTAGGTGGTGCAAACAACTAGGAAATGAATCCACGTAGCAATGAAGGCATTGGCGCAGCCGACCTTGATAATAATTAGTTTATTTGTTCCCACATGTTTATCGTTCTAGCAGTCTGGGTGTGTGCATTTGAGTGAATCGTGTGCTTGTTTACATTGTGACCATCGTGCTCTGGGATTCCAGTGTCCTGTTAACGGCCATGGCGTCAAGTTTTACATCATTCTGTAGTGCCGGCACTTGGCCGATTAGTGGTCTGGTGACTGAAGAAAAGGAATGGTGTGCATCAGTTGCCGGACTGGCATCATGATGCATTCCAATCATCCAATGTGCGAGCGCAAAAATGGCTGAGTGTTCAGTCGCCGGCCCCAAGTGTTCAGTCGCCGACGGGGTTACAGTGCTGGTACAGGCACACGACATTTGGAGCACTGATGGATAGGATGTACTCCCTCTATCTTAAAAAGAATGTACATCTCATCTCGCATTTTAGGTAGTTAAAAATTTTGTCCCAAAAGAACGTATATCTCATATTTCGAGGATTCCGGTCCTGTTCGTTTCGCTTGAAATTTGGTTTATGCTGATGCTTATACTGAAATGCTGTGAGAGGAAACACCGTTGTTTCGCTTAAAAAAAATTGTTAGATTTGTAAAAATAATATCACCAAAAAAGAGTATCTCTCACCGTTAAAAATAGTATCAAAGCTGATTCAGTGGTAGAATACATAGTTTTATAGTAGGTGGTAAGGTGGGGGCGACGGCAGGCGATCGACCGAATCGAATTATCGTACACGGGGCCGACTTTTTTCCTTGATCCATTCCAAATTCCAGTTATTAATAATAAAACCAATATGTAGCTCATGCATCCATCCATCTTTTGCAGCGATGCAACGGCCAGAAACGAAATGATATAGTACTAGTAGCTATTAATAACCAAAAGTCGCAGCCGACGAGTGCACACGCTTTGCATAAACTCGACGACACAATTTGCAAACTCGATCAGCGCTTCAAATCAAATACATACATATGCATGCATGTCAACGACGACGACGACCGACGACATCAGAGGATGCACAATAAATAATTGCATACGCATATATACAGTAGGGCGGCTCCAATGCAAGTTTTTGCTTCTTGTGTTCACTGCGTGTGAACAATCGGCCGGAGGGACAACAAATCGACCTATATATATTCTCCAACTTGCATTTTTGTGTTTGCTTTGCTTGTGAAAAATCGACAACGCACCAAGGGGGTGGGGTCAATTAAACGAATGCACAAGTCGTTTATTTGCAGCTCTGCTGGCTCTTGCAGTTTTTTACAGCCAGACGTGATGGTAATCGTGCTCCATGCTGACGACGACGACGACGACCATGAGCACTATGACGCTCCAGCGTTTGGTCTAACGATGATAGCGATACAAACACCGGAGGGTCGGGGACGACCCACGCACAGGACACTGAAAGTTTTAAAACTTCATGTTGAATTTTGAGTAAAGATTGAAAATCCGTACGAATCTCATCCGGCCGGTTAAAAACGAAATTACCGATGTGGATATTTACCGGGGATCACTGGTAGGATCGAAAATCGTGAAATTCCCAACCATGCATGCATGGCTTGCTATCGCTAGCTGCCGACTTACGTGACTCTTTTAACTTATCAGGGTTGTCAAACGCGGTTTTATAAGACCATCTCCAAGAGTGATCAATACTGTCGAAGTGCATGCACTACTACGCTCCGTTTGCTTGGAGAAATTTAGATGAATCTAAATAAATCTAGAGAAATTTGTGAGAGGAAATCACTGTTCCGGATGAAAAAAGAAGCGGATCAAGCCGGATTTAAGCGCACGCGTAACGGGACCTACATGATTATACAACGCTACTTCTCAATGATGATCCTTTCCTTGATTCTTGGTTCGATCGTCTACAAATTAACAAGCTGTCGTTGCTTTCAAGGCCATTTGACGATTCAACCAATTAATTAAAGATGTAATGCATGTTTCATAATTATCCTGTTTAGCAGTTGTGTGTTGTTATGTATGATATGATACATCTATCGAAACTAGTTCGTCCAAGTTTCACAAAACCTTCTTTTTCTAATGAAATTTTGCAAATAAACTTGGGCCTTGTTTAGTTCCTCCCCCTAAAGTTTAGTCCATATCACATCGTATGTTTGATACGTGTATGGAGTATTAAATATAGATAAAAAAATAACTAATTGCACAGATTGTGACTAATTTACGAGACGGATTTTTTAAGCCTAATTAGTCTAGGATTTAACAATGTTGTGCTACAGTAACACATATGCTAATGATGGATTAATTAAGCTTAATAAATTCGTCTCGCGGAATTACCGATGACTTGTGTATTTTGTTTTATTATTACTATCCGAATACTCCCATATGATATCTCCATGTGACACCCAATGTGACACTCATAAACTTTAGCCCTTGGATTTAAACACCACCTTGTTGATGGACAGGTTTGTATATATGTACTTTATCTTTACTTGTTACAAGTTGGCAGTGTACACTGTACAGTCAGACCTTCGTATTGCCAATACGTTGCCGACAGGGCCCACCGTTGTCGACTGTGAAATTTGTAAATTCTTTGATGATATATATCCCATTCTCCCTACGAAAGACAAACATATGATGTCCAAGTTCCTACAAATACTCACTAGTGACGGATTATCTTTTGTGTCTCTGGAAAAAATGATTGATCGAAAGTTTCAAAAAAAAAATGATTGAAATTGAAAATTTAGGTTCCTAAACTTTTTAAATATCCCAATCGCTTTATTTGGCAGTATGTATGGGAATTTTTACTTTATTTCGCTTTGTCTGCTGCTGCTGGATTCTGGACGCCGCATCACCAAAAAGTCTAGCTACCAATAACAAGATTCTGATCCTTGGGTGATCCCACGGGATGAGGCCAAGCCCACCAAGGTCATGTTCCTCTTCCGGTGATGCGGCGCCGAGGAATCCATTTCTGCTAATTATCTATGCCAGATAACGACTTCCCATCTCTTTGATTTGCCTGTTCCAGTTCCAACTTTCAACGTGTTTTCCTCTTCCAGCAATCCAGCTAGCTATCTATTAGCTCCAATCTTAGATTAACGCTGCACTGATGACTCCGTCAGATACAATAATTGCCTTGTTAATTCAGCTTAGCTGAGCTTGAAGCTTGATACGACCCTTCATGTCCATGACCCGGCACGGCAGCTTAATCTTAATATCTTTCTTTTTCGTTTTTCCTTTTCCCAGGCCAGGCTCGAGAGTGATCGACGAGATGCCCAAAATGTCAACCACCCCAGCTCACTATAAATACGTACCCCATCGATGCCATTGCCGGATCATCCTAAACCTCAAGCACAAGCAGCTAGCTAGTTCCAGTCTCCTGCGCGCTCTAGCTCTACTAGCACTAGCAATGGCGTCGGGCATGGAGGCCGCTGGAGCGCCGGGGAGCTCGCTGCACGGGATGACGGGTCGGGAGCCAGCGTTCGCCTTCTCCACGGCGGCGCCCGAGCATGACGACGACGCGGCGGCGAGCAAGTTCGACCTGCCGGTGGACTCGGAGCACAAGGCGAAGAGCATCCGTCTCTTCTCCTTCGCGAACCCGCACATGCGCACCTTCCACCTCTCCTGGATCTCCTTCTTCACCTGCTTCGTCTCCACCTTCGCCGCGGCGCCCCTCGTCCCCATCATCCGCGACAACCTCAACCTCACCAAGGCCGACATCGGCAACGCCGGGGTGGCGTCAGTGTCGGGCTCCATCTTCTCCCGTCTCGCCATGGGCGCCGTCTGCGACCTGCTGGGCCCGCGCTACGGCTGCGCCTTCCTCGTCATGCTGTCGGCGCCCACCGTGTTCTGCATGTCGCTCATCGACGACGCCGCGGGCTACATCGTCGTCCGGTTCCTCATCGGCTTCTCCCTCGCCACCTTCGTCTCCTGCCAGTACTGGATGAGCACCATGTTCAGCAGCAAGATCATCGGCACCGTCAACGGGCTCGCCGCGGGCTGGGGCAACATGGGCGGCGGCGCCACGCAGCTCATCATGCCGCTGGTGTACGACGTCATCCGCAAGTGCGGCGCCACGCCCTTCACGGCGTGGCGGCTCGCCTACTTCGTCCCCGGGCTCATGCACGTCGTCATGGGCGTGCTGGTGCTCACGCTCGGGCAGGACCTCCCCGACGGCAACCTCAGGACGCTGCAGAAGAAGGGCAACGTCAACAAGGACAAGTTCTCCAAGGTCATGTGGTACGCGGTGACAAACTACCGGACCTGGATCTTCGTCCTCCTCTACGGCTACTGCATGGGCGTCGAGCTCACCACCGACAACGTCATCGCCGAGTACATGTACGACCGCTTCGACCTCGACCTCCGCGTCGCCGGCACCATCGCCGCCTGCTTCGGCATGGCCAACATCGTCGCGCGCCCCATGGGCGGCATCCTATCCGACATGGGCGCGCGCTACTGGGGCATGCGCGCCCGCCTCTGGAACATCTGGATCCTCCAGACCGCCGGCGGCGCCTTCTGCCTCTGGCTGGGGCGCGCCAGCACGCTCCCCGTCTCCGTCGTCGCCATGGTGCTCTTCTCCTTCTGTGCGCAGGCTGCCTGCGGCGCCATCTTCGGCGTCATCCCCTTCGTCTCGCGTCGCTCCCTCGGCATCATCTCCGGCATGACCGGCGCCGGCGGCAACTTCGGCGCGGGGCTCACGCAGCTGCTCTTCTTCACCTCCTCCACCTACTCCACCGCCAGGGGGCTGGAGTACATGGGCATCATGATCATGGCGTGCACGCTGCCGGTGGTGTTCGTGCACTTCCCGCAGTGGGGGTCCATGTTCTTCCCGGCCAGCGCCACCGCCCATGAGGAGAGCTACTACGGCTCCGAGTGGAACGACGACGAGAAGAGCAAGGGACTCCATAGCGCCAGCCTCAAGTTCGCCGAGAACAGCCGCTCAGAGCGCGGCAAGCGCAACGTCATCGTCCAGGCCGACGCCGCCGCCACCGCCACGCCGGAGCACGTATAAGTTTAAGATCTATCGATCTTCACCTGCTGCCTACCTGTTTATATGTAACGTATAAGTTTAAGATCTATCGATCTTCAGTTCTTCACACGCTGGACCGGAGGACGTGTTTAAAACCCCAGCGCAGGCAATCAGATCAGTAAGGATATGTGAGATTAATCCAATCCTTACTGCTGTACTAGAGCTGCTGAGCGGCAGCTCAGTGTGAGAGGGTTTATTTTTGCTTTTTCTTGCAGCCAATGATGTCTCAAATGTAATGTTGCAGAGATGGTTTTATATATACATCTAAATGTACTTCAGCATCTACAGACTCCAATCCACTCTCTATCCTAAGCAAAACACCCTAAAACCTATCTCTAACCCACTCGCTATTTTTGAGGGCTCCTATCTATCATCCTTCACTTTTTACTAACTACTCAAAACTGTTAACAGATGTATATCGTCTCTGGTGTAAGTCTAGATTCATTGTACCACTTAGGTAGTTCCTAGATTGTAGCACAAGCTGTATATGATAAGATCTATCCTGTAATTCTGTTGTATCATTATTCCTTGTACAAGCCACTGTCGGGGTGCTGTTCCCCGAGCTATTTAACACGAAACCAAGAGCCAGGGAGAGGCATCTTGTTCCACCAAACTTCACATGGTATTCGGAGCCGGCTTCCTCACAGAGCTGATCCATGGCCCAATCTTCTTCCGCTGCGTTTGCCTCTCCCTCGCTAGGCTTTCCCGTGACAGAGAAGCTTAAGCACCACAATCACCAAATGTGGCGCGCCCAAGACCCAAGTCCTCTCCGCTCTGAAGGGTGCCCAGATGGCCGGGTACATCAAGGCCACGGCAAAGCCTCCAGAGGAGTTCCTCACTCCCACGAAGGATGAAAAGGAGAAGGGCGTCGATGCGGAGCCAAATCCAGAGTATGAGAATTGGGTGGCGAAGGACCAACAGGTCGTTAGCTTCCTGCTGTCATTTCTTGGGAAGGAGATCTTCACGCAAGTTTCAACTACGCAAACGACGGCCGAGCTTTGGGCCATGATCGAGGGGACACATGCCTCTCAGTCCCGTGCGTGCGTCATCGTCACGCGCATGGCCCTCGCGACGGCGTCCAAGGGGACGTCGACCATTGCTGAGTATTTTACGAAGATGAAATCCCTGGCTGATGAGATGGCATTTGCCGGGAAGAAGCTGGTGGATGAAGAGATCGTCTCGTACATCCTCACCGGGCTCGATCAGGAGTACAACCCCATCATTTCTACCGTCGCCGCCAGGGTTGAGCCCATCACCGTTGGTGAGTTATACACCTAGCTCGTGTCTTTTGAGCAGCGCATGGAGATGCACGGTGGAGGATCCCAATCCTCCGCAAACATGGCGGCCAAGGGGGGCTGTGGCGGCGCCAACACCAACTCCCATGGCCGCGGTGGCCGCGGTGGCTTCGGGCGTGGACGTGGTGGACGTGGCGGTGCACGCCCGTAGGGCGGTGCCTCTACTGGTGCCATCCGCCAGCTCTACGGGAAGGAGGGTCATACGGTCCTCCGCTGCTTCAAGCGCTTCGATGCATCGTTCACTGGTCCACCGCAGAAGAGTGCGACATCTGCAACTTTGTCGTATGATGTCGACACCAACTGGTATATGGATACCGGCGCCACCGACCATATTACCGGAGAACTCGAGAAGCTGATAGTCTGGGACAAGTACACCGGCAAGGAGCAAGTTCACGCCGCCAATGGGGCAGGTATGGAGATCGGTCACATTGGTCACAACATTTTACATTCCCCAAATAGTAGTATTCATCTCAATAATTTTCTTCATGTCCCGCAAGCTAGTAAAAGCCTCATATATGTTAATCGATTAGCATGTGATAACAATGCTTTTCTCGAGTTTCATCCAAACCATTTTTCTATCAAGGAACAGGGGACCAAGAGGACTCTCCTCAGAGGCCGATGTGAAGGAGGACTCTACCCCCTCAAGTTCAGGTCGTCATCCAATAAACAAGGGCTTGGTGTTTTCAAGCTGCCTGCATCTTTGTGGCACTCTAGACTAGGACATGCTTCCACATCGATAGTCCAGCAAGTTCTAAGTCGCCACAAACTTCCTTTCATAAGAGATTCGAATAAACATGCTGTTTGTGTGCATGCCAACAGGGCAAGAGTCATCAGTTGCCCTACCCACGATCCTCTAGTGTGTCTGCTAGTCCAATGGATCTTATTTTTTCTTATGTATGGGGACCCACACCTACTTCGGTTGGGAGAAACAATTCTTATGTGAGCTTTATTGATTATTATAGCAAGTTTATCTGGATTTATTTGTTGCGGCATAAATCTAAAGTTTTTGCATGTTTTCGTGACTTCCAAAATCTTGTTGAATGACAATTTGGTCGCAAGATTTTAGCAGTCCAAACCGATTGGGGAGGTGAATATCAAACATTGAATACTTTTTTCAAACGAGTAGGAATTGCTCATCATGTTTCATGTCCTCACGCCCATCAACAGAATGGCTCTGCTAAGCGCAAGCATGAGGTTGGCCTATCACTGCTATCACATGCCTCTATGGCTCTAAAATTTTGGGATGAAGCTTTCCATACCACCGTTTTCCTTATTAATCGCCTCCCTTCCAAAGTGATCAACCATGACACACCCTATGAACGACTTCTTGGTCAGAAACCCGATTACACATTCCTTAGAACTTTTGGTTGTGCATGTTGGCCCAATCTCCATCCATACAATACCAGAAAACTCCAATTTTGTTCTAAGCGTTGTGTATTTCTTGGGTATAACAACTCTCACAAAGGGTTCAAGTGTCTAGATCCTTCTGAAGGCCGCGTCTATATATCTAGGGACATTGTGTTTGATGAGCATGTTTTTCCGTTTGCTCAGCTTCATCCTAATGCGGGTGTCTGGTTGAGGGCAGAGCTATCCCTACTTCCTGATGCCCTTCTAAATTCCTCATCTACTTTTGGGGATGCTATTTTGTGTGATCAACTATTTACTAACTCTGCCCCTACTAATGTGCCACCAAGTTTTGGTGTTTCTGTTGTTGATTGAGGTGAAAATCTACAAAAATCCGATGGCAATTTGGATCTAGGAGGCCGTCATTTCATGTGTTACCTAGGCGGAGACAACACATGTGCGGTGATCGAGGTTGATGCGCCTAGCGTCACCGTATCGCTTGGTGAATCTAGCTCGGGATCGCAGCTGGTCTCTCTCGTACGCGGCGCATCTGCTCCCACCGGATCGTCTGCGCCGGCCACTTCGTCGTCTTCCCACTCCGCTCCAGCCGCTCCCCGTGTGGTTGCACAGATTGATCCGACGGCAAGGGGCTGGTGTGTCGCTGTCCTCCCAGGCAATCTTTGTGTCGCCGTCCTCCCAGACAATCTCGAAGTCCGTGGAGATCCTCCCCTCTAGATCGTCTGTGGGAGGGGATCCCATGGATCCGCCTGCGTCTGACCCCGGGCATCCTACTACCCAGCTTGAACATGGCATCCGCAAGCCCAAGACGTATACTGATGGCATAGTTCGTTGGTGTATGATGGCAACCACAGCTGAGGAACCTACCACGGTAGCTGAGGCTCTTCAAGACCCAAATTGGGCAACGACAATGGAACGTGAGCACCAGGCATTGCTTTGGAACAAGACTTCGCATTTGGTACATCCTCCAAAGGGCAAAAATATCATTGATTGTAAATGGGTATACAAGGTAAAGAGGAAGGCAGATGACACAATCGATAGATACAAGGCTAGACTTGTTGCGAAGGGATACAAGCAAAGATATGGGATTGATTATGAGGATACATTCAGCCCAATGGTCAAGGAAGCTACAATTCATTTGATTCTTTCTATAGCTGTTTCTAGAGGTTGGTCTCTTCGACAACTCGATGTACAGAATGCCTTTCTTCATGGAGTACTTGAGGAAGAAGTATATATGCGGCAGCCGCCTGGTTATGTAGATAAGTCAAGGCCTGAATTTGTTTGCAAGTTGGATAAAGCCATCTATGGGCTTAAACAAGCACCACGTGCATGGTATGCATGGCTATGTGGTAAGCTAGAAGCTCTAGGGTTTGTTCCATCAAAGGCAGATACTTCTTTGTTTTATTATCAAAAGGGAAAGTATACAATGTTTGTGTTGGTATATGTCATTGACATAATTGTGGCCAACTCATCATTGGATGCTACCTGTGCCTTGTTAAAGGATCTGGAACGTGACTTTGCTCTAAAAGACCTCATAGATCTTCACTATTTCTTGTGAATAGAAGACAAGCATCTCAGAGATGCATGGACTTAAACTCTCACAAGAAAGATATGCTACTGATGTTATAAAGAGAGCAGGTATGAGTAATTGCAAGGCCATCAATACTCCTCTTTCTAGTATAGAGAAGCTGAGTGCAGCTGAAGGAGAAAGATTAGGACCAGAAGATGTTATCCGATACAGAAGTATAGTGGGGGCATTGCAATATCTGACTCTAACCAGACCAGATATTTTCTTTAGTCAACAAGGTGTGTCAATTCCTTCATGAGCCTACCACTACTCATTTCGGTGCTATCAAATGGATATTGCGGCATCTACAAGGTACTGTAGACTTTGGTCTCAAGATTTGGCAGTCTCCTTCAAGGATGATAAGTGCATTCTCTGATGTGGATTGGGCAGGATGCCCTAATGACCGAAAGTCCACTGGTGGCTTCGCTGTGTTCCTTGGATCGAACCTAGTGTCGTGGTGTGCTAAGAAACAAGCCACGATCTCTAGGGCCAGCACAGAAGCAGAATACAAAGCCTTAGCCAATGCAGAATACAAAGCCTTAGCCAATGCTACCGCTGAGGTGATGTGGCTTCAAAAGTTTGCTTGATGAATTCAGAATTCAACATCCTCGAGCAGCACGGCTTTGGTGTAATAATATTGGAGCTACTCATTTGACGGCAAATCTAGTTTTCCATGCACATACTAAGCATATTGAAATTGACTTTCATTTTGTCAGACAAAGGGTAGCTCAGAAGTTGTTGGACGTCCGGATCATCTCATCTGCAGATTAGTTGGTGGATGGTTTCACAAAGCCTATTGTAGCTGCTAAAGTTGATCAATTTAGGAGCAATCTCAACCTTGTGTAAGGAAAATGAACACTTGGCCCATTTACTTTGGATTTTGGTGTTTGATGACCAACACAATCAAATTGGACTAATGAACTTGCAAGTGATTGTATTGTAGTTCAATAGGATGCAAGACGTGACTTGGACGAAGGCGACGTGATGATTCGATGATCAACACCATAAGCAAGACCCTAGGAGCGCAAGAGAAGACCCAAGATATCAAGCAAAGTCCAAGCATGAAGATTGGAACCAAGCCATACACAAGATCGCGAAGAAACGAGCTCATAGAAGTGATCGGACGCTGGACCGCACGCTGGAAGAAAGTGACTGGACACTTCGATCAAGAGGCTCGGCAACAGGCACGACCGGACGCTGGACCGGACGCTGGCGGCAGATCGACCGGACGCAGGACAGCAGAGTCCGGTCTAGTACAGAGAGGTTCCAGAGCGGTGAACTTGCGATCGGACGCGTCCGGTGGCAAGTGACCGGACGCTGGCAGCGTCTGATCAGTTGTTCGCGGCTCCAACGGTCGGGACGACCGGACGTGTCCGGGCAGGACGATTTCAGCGTTTGGTCAGTAGCAGAAAAGCAGGATTTTGTCCCCAACGGCTACTTTCTCAGTGGGGCTTATAAATACAACCCCCAACCGGCCAAATGAGTGAGGTGGAGCTGAGGAAACATACCAAGAGTGTTGATACACCATTTTAGTGATCTCCACTTGCATAGTGCTTAGTGATTTATTAGGTGATTAGCGTAGGTGCTTTGCAAAGTGCTTAGGTTGATTAGACCACCGCTTATGCGCTTGCTCTAGGTTTAGGCCTAGTGTTTAGTGAGGTTTGCATACCTCTTACCACTCGGTGCTTGCACGCACCATTGTTGTACATCGGAGGGGCTTGTAGTCTTGCGAGATCACACCAACTGCGTTTGTGGTGTGGCCGCCACTGTGTACCGGAGGGAACAAGGCCCACGACGTTTTGGCCAAAAGCTTGATAGTGAAGACGGCGGGGAGCATCTAGGAGAGGCTTGCCAGAGACCCACTTGCGTGTGGGGAAGGCCCGAGGCTATTCACGGAGTTACCCGACCGGGAGCTTGGCCCTTGCGAGGGGCTCTAACGAGGACTAGGGGGAAGCTTGCGCGCTTCTCGATACCTCGGTAAAAATACCAGAGTCATCGATGGGAGTTTGTATATCTCAACCTTGCTCTTTAGCTTCTGCATTTATATTAATTGTATTACTCCTTTTGCGGTAGAGATAGCAACACACTAGCAAAACCGTAGTTGCACATTTAGATAGTTTATCTATTGCATAGTTTTTGCTAGGATTAGAAAAAGAGGCCATAGTCTAGAGTTTGATTTTTAAGTTGCCTAATTCACCCCCCCCTCTTAGGCGTCTCGGTGTCCTTCAATTGGTATTAGAGCCGGTTGGCTCAATTTGGACCTTTGGCTTAACCGCCGTTGAGCCGACGCTACTTAGAGTGGTTGGGATGGATACGTCTAGGCCTCCACACTTTGACGGCACTAACTTCCCTTATTATAAGGCTAGAATGGCTTGCCACCTTGAGGTGGTTGATTTGGGTGTATGGAGAGTCACTCGTGACGGGATGAAACCCATCAAGAATCTCGAAAAACCCACAAAGAGTGATGAAAAAGAAATGCATTTCAATGCTGGAGCTAAGAATTGCTTATTTGAATCATTTAGCATGGATGTGTTTAACCAAGTATTCACTTTAAATATGGCACATGAAATTTTGTTAAAACTCCAAGAGCTCCATGACGGCACAAGCAATGTCCGTGAGCAAAAACATTGTCTAGCTAAACAAAATTATGATTCCTTTAAAATGAATGATGATGAGCTTGTTCGTGATATGTATTCACGTTTGAATCTAATTATCAATGAGCTCCATTCAATAGGATTAATAAAGCTAGATGATGCGGACATTGTGAGGAAGATCATCTCCGTGCTACCACAAAAGAAATATACAAGCATCATCATCATCCTTCACAATATGGAGGACTTGAGCACCATGACCCCGGGCATAGTCATCGACAAGTTAGTGGCATTTGAAATGTCACGTAAGATGGGTCAAGAAGAAGCTTCTTCATCAAGCAAAGGCAAAGCTCTCGCATGCAGCGAGAAAAAGAAGATGAAGGGCAAGCAAGTTGAGACAAGCTCAAGCTCAAGCTCCTCAAGTGAAGATGATGAAGAAGATGAGGACGATGATGATGATGAAGATTCAAGTGATGATCAATCCTCCTCCTCCACCTCCGACCTTAATGAAGAATCAATCAAATTAATCAACAAGGTGGAGAAGATGATCCAAAGGCTCAATGTCAATGGTGTGCCCATCCAAATTCAAGATCTCATTTTCACCAATCAAAGAAATGAGCAAAGAAAGAGAGGATGCTATGGATGCGGCGAGTTGGGGCACTTTGTGGAAGTTTGTCCAAACAAGCCCACATCCAAGATAAAGAAGAAGACATGCAAGAACCAAGCCCTCACCTCAATAAGATCATGGGATGATTCCTCAAGTGAAGAAGAACACCATCACAAGAGGGGAGGCCGCAAGCACTCATCATCAAGCTCTTCATGTGTGTGCCTTATGGCATGAGGTAACGAAAGCTCATCCTCTAGTGAGAGTGATAGTGATGATGATTTGTCTTCTTATGATAAAATTGTGCAACCAAATCTTAAATATGCTAAAATTTGCACTAGTCAACAAAAGAAGCTCAAAAATTTAAAAGAAAAGCTAGATAGTTCACAAGAAGCATACGAAACTTTGCTTGAACAATATGAGAACTTTGCTAATCTTAATGTTGAACTATCTACTAAAATTGAGCAACTTAAGGCTAGTGCAACAACAAATGAATGCACAATCAATGATGAGCAACTTGTAAAGAAAAATAAAAAACTAAAGGAAAAGTTAGCTAGCTCACAAGATGCTTATAAAAGTTTGCTTGCAAAAATGAAAACCATGTGCAAACATTGTGATGAGCTAACTAATAAAGTTGCTAATCTTGAAGCCGTTAGTACAACCCCCACCAAGGCATCTAAAAAGAAAAGTTCTATCTTTAACATGTCTAAAAAGGATGCCTCTACTTCTTGTAATGATTTATGTTTAGACTCACCTTTGTGCAACCAAGTTTGTGTTGAGAAAGTTGTTGTAGATACATGCACACAAGAGGTTGCAAAGGAGAATGAGCAACTCAAGCAAGAAGTAGCTCGCCTCACCAAGGACTTAACTCAAGTGAAAGGCAAGGCGAAGCAAACCCAACTTCATCAAGATAACACCATCAAGGGAGTGAAGAAGCTTGATGAAGGACAAACCGTTGTTTGCTACATGTGCCACAAGGAAGGTCACAAGTCCTATGAGTGCAAGGTGAAAATGTGGGTGGAGCAAAGAAGAAAGAGAAGAAGCAAACAAGCAAGCTCTCCAACACCTACACCAACAAAGTAGACAAGAAGGCCTCCACACCATACTTGTTAAAGAAGAAGAAAAATGACAAGGTGGTGGCCATCAAGGTGAACAAGCAAGCCAACAATGGGGTCAAACACTTTTGGGTGCCAAAGGAAATCATTTCCAACATGAAGAGCATCAAGAAGGTTTGGATCCTGAAAGGGAAGTGAGAAGTCAAATGGATCTCGGGGAATTTGTAGACTTGGCAAAGTATGGGTGCATTTCATGGGGTGTATCATGATGGTCAAAATCATTGCCAAGTGGGTTAGTGAATACTATGGACCCAAATTCCCCTTCCCATGTTAGGTAACTAGATTCAATTTACTTCAATTGATATTAGATTTAAATTTTCTTACAATTGATATTCTTTAGTATCTAGTTACTCTTCATGCCTAGGTTTGCATTTGCATGCTTATATCTTTTGTCATGCATACACTAGGTATATCTTATGGTAGGTTTGCTCGGTTTCATTCTTAATTCTTGGAGCAAACCTACATGGTTTAAAATTGTTTAGGAGCACGACACATAGCTTGTTTTACAGTTGTTTATTTAATATGTGCCAAAGTTCAAATTGTAGATAATCTCTCCCGGATATCACCTCCGAAAATGACTATCACATTCGTTTGATGTCATCTTTCAAGTGGTATTTTTTATTCTAAAATTAATGTACACGTTTCCTACAAGTATTACACACTTGTGTTCATAAATTTAGGGGGAGGTTACTCTACAAGTTGGATGCTTTGAGACTAACACCTTTTGAAGCTTATCATGTGTGTAGTAGTCCCATTGTAAGGAAAATGGAGTCCCCGGAGTTAAGCATCACACTTCAAATATTCACCACTCATTGCAAGTGGTAGAAATCAATTTGGTTTCCACATGTGATATTTCTAAACCAATATCATCATGTTGATTTCATTTTGATATTTATATGCTTTCTCCATGCATTATATAGATTAAATTCCCTTGAGCAATAACTTGCTAATTAGGCATATACTTTGCTTTCTATCATATGTATGCATATATTTAGGGGGAGCTTAATCTATATAATGTGAGAGTCAAATTTTGTGACCTATTCAACTCTACACATAAAGGCTCACAAAGTTTGACCCTCCCTTGTGCTACTAATGTCTTTCTTTTCGGTGTTTGATTCCAAAGGGGGAGAATTTAGAGGACCAAAAGCAAGCATTAATAATTTACAAGTGGTAATGGTCCGAGAAAGAGAGGATAGTGGATTATGGATTGCCTATGTAATGGGGAGAATATGTAGGAAGCAAGGCGTAAATCCATAATGCCACATGGGGACATTTGCAAGGGCAAGATAAGTTTTAATGTAGTATCTTTTAGTTTTAGAAGTAGTATCTTTTAGCATCACATAATCTTGCCCCTTGCATTGCATCCTAGCAAGTAGGTAGTTTTTAAATTTCAAAATTTTTTATTATTTGCTTGCTTTGGTCGTGTTGTCATCAATCACGAAAAGGGGGAGATTGTAAGGAAAATGGACCCTTGGCCCATTTACTTTGGATTTTGGTGTTTGATGACCAACACAACCAAATTGGACTAATGAACTTGCAAGTGATTGTTTTGTAGTTCAATAGGATGCAATATGTGACTTGGACGAAGGCGACGTGATGATCCGATGATTAACACCATAAGCAAGACCCTAGGAGCACAAGAGAAGACCCAAGATATCAAGCAAAGTCCAAGCATGAAGATTGGAACCAAGCCGTACACAAGATCTCGAAGAAACGAGCTCATAGAAGTGACCGGCCGCTGGACCGGACGCTGGAAGAAAGTGCTCGAACGCTCCGATCAAGAGGCTCGGCAATAGGCGATCGGACGCTAGCGGTAGATCGACTGGACGCAGGACAACAGAGTCCGGTCGAGTACAGAGAGGTTCCAGAGCGGCGAACTTGTGACCGGATGCGTCCGGTGGCAAGTGACCAGACGCTAGCAGCGTCCGATCAGTTGTTCGCGGCTCCAACGGTCGGGACGACCGGATGTGTCCGGTCAGGATGATTTCAACGTCAGGTCAGTAGTAGAAAAGCGGGATTTTGTCCCCAATGGCTACTTTCTCAGTGGGGCTTATAAATACAACCCCCAACCGGCCAAATGAGTGAGGTGGAGCTGAGGAAACATACCAAGGGTGTTGATACACCATTTTAGTGATCTCCACTTACATAGTGCTTAGTAATTTATTAGGTGATTAGCGTAGGTGCTTTGCGAAGTGCTTAGGTTGATTAGACCACCGCTTATGCGCTTGCTCTAGGTTTAGGCTTAGTGTTTAGTGAGGTTTGCATATCTCTTACCACTCGGTGCTTGCGCGCACCATTGTTGTACATCGAAGGGGCTTGTAGTCTTACGAGATCACACCAACCGCGTTTGTGGTGTGGCCGCCACCGTGTACTGGAGGGAACAAAGCCCATGGCATTTCAGCCGGAAGCTTGATAGTGAAGACAGCGGGGAGCATCCGGGAGAGGCTTGCCGGAGACCCACTTACGTGTGGGGAAGGCCCGAGGCTATCCACGGAGTTACCCGACCGGGAGCTTGGCCCTTGCGAGGGATTCCTTGTGAGGGGCTCCAACGAGGACTAGGGGAAGCTTGCGCGCTTCTCGATACCTCAGTAAAAATACCGGAGTCATCTATGGGAGTTTGCATATCTCAACGTTGCTCTTTAGCTTCCGCATTTACATTAATTGTATTACTCCTTTTGCGGTAGAGATAGCAACACACTAGCAAAATCGTAGTTGCACATTTAGATAGTTTATCTATTGCATAGTTTTTGCTAGGATTAGAAAAAGAGGTCATAGTCCAGAGTTTGATTTTTAAGTTGCCTAATTCACCCCCCCTCTTAGGCGTCTTGGTGTCCTTCACCTCGTAAGTGGCTGGGATTGAGTGGGGGTGTTAACAGATGTATATTGTCTCTGGTGTCAGTCTAGGTTCATTGTACCACTTAGGTAGTTCCTAGATTGTAGCCCAAGCTGTATATGATAAGATCTATCTTGTAATTCTGTTGTATCATTATTCCTTACACAAGCCACCACTGGGGGGCTATTCCACGAGCTATTTAACATGAAAACAAGAGCCAGGGAGAGGCATCTCATTCTACCAAACTTCACAAAAACTACTCAGCTCCATATCGTAAACTATAGACATCCGACATGTGGGACCCACTTTGTATCCTAAGCTTGGGATTCAGAGATAAAAGAGAACTGGTTGGAGATAAGTGTTGGGGGATGCCATAAGGTTTGGGCCCCCCTTCTATGAGAAGCAGCTTTCGACTAACGTTTCACCCGCATTAACCGAATGATCTGTTGACGAAACCGATAGCGAAAGAAGTCATCGACTTTCACGTGGCTTGCGCGGGAATGCATAATAGCTTTTGATGAGAGTTTCACCCGCATGAACCGAATGTTCTATTAACAAAGCCAACGGTGAAAGAAGTTGTGGGTTCTGTTCCGACCCATGCAGGCAATTACATCCTATGGAGACAAACATGAGTAAGGGAGTTGGTGAACATTTTATTTACCTTTGCATACCTGAGTTCTTACCAGCAGCATTTATAGATGGAAGCTTTGAAGCTGCTGTAGGGGCGGCTTGTATATAGTCCATCTCAGGTTATCACCAAGGCTAGGTCACACACCCAACTAGTGTGTATGGACCATGGGCTTTAGTGATAGCAAGGGTCTAGAAGAGGAGAATGCTCCTTCTTTCTCTTCTTCTTCTTTTTCATCCTCCCCCGCACTTGACTTTTAGCCCTGGTGATAACATGAGATGGACTATATACAAGCCGTCCCTGCAGCAGCTTCAAAGTTTTCATCTATAAATGCTGCTGGTAAGAACTTAGGTATGCAAAGGTAAATAAAATGTTCACCGACTCCCTTACTCATGTTTGTCTCCATAGGATGTAATTGCTCATACAAGTTCATGCTTCTTTTGCTTATGACGAATGCTTTGGTTTGGGTGTATTTATATATGATACACCCATAATAGCTTTCGATGAGCATTTCGCCCGCAGGGACCAGTTGATCCATTGGCGAAACCTTCGGCGAAAGATATCGACAGTTTTTATCTTTCTGTTACAACAGAGCAAAAAGCTTTCGACCTCCTTTTTGCTTGCTAAGAACAGACGGTCTTCTGCCGATACCGATGATGAAAGACATCGCTAGCTTTCATCGCACCAGCGAGCGATCCGAAATGAAGTGCGGTGATGGGGAAATTTTTCTCGCATTACCATAAGCTAACCGATACGATACGGTGTGTCATTTTGCAGGTTTTTCGTCGTCATTGGCCTTCATCCTTTCGGTGGGGTTTTCCGAGCATCGGCCATGGGACCCGACCGAAGGGGACGCAACAAAGGGAGGTGCTCACTGAGGGAGGTTGAAAGAGGAATGGACTAAAAGTGCCTACAGGAAAAAAGAATATGCTCGAGAATTTGAGTAGTTAGGAGGGCATTTTGGTCCTTGTAAAGGATACGGACATGTTTAAATAGGGCTCCATGTGAGCAGTGTAAGGGGGATGGAGCCCTAGTTCCTTGATTAATACACATATACCTTTCACCCTACCATGGTTCCTTTCTGTTCCTTTGGTTCGGTTTTATTGTGCTTTCGGTAGTTTGAGCAGCAGCCTGGTGTTCGAAGGCTAAGGCCTAGAACGACAATAAGAGAGAGCTGGGTTGCAGCGCATAAAATTTGTTATTTTTTCTATAATTGTTTTTTATATAGTTGGCAATGCTCTATACACATACTCTTGGGATGTTGATATTTTTATTTGTAAGGCAAAACTTGTTCTGTTGTTCATTTTTACTAGTAAGTGCCGTATAAAATAGCTCAAGATTGGTAGTAGTGCAAATTTGCTCAAACGGGGACAACCCCAAAGGATAGCACTAGATCTGTGATAAAAAACTACTTGAGCATGTCTTGTATGTAAGTTTGTCTAACAAAATACAAATAGTTAACCGAGTGAAAAAATCAACGATGTCATACATTAAAAACAGACAATAGCATTAAAGATGCTCTCATCACCAAGTCAAAATAAAACGGCTGAAAATTGGTCTTGTTATATCTACTCGGAATAGACTTGTGTAAGCGGCACCAAACTTTTGTCTCTATTAAAAATGCAACCCACATCCTTATGTGCAGTACGTCAACGCTCCTATACGTACAAGAAGCTAAGCAATCCTGTGTTCGTGTTCGAATTTATATGCATGAGATTTACTTTATATGGATCCTCACTTATGTTATTCGTTTTCTTTACAAAAACAATTTGTAGTTGCACGATGCATGACGTACTTAATTAGCTGAAATCAACGTGCTAGGCGCCCTAAACTTCGGTTCAATGATTAAAAACTTTCGGATCGGATGAATTATAGAATAGACAGTCTCAACTAGTTTTGCAGCTGTTGGGGCTGCTGCTGTTGCAGCTGCTTCCACTCACAGAATACTGTTAAAACAGCCAGCACCAACTGTTTTAACAGACAGCCGAACAGATTCATTACTAAAACGATTTTTTTCCTAAAGCAAATCCACCACCAGCTGTTTTTATTTTGAAGGAACAAACGAAATAAAATGACTAAAATTTCAGGTGTTCACTTAATAATTTTGTTAGGCCTAGGTGCTAGCTTTTCTTCTAAAACTCCTGTGGAACTTAACTTTCAGTTTATTTTTGACTAACTGGCCAGACCTTAACTAATTAACACATTCTGTGACATGCGTATATATAAATGGCAAAACAAAAATTCAGCTAAGTATAACTGTAGACTACCAGAAGCATTCAAACAAAAGTTTCAGATAGCAACGATTGGAGGCAGCCCAAAGTCCATGGAAGAGTGACATTATATTAAACAAACAGCTTGGGTGGACAGCTCAGGATCTTGTCATCAATCCGTGTCCTATCCAGTGGCTTATCAGTCATGACATGATCGATTGAGCAACATGAAGAGCCAGATGAAATGTGCACTTGGAGATATTAATTGCCCGGCCCAATCAAATGTCAACTAGTTTGAGGCTAGCAAGCATGCAAACAAGAGAGGCTGCAGTGGTTAGATTAGGCAAAGTCAAATGAACTATGGGGTGCATGAACAATAATACAAGATCATTGTATATAGTATAGCTTATATATAGGTGAGAGCGACACCAGTGATAAGTAAATTTGTGTCGACATATATGTGTGTGTCCCAATACCTAGCTTGCAGATAAGTATAAGTGGACATCAACAATGCCATACCGGAGGTTGTGCATGATAAAGAATCAGGGAGAAACATTATGACGAATTCAAAGGTAGATTCAGATTTTTTAAAATAAAAATCATCAATTAATTGGACTCATACTCTAAGTGTGTGCTCTTGGATCACTTGAACAAGGAAAAACTTTCTTAAAAGTGTCAAGAACAAATTAAATGGGGGCATGAAACGTTGGAATGGCTCATTTGAATTATCAGTTCAAATATCCGAAGATTTCATAAATACATTTATCTCACTACTAGCCAAATTAAATACTTTTTAGACATGGTCAAAATCTATAATTAGAGACACTTTATAAAACCACCTCTACACTATCAATTCTATAAAAAAATGTATTTACTGGGTTGCTTTCTGAAACCGTCCCTATGCTACCACGATTATAGAAAAAGAAGAAGGTATTTACAGGGACGGACATGGCCAGTTGACAAAGCAACCTCCTGGAAAAGAACTTCCACGTGCGGCTGAATTCAATCAGTCATCCCTTAAAAATGATTTCTAGGGTGGCTTGTCTAATTCAGCCGCACCTAGAAATCAATTTTCAGGTTGACTTATTTAAAGGGACTGCCCTTGAAAATATTTTTAAAATTCTGAATATTTCCTGCTAAATTTGAAATTGCCAGCTACTCGCCAATTCTTACATAGTTGTTTACTGCCAAATTTCTCATCTTAGAGATATACTGTATACTAATTTAACAATATTATTTAATATAGAGTAGCGAACTTCTCACTCACAATCATCATTGTTGTTTGATGTGTTATCGAACATGAGTAACATGACTAATATTGAAGTATCTATCACACTTTACACATTATTTAAACTAAAATTACATTAATAATCATGAAGAGGGGGCAGTTCGCACGGACGAAGAAGATCGCACGTGTCATGAAGTCATAGTCCTTGCAAAAGAACATTGCCATAAGCAATGCTTTCTATATTTATTTACCCTTTTGAGGACAGTTTTGTGTAATTCATTGTACACATCATGGAAGCTGGAAACAAGAAATAAGTAAATTCACCATCATTAGTCCTCCCCCTTGTGAGTACTTTTGATGTGAGAAGAAGTCTGGCTTCATATATCTTTAGTAAAGGAGAAGAGTTCCTAAATAGTTGGCTTTGTTAGACCAAGTGGCATGCTCAGATAGGTGAAACACATAGACCCAATAGAGCAACCAAATGTTGCTATAATATTGGTCATTTTTTCACGTGGCATATTTATTGGCCTTGCAAAATTTAACATAATTCATCTTCAGCTGTGCAGAGCCAGCAAAAGTATTAAGTACAACATTGAGGTAAAATAATTATTTAGTGCATCCTTCTATGACAATGAGTGTGTAATTAGCATATTGTGCATGAAAGTGCACCTTGGCCCCCTAGTGATTTTTGGTGGTTGAATGAGAAAACAATTAAATGATTAATGGGTTTGATGAGTTTTGGATATGTTTAATTGCAAATGAGTATATCAAACTCATGTCACGTATCAAAGTGAAAAATAGCAATGCAAGCAAATGCTACGTGACAAAGAGACAAGATATAATGGAGATAAGATGGTCCCAAAAAATTGCTTTTCTTGCATGGAGAATTGGAGATAGATTTGGAAATCACTTCTTGTGGATATTTTGATCAAGATTGGAAGATCAAGAAATGCGGTCGAGCACTTTATGGTCTTGAAAGATATTGTGGATAAGCTTACTTGGACACATTTTGGCAAGAAAAGAAGATCACATGAAGAGGAGGAAAAAGTTATATGATCAAGAGGTAATCCTGAATCATATGGAATTCCAAAGATTGGTTATTTTGGCCACATAGATAGCATTCCTAATAGAAAGGAAGAGAGTTGATCAAGAACTTAGCAATTCAAGGGAAGTGATCAAGAGGAAAACTTGTTGATCACAAGATTGATAAAAAAAATCAAATATCCAACCAAGGATCATGTTATTGGAGATATGGAATTCAAACTAGTGCTTTATTGTGATGTGAAGCTACTCTATTCTCCTCCTCTCCTTGGTCCCAACGACTAGCGCGACCATCTCTCTCTAGAAATTCTCCCCTCCACTCTCCTCCTCCCCACGCCTCACCATAGTGTGAGCGCGACGGTAGTGGGTGCAGGGGCAGACATGTAGGGCTCAATGTTTTTTGTGTGAAAATAGACATCACTGACGGGTGAAAAGCCAAAGTCCATACTATCAATTATCCATTGCCGGTTTGAAATTCGGTAGTGAAAGCCAGTTCCAACCGACAATGGTTTTGGGATAGTGTGCCAAGTCCAATACATGCATTACACATCACAAAATATTTGTGACACCAAAGGAATGACAATGTGCTTGCAAAAACATGTCAACATAATTTTGTGCTTATAACCAGCAACAATACACATTATTATACACAACAAAAATGTAATTTTAGCTTGTACTCACCAGTACATACTTGTGCCTCACCACACTTGGGGTTTATTTTGCCACACTTGTATTCATCTCAACACATGTCAATTGAGGTGGAAACGAGTGTCGCGATACAAGGCCCAGAATGTAAATTTAAAACAGCTATGCACGCACAGTAACAACAAGCTAGGAATACACATACAAACAGGTAACAGGAAGTGAACATGGATCGATCTTAAACTTAGACGTGCTCCGGCGTGGCGGTGGCAGCGGCGTTGGCCTGGACGATGACGTTGCGCTTGCCGTGCTCTGAGCGGCTGTTCTCAGCGAACTAGAGGCTGGCGCTATGGAGTCCCTTGCTCTTCTTGTCGTCATTCCACTCAGAGCCGTAGTAGCTCTCCTCATCGGCGGTGGCGTTGGCCGGGAAGAACATGGACCCCCACTGCGGGAAGTGCACGAACACCACTGGCAGCGTGCACGCCATGATCATGATGCCCATGTACTCTAGCCCCCTAGCAGTGGAGTAGGTGGAGGAGGTGAAGAAGAGCAGCTGTGTGAGCCCCACGCCGAAGTTGCCGTCGGCGCCGGTCATGCCGGAGATGATGCCGAGGGAGAGACGTGAGACGAAGGGGATGACGCTGAAGATGGTGCCACAGGCAGCCTGCGTATAGAAGGATAAGAGCACCATGGTGACGATGGAGACGGGGAGCATGCTGGCGCCCCCAGCCAGAGGCAGAAGGCGCCGCTGACGGTCTAGAGGATCCAGATGTTCTAGAGGTGGGCGTGCATGCCCTAGTAGCGTGTGCCCATGTTGAAGAGGATGCTGCCTGTGGGCCACGCGATGATGTTGGCCATGCTGAAGCAGGCGGTGATGGTGCCGGTAACGTGGAGGTCGAGGTTGAAGCGGTCGTACATGTACTCGGCAATGATGTTGTTGGTGGTGAGCTCGACGCCCATGTAGGAGCCGTAGAGGAGGACAAAGATCCAGGTCTGGTAGTTAGTGACCGCGTACCACAACACCTTGGAGAACTTGTCCTTGTTGATGTTGCCCTTCTTCTGCAACGTCCTGAGGTTGCCTGATGGTGTAATTCTGTCATGGTGAAGCCATGTCAGTGCTTGGACCAAGCTAAGAGCGGAAAACATAGTTTGAATTCAGGCAATTGCCGAGTACATGGTGAGCGTGCCCACAACCACGACGTCGCATGGCAGTTTATTTTTAGTCTCTTGTATCTGTGTTTAGGCAGTTGTTTAGCTCAGCATTGTGTAGTACAGCTAATGGTATAAGTAGCCGGGACATCAGTGTGTGTTATGTGTCGAAAACTACCTTGTAATCATGTATGCGCTGGTCATTAACATCTATGGAAAATAGCACTATCAGCCGACAGTTGCCGTTTGTCATATTGCGTTCAAGTGTGTGCATGTTCTTGATCTATGATTCCTCTTGTTCTTAGGGTAGCCACTGCATATATGGCTGCGATTTGTGCGTTCTAAAACCCACATTTGGTATCAGAGCCATAATCACATGCCTGACCTTCATAGTTTGCGGCAATGAGCGAGACAAGCTCTGGCGGTTCCGGCGGTGGGGTTGGCGATGGCGGCGGTGAGCGGTTTGCATATCTGCAGCTAACGGGAGCCAATTACATGAGCTGGAGTATCCGGGTGCAAGCAATTATGGAGGATCAAGGTGTGTGGGAGGTGGTAGAGCCATCGAGGGAGTCAGAGATGGTGTCGTAGGGCCAGGCGGCCGTGGCGGCGAGGACGGCCAAAGACAAGAAGGCAAGGGCACATCTCCTTTAATGCAAGTGGCAAAGAAGAAGATGGTGAAGGAGGTCTAGGACTACCTCAAGGAGCGGTTTGTGGCAGCGGATCGTGTGAATGAGGCGAGATTGCATACGCTTAAGTGCGAGTTTGACGCATTGCGCATGAAGGATGATGAGAAGGTGGACTAGTACGCCAGCAAGATCTCAGCGATGTTGGTGAAGTACGGGAATCTTGGTGGAACCTTGGATGATCAGGCCATGGTGAAGAAGCTCTTCGACACTGTGCCAGATCGGTACATCACGGTGGTTGCTGGGATCGAGCAGTTCTTTGATCTGAAGAAATTGGAGTTTTGAGGAGGCAGTTGATGACTAAAGGCCTACGAGGAGAGGATCCAGCGGGTAGTAGGAGGATCTAGGGGTGACAGTGGTCAACTGTTGCTCACGCAGGATGAGTGGGAGGCGTGACACAAGAAGTCCGGTGGGGAGTCCTCAGGGAAGGGGAGAGCGTAGGACGGCGGGAGTCGTGGCCAAGGCTGAGGGCGCGGCAGGCAAGGCCATGGCCGTGGTAGGCATGAGGAGGCGTCCGATAAGGAAGGCGGTGGCAAGCATGACAAAATCCACATCAAATGCTTTAAGTGTCACAAGTACGACCGCTATGCCAATCGATGTCTAGGGGAAGAAGAGAAGAAGGGAAATGAAGCTCACCATGCTTGTGGCATTGATGTCGAGCCGACGCTGATGCTCACGGTCACAGAGGTGTCAGAGCCACTCGAGCACATGTCACGGGTGATCACGGGTGTGCAGCGCAATGATATGTTCCTGGATGAAGGGAAGGTGATGCCTAAGCTACATCTTACTGGCGGCGAGAGGAAGGCAGGAGATGCCTGGTACTTGGACAATGGAGCGAGTAACCACATGTCTGGGAATGCAGACATGTTTCGGGACCTTGATGCTGGTGTTGTAGGCAGGGTCAGGTTTGGAGATGGTTCAGCTGTGGAGATCAGGGGGAGGGGAACTTTGGTGTTTCAGTGTAAGAATGGTAACCAGTGGTTGTTGCCAGATTCTATTACATTTCTAGATTGAGGAGCAATCTGATCAATTTGGGACAACTCACTGAAACTGGGCACAAGATCATCATGGATGATGACTGGCTAGAGGTGGTGGAGAAGAGCAGTCAGAGGCTTGTTATGAGAGTTGAGCGTGCACTAAATCGATTGTATCAAGTTGCTCTGAAAAACTCTGAACCAGTGTGCTTGCTGACAAAGGTGACTGAAGATGCTTGGCTTTGGCATGGGAGGTTGGGTCATGCAAGTTTTCATACCTTGAAGCTGTTGTTAGAGAAGTCCATGGTGGGAGGTGTACCTACAATTGCTCATCCTGAAGAAGTGTGTGAAGCCTACATGGCAGGGAAGCAGACAAGGATGACATTTCCAAAGAAGGCATAGTGGCATGCTACCAAGCCCCTTGAGCTACTCCACATTGACCTTTGTGGTCCTATCACACCTCCAACTATAGGAGGTAACAAATATTTCATGCTTGTTGTTGATGATTGTTCCAGATGGATGACAATGTTTATGCTTAAGTCTAAAGATAAGGCAAGTAGTGCATTTGCAAAGTTTAAGGCTATAGCAGAAAACAATTTGGGACAACACATCAAAGTAGTGAGGTCAGATAGAGGGGGAGAGTTCTTAGCTGGTTCTTTTAGGGAAGTGTGTGAAAAGGCAGGGATTGAAAGGCAATTCATAGCACCCTATACACCACAGCAAAATGGTGTAGTAGAAAGGAAGAATAGAACTATCATGAACATGGCTAGATCACTACTAAAAAGCATGAGTGTCAGGAAGGTTTTGGGGAGAAGATGTTAGGCACTTAGTTTATTTGTTGAATAGGCTACCAACAATGGTTTTGGAAACTAAAACTCCATATGAGGTGTGGAATGGGAGAAAACCACACTTGGGTCATCTATAGTTGTTTGGCAGTGTCGGTCATGTGAAAAACACAGTGCCACATTTGAAAAAGTTAGATGACAGTAGCACTCCAATGGTGTATTTTGGAGTTGAAGAAGGAAGCAAGGCTCATAGGATGTACAATCCTTATACCAATAAAATTGTAGTCAGCAGGGATGTTATATTTGAGGAGTCTAGGAGCTAGCAGTGGAATGCAGACACTGTTTCTAATGAAAATGCAGATTTCAGTGTTGAAAATGATTTTCATTTTGTCACCCATCTTGATGGAATAGCAGATGCAGCTGGTGGAGGTAGTGTATTGCTAGAAGTTAGTGACAGTGGTGGATCAACCAGTGTTGGAGATGTTGGCATGGATGTGTCAGGTTCAGTGGATGCAGCAAATGAAGGAAATTCAGTTACTGTTCATGAACTGACAACAGATGTAGAAACATCTCTAGAGCATTCAGCTGCAGGGGGTGGCTGGGATCAAGGAGATGGTGATGAGGTGAATAGCAGTGATTATGATGAAGAGCCACTCAGGTTCAGAAGTTTGAATGATGTATATGATGACTCTATTGAAGTAGAGTTGGGTTCTGACTCTGAACTAGGTGCTTTGCTTGCACTGATGGAGGAGCCAGCCAATTATCAAGATGCTGCAAAAGACAGTGATTGGGTGGCTGCAATGGATAGTGAAATTCAGTCCATAAACAAGAATGAAACTTGGGAGCTTTCTACTCTTCCACCAGGTCACAAGCCCATTGGTCTTAAGTGGGTGTATAAGCCGAAGAGAAACTCTGAAGGTGAGGTGGTGAAGCATAAGGCAAGACTGGTTGCTAAGGGGTATGTGCAGAAGCATGGGATAGACTTTGAAGAAGTGTTTGCTCCAGTTGCTAGACTTGATACTATAAGATTGTTGTTGGCATTGGCAGCAAATAGAGGATGGTACGTTCACCATTTGGATGTCAAGTCTGCTTTTCTGAATGGTAAACTTAAGGAGGAAGTCTATGTTAGTCAACTAGAGGGCTATGTGCAAAAGGGTAAAGAAAAGGTGGTGTTCAAGCTTAGCAAAGCTTTGTATGGCTTGAGACAAGCTCCAAGAGCTTGGAATGTTAGGCTGGATAAAAGCCTGAAGAAGCTTGGTTTTAGAAAATGTGCAAGTGAAGCAGCTGTTTACAAAAGGGGAGTTGGAAAAAGTGCAGTGGTGCTTGGGGTGTATGTTGATGATTTGATTGTGACAGGTGAAAGCCTAGATGAAATTGTAGTGTTCAAGAGGCAAATGACATCTGAGTTTGAGATGAGTGACTTGGGGCTGCTTTCTTTTTACCTTGGTATAGAGGTGGAGCAGCAGGAGGATCATATCACAATCAAATAGTCCAACTATGCTAAGAAAATGCTAGCACAGTTTGGAATGGCAGATTGCAATCCAACAAAGTTTCCAATGAGTCCTGGTGTGAAAATTGATGAAGACAGACATGGAGTGCTTGTGGATGCAACTGAGTATAGAAAAGCCATTGGGTGTTTGAGATACCTATTACATACTAGGCCAGATTTGTCATATTCAGTGGGGATGGCAAGTAGGTTCATGGAGAAGCGTACTGTCGTGCATCAGCAAGCTATGAAGCAAATTCTGAGGTATTTGAAGGGAACAATTGACTTTGGCTTGTTGTATACTTAGGAGAAAAATAGGAAGTATTGGTGGGATATTCAGATAGTGATCATGCAGGAGATATTATTAGGAGAAGGAGCACAGGAGGGATGGCCTTCTATCTAAATGACAGTCTGATCACTTGGAACTCACATAAGGAGAAAATAGTGCTTTATCCTCTTGTGAAGCTAAATTCATGGCAGCTACAGCAGCAACAATGTAGGGTCTATGGCTGAGGAATCTGTTGGCAGAGATCACAGGTTTACCACCACAAACAGTCAAGTTGTACGTTGATAACAACTTAGCAATTGCACTAATGAAAAACCTTGTGTTTCATGGAAGGAGTAAGCACATTGATACCAGGTATCATTTCATTAAGGAATGTGTTGAGAGGGGTCAGTTTCATGTGAAGAGAGTTAGTACTGATGAACAGAGAGCTGATGCCCTGACAAAGGCATTGCCAGCAATGAAGCTTGGTGTAATGAGGCATCTGCTTGGGGTGCGTGACCTCAGTGTATGCCAGAATTAAGTGGGAGATTGATGGTGTAATTGTATCATGGTGAAGCCATGTCAGCGCCTGGACCAAGCTGAGAATGGGAAGCAACAGTTTGAATTCAGGCAGTTACCGAGTACCCGATGAGCGCGCCCACAACCACGACATCGCCTGATAGTTTATTTTCAGTCTCTTGTATCTATGTTTAGGTAGTTGTTTAGCTCAGCATTGTGTAGTAGAGCTACTAGTATAAGTAGCCGGGACATCAGTGTGTGTTGTGTGTCAAAAACTGGCTTGTAATATGTGATTCCTCTTGTCATTGCATATAGGGCTATGATTTGTGCATTCTAGAACCAACATTGCCGTCAGGGAGGTCCTATCGAGCGTGAGCACCAGCATGCCCATGACGACCTGCATGAGCCGTGGCACAAAGTAGGTGAGCCACCACACTGTGAATGGCGTGGCGCCGCACTTGTGGATGACGTCGTACACCAGCAGCATGATGAGCTGCGTGGTGCAGCCGCTCATTTTGCCCCAACCCATGGCGAGCCCGTTGACGGTGTCGATGATCATGCTGCTGAACATGGTGCTCATCTAGTACTGGTAGGAGACGAACGTTGCCAGGGAGAAGTCGATGAGGAACCTGATGACGATGTAGCACGTGCGGCATTGACGAGCGACATATAAAACACGGTGGGCGCCGACAGCATGATGCGGAAGGCGTATCCATAGCGTGGACCCAGCAGGTCGCACATGGTGCCCATGGTGAAACGGGAGAAGATGGAGCCCGACACGGAGGCCGCCCCAGCGTTGCCGATGTTGGCCTTGGTGAGGTTGAGGTTGTCGCGGATGATGGGTACCAGGGGAGCCACGGCGAAGGTGGAGACGAAGCAGGTGAAGAAGGAGATCTAGGAGGGTGGAAGGTGCACATGTGCGGGTTCACGAAGGAGAAGAGACGGATGCTCTTCGCCTTGTGCTCTGAGTCCACCGGCAGGTTGAACTTGCTATTGCTCGCCGCGACAGTGTCGTCATGCTCCGGCGCCGCCGTGGAGAAGGCGAACGCTGGCTCCCGACCCATCATCCCATGCAGCGAGCTTCCCGGCGCTCCAGCGGCCTCCTCACCCGATGCCATTGCTAGCTAGCTGTAAGTGATCGAAGAAGCCGGGTGCGCTGCTGTGTGCTGCCTGCTGATAGATAGAACAGGACCTTAGCCGTAGATGTAGCGGGTACATCTTACTATAAACATAATGAGCACACCCTAGAACTTTGAACTACTAGATCTAGAGGGAGAGGAAAAGATAGAAATGGTTGACCATCTGTGCCCTTAGAGGAGGATCCGCTCGCGTCCGCCATGGAGTCGGTGAAGCCAGAGGGCATCGGTGTAGTGGTCGTAGGTGACACGGTCTGGTGGTGGTAGGTCGGCGAAGGCAGTGGAGTTCGGTGACGCAGTCCGGTGGTGGCGAGGTAGTGGAGCTTCCCATCACTGGCTGCGCACCCTCTAGATCAGATTAGGGATTTCGGTGAGGAACTGTAGGTCGGTCAACCTCGTAAAGAGAGCCACCGGCCCCCACCTCTCTTTATAGCGCAGTGTGAGGGGGGGCTATTGGATATAATTTGGGCTTGGCCCATATAATATTTAATAATCAAATAAAACTCTATGGTACAAAACATTAAGTGTTGTATGGTTTAATACCATACGAGATTTTGACTGAACGCTAACTCAGCTTATATGGTTGGAAATTATTCATCTAAATTGAGAAGCTGAGAAAAGGATAAAGGCGTGCCACATGCGCGCGCGCTGCCGCTGGCCGAGCCGGGCCTTGGGTGGCCGGGCCATGCCAAGGCGAGGCGAGGGAGGTAGGCAGGCGGGTGGCGAGCGTGGCCAGTCTTTTGCCGTTTAAATCCACATTATCACGAGAGTTTCGCTCTTTGATGGTGGAGGTGAATAGACTGCGTCAGTTACCGTCCCTTCCGCTTCCCGTCTCTTGGGATTCTCCGCTGCCTTCGTCTCCTTCCCCAGTCACAGCCATATATCTAGAGTTCTCCGTCAGTTCAGACCCTTGTCTTCCACAACCACTCTGAGAGAATCCACATCTCCGCAGCCCTCTGTCTTCCCCGTCCCGTACCTCTGCGCGTATGGAGTAGCGGGAGAGCAGGTGCCTCCGGAACCCTCGTCCACCAGAGAACCTTGCACGGGGTGCGCGGCGATTAGGTTTTTGGGGAGCGATCCACGACTACTCGTCCAGATCCCGTCTCCTTCCCGGTGATTGCCCACGGAACCATAAGCTGTCTTCTTCCTGGTGATCCGTTCATGGGACTGCACTACGAACATCATCCTACACCGACTGTGGTCCACGACTTCAAGAAACGCACTATGTCGACTAGTGCGAATGGAGCCTCCAATGCCCTCGGCATGGGACCCTCCGCTTGGGTACACTCTAATCTCTGTGATTACTATACTCGCTGCTACTATATTCATCTGTATGTCACCACTGCACGCTTGTAGTGTTTATTAGAGATATACACATGCACATATATGCCGTTACGAACCTGCTGATGTTATTTTTTTAGATTAAACTGATAATGAAAATGCCTAAATTTCTAACAATCCAAAAACCTAATCTTAGGCAATTTTCTGTCAGTGGTTTTGCTGCTGCTTTGAAGCTAAATAATTTTGATGGCAAGAATTTCATGATATGACGTGCCAAGATGGTATTGTGGTTGACTGCGATGAACTGCTATCATGCCGCACAGGGGAAGCCTGAATAGTTTACTCCTGAGGAGGAGCGAAAGTTCTTGGATACCAATAACCTATTTTGAGGCGCCATGATTAGTGCACTTCATCCCAAGTATGAGAAAAATTACATATCTTGCACATCAGGCAAAGAGTTATGGGATGCTCTTGAGGCAAAGTTTGGGGTTTTGATGCTGACAGTGAGTTGTACCTTATGGAGCAGCTGTATGACTACAAAATGGTTGAAAACCGTTCTTTGGTCGAATAGGCTCATGAGATACAGGTGCTGGCAAAGGAACTAGAACATTTCCCATGTCTGTTGCCCGACAAGTTTGTGGTCGGCGATATAATCGCTAAGTTGCCACCATCTTGGAGGGATTTTGCTACTTCTCTAAAACATAAGAGACAAGAGTTTAGCGTGGATGAGCTTATTGGATCTCTTGATGTTGAGGAGAGGGCGAGAGTAAAAGACAACCATGGAAAAGGACTTGAGTCTTCCGCCGCTAATATGGTGCAGAAGAAAAACTCATTTGCATCTCGTAATAAAAAGAAGAAGAACATGCAAGAGAACAACAATGCAAAGCCTAAGCAGATTGCACAGTTTAAGAAGAAAAACAACAAGAAAGGTGGAGGATGCTTTGTTTGCGGGAGTGATGAGCATTGGGCAAAGTACGTGCCTAGACCGCAAATATAAGCAAGAAAATGAATCAGTAAACATGGTAATTAGCGAGGCTGGAGGAGGAACATCTAGGTATGGTAATTATTTACCTTTTGTTCTTTCAGTTTGTCTTTCACCTGAGTGGTGGATGGATAGTGGTGCTAATATTCATGTGTGTGCTGATATTTCTTTGCTAATATTCATGTGTGTGCTGATGTTTCTTTGTTTATTTCCTATCAGGCCCGTAGGAGTGGAGCCTTGCTGATGGGAAACGGTTCGCATGCACGTGTTCTTGGTGCTGGTACGGTCGTTCTAAAGTTTACTTCGGGAAATGCGGTGCTATTAAAGAACGCGCAGCATGTCCCCTCCATCAAGAAGAATCTTCTTAGCGCTTCTCAGATGTGTCACGATGGCTTTAAAATTATGCTTGAGTCCAATAAATGTGTTGTGTCGAGACATGAAACATTTGTCAAAAAGGTTATGATTATGAAGGTTGTTCCGCTTATCTTTGCTTGATGATGTGTGTAATAAAGTGGTGAACAATGTTAATATTTTGGATGAGTCGAATATATGGCATTCACGACTTTGTCACATTAATTTTGGCTGTCTCACGCGGCTTGCAAATCTGAATTTAATCCCAAAATTTAACTTAGTCAAAGATTCTAAGTGCCAGGTGTGTGTGCAATCGAAACAACCGCGTAAGCCTCACAAGGCTGCTGAGGCGATGAACTTAGCACCATTAGAACTCGTTCATTCTGATTTATGCGAAATGAATGGCGAATTGACTAAAGGCGGTAGACGATACTTCATGACATTTATAGATGATTGCACTAGATTTTGCTACGTGTATTTATTAAAAATAAAAGATGAAGCGTTGCATTATTTTAAAGTCTATAAAGCTGAGGTAGAAAATCAACTTGAGAAGAAAATCAAGTGTTTGCGGTCCGATCGCGGGGGAGAATATTTCTCAAATGAATTTTCTGAGTTTTGCACGGTGCATGGAATTATTCATGAGAGGACGCCACCATACTCACCACAGTCCAATAGGATTGCAGAGAGAAAGAACCGCACTCTAACTGATTTTGTTAATGCCATGTTGAAGACTGCGAGACTATCTAAGGAATGGTGGGGTGAGGCTATATTGACAGCTTGTCGTGTCCTAAAATAGAGTGCCCACAAAGAACAAAGAAATTACACCATTCGAGGAATAGAAGAAGAAGAGATTAAATCTCTCTTACCTGCAAACTTAGGGTTGTTTGGCAGAGGTGAATGTGCCAATAAACAAAAAGCGAAAGCTTGGATCAAAGACTGTTGATGGTGTTTTTCTTGGTTAGACAATTCACAGCGTGGGTTATAGATTTTTAATAATAAACTCTAGTGTTCCTGATATGGCTGTTGATACAATCATGGAATCTAGAGATGCTATATTTTTTAGAATGAGTTTTCCATGAAAAATGCACCTAGCACAACCGGTTATGAATTTATAATTCCCCATGAACATAAAAATTTTACTCCGATAGAACAAATTGAGGAACCCTATGTGCAAAATCCTAAGGAGGATGACACTATAGTTACCAGGAAAAGCAAGAGACAGAGGACTGTAAAGTCTTTTGGTGATGACTATATTGTGTACCTTGTGGATGACACACCAACGACCATTGAAGAGGCATATTCCTCTCCTGATGCTAACTTATGGAAGGAAGCAGTACGGAGTGAGATGGATTCTGTTATGTCTAATGGAACTTGGGAAATAGTTGATCGTCCCTATGGGTGCAAGCCTATAGGTTGCAAATGTGTGTTCAAGAAAAAGCTTAGGCCTGATGGTACTATTGAGAGGTACAAGGCAATGCTTGTGGCCAAGGGTTATACTCAAAAGGAAGGTGAGGATTTCTTTGATACTTATTCACCGGTTGCCTGACTGACCACAATTCGAGTTTTGCTTTCCCTGGCAGCCTCTTATGGTCTTATCGTTCATCAAATCTACGTTAAGACAGCTTTCCTAAATAGAGAGTTGGAGAATGAGATCTATATGGATTAGTCGGATGTGTTTGTAGCAAATAGTCAACAAGGCAAGGTGTGTAAATTATTAAAGTCATTATATGGCCTAAAACAAGCTCCTAAGCAATGTCATGAGAAGTTTGATAGAACTTTAACATCTGTTGGCTTTTTTGTGAATGAAGTTGACAAATGTGTGTACTATCGGTATGGTGGGGGTGAAGGAGTCATTTTGTGCTTATATGTTGGTGACATACTGATCTTTGGATCTAGCCTCAAAGTGATCGAGGAGGTGAAGGAATTTCTATCTAAAAATTTTAAGATGAAAGATTTGGGAGAGGCTGATATTATTCTTAATATCAAGCTTCAAAGAGAAGGTGATGGTGGGGTAACTCTGTTACAAACCCACTATGTGGAAAAGGTGCTACGTCGCTTTGGGTTCAGTGGTTGTGCACCTGCTCCTACACCTTATGACCCTAGTGTGCTATTGAGGAAAAAACAAAGAATAGCAAGGGATCAGTTGAGATATTCCCAAATTATTTGTTCGCTCATGTATCTTACTAGTGCAATAAGGCCTGGCATCTCATTTGCTGTGTGCAAGCTAAGCCGATTTGTCTCAAACTCGGGAGATGATCACTGGCGTGCTCTTGAGAGAGTAATGCGCTACCTAAAAGGGACCATGGGCTATGGTATTTGTTATACCGAACATCCAAAAGTGCTGGAAGGCTACTGTGATGCCAACTGGATTTCGGATGCTGATGAGCTTTATGCCACAAGTGGATATGTGTTTTCTCTTGGAGGTGGCGCTGTTTCCTAGAAGTCTTGCAAGCAGACTATCTTAATGAAGTCTATAATGGAAGCAGAACTCACAGCATTAGACACTGTTGGATCTGAGGCTGAGTGGCTTCGTGATCTTCTTATGGATTTACCGGTTGTTGAAAAACCCATACCGGCTATTTCTATGAACTGCGATAACCAGACTATGATTACAAAGATTAACAGTTCTAAGGACAACATGAAGTCCACAAGGCATGTTAAGATACGACTAAAATCTTTAGAAAATTGAGAAACTCTGGAGTAATAGCGTTGGACCATGTTCACACGTCTAACAATCTGGCAGATCAGTTCACTAATGGTCTGTCACGCAACGTGATAGAAAGTGCATCGAGAGAGATGGGTTTGAGACCCACTTGAAATTTACTATAGTGACAACCTGTTCTACGTGATCGGAGATCCCGTGAAGTAGGATGGTGAAACAAGCTAGTAGTAAATTGTGAGGAAAGATCCTTAGTAAGACTCATTTCGGATGCATATCTTTCCTTTCTATAAGGCAGGATGGCTTTTGCCTTAATGTGTTCCAAGTGGCTTGTCAAAGCAAAGATGTTGTCCTACAGAACATCTTTTAAGGAACACACCTATATGAGTCAGACTGTTGGTCACAATCTATGAGATTTGAGTGATCTCTAAATACTCATGAAAGGCATTGAAGTATGACTTATATGCTTCAAATAGAGAGGATGACTTTTGCTGCCCAGTATCAGCTAAGGACTTTAGTTACATTCACCTCGCACAAAACTGTCAATTCAAGGCTTAGTCCATTGTTCAGTTATGACTGAGTGAAACTATTGTTTTAGATGGATGTTCAACTTAACAGTCTCCATTGAAACACTGATATATAAAAGAAATGTGGTTCTAAGACTACTTTGTTATAAACCCTAGTGTTTGGTGGGGATTGTTGGATATAATATGGGCTTGACCCATATAATATTTAATAATCAAATAAAACTCTATGGTACGAAACATTAAGTGTTGTATGGTTTAATACCATACGAGATTTTGACTGAACGCTGACTCAGCTTATATGGTTGGAAATTATTCATCTAAATTGAGAAGCTGAGAAAAGGATAAAGGCGTGGCACGCGCGTGCGCCGCCGCTGCCGGCCGGGCCGGGCCATGGGCGTGGGCCGGGCCGAGGCGGGCGGGCGTGGCTAGTCTTTTGCCACTTAAATCCACATTATCACGGGAGTTTCACTCTTTGATGGTGGAGGCAAATAGACTGCGTCAGTTACCGTTCCTTCCGCTTCCCGTCTCTTAGGATTCTCCGCTGCTTTCGTCTCCTTCCCTGGTCACAGCCATATATCCGGAGTTCTCCATCAGTTCAGACCCCCGTCTTCCGCAACCGCTCCGAGAGAATCCACATCTCCACAGCCCTCTGTCTTCCCCGTCCCGTACCTCTGCGCGTACGGAGTAGCGGGAGAGCAGGTGCCTTCGGAACCCTCGTCCGCCAGATAACCTTGCACGGGGTGCGCGGCGATTAGGTTTTTTGGAAGCGATCTGCGACTGCTCGTCTAGATCCCGTCTCCTTCCCGGTGATTGCCCACGGAACCGCAAGTTGTCTTCTTCCTGGTGATCCGTTCGTGAGACTGCACTACGAACATCGTCTTGCACCGACTGTGGTCCACGACTTCAAGCAACGTACTATGTCGACTAGTGCGAATGGAGCCTCCGATGCCCTCGGCATGGGACCCTCCACTGGGTACACTCTAATCTCTGTGATTACTGTACTCGCTGTTACTGTATTCATCTGTATGTCATCACTGCACGTTGTAGTGTTCATTAGAGATATACACATGCACATATATACCGTCACGAACCTGCTGATGTTATTTTTCTGGATTAAACTAATAATGAAAATGCCTAAATTTCTAACAGGGACCACCAGCCATGTATGGTTGGGCGTCCCCGATCAGGACGTGAGGTCAAGGCCAACTCGGTCGTTGGGCCGAGCCGGAGAGATCACCACTAACAGCTGCTTGGAATGGAATGGATTGACATCCAACATGAGAAGGTAAGGTATTTATACCTCGGCGGCCGGTGTCCATGTCCATGGATGAGATTCAGATGGGAGTTGACATTTGGATGACAGGGCCGGTCGGCCAGATTGGGTTGTATTACAGATTGAGATTGTATTACTACTAATCTAAACTGAGCGAGGGGCTAGCGTTGACCTGGGAGAGTTGTTTCAGGATGGAACAGAAGAAAAGGACATTGTTTAAGGTCATCATCAGAGGCCTGGTCGCCACGTCTCCATCCATGGGCATCCTTGGTCGTCCAAGGATCATCTCATTTGGAGTTGGAGCTGCAGGAACCAGGCACTGTTCATTCCTGGCCCATAGATAGGGCATAGCATTAGTTTACCAACCACGCAGGATTTTCAGATTTTCAGGTAGCTTCAGGAAATTCAGAGATGCTACGTACACTGCCGAGTGCCGACCTAGGCGTAACGTACGTACGTACGGCAATCGAACGGCCGCAACAGCAAAAACAGGATGGATCGAAGACGACGACGGCGACGCTTTTGCTTTGCTTTGCATATGCAGGAGTGAGCCTGATTTTTTCATTACACCACGATTATTTAACCTCAAATCATTATTAATCTTTAACTCTAGACCTAAATTTTTATTATTTAGCCTCATTTGTTGCCGTCCTGCATTCACCACTGATCGTCAGTGTGTGTCTGACTTTATTTGTCGACCAGGCACGTACCTACTTATGTGATCGGATTCATGCAGCCTGTTCGGGAGACCGTAAACGATCGTGGATTATTTACTGCTGGCTGGTTTGGTGTGAGAGAAAAACACTGTTCCCAGCTAGAAATTTACGATCATTTACGAGCAAGCGAACAGACTGGTACGTTACCGTTACGTAGCGGCGGCACATGCTTGCGTACGTGTGCCCAGAAAATGCATCTACTACAGATCGAGGTAGACGACACCGCAGGTATGTACATACGTACGTAGGTACCTAGCGAGCTTCAGCTACACACAGTACTTCACTCGGTTGCTATTGCTAACCATGTGTTTGTCTGCCGCGCCTCATGCAAACCTTCTGGGGAGGGCACCACGCCGGGGTGGGGGACAGCCGCCCACTCCCCTGCAACACCACCGCGCTACCTTCATGGATCTCGCTCGTGCTTCATGGATCTTACCGAGATAGGGACAGGGCCACCAGATCCACGAGTGTTGGAGCTCCCGGTGGGTGAGGACACCGGGGTAGGGGGAGAGTCACCGTCGGGGTAGGGGGAGGAGGACGCCGGGTGGGGGAGCCCGTTGCCGTCGGCCAGGAAAGCAGCCATGGCCGCGTTGTCGGGTGAGGCAGGGCGCGAGCGCGTGCGGGAGTAAGCGGTGGGAGACGTCCATCCGTCTGGACATCTTAATCGTATCATTATCGGTATCGGTTAGCTTCTTGCTAAACTGCTGAAGGGTCTATGATTAAACCTGTAACAAACTATATCCCCTATGAAGAACTCATCTGTCCTCGCCTATCTGCTCTGCTCTTCTGCCTGAATTCCGATTCCTCTGTTCCCCAACCCCTGCTGTTAACAAATGTTATGATTACTCTAAAAAAACAAATGTTATGATGATCAGCGTAAATATATTATTTGCACGATAATTTATGATGATCAGTGTACAGTCATACACAATAGTCAAAGTACATAAACTTGCATCGGCGACAAATTGCTTGGGCATATGTGTTTAATTTGAGTAATATATACATTGGTCTTTGACCGCCCTAATATATATGCAGCATGCCGACAAGTAAATAAATTAATAAATAAAACAATTGCATCGCTAGCTAATCAAATACTATGTCTTGTGATCTTATCTTTGCAAGTACAGCAGCCGTACAAGATCAGAGACCACATAGGAACACTAGCTAATTAATCCACTATCGACTGAAGGTCTCTGCTTGAGGCCTCACAAAGTAATAAATAAAGAAACTTGAGAGACATAGATCATGCATATTCATGCATACAACTATACATTGAGAGAGAGCCACACACACACATATATATATATATGCATGCATTGTATTAGTCGACTGAACTTAGCTTATTCGGCGAGCCGACCTGCAGGACCTGAAAGTGAGGGTACGGTGAAGTTCGCTTATTTCATGCATGATCTTATTTCTTAATCTTAAATATGGAACGGTTTGTTAGTAATCTTTCAAATGACAGAGACTCCTACGACTTGAAATAAAGAAGCAGTCAATCGTAGCTGGAATATATATATGGAGGTGATGCATGGATCGGAGCTAGTTGTAGCGTTGAAAACTGAAAGAGAAAACACTGAATACATAAACGGATTACGGATAGTCGGATGGATCCAAACTAAACTTGTTTCTGCAAATTGTTAGTTGATCTCCACCAATAGACCCAACGGTCTATTGGGTCCTTATCTCTGCTTCCTGATCGGGGGAGCCCAACCCTAATCCGGTTGGTGGGCCCCTGTCACACAGCACACATAAAAGGAAGGTGGGGATGAGGGCTCGGATAACGAGGTTGAACAGAGCCGCCACCCACCTACAGAGCTAACCCTAATCCGATCCTAAAGCGTGCTGCCAGCGACGGGATGTGCCCCACCACCACCGCCGTCGCCTATGCAGGGACACCGCCGGCGCCACTGGACTGGGTCTCCACAGTGCCACTGGATCGCCACCATCACGGACTCCACCGAGCCGGAGCTACCACGGCACCAGCGTCTACCCGCTGTTGTACATCTACGGAGAAGACAAGGATGAGGTCTTCCCGGATCTATGGGTTACACACACAGAGGTACTAATCATCGATCTTAACAATGGTACGAGAGCCGGGTTGTCTCTGTGTGACTCTAACCCTAATCGGGTAAAAGAAACGGAAAAGGGACCGGGGGTGGCGGAGGTCACTGGAACCCCGGTCACCACCGCCACCGCGCAGGAAAAGTGCCGCACTGACACGGCAAGAAAGAACAGACCCATGTTCGGATTAGAAAAGAAGTAAAGAAAGGGGAAAAGGATTTCAAGAACCCTAACCCTAACCCGCACAGAAAGCTTAGGGAAGAAGAAGAGAAAAGAACCGAACACTTCCTTTCGGATCTAAAAACAGAAGGGGTTCACGAACCCTAAACCCGTAAAAGCCTTCAACGGGGAAGAGAAACAGTACCTAGAAAGTATCCCCATCTCGATCTTGAATCCAAAAGAGAAGAAATCAAAGAAAAGAAAGAAAATCCAAGGAAAGAAAAGAACAGGGGTCGGCACACGAACCCTAACCCTAATCCCCACCTTCGGTTCAGAAAACAAAGATCAATCCAAATCGGAGAAAGGAAAAGGGGAAGAAGGGGAAGGAATCAGTCTCGAGGAAGAACAGTGAACCACCCTAGATCTCATTTTCGGGTGAACAAGCGAAAAGAAAAGAAAGAAGATACAAATCAAATCCGAAAGGAAAAAAAAGAAAGGGAAAAGAATGGAAAGAGACCTCGCCGTGCACCGGGCGAACCGTTTCGCCGGCGAGGGAGAAGAAGACCGAGCCGGGGACTTTTTTCGCTGGGCTCGGCCAAAGGGGATCCGTGGCGGGCCGCTCGACGGGCGCGCTCCACCCTGTTGGGGCGCGCTTCCACGACGAGGGGGCAAGCAGCGCGCATTGGATGCTCGCTCGCTTGCTTCGCTCTTCGCTCTCGCTTCTTCGCCTCGCTTCATTGTGTGAGAAAGAAGAGAGAGAACGGCGAAGAAGAGAGAGAAAGGAAAGAGCCGAATGACTCTAGGGTTTTGGGGACCGCGGCCGGAGTCGATTTTTATTCGGCCGAGATGAACGGATGGCCGTCGGATGAGATCCGACGACGATGGAAGCATCGGGCAAGGCGACTTTTCAAAGCCAAAGTGGTCTGTGCGCAATAAAGCCAAATTCGCCCAGCCCAAGTTGCGGCTTTGGCGCGGGAAGAAGCTGAGAAGCGCCCACCCGGTCATGGGCCGTGGGCCGCCTTGTCGTTTTGGGCCGAAAGAACAGTGAAACATTTGAGTCATATTTTTCGTTTTTTCATTTTCCAGTAAAGGTTTTATTTCCTGGAAAATGGATAAAAGGCTTAAAGAAAATATAAAAAGGTATTTTAAACTGGTGAAAAGAAAAGTTTTTTCAGTAAATGTGTATTTCCTGGAAATTGATTAATGGATTAAAGGAAATAGAAAATACAATTTTCCCTGTGGGTAAAATTCAAGAAAAGGAGAAGTTTTTCCACAGCTAGAGAAATTGTTTATTCTCCAGTTAATTTGTACCAATATGGTATTTAATTGGAGAAAAAGAGATTTTTTCCGCTGCTAAAGAAAATGTTGATTCTCCAGTTATTTTGAACCAATGTGGTATTTAATTGGAGAAAAAGAGATTTGACATGATTATGATGTTGTTATTTTCTGACCAACGTTGTTAATAACAATATTATAATTTTAATGATTTATGCATTAATTCTACTTCTGCCCAATGGTGATGTAGAATTAGTGTATAAGAAAAGTTGATAATTTTAATGATTTATGCATTAATTCTACTTCTACCCAACGGTGATGTAGAATTAGTGTATAAGAACAGATGTTAATTTTAATGATTTATGCAATAATTCTATTTCCGCCCAACGGTGATGTAGAATTAGTGTGTAAGAACAGTTGTGAAAGTTAAAGATTTATGCATTAATTCTATTTTTGCCCAACGGTGATGTAGAATTAGTGTATAAGAATAATTGTATGTTTTGATTTTGACCAACGTTGGAATCAAGACATGCAAATGGTGTTATTTTTATGTAAAGAAAAGTTTTGACCTGGTTTTCATCTTGTCTAAGGTGGACTGGGTAGTCACCTCATCGTGTTCCACTGAGATTGTGGCACCGGTGAGGGAGACAAAAGAGAATGATGCCACTTGGGCAACTAAAGAAAGAGATTTTGAATCCCAAAAGATATCATATGGCTTTTGAGCATAGGAAGTAGGTCACTGCAAACAAGAAATGTTTGGCGGTGATAAAGAACATGATTGAACCTGCAATTGTGGGCTCAATCCCAGAATGTGACACGGTCATCGAATACCTCGATAGAATAAAGAGTTAGTTCACTGGCTCTTCAAAGACATATGCCACTTAGCTGATAAAGCAGCTGGTCACAGAGTGTTAATCTTGAAAAGGTGGCATAAGAGAGCTCATGATGCGTTGTCGAAATTATGGCACTATCGTTCAGGCCATATTTCGAGGGGGAGAATAGAAAGACTAGTTAAGAATGATATTCTTCCTCCATTAGAGCTCTCAGATTTAGAACAATGCAGAGAATGCATAAAAGGAAAGTATGTAAAGAAGATTAAGAAAGATGACAAAAGAAGCGCAGGAATTTTATAGATTATTCACAGACATCTGTGATCAGCTTTCCTGTAAAGAGTGTGGATGGTTATGTTTTGTTCATAACATTCACAGATGATTACTCCCATTATGGCTATATTTATCCAATCAAAGAAAGAAAAGATGTATTGGATAAATTTAAGATATTAAAGATTGAGATAGTCAGGTCTGATCATGGGGAGTACCACGGTCGGCATACCCTAAAAGAATGGCATAGTAGCCCAGTATTCTACACCGGGCGAATCTCAGCAGAATAGAGTAGCTAAAAGAATCAATCGCACCCTAATGGATATGGTGGGCAGTATGATAAGTTACTTCACCTTACAGTTGAGCCTGTGGATGGAGACGTTAAAACCCCATTCATACTCTCAAAAGAGTACAAAGTAAGTCGGTGCCCAAAATACCGTATGAGTTGTGGACAGAAAGAGTGCTCTCACTAAACCACTTGTGTGTGGGGGGGAGCCCTGCTGAGGCTAAAGTATTTAACCCAAATATTGAGAAGTTAGATCCTAAAACAGTAAGGTGTCATTTCTTTGGCTACCCAGAAAAGTCAAAAGGTTTCCGTTTTCTACTGTCCAGGGAGACATACAAAGTTTGTGAAAACGAGACACGCTGTCTTCCTAGAGGATGAAAAGATGAGGGGGAGCATGGTAGCTCGAGAAATTGTCCTTGAAGTGAAGCGGGTGTATGCGCCCACTCCAATGATTCATGAGCCATTTTTCTCACTACCTGCTATAGCTGCACCGACAGTGCTAGATACTGTGGTGCCAGCACCTGTTGTTATTCCACCTGTGGCAACAATGAATGATGATGAGGAACCTATTCTTCAGGATTCTATAGAACCTATTGCCACACATGAGGGAGAGCAACAACAGCCTCAAATAGAAGATGTGCCAAATGTGAAGGCCCCTAGTAGGTCTCAAAGAGTTAGAAAATCAGCTATTTCTGCTGATTATGAAGTGTATAACACTAAGGAATTTCAAATGGAAGATAAAATGAAATCGATGAATATCAATAAAGTTTGAGATTTGGAAATAATTCCTAAAAGAGTCAAAACAGTAGGCTGTAAATGGGTCTACAAGACTAAACATGACTCTCAAGGGAATATAAAGACATATAAAGTGTGACTTGTGGCAAAAGGCTTTATGTAAAGAGAAGGGATTGATTACAATGAGACCTTTTCTCCAGTCTCATGTAAAGTTTCCTTCAGAATTATAATGGCATTAGTGGCACATTACGATTAAGAATTACATCATATGGATGTAAAGACGACATTTCTCAACAGAGACTTGGAGAAAAATATTTACATGGCACAACCGAAAGGTTTTGTTATGGAAGGAAAAGAACGAACGGGATGCCGTCTAAAGAAATCCATTCATGGATTAAAACAAGGTTCAAGACACTGGTACTTGAAGTTTGATCAGACAATAAAGGATTTTAGGTTTTAAAGAGAATGTAGAGGACAATTGTGTCTATACAAAGTAAAGATAATGTAGAGGATAATTATGTCAATACAAAGTTTAAGAATGGGAAGTTTATCTTCCTTGTCCTGTATGTAGATGATATCTTATTTGCTAGTAGTGATGTCAGTCTACTACTGGAGACAAAGAAATTTGATATGAAAGATCTTGGCGAAGCCTCGTTCGTTCTAGGGATCGAGACTCACCGAGATAGAAGAAAAATGGTATAAGGACTGTCACAAAAGGCATACATGGAAAAGATCTTAAAGAAATTCAGTATGCACAAATGTAGTTCCTCACCTGCTCCTATAGTCAAGGGCGACAGATATGGGGATTTTCAATGCCCTAGGAACTAATATGAGCTCAGTCAATAAAGTAAAAGTGGTTCCATATGCTTCAGCTGTCGGAAGCTTGCAATATGCTCAAGTATGTACGCGCCCTGACTTGGCATTTGTTACCGGATTTTACTTGGCAGATTCCAGAGCAATTCTGGAATACAACACTGAAATTAGTAAAGAAAGTCTTGTATTATTTGTAAGGAACGAAAGGCCTCATGATGACATATAGAAGATCTGATTCACTCCACATGGTGGGATATTCAGATTCTGATTATGCGAGAGTGAATGCATATCCAGACGTGGATTTTCTATCATCTCGCAAAGGGGGGCTATTTCATGGAAAAGCTCAAAGCAAACTGTCACTACATCGGCCACAATGTATGACAGTTTGTAGCGTGTTATGAGACAACGGGCAGGTGAACTAACTAACGAAGTTCATACCCGGTTTGAAGGTGGTTGACGACATCTATAGACCACTAAAGTTATACTGCGATTATAATCTGGCAGTAAATGATGCTCACAACATAAGTCAAGTGGTGCTGCCAAACACATTGACATAGAGTATTATGTTGTGAAAGATAAAGTCCGGAATCAAGTCATAAGTCTTGAGCATATAAGAACAGAAAGGACGGATCCGCTTACAAAAGGCTTACCACCCAACATGTTCAGAGGACATGGTGTTCAGAGAACATGTAGCTAGCTTGGGTTTAAGGGAAAGCCTAAAATATTTCTGGACAAAAGAAGGCCCAAAGATAAGTATATATTTCAGCAATGTAGTAGTGAGTTGTAGGCATTAAGTCTATTGGCAATGGACCGTGATTTATGAGACATGCTCTATGAGCTAATCTGTAATGGAATGAACAAAAGTAAATGATATGAAAGTGAAAGATGGAATGAGATCAAGGGGGAGAATGTTAGTTGATCTCCACCAATAGGCCCAACGGCCTATTGGGCTCTTATCTCTGCTCCCTGATCGGGGGAGCACAACCCTAATCCGGTTGGTGGGCCCCTGTCGCACAGCACACATAAAAGGAAGGTGGGGGTGAGGGCTCGGATAACGAGGTTGAACGGAGCCGCCACCCACCTACAGAGCTAACCCTAATCCGATCCTAAAAGCGTGCTGCCAGCGACGGAATGTGTCCCACCAACACCGCCATCGCCTATGCAGGGACACCGCCGGTGCCACTGGACTGGGTCTCCACAGTGCCACTGGATCGCCACCATCACGGACTCCACCGAGCCGGAGCTACCGCGGCATCAGCGTCTACCCGCTGTTGTACATCTACGGAGAAGACAATGATGAGGTCTTTCCGGATCTACGGGTTACACACACAGAGGTACTAATCATCGATCTTAACACAAATCACAACAGGTGATGGATGTGCGTACGTACCAACCAGCTCCCCTTGTTCGAGAAAATTAAAATTGAAAGAAAAATGGATCCGGGAAAGAGTCAGAAAGAGGCAAAGCGTGCAGAAAAGAAAGAAGAAACCTTGGCGCCGCATCTCCGATCCTCCCTGGGAACGCGAGAGGTAGCTTATCCCATGGAATCCTCCAAGGATCAGAAGAACAACAAGAACAACTCCTGCCTGCGTCCGGTCGGCAGCGCATCATATTGATATGCATAATGACGAATATTATACGATAATAATGGCCCTGCATGATGCTGCCAGGCAACCAAAGTAAACGACCGAGCATATATACTCTTGGGGGAAAAAAACATTCATATATTAGTACCATTATTTAATTTTTTCCCTTTACTACAGTGTTTTCATCGTTTCTTTTCGGTCGGGTATTTTCATCGTTTCTGTGTCAGTTAGGCATACATGGACTGGTGCAATGGTGTTTAGGTGCAGTTGCAGGCAGCGGCTGCTCTGTCCGAAGACATATTTCCGTGAGATCGAAATGGAAGGGCCCAAGGATATCAAGAGCACGTAGCACAGTTGTTTGAGCTCCGTCCTTCTTCTCTAGGGAAATCAAGAGCGAAATCTTCTTTCAATTTTAGAGTTATTATTCTATAAGCTCCATATTTTGCTCCTCGGGAGTTTCGAGAAGAAAAGAGAGGGAATGTTTGGAAACATCTTGGCGATCCATGAAAATATATTTCCAGAGACAGCAGGTGTTCCCAACCGCCTCTGAAAATAGCCTATATTTTCAAAGGTGGCTAGCGCTACCAACCGCTAAAACTAACTATAAATAGAAGTCGTCTTTATAAATGCATTTTCAGACTTCAAGTGCATAATCACTAGAGGTGTTTTCAGCACCAGCCATCTTTAAAAAAAAAAAGAACCCACGCCTACGAAGTTCTTTTTTTTTTTGGTAGTGATTCATATAAACTATTGTACTTGCCTATTAAGGGGAAGGGGACAAATGACCTCTTGGGGCCTAGGAGCCATGCCATGCCATGCACTGCCTGTCACTCTCAACTAAATCCTGCATCATGCAAAGTCTTGTCCCGTCTCTTGGAGCATCTCAAGAGTATCCTATTTTTTTTTCAAAAAGCTGTAGTTTTGCAACTTCAAAAAAGATATTGGAAGGAAAAAAGAATGTCATCTCTAAGAGTTTCCAATAAATAGCTTCCAAAAAAATCAAATTTTAGTTCCACAGTTTTTTTTGCGGCATTTTTTCTTTGACGCACAACTTCGCAGGGTCACGGGGAAACCCTTTCGCACCGCCTCCTTCCTGCCGGGCCGCCGCGTCAATCAGTGCCTACATTATCTATCGCAAGAAGAATGTCTCATCAGTCAATAATTAATACCTCAGCTTGTCACCAAAGACGTCGATCAATTGGCCCTGTTCGCTTTGCTGAAAAGCTATGGCTGAAAGTACTGTTTGCTGATTTATTATGAGAGAAAAACACCGTTCGTTTGCTGAAATAGTACGGCTCATAAGACAAGCGAACAGGGCCAATGTGGCCCGATGTTCGTTCGACTAGCACAAAGCCATATGCCCCACCCTGACGAGCTCCGTGGATCGGAGATGTAGAGCGAGCGAGATGGGTATCATGATGAGAGAATTCCTTATTTGACACTGAAGAAATGACCTGTTCCTTTCTTGGCCCTCGAAAAATTTTTGTTCCCTATTTGACACCGAGTTCAACTTTCGTTCCTTCTGTGACACTCCGTCGCGTTTTCCATCCGGCCACCGTTAACTGCGCTGTCAAAAGATGATTTTGCCCCTGTGGGCCCCACCACCCTTCTCCCTCCTCTCCTCCAGGCAGTCGCCTCGCTCCCTCCGTCTCCCCGCAGTCGCGCAAACGCGCCCGTCCCTCCCGATGGCGCCCTCTAGTCTCTCCCTCTCTCCACTCTCTCACCCTCCCTCCAACTCTCCATTCCGAGCCCCTCTCCCTCCCGAGCACGGCGGTGGTCCTCCCTTCCCTAGGCGCGGCGGTGCCCCTCCCTTCCCTAGGCGCGGTGGCGCCCCTCCCTTCCGCTCTCCTCCCTCTCCTCGATGGCGACCAGCGGTGGACTAGAAGCGGCGACGACGGTGGCGCGGTGGAGCAGGAGGCCACGACGACGACGGTGGAGTCCGGCGAGATCCGGCCTCGGGGCGCGCGGATCCAGCAGATCTAGCCTCGGGGCTCACGGATCCGGCCTCGGGGCGCGCAGATTCGGCCTCGGGCGACCGGCGGTGGACCAGAAGTGCGACGACGGTGGCGCGATGGAGCAGGCGGCCACGACGACGACGGTGGAGTCCGGCGAGATCTAGCCTCGGGGCTCGCGGATCCGGCCTCGGGGCACGCGAATCCACCCACGGATCTAGCGAGCTCGCCGGCGGCAAATCGAGGGCGGGCACGGGCGCGGCAGCAGCTAGATCTGTTGGTGGGGAAGCCGGATTCGGCTCGATGGTGGAGGATGCACCCTGGCGGCGGATCCAGCGAGCGTCGACGGCTGCCCGTGGATGGGCTCGGCGGGCCCATGGGTGGCGGGGACGGCCGGCGGCCTTCTCCTCAGGTGGCACGGCCGCGGACTGGGGGAGGACACGGCGGCCTGGAGGAGAGGAGGGAGAAGGGTGGTGGGGCCCACAAGGGCAAAATCGTCTTTTCACAGCGCAGTTAACGGTGGCCGAATGGAAAACGCGACGGAGTGTCACGGAAGGAACGAAAGTTGAACTCGGTGTCAAATAGGGAACGAAAATTTTTCAAGGGCCAAAAAAGGAACGAGTCATTTCTTCAGTGTCAAATAAGGAATTCTCTCTATCATGATCTGGCACACAATGACCGCCATGAGGAAGATGAACACGATTTGGGAAGATGATCCTCGTGGGCGTGCAGCTGGATGCCGGAGAGCGTGGCGACGATCGATCGAGCAAAGAAGGAGGAGACGCGAAGGAGACATGCGCGGGAAGGAGGAGACAGCGCGGGGAAGTCAGGATACGCGCGACTACGATGCGCACATTTTTACGCGCGGAAGGAGGCGGTTTTGCCAAGTGCAAGAAAGGATATGGGATACTCTTAGAGATAAGTTTTTTCTTTTTTTTCTCAAAAAATATGAGATACTCTTGGAGATGCTTCGAGATTACAACCAAATGTTGCGTGCATCACTCCTTCCATTTCTTGCTTTCTATATATACCATTGGAGTAGCAGAGGTTCAACAAGATTATTGCCTTGATCAAACATACATATATTATAATATATACAGTAGTAACTGAGAGCTAATAAACCAACCTGCTAGCTCAAAAAGTTTGCTACTAATTTGTTGGCAATTTTTCAGGTAGTCTCGAACTAATATGACCGTCCATCTGCTAGTGTGATTTCACCGCTGTTACATCAGCGGCTACTTCCTCTGTCCACAAATTATAAGTCATTTTAGCATTTATAGGTAAATGATTTTTATTATGCATCTAGATATATATTATATCTAGATATATAATTTAATTTGATTAGGTATCTAAAAAAGTTAGAACGACTTATAATTTGAAAGGGAAGGAGTACTCACTTTGGTTACGACGAAGCTACTTAAAAAATAAAGGAAATATATATATGTCACAAGCTAGGGCCGTCTTCCCTTTCATGTTGTCTCTAATATATTTTCAAGTATATGTGGCCCTTAGAACTTATCAGAGCTGCCGACCCTGGTATATATTTGCATGACAAGATGATGATGATACTCAATCAAAAAGTCAAAAGTACGTGGATGACACATATCATTAGCTTTTCGCCTTTTACAGATCTGACAGATGTTTCATTCAGTCTGATCACTCAACAGCCACGTATTCAGATTCAGTATTCACATTGATTATATATTTATTTCAATGGTTAGGTGTTTGACTTAAACACATAAATAATAATCAAATTTGACAGTTGGTACAACAGCCGTACATAGAAGTCCACTCATAGTTATTATAAATCTTTATTAGAAGGGGAACAAATGACCCCATTTTCTTTGGGTGTGCGAGGTGAAGAAAGACGTCATGAATTGAAATTTTTCTCTGCCTCTTCCTCCACTCTGATTGTGGTTGCATCGCACAACCTCCTCCTCGCCCTATCCCCCTTTCCATTGTTTCCCTACATGTTTTAAGTTAATGCTTTTCAAAACAATTTTGAAAGTCTATTGAAAGATCAAATTGAATGTTTTTTATTTGTGCTAGAATCACTTTGGAATATGTGAAAGTTCTTTTTATATTCAGTTGAATGCTTGCATTGAGTTGATAGCTTTTCAATTGTTTTTGGTAGTTCGAATTTTTCCTTGTAAAGATAGAATATTTTTCTGATGAAGATGAAACATGTTTAAAAGCTTATATTTTCATAACCTTTTTTATAAAAAAATCACATATTTTTCTAAAGATTTTGTATTTAAGCTGGATTTTTCTATCAAACTAGAACATGTTTCTTGTCAAGGCACTACATTTATTTTGAAGCAAATAGATTCTTTTATTAAGGGAAATAAATTTAGAAACATTAAAAATACATGTTAAAATTTTTTAAATCATATGAAAACATGTCGATATGATTTTTACAAACTAGATATTCTAACCTAATAACCACAAGGACAGCAAGAAGAGAAATAAACTAGAAAATTTGAAAAATTGTCAATTATAACCTCATAACCAGAAGGGCTGCAAGAAGGGAAATAAACTACTCCCTCCATCCCAAATTATAAGCGTTTCAATTTTTTTTGAGAGTCAAAGCATCCAAGTTTGATCAAATTGATATAATAAAATAATAACATTTATGATATCAAATAGTATCATTAGATTCTTCATTAATTATATTTTTACCTTTTTTTAGCAAAGTCAATACTGGACCTGGGACAACAAGACAAGACCTTTCATGGGCTAGAAAAAGGGAAAGAAAGGCTGAGACCTTTTTTTGCGAATAGGAAGGCCCCAGACTCAACTGTGCTCGGTGACAGAAGCCCAACCAGGTACTCCATGCGGACGGACAGAAGTCCATCCTTACGCAGGCCATGTGTCGATTGTTTTTTGCACGTGGGCTCATTTATCCCTTTCGCTTCACTGCCATTTCTCTTTGGTTGGGGTGTTGTTGATTGGTGGGCTGCGAAAAGAGTTTCATGAGTAGGATCGAATGCATTCTCTACTCAACCTCCATTTGTTTGAGCTGAGTTAGTTTTTTCTCCCCTTTTTCTCTTGTTATTATTATTAGAAATACTTCTTGCCGGACGTTCGTCCGTGACTCTGCATTCAGACGCGGTGCCCAATCCACATTCCCTTGTGTTTATCCGTCTGTCCCTTTTGAGCCCACACCCCACTTCTTCGTGCTTATCCGCCCGGCCCCAAAGCAGCGTGGCTACTCATCTGTCTGCCCCCTTCTCTAGCACGCTCATTGGGCTGCCATGTCCTTTCCTTTGCCCATCGCTGGTCGCGTCGTGTGCCCTCGCTCCCTGCGCCGCTCACCTGCATGGCAGCCACCTGCGTCACTCGCGCGTGGCTGCTCATCTATCTGCCCCATTCCCCATCGTCGGGTTGCCATGTCGTGCCCTTCCCCATCGTCCGTCGCACCGCGCACCCTCGCTCCCTGCGCCGCTCACCAGCGTGGCAGTCACCTGCGTCACTCGCTCTCTCGTAGTTTGTCCATCGCCTATCGCCGTTGGGCGCGCCGCAGACCCTGCCATGGCCGCTGGAGCACACGTGCCCGTGGCGCCTCAGGTCTTCCCCATCCGAGCCAAGGGCACTCACAAGCGTGATTGGTGCTGGTGGTGCTCGCGCGCCGCGGCTCACTGGCACCGGCTCCCACCCCGACGGCCGAAACCAACTGGCCCGTCCTTCCCTCCCCTATGTTGCATACGTATGTTTCAAGTGTTTCAGATGTTCCAGATGTATGTTGCAATTATATTATCTTGATGTTGCAAAAGTAGATAGGATGATGCAAATGTTGCAAGTGTTTCTGAAAGTGCAATCAAGCCTTAATTGTGGGTTTTGGTGATAATGACCACACAATTAGAGAACTAATGAGATTTATTAAAATAACAAGCAGGGAATTTATATTCGAGGATGCTATACGAAACGGAGGAGCCCCCAACTATAAATGTAGATGGCTTCAAACTCAAATGAGGTTTAAATTCGTTTATATATTGAATTTGAGTATAACAAAAAAAGTACTATAATGGGGGAACAATGCTTAAGCTAATATATGCTACCAAGTGCTCAAACAACCACATGCATCCTCAGATTCACAGCCAAGACAGTCTACACTTCACTATTACCCATGCTATCTTGCGTGGTGCGGCATTGCCGCAATTGAAGAGAGGCTCTCCCGACCCCTTGGTCGCGGGCTCCGGCTCTCTTGACCCCTTGGTCGTGGGCTTCGGCTCGACCGACCCCTTGGTCGTGGGATCCGGCTCACCCGACCCCTTGGTCACGGCTCCGGCTCGCCTGACCCTTGGGTGCGGGCTCCGTCTCGCCCGACCCCATGGTCGCGGGCTTCGTCTCATCCAACCCCTTGGGTGCGGTGTCTGTTGAGGGCTAGAGGTATATATACATTTCCCTTTCCCCCCCAATGGCTATCTGTGATTTAAGTCACCGTTGGTGGCTGGGGGGTATATATACATTTCCCCTTCCTCCCCAACGGTAACCTGCTCTCTTCTTCCTCACTTCAGCACGCCCAAAAATAGAGCAGGAGCTCTCTCTCTCTCTCTCACTCCATTGTTGACCTCAAGCCTCCAAGCAAATCCATTGATTTTCCTATCAATCCTTGAGGAAAAAGAGTCCAAAATTTAATTTGAGAGCAGCTCCATTGATTCCCAAACTCTAAAGAGCACTTGGTTCACGTTTTAGCCGGTGGTTGTGTTTGTTACTCTTGGAGCTTGGCTCCTAGCCGGCTTAAGCGTTGCCCATGGAGCTTGCCAACTTATGTGGCAGTCTCGGGAGGTTTGTAACCACCTCTTGCAGCGAATAAAATCACCCCTCATCTCAAGAGTTTACTCTCTTGACTTGAGAACGAGGTAGGGTTACAAAGCCCTAAAGCCTTAGTGGTATACCTCAAATCCTTGGTGGCGAGCTAAACCACGGGATAAATCCTTGTGTCATCTTATGCACGTGTTGCTACACTTGTGTTCTTGTTGTTGTTGAGCTACGACAGTGCTGCTGTGCAGCAGTGCCGAGCTCATAGAGCGGCAGTGCTGTGGGTGAATTTGACTTCGGTTTGAGTTAAATTTTTATAGGCCTATTCATCCCCCTCTAGGCGTAGCAGAGATCCTACAAGTGGTATCAAAGCGAGGTTACCTCGTGTGCGCTTCACCGCGTGAGGTATGGAGCCTAGGGGAGGATCCGGTGTTGTAAAGCCCATCAACGTTAATCCAGAGGATGTTGGGCTGCATAACACCAATAGCAGTGAGCTTAGCGCCTCTATAGCGAGCAACTCGATGCTCCTATAGCTAGAGGCAACCGATGACGAAAAAGCTCAAAATGAAGAAGAAAGAAGAAGAAGAAGGGTAGCTAGAAACGAGAAAAGAGAATCAAGAGAGAAGAAGAAGGAGCAACAATGGTTAGAAGAGAAGAAAGCAAGAAAAGAAAAAAGAAGACTCAAGAGAGAAGCTAGAAGAAAAAGAAGAGAAGCAAGAAAGAAGAAGGAACAAGAAGCAAAAGCCTCCAATGCATCTTCAAGTGAGCTATCTAGCAGCTCCGAAGATGGTGATGATGATGAGTCCTACCAATTGCATAGCAAGAAGGACAAGAAAGGAAAGGGCAAGAAGAATGATGACAACAAATATGCTGCCATATCCTTTAACTATTCATCTATGTCTATGACTAACCATGATCGCAAGTCTTTCATCAATGTGCCCACGAACAAGTTACCTCATTTCGATGGGACTAACTTTGCCAAGTGGAAGCACTTGATGAGAGCCTATCTTATAGGTCTTCATCTTGGTATTTGGGAGGTTGTTTGCAATGGATTTGAGTCACCAGTTGATCCCAAGAATCCAACCATGGAAGAAATGAGAATCATCCACCTCAACGGTCAAGCTACTAGTGTGTTACTTAGTGCCTTGGATGGTGATGAGTACAATAGAGTGATTGGTGTGGATGTTGCCAAGAAAATTTGGGATACTTTGCATATTGCACATGAATGAGTTGACAAAGTGAGAAAGGCAAGAATTGAGTTGTTGATGCCCAAGCTCAACCGATTTGTTATATTGGATGGAAAAGGGCTACAAGAGATGTTTGATAGGTTGATGACCATAGTGGGCAAGATTAGATGCTATGGTTGTGATGAGCTAGATGATCATAAAGTTGTCAAGATTATGTTGAAAGCTTATTCACCAAGAAATGAGACCATAGTAACTCTAATTAGAGACAAAAAGAAGTTTGAGTACTTCACACCAAATGATGTACTTGGGAGGATCTTGACCTTTGACATGCAAAGAGAAGAAGCAAATAAGAGGAAGAAGCTTGGAGAATTACAAGCAAAGCTAGAAGACATCAAGATCAACAAGGATGTAGCTCTTAAGGCCAACAAATCAAGAAAGCAAGGCTCTACTAGCAAATCCAAGACCAACAAGCAAGCTTCAATTAGCAAGCCCAAAGCAATCAAGTAAGTTCAAGAAAGAGTAGAGACCACCTCATCCTCTAGTGAGAGTGAACATGATGATGACAAATATGAGAAAGTGGATGATGTTTCTCTCTTTATGAGGAGGTTTCACAAAGAGTTGAAGAAGCAAGGGTACAAGGTAGTAAAGAGGAAGTTTCTAAACAAGAAGAAAAGGACATGCTACAATTATGGAAGCACCGATCACTTCATTGCCAAGTGCCCACATGAGATCAAGGAGAACAACTATAAGAAAGAGAAAAAGGAGGACAAGGCCGACCGAAGAAAGAGCAAGAAAAACATGGGAAAAGCTCACATTGGGCATGAATGGGATTCATCTATTGAAAGCTCAAGTGAAGAAGAAGAGAAAGTTGCAACCATTGCTATCCATTAGCCATCTTCTTCACCAACATGTCCGATGATGACTACTATTCCCCTCACATTTGTCTTATAGTAAAGGGTGAGAAGGTAAAATCTAAATCCAAGGCCAAAGCTCCTCCACCTCCACCTCCTAGTGATATCTCTAGTAGTGATATTAGTGATAGGTCTAGTGATGATGAATCTAGTGATGAAGAAATTGATAAATTAACTAAGAACTTAGATGGAAAGACCAAACTATTCATCACTAAACTAATGGAGGACTTAGAGAGTGTCCAAGCCGAGCTAGAATCTAGAGAGGAAACTCTTATCCAATAAGAGGATCTCTACATTGCTAGCAAGGAAGCTCTTGCATTAGAGAGAAGTGAGGTGGAATCCTTGTGCAAGGCCTTGGCCAAAGAACAAGGGGACCATGCTATCACAAAGGAAGAAAATATTGCTCTCAAGAAAAAGTATTGTGACTCAGATGAAAAGTACAAAGAACTTGAGCTATAATATAACACTCTTTGGGATAGCAACTCACATCCCTCTAAGGCAAAGGATGCCTCTACTATCTCCACTAGTCAAGGTTGTGAAAAATGTTATAATATTGATTTGAATGCTTATTCCACTAACCTTGCAAACATGGAGGCAATGAGAAAAGAAATTGCTAGACTCAATGAGATCATTGGCAAGGGCTGCTTGAGTGGTAAGGCTCAAGTAAGTGACAAGTAGGCAAATGATTCAAAAGTGCCTCAATTCAAGCTAGGGAGACACCCCTCAATCAAGCATGGGCTTGGGCACACTGTAGGAGCCAAGACAAATGAAAGAAAGATCATAAATGGCTATGAGTGTGTCAAGTTTGAGAGGAAGGAAAGAGTAAGTACAGATCAGCCTGCACAGACAGCGGCAGTGCCACAGTGAAGGCAGGCTGTGCCGCTCCCCGCAAAAATGGGAAGGCTACCAATTCTGCTCTTGATTAAACTAAGCTCAAGAAGAAGGTATCCCAGCAGAAATAGGTTTAGCAGAAGCCAAAGGATTCAGTGTGGGGTACTATGAACAAGTATGCCTACCAACCAAAGTTTCAACCACCTCGACAAAGCTTAACTTCATGTTTTGTTTTAAGGAACAACAACAGTGGAAAAGCGGTTGCCAAATATGTTGGAAAGGAAGCCAACACATATAGGAATACTTCTATTTGGGTTCCTAAATTTTTTGTGACTGACATGCAAGGCCCCAAGTCTAATTGGGGACCTAAATTAAGCAACTAAATCTGTTTTGCAGGCATACTCCTCCGGTGGGTTAAGTTGGGTACTTGATAGTGGATATACAAATCATATGACTAGAGAAAGTAGTATGTTCTCATCATATACCCCGAAGATAGACTCAAATGAAAATATTCTCTTTGGAGATAACTCTAAGGGGATGTGATTGGTCTTGGTAAAGTTGCTATAACCCTTGAGCATTCAATTATAAATGTTTTATATGTTGATTCGTTAGGTTATAATTTGTTGTCCGTCTCTCAATTATGCGAGATGGGCTTCAATTGTCTCTTTACGGATAAGGGTGTGGAAGTCTTTAGAAGGGAGGATTCCTCTATTGTCTTTACGGGTCATTTAAAGAACAAGCTTTACCTAGTTGATTTCAACAAAAGTAAAGCTAATCTTGAGACTTGTTTAGTGGCAAAATCCAGCATGGGGTGGCTTTGACATCGCCGACTAGCCCACGTTGGGATGAGGAACTTGGCCAAACTTCAAAAGGACGAACACATCATTGGACTAACAAATGTTCACTTTGAGAAAGATAGGATATGTAGGATATGTAGCGCTTGTCAAGCCAGAAAGCAAATTGGCGTATCTTACCCACCAAAGAGCATCATGACCACGACGCAACCATTGGAGCTCATACACATGGATCTCTTTGGACCGGTCACCTACCTAAGTATCGGGGGTAACAAATATGGTCTTGTTATTGTTGATGATTATTCTCGTTTCACTTGGGTATTTTTCTTCTTTGATAAGTGTCAAGTTGGAGACAAAGTGAAGACTTTTGTTAGAAGAGCTCAAAAGGAGTTCGGTCTCACCATCAAGAAAATGAGGAGCGACAATGGGACTGAATTCAAGAACACCCAAGTTAAGGAGTTTTTTGATGAAGAAGGCATTAAGCATGAGTTCTCAACTCCATACACCCCTCAACAAAATGGTGTAGTAGAGAGGAAGAATCGTACACTAATTGACATGGCAAGGACAATGCTAGATGAGTACAAGACGTCGGACCATATTTGGTGCGAAGCCATCAACACCACTTGCCATGCCATCAACTGCCTCTACCTACACAAGAAGTTGAAGAACACTTCATATGAGCTTCTAACCGATAACAAACCAAAGGTGTCCTACTTTAGAGTATTTGGGTGCAAGTGTTTCATACTTAATAAGAAACCCAAAACCTCTAAGTTTGCACCTAGAGTTGATGAAGGTTTTCTTCTTGGTTATGGATCAAATGAGCATGCCTATCGTGTTTTCAACAAAATCTCCAAGAGAGTTGAAATAGCGGCAGACATGACATTTGATAAATCTAATGGCTCTCAAGTGGAGCAAGTTGATTCAAGTGTTGTAGAAAAGGAGGATCCACCATGTGAAGCAATCAAGCAATTGACTATTGGTGATATAAGACCACAAGAAAATGAAGTCACTGAAGTGGAGGTTCCTCAAGCTGCTAATGAACAAAGTTCCGCTGACGTACCTGATACTGAGGGGGAGCTGACCCCTGCTGCAAATCAGCAGAGCGGCAGTGCCACACTCCCTCTAACAGCAGCAGCAAGTCCAACTCCGATTCAAGGACAGAGCCTACAACCTACATTCGAGCAAGAAGATAATGAACATCCAAAAGATGGACAAGAGGCCATTAATTATCCAAGGCTAAGGCAAACAATACAATGCGATCATCTCGTTGACAACATCCTTGGGAGTCTTCAAAGGGGGTAACAACTCGTTCATATTAAGTAAACTTTTGCCAATATTACTCATTTGTTTCCTCTTTGGAACCTCTTAAGGTTGAGCAAGCACTTGGTGATCTGGATTGGGTGATGGCCATACAAGATGAGCTCAATAATTTCGAAAGAAATCAAGTATGGACCTTGGTGGAGAGACCCAACACCAATATCATTGGCACCAAGTGGGTCTTCCGCAACAAGCAAGATGAGAATGGTGTGGTGACAAGAAACAAGGCAAGATTGGTTGCTCAAGGTTTCACTCAAGTAGAGGGCTTGGACTTTGAGGAAACATATGCACCAGTGGCAAGACTTGAAGCAATCCGAATGCTTCTAGCCTATGCCGCTCATCACAATTTCAAGCTATATTAAATGGACGTGAAGAGTGCATTCCTCAATGGCCCCATTCAAGAACTTGTCTATGTTGAGCAACCACCAGGTTTTAAAGATCCCAAGTTCCCCAACCACGTCTACAAACTCCAAAAGACGCTCTATGGCCTTAAGCAAACACTAAGAGCATGGTATGAATGCATTAAGGAATTCTTGCTTAAACAAGACTTTGAAATAGGCAAAGCCAGCCCTACCCTTTTCACTCGCAAAATTAGTAAAGATATATTTGTGTGCCAAATATATGTCGATGACATAATATTTGGTAGTACTAATCATATTTTTTGTGAGAAATTTAGTAAGATCATAACGAAGAGATTTGAGATGTCCATGATGGGTGGGTTGAAGTTCTTTCTCGGATTTCAAATCAAGCAAGTGAAGGATGGAACTTTTATTAGTCAAACGAAGTACACCCATGATATGCTCAAGAAGTTTGACATGGTAAATGCTAAGCCTATCAAAATTTCCATGCCAACCAATGGACATCTTCATCTCAACATTGAAGGGAAAGTCGTGGATACCAAGGTATATCGTTCCATGATCGGCTCTCTACTTTATTTGTGCGCATCTAGGCCCGATATTATGCTTAGTATGTGCATGTGAGCTAGATTTAAAGCTAACCCGAAAGAGTGTCACATGGTGGCCGTTAAGAAAATTTTAAGATATTTAGTACACACTCCTAACCTTGGTTTATGGTATCCTAAGGGCTCGAAGTTTGATCTACTTGGGTATTCGGATTCCGATTACGCCGATTGCAAAGTAGATAAAAAAGTACTTCAGGGACATGTCAATTCCTTGGACGATCTCTAGTATCTTAGAATTCTAAAAAACAAAATTGTGTAGCCTGATCCACTGTCGAGGCCGAGTACATTGCGGCCAGTGCATGTTGTGCCCAACTACTTTGGATGAGGCAAACTCTTTGTGATTTTGGATGTCATTTTACCAAAATCCCACTATTATGTGACAATAAGAGTGCCATTAAGCTTGCAAACAATCCCGTAAGCCACTCTAGAACCAAGCACATAGACATCCGTCATCATTTCTTGAGAGACCACGAAACCAAAAGAGATATCGAAATTCGCCATGTGAACACCGAAATGCAACTAGCCGATATCTTTACAAAGCCCCTCGATGAGTCAAAGTTTTGTGCTTTGCGTAGTGAGCTAAATATACTTGATTCTCGTAACGTGGTTTGAATTTTAGCATGCCTCTATTTGATAAACTAGTATCTAGGCAAAAGAGTTGAAATTTTTCATATTGTGCATGAAAATGATCTCTAAAAGGCAACTTATGTATCATGATCATGGTCTATATTGATTATTTGTTTCTGGTCATGGTATATAGGTGATATGTGTCCATATCTTATATAGAGAGAGTCATATAGATTATAGCTAAATCCTAATGTTTTGGGGAGTGCGGTAGTGCCGCGCCTGTCGTGCGGCAGTGCCGGGCTAGGCATGCAACAGTGCCGCACTTTGAATCTCAATTGAGATTTGGCCCAAATGGTTTTACTGCAGGGCCCATTTATTCTTCCTCTTATCTTCAGGTCCACAGTAACTTCTTTCCCTCTCTCTCCTCATGCCCGCGCCGTCGCCGTCGTTTGGCCGCGCGTTGCCGGTCTCTAGCAGTGCCTCGACAGCGGCTAGCCCTCCCTCAACATCGCTGACAGCTACTACTGCCCCTGGCCCGAGCAGTTTCTTCCCTCTCCTCTCCTATCCTCGTTTGAGAAGATGGAGCACGGAGATAATGATTGAAGGGGGAAAAGGAAGATGAATGAGCAAAGCGACAATGATCCACCTCGCCGTGGTCGAGGGAGTTCAACAGCAGCAGGCGGTAGTGCAGCTCCAAGGGGACTTGGTGATATGGGGAGGCGCGAGCAATACATTGAAGATGAGGAGAGGCTAGAGATGACTGGTCGTACCACTGATGCTATTCCTGACACCCCACAACATCTCTCTGAGTTTGATGGCAGATACATGAGAGATTTTGAGGGTGAGATCATCATGAGACCTCCAGATGACTCTCGCCAGCATGTAGTTGTCAACTATTCTAAGAGTTGGAAGCTGGTGGAAGAGGCAAAGGGGATCAATCCCTATGTAGTGCATAAGGATTTGGGCATTGATTACAGATTCTAGAATGAGTTTCATTCCAACTTTTATGCCACTGTCATTCTTGCATTCAAGAAAATCAAGATCATCAAGATGCAGTATATTGATTGGGATGAAATGCAGGAGAAGGAGGAGCCTAAGTTTGACAAGGTAATCAAAATTTGTGACAGGTTCCAGCTTTCAGACATCATGGGTTTCCAGTATAACTGAAATGAGAAGGTCCTTGCACAGTTTCATGCCACATACTTCTATGACCAAACCTCTGATGAGATTCACTGGATGACGGATGGTTGGCACTACAGAGTCGACTTTGTCACTTTTAGCCAGATTCTTGGCTTTGGGGAGGAGCACAGAGGTTACAATTACATTAATGATGAGCCTCGAGCTAAGATCCATGACATCAGTTATATGTTGAGAGATAGAAGGATTGCAGATGGCAAGAGGAGTGGTCTACACAGCTTCTATTACATCCGCAACAACCTCATCAGGAATACCATCAACCCAAAGGATGGAGCAACCTTAGATATTAATGGTTATGTGAGAAATGTGTTGGCTAGATTTGCTCCAAGTGGGGACAGGTTCAATGTCCCTAGATTCATGTAGACTAAGTTGAGATTTGCAGTGGAGGATGGGAGGAGGGGGCTGCCCTACGCCCCTTACCTCATGTTCATGATTGAGAGGGTCACTGGATTTTATTTTCTAAAGGATGGGATGCACACTATCTACAAAATTAAGAAGACCCAGCCAGCTGCAGCTACTCAGAGAGCGGAAAGCTCTCATGCTCATGTAGACATCCCTAAATCTTCCCGCTCTAGGTCTCGTAGAGGAGGCAAGATGAAAAAGTTTAGCAAGTGGTTGAAGGTAATCTTCGGCAAGTGCACCTATGCAGCTCACAGAGCGTATGAGACACAGCTTGAGCAGCGTCAGCAGCATGGACATGACCTTCCACCACTTCTTCCTATTCCACCTCACCCATAGTATGACCTTTCGAGTCTCTCCGACATAGATTCAAGGATGATGATGATGAGGAGGAGGAGCAGATTGGGATGAGACCCTAGAGGGATACCGTCAGAGACAGGAGCCGAGGCGTTCCACTCGTTCAACTCGCTTCACCGCCACTACTCACCGTCAGGGCCATGCACGTATTGACTCCAACGATGATGATGGTGATGGTGGTACCGGGACTACTACAGGAGGTGCTAGGGCTGCTGGAGGTGATGATATTGATTGGATGGACATCCAAGGAGATGACGAGTATGTGTTGATCTTTCTTCTTTTCTTCTCTTTTTTGGCGCTTTATGCCAAAGGGGGAGAAAATTTGAGGGGTCAACAACTTTTTCGATGCCATGGAGGTTGCTGCAGCTAGAGTCATGTTCGTATCCGTTTAGAGTAGTCTTCGTTAGGTGAGAGTTTGAGAGTCCATTAAAAACTCTAAATTATGAAATAATGCTACTATTTGACTCTTTGTGTGGGATATGGACATATATTAATCTATGATGTCCCTTGTGATACAATTGTGCTAGAATGTATATCTTTATATGTATCACATGTTGTGTGGTGTCTGTTCTGATCTGTGCTGTTACAGCAAGTGCGGCAGTGCCGCACCCAGCTGCAACAGCAAACCATGCTGTGCATAAACTGTCATTTGCATCATGTTTTACATACCTGACACAGTATGCAGCACCCCATAGGAGCATGGATGTAGGGGAAGCCCCATCACTTTCACTAAAATGTGAATCTTGACCTCTTATGCCAATTTGAGAATTCAATTCTCTATTCACATACTTAGTGAAAGGCTCTACATCCATGGCTTGAAAGTCTCAATATTTATTTCATATCTTTTGTAAGCTCTAATTGGGTTGTCATCAATCACCAAAAAGGGAGAGATTGAAAGTGCAATCAAACCTTAATTGTGGGTTTTGGTGATAATGACCACGCAATTAGAGAACTAATAAAATTTATCGAGATAACAAGCAGGGAATTTATATTCGAGGATGTTACATGAAACGGAGGAGCCCCCAATTATAAATGTAGATGGCTTCAAACTCAAAGGAGGTTTAAATTCGTTTATATATTGAATTTGAGTATAGAAAATGCCGTACTATAAAGGGGGCACAATGCTTAAACTAATATGTGCTACCAAGTACTCAAATGACCACATGTATCCTCAGATTCACAGCCAAGATAGTCTATACTTCACTACTACCCTTGCTGTCTTACGTGGTGCGGCACTACCGCTCTTGAAGAGAGGCTCTCCCGACCCCTTGGTCACGGGCTTCGGCTCTCCCGACCCCTTGGTCGTGGGCTCCAGCTCACCCGACCCCTTGGTCGTGGGCTCCGGCTCGCCCGACCCCTTGGTCGCGGCTCCGACTCGCCTAATTGGGTGCAGGCTCTGTCTCGCCTGACCCCATGGTCGTGGGCTTCGTCTCTCCCGACCTCGAGGCCACGGGCTCGCCTCGTCCCGACCCCTTGGGTACGGTGTCCGTTGAGGGCTAAGGGTATATATACCTTTCCCTTTCCTCCCCAACGGCTATCTACGATTTAAGTGACCGTTGAGGGCTGGGGGTATATATACCTTTCCCCTTCCTCCCCAACGGTAATCTGCTCTCTTCTTCCTCACTTCAGCATGCCCAAAAACAGAGCAGGAGCTCGCTCTCTCACACACTCCATTGTTGACCTCAAGCCCCAAGCAAATCTATTAATTTCCCTATCAATCCTTGAGGAAAAAGGATCCAAAACTTGATTTGAGAGCAGCTTCATTGATTCCCAAAGTCTAAAGAGCACTTAGTTCACGTTTTAGCCTGCGGTTGTGTTTGTTACTCTTGGAGCTTGGCTCCTAGCCAGCTCGAGCGTCGCCCGTGGAGCTTGTCAACTTGTGTGGCAGCCTCGAGAGGTTTGTAACCACCTCTTGCAGCGAGTAAATCACCCTTTATCTCAAGAGTTCACTCTCTTGACTTAAAAACGAGGTAGGGTTACAAAGCCTTAAAGCCTTAGTGGTATACCTCAACAATGTGGACTTAGGCAAGGCTTGGTGGTGAGCTGAACCACGGGATAAATCCTCTTGTCATCTTGTGCTCGTGTTGCTACACTTGTGTTCTTGTTGTTGTTGAGCTGCGGCAGTGCCACTTGTGCAGTCAGTGTCGAGCTTACAGAGTGGCAGTGTCGTGGGTGAATTTAACTTCGGTTTGAGTTAAATTTTTACAGGCCTATTCATCCCCCCTCTAGGCGTACCAGAGATCCTATAGTTTCAGAGGCATGTTGCAAGCGTTTGTTTAAAATATATTATTTGTTTCTAGAAGTCTGTTGCAATCTTTTTTTTATTTGGATGTTGCATATGTTTCACATATTTGTAGCAACAATATGCTCCAAATGTTTCAGTTGTTTCAGTCTTATGTTGCAGCAAGTGGTTTCATGTTGCAAGTTGCAAATATGGATGTTTAATGTTTTTCACAAACATGTTGCAAGTGCGTGTTCCAAATATCCACTTTCAGACGTATGTTGCATTCAAATGTTTTCCATGTTGCAAGTGTTTTATGTTGTATGGCCGGGGTGAGCCGAGAGCGAGCGGACTCGGCACGCTGCACGTCGAGGGGCCGGCGCATGGGGCCATTGGGGGTCGGCGGATGGTGGCGCTGCGGTCGAGGTGCATTGGGGGCGTGCTCGTCCTCAACAGCTCATGCCGACTCCTGAGTGTTGCCTGCGCGGAGAGAGATGAGGGGGTTAGGAGCGACCGACGTACGCAGAGATGGGGCAAAGTGCTCGCGTGGGGTGGGGCGAAGGCGGATGGGGGCGGGTTATGCGGGCGTCCGGATGCTAGCCACGCCCTATTATTATATATAGTGAGATGTATGATTTTTTCCTAATATTCGCATTCTGTTTGTTTTTCTTAAGTGTAATGTTATTTTTCTCCTTCCTTTTTGCGTTCAAACTATATTTTTCACCGTTTCAAAAAAACTATATTTTTCACAACTAGATGTTGTTTCTTCTTTAGCATTTTTCACAAGACTAGTTGCTTCAAGGATGGTCATGCATAGTGACACTGGAGTAAGATCTCTAGTTTTAGAGTTCAAGCATATCAGACTATGGTGATATTTTTTTTGAGCAACGACTATGGTGATAGTTGAAAGAGGTAAGGATGGCAACGGGTCGGGTTCGGATCGGGTGGAGTCTCCGTGCACCTAAAACCGAAACCTAAAATCGAAACCCGAATCCGCCCCGAAAACCGATTTGGGTGGAAATCCATCACCAAAACCAAACCCGCGGATACCCGAAACCCGAACAGATGCCCGAAACCCGAATGGATACCCGAAACCCGCGGATATATATACACATATTCACATGTATAAACAAGAGGCAACAAATAATAAATATTTTCATGAGTCAACTTTAAATAAATTTAATAATCTAAGTAAACAAATTATTATTAGTATATTATAAAACATGAGTTTTAATTCCAAATAATTTATTTCGGATATCCATTGGATATCCACGGGTGGAAAACCAAATCCAAAACCGAACCTCGATTGGTTTTGGGGCCCCGAACCCAAAAACCATGGGTGAAAAACCATCCTCAAACCCAACCTGCAGAACCCGAACCCGGGATATCCGCCCCAAACCCGATCTGTTGCCATCCTTAGAAAGAGGTAGAAGAGTTTTTCCTTTGTTTGGGCCCACCATGCTGGACCCTGGAGCCTGGAGGTAAGCCCATATAGCCCGTTGAGCTGGTTCCTTTTTTATCGGATTGGATCCGCCCGCCTCGCGGCGGGTTTGTCAGTATGTGTGTGCGTGGATGTGCACCATCACATGGCCAACGCAGCATGCAAGAGATGCTAATAGATGCATGCATGCGTTTCATGGGTTATTAGTTAGTTGGTCTCTCTCCCTTAGTCTCCCTACTAGCTATCTTTCTTGTCAGAGCATCTCCGATCCCATTGTTAATTAGTGTATTAGTACTAATCAATGCACCCTGCTGTAGATAGCTAGATCCACTGTCAGTTGATTAATCCAAGTGTGGCGACTGGCGACAACAGCTGCAGTTAAGCGATCCAGCTAGGTAGTCTGAATAATCATCATCAGTCTGATGCTGGTCCACTAACAAACAATGCAAGCTGACAAACTAGATGTGCAGGTTTGGATTGGCAGCCTACGTGTTCGGTTCCTGGCCCTCCAGTCACCTAGCAGTAACAAATTTATCTGTTCTAATTAAATAACCAAAACGAAAACTTGAGATTCTTTCGTTCTTTGCAGGAGCAGGACGATCGAACATGATGCATGCATGGTTGGAAATGTAATGATATGGTTCCTGCTGCTGATTGACCAGTTGTTATGTCTCACTAACCATCCATTGATCCATATATAAGTAGCAGACTACCATTTTGCATGCATGTATAGCTGCTGTAGGCTTGGAGCACAGAGTTACGTACGTCTGAATAATTAGCTTTTTATTTAGGCTGTGTTTAATTTAGCTATCGAATTACTTACACTACTAGTCGACCGATCGTCTACTAGGTAGGAGAAGGCAAGTTTTTGTTCGGTACTACTTTCATGTGGCAGCAGCTCGTGGTCGGCCGAGGAAGAAGATGATGATGACGACGACATCAGGATGGGTCACCACCGATTCTGACTGTAAGTAGTAGTGCTCTGGATAGAATTCTGTTTCGGTTCCCCTGTTCGTTCACGAATTTGGTGTATGTTGGTTGTAACAACAAAATTAAAAAGGAAAAATTTCAGTTGTGGTGTTGGAGCTCTAGCGATGAAGATGCAACGATCGCCATGAACGTGCTTCTTCAGCGGCCTGGGCTATTGTGGGTCATCAGCCTCGGCCTTTTTCTCGAGAGACGGGATTCGTGTTTCGTTAACGGAAGGCGCGTCTTGGACTTGGACAGCTATAGCTTCTTGGCAACAAGGCCCACGTGACTGTTACGGTGGGCCCTTCTCTATACACATATGGACTTCTGAGGGAATAATATTCTGTGTGTTTCTCACTCTGCCTCCCCGTTGAACCTCCTAGATCTTAGCTTAGCTTATTGAGGAAATTATGAAATAATAAATCCACCTTTTGTTGAGTATTATACTAGTATTTGATGAACTTCAGTGTTTATTGCAAAATGTTGGTATGCACACAGCTCATCAACATTTTATTTTTGGCCTTTTCATTCCCACATGGACCGCTAAGCCCTCCACACGGTGTTGCAATTTCACGGCTTCCCTTGATGTTCTGGTCATGGTCATGTCTAACTTGTTAGCCAGGTCCAAAAGGCTCAAGGAGGCGTCAAACTATGAAAAAGGAGAGATTGAAATAGATAGAAGTAGCTAGCTAGTAGCTACATATATACCTCTGTCTATTATCCCAGTGCCGACACACACATAAAAAAAAAAACCAGATTCATCTCCTAACAATTTTGCAATGCAGTTCTAATGCCATTTCGTACCTCAAGGGCAGAAAACACATCACATTTTAGGCAACGGGCATGCGTCGCCGCGTTGCACAAGGGGAGAATCCGTCTGTCTAGCATTATGTCCGTCTTAGTCGCTCTTGTGCTGGGCTTCGTGTAGACATACCAATTCCTGCCGGCCCTGCACTCTCTGGACGTAGTTAAATTGCCGGCTGTAAACAGATTACGGTGATCCTGCATAGTATCTAACGGCAATGGCAACTAAGGGAGAAACAAAACAAAACCAATGGCATTCAAGGGAAGTCATAATTCTCAATGGTATAAAAGGAACAAGTATAGATTTCAGTGGCATATAAGAATTTTTCTCCAAATTTAACCAACCCCTAATTAAAACAAAATAAGGAAGTAATGTCTCATCATGCCTAGATCCTCTAGTCGCGCCCTCGGTAAAATAAGGGCAGGCTCTATATCTTCGGTCGCCGTCGGCGATTGCATGAACTCTTTTTGGTTGTCCACGTTCGGTGGCTCGGGTCACTTTCCCGCTGACGACATGCGGGAGATGATGTGGAGGGCAAGCCAAGGCAGCTTTCGTCTGTCTTATAAAATCAATTTTGTGGTAGTGGGCGCATATGCCCCATGGGATGGCCCCGGTGCAGCCTTGGTCCTCGGCTTGATCTAGTATCTTTGGAGGAGGGGCACAACGATCACCAACAGGACAAAGAGATTGGGGTAGCTGCATAAGGCACCGAAAGGGGCCTAACTTCGCAACTTCTTCCCAGAACGCAGTGCCTCCGATGGTAGTAGGCGCCACCGCAGACTTTGCACTAACTTACGATAAAGTGAATACATATTTACGATACTTTGGTAAAGTAGTATGATAACTACTATATTAATTTATGAGATTATTGTAACTCCATGTAAGTTATTTACTATAACCTTATGGTAAAATCATCTTGAGTTATAATAACACATGTATTGTAAATATGTATTCGATTTACCTAAAATTAGTACAAACATTTTATCATAAATGCCAACCAATTTGGCAGTGTTAGAGTGTGTAGAAGTTGCAAAAGATCGAGTTGAGGCTTTTATTCCAAGTGCTCAAGCCACCAAAAGTGCTTAAAGAAATATTCGGATATTAGCATAGTTTTTTTTGCAAAGTGCTTAGGTTAGTTAAGCCACCATTTTGGCACTAGGATTAAGCTTAGTGTTTAGTGAGCTTTGCATATCTCTTGCCACTCGGTGCTTGCCCGCTCCATTGTTGTACATTAGGGGCTTGTAATCTTACGAGATCACACCAATTGCATTTGTGATGTGGTAGCCTAGCTTGTACCAGAGGGAACGAGGCTCGCACCAAAAGCTCGATAGTAAAGACAGTGGAGAGCAGTCTGAAAGAGGCCATCTCGGAGACCCACTTACGAGTAGGGAAGGCACGAAAGCAATCTACGGAGTTACCTGACCAAGAAAACTTAGGCCCTTACAATAGTATCAATGCAAGGGGCTCCAACGAGGACTAGGGGAGCGTGAGCTTCTCGATACCTTGGGGAAATCATCAGCGTGGGAGTTTTGTATCTACTTGCATTCCTTTGGTTGCATGTTTACCTTCATAGTCTATCTTAATAGGTTACTTGATAGGATTGAAATCTAATGTGCATATCTCTTTTTCGTTAGAGATAGTAACACTTAGCAAAACCATAGCGCACAGATCGATCTAGATAGATATCTTACATAGGTTTTGATAATTGTACCTCCTAGACTTTACTAGCTTAGTATTCTTGAGGAAATTATTAAGTCCATGTTTTAATTTATTGACTACTATATATATATCTATTTACTATATCTACTCCCTCCGTTCTAAATTATAAGTCGTTTTGATTTTTTTGGTACATCCATTTTGCTATGCATCTAGATATAGTAACATGTCTAGATATAATGAACCAAAAAAGTCAAAGCGATTTATAATTCGGAACTGACGCACTGTATAACGTTTCTCTCCACTCGGCAAACTACTGGGCGCATTCGTGTACGGGCTGCTAATACCCAGCGGACAACTGGGCCTCGTTAGCACTGTGGGGCCTCGTCGACCAGTGGGCTTCGGTTCCGACGCGTCTTTGTTCCTTGATTTTATTTGCACTTTGCAGAAGAATGCATATGAATATGAACAAATTAAAGTTTGTTCATTCATTTACTGAATTGTGACGCATCTTTTTTTGGTACATCCAAACCTGTGTTTCATTTTGTTGAAAGCTACTCCGATCCTACGTACTACTATATAGGAGTATCGATCGGAGCTAGAGTAAAGTACACAGCTTTGCTTGGAGCCTAGAAGTACATAAGTATGTTAGACGACGTGCTCCGGCGTGGCCGCGGCGGTGAGGACGGCGACGGCGTTGCGCCTGCCACGCTCGGACCGGCAGTTCTCGGCGAACTTGAGGCTGGCGCTGTGCCGGCCTACGCTCTTCTCCTCCTCGCTCCACTCAGCGGCATAGTAGCTCTCCTCGTCGGCGTCGGCGCTGGGCGGGAGGAGCATGGAGCCCCACTGCGGGAAGTGCACGAGGACGAGCGGCAGCGTGCACGCCATGCTCATGATGCCCATGTTCTGGATGCCCCTCCCCGTGGAGTAGCTGGACGTGGTGAAGAAGAGCAGCTGCGTGAGCCCCGCGCCGAAGTTGCCGCCGGCGCCCGTGAGCCCCGAGATGACGCCCAGCGAGCGGCGGGAGACGAAGGGGATGACGCCGAACGTGGCGCCGCAGGCGGCCTGCGCGCAGAACGAGAAGAGCACCATGGCGGTGACGGAGGCGGGTAGCGAGCTGGCGCGGCCGAGCCAGAGGCAGAATCCGCCGCCGGCGGTCTGGAGGATCCAGATGTTCCAGAGGCGCGCGCGCATGCCCCAGTACCGCGCGCCGACGTCGGAGAGCACGCCGCCCAGCGGGCGCGAGACGAGGTTGGCCATGCCGAAGCAGGCGGCGATGATGCCGGCCACGCGGATGTCCAGCTCGAACTGGTCGTAGAAGAACTCGGCGATGATGTTGTTGATGGTGAGCTGCACGCCCATGCTGTAGCCGTAGACGAAGACGAAGACCCAGGTGCGGTAGTTTGCGACGGCGTGCCAGAGCACCTTAGAGAAGCTGTCCCTGCGGCAGCAGCTGGCGCCGGCGCCGCCCTCGCCCTCGCCCTGCTGCTGCTTCCGGAGGCTGCGGAGGTTACCGTCGGGGAGGTCCTGGCCCGTGGTGAGCACGAGGATACCCACAACGATGTGCATCAGCCCCGGCACGAAGTAGGCGATCCGCCACGCCGCGAACGGCGTGGCACCGCACCGGAGGATGCCCTCGTAGACGAAAGGCATGATGAGCTGCGTGGCGCCGCCGCCCATGTCGCCCCACCCGGACGCCAGCGCGTTGACGGTGCCGATGATCTTGATGTTGAACATGGTGCTGGTCCAGTACTGGCAGGAGACGAAGGTGGCGAGGGAGAAGCCGATGAGGAACCGGCACACGACGTACCCCGCGGCGCTGTCGATGATGGCCATGCAGAACACCGCGGGCGCCGCCAGCATGACGACGAAGGCGCAGCCGTACCGCGGGCCCAGCAGGTCGCAAACGGCGCCCATGGCCAGGCGCGAGAAGATGGCGCCCGACACGGAGGCCACCCCCGCGTTGCCGATGTCCGCCTTGGTCAGGCCCAGGTTCTCCCGGATGATCGGGATCAGCGGCGCCGCCGCGAAGGTGGAGACGACGCAGGTGAAGAAGGACATCCAGGAGAGGTGGAAGGTGCGCATGTGTGGGCTCGCGAAGGAGAGCAGCCGGATGGACTTGGCCTTGTGCTCCGAGTCCACCGGCAGGTCGAACGACTTGCCCGCTGCCGCCGGCGCGCGGTGGATAAGGCGAAGGCGAATGCCGACTCACGCGCCGTCACCCCGTGCAACGAGCTACCAGGCGCGTCACTCGCCATGTGTGTGTGTCTCTCTTGCTTTCTTTCTTCAACCTTCAACCAAACTCTCAGTTGCACAACTAAGCTTGATAGCTAGGTCTCGGTGTGTGTGCACTGTGCAGGTGCGAGAGCTTCTCGTGCTTGGATCCTGAAACGATGGAGCTGCTCTTATAGGCAGAGAGCAGCGATCGAGTTGGCATTTTATATTAGGGGCTTCGATCGGCTTCGTGAATGCTGGGTGATGATAAGCAGTGCTGCAGATGCAGAGCAGTAGAGCATAGCGAGCAGGAAAAGTTGACTTTTCGACAGCATGTGGTGGTGGCCCCCACAGAGTTCTGACTTTTCCACGCATTGCACGCAACCGGTAACCAGGTGAAAGCGACGTCCGTCTCAGGCCCAACAGCACGTAGGCGTTTATTTAATTTAGGCCCCGTTTGGCGTGGCTTCACCTCACCAGTGAAGCTATTTTTTTTTTAGCTCCACGAATAGTTTTATTGGTGGAGCTGAAGCGGTTTTGGTAAACCGTTTGACAAAATGGCTTTCCTGTGAGAGCATGTTTTTAGGGGCCTGAAGGAGGAGCCGGGAGAAGCCACATTTTTTTGGCTCCATCTCACCCCAAATCACTCTGAGAGCATGTTTTTAGGGGTTTCACAAGTGAAGCTATTTTACTTTACCCGTTTGATAGAAAACGGCTCCAAACGGCTTCTGAAGCCGGTGGAGAAGCCCTGCCAAATAGGACCTTAATTCATCTATCTATTCCCTAATATGGCCAGTACGTACGTACTTATATAATTTCGATCCAACCACGGTGTATAAAATGCCCGTAAAAAATTATCCTTTTGCATTGGCAACATCTTAAGTGTCTCTTCCGTACGGCTCCTCTAGATGATGCTTTTCCGAATGGAGCTAAAACCTTAGCTCCGACGCCTTGCAAAGAAAACAGAAAAACAGCTCTGACTCCTCTTATGTGCAATGCAAAACGGTTCATAAAATATACTTTGATAGTTCATTTATTTGATTTGATAATATTATATATGCTTATATATAGTATTCTATACATTTGATCAAAACTAGATGAGTTTTACTTAACGCAAAAATAAAACGACCGTACATTCTAAAATGGATAGAGTAGCCCAAAATTAAGTAAAATGACTTAGCACAAAATTATTAACGGATGCAAAAATAAGCAACAGGTGCAATCAAGGAGGGTTTCTAAACTGGTCCCTATATTATATTGTCTAGTATAATATATATCCATAGGACACACCCCTGGACTGCCCAACTACTCTATATCTGAATGTATGTATGCATTTGCACGATAGGCCGCTATCGATCTCTAATAAAAAATAGAACATATAGAATTCTAACGAACTACCCCCTTGTACTCGAGGACACAAATACTACTATAATCGGCATGTTCGTTGGTTGGTTTTTAGGTTAATAACCCCGATGATGCTGATTTATTATGAGTGACTGGTTGATTGATAAACCCTTGAAACCAACAAGCTGATTATAACGTGCTTTCCATCATACGTATGATCGAATATATCAGAAATAAATAAATCACCTGTGCTTGTAGCAGGGGATGGTTGGTACAACAGCCCAACTAGCTAACGTACGCCAGCCGTACGTACGGACAGCAAGGGTAAGCGGTAAATAGTATCTAGAAAAGATAAAGCATCTTATAATTTGGAACAAGGATGCTATTTATATATTATATGTATGGCGGCGTTAACCAGTTTCGGCTGAAATCTCACCCAAATAAAAAAGTTTTTGAGATCATCAAATGCAAATTAAATCAGGGCCCATCATTATGCATCACGTTCATCTGTTGCCTAGCTTTGGCTAGTAATGGTGGGGCTAGCATACTCACTCTCTGGTCTTCGATCTTATTAGCATGAGCATGCAATGGCTTGGAACGATGTTCGTCTCTCTAGGCCTCATTCTTGATGGAGCCGCTCTCCTCCTCTGTCTTTGGTTAGGAACCTATGGAATCAAAAGATTAACGTAACGCCGGATCAGAGATTGGGAGTAACGTACTATAGCTACGCGTAAATAAATAAATAAAATCATAATACCAGAAGGTTCGTTCTACTTAGCAGCAGGATACTACTGTCTACTGACAATTAGTAACAACCAAGGCCTCGTTCGCTTCGCTGAAAAAACTAGCCGAAACATTGTTCCAGCTGATTTGTTGTGAGAAAAAAACACCGTTCCCCGTTGGCTTCGCTGAGAAAACCAACCGCAACACTGTTCCAGCTGATTTGTTGTGAGAAAAAACACTGTTCCCGCTAAAAAATTAAGCTGAAAAAGACGAATTATAAGAGAAACGGACAGGTCCCAAGTTGCAAGCGCCGTTATTCAAGTATGCAAAACCATTTAATTAATTAATGCTTTGTGTGGAGTCTGTAATGTCCAATGACTGATAATGACAGCTAGCCCTGCTGCTCTTTGTCAAAACCTTACCACCTCGACTTGATAAGCAAAGAGAGTTGACCCTCCTCGCCCAGCAAGGGCGCCCTGATGTGATCTGATGATAAGTGGAGAGCACAGGGAGAGTTGACATTTGATGGTTGCGTGGTCCCCGCACGATCACAGTTGACTTTTGCTGCCTTCTTCGTCATCTTGCATGCATGCAAAGACGTTTCACGTGGGGCTAAAAACCCCTAAAATGCAGACAAAACCAGGGATCAAGGCATAGGCATATTATTTGTTTTATTTATTGATGCAACCTAACATTAGTTCTTGAAAGATAGAAATCATGTATAAAAGGATAAACTTCATGTGTAAACTATATATATGCTTTGTTCTGTAAAATTTTTATTTTGTTTCTTCCAGTATGATTTTCACATCTTCCAGGAGTACGTGCTTCCTGCTAGCTTTCCTCGATGGAATGGAAGAACGTATATACAAACAAAGATAAGTTATCTTGGGGGCTCACCCTATCATGATTCATGCGTACTTCCGGCTATCGTCAAGATAGAAAAGCACATGGGATGACATGTATACAATACCTTCAGCTTTTCTTGACTCGATGCTTCAGTTCAAAATATTCAGAAGTCCGAATATTCGTTGGCACCAAATAATAAGCTATTGTTGCTTGTATTTGTAAATGTTGAGCCTCTTTGACTTGGGCACACGTACCGATGATCCTGAAAGCTAATTAGTTTTGAAGACAATTTCAGTCAAAAGTTCATTTGAAATCTTAGAAAAAAAAAATACATGAAAACATAATATAACTCAAATAAAACCAAATAAACATGGGATTTAAAAAAAAGAAAGTGAAACATACTAGGACATATATATTGCAACAATTGACGCCTTTTTTGCGAGTAAAGAGAGGCTTTATTAACTAGGCATAGCAGTGTTACAATCGTTTACGAGGAAATCTACAACACACGCAGGTCCTCCTTCCCACATAGCCTCAGAAAGTTAAATCTACCCTTAGCGGCATGTGCTCCCACCCAATGCGCCTTCATGGAGTGTGAACACATGCCCCTAAGGGTAAAAAAAAACGTCTTAGCTCACATAGTACACCACGCTTGGTGTTTCAGTTGACAATGACGAATGATGTCATAATGACGATAGGAGCTAGGAAATCATGTCCTAGGCAAGGGATTTTTAGGCCCCGTTTGTTTCGCTGAAAAGCCAGGCTAAGAAAATAATGTTCGTTAATTTGTTGTGAGAGAAAAACACAAAGCTGATAAGTTCAAACAAACAGGACTGGCATTCGTTGGGTCAGAATATGGATTCGTTGATTAGTTGAAGCTATAGGAGCTTGTGTGCTCCTTTGCTAGCGTAGTATTTTAATTTGTAGAAGAATATTTCGAACATCTAGTACATTGAAAGCAAGGAAATAATACTTCGTGCGTTGCTGTTGACTTAAGCATATATATATATATATATATAGTACCATTATATGTATGGGGGCGTTAACCAGTCTCGGCTGAAATCTCACCCAAATAAAAAAGTTTTTGAGATCATCAAATGCAAATTAAATCAGGGCCCATCATTATGCATCACGTTCATCTGTTGCCTAGCTTTGGCTAGTAATGGTGGGGCTAGCATACTCACTCTCTGGTCTTCGATCTTATTAGCATGAGCAAGCAATGGCTTGGAACGATGTTCGTCTCTCTAGGCCTCATTCTTGATGGAGCCGCTCTCCTCCTCTGCCTTTGGTTAGGAACCTATGGAATCAAAAGATTAACGTAACGCCGGATCAGAGATTGGGAGTAACGTACTATAGCTACGCGTAAATAAATAAATAAAATCATAATACCAGAAGGTTCGTTCTACTTAGCAGCAGGATACTACTGTCTACTGACAATTAGTAACAACCAAGGCCCCGTTGGCTTCGCTGAGAAAACCAGCCGCAATACTGTTCCAGCTGATTTCTTGTGAGAAAAAAAACACGGTTCCGTTGGCTTCGCTGAAAAAACCAGCCGCAACACTGTTCCAGCTGATTTGTTGTGAGAAAAAAACACTGTTCCCGCTAAAAAAACAAGATAAAAAAGACGAATTATAAGAGAAACGGACAGGTCCCAAGTTGCAAGCGCCGTTATTCAAGTATGCAAAACCATTTAATTAATTAATGCTTTGTGTGGAGTCTGTAATGTTCAATGACTGATAATGACAGCTAGCCCTGCTGCTCTTTGTCAAAACCTTACCACCTCGACTTGATAAGCAAAGAGAGTTGACCCTCCTCGCCCAGCAAGGGCGCCCTGATGTGATCTGATGATAAGTGGAGAGCACAGGGAGAGTTGACATTTGATGGTTGCGTGGTCCCCGCACGATCACAGTTGACTTTTGCTGCCTTCTTCGTCATCTTGCATGCATGCAAAGACGTTTCACGTGGGGCTAAAAACCCCTAAAATGCAGACAAAACCAGGGATCAAGGCATAGGCATATTATTTGTTTTATTTATTGATGCAACCTAACATTAGTTCTTGAAAGATAGAAATCATGTATAAAAGGATAAACTTCATGTGTAAACTATATATATGCTTTGTTCTGTAAAATTTTTATTTTGTTTCTTCCAGAGTATGATTTTCACATCTTCCAGGAGTACGTGCTTCCTGCTAGCTTTCCTCGATGGAATGGAAGAACGTATATACAAACAAAGATAAGTTATCTTGGGGGCTCACCCTATCATGATTCATGCGTACTTCCGGCTATCGTCAAGATAGAAAAGCACATGGGATGACATGTATACAATACCTTCAGCTTTTCTTGACTCGATGCTTCAGTTCAAAATATTCAGAAGTCCGAATATTCGTTGGCACCAAATAATAAGCTATTGTTGCTTGTATTTGTAAATGTTGAGCCTCTTTGACTTGGGCACACGTACCGATGATCCTGAAAGCTAATTAGTTTTGAAGACAATTTCAGTCAAAAGTTCATTTGAAATCTTAGAAAAAAAATATACATGAAAACATAATATAACTCAAATAAAACAAAATAAACATGGGATTTTAAAAAAAGAAAGTGAAACATACTAGGGCATATATATTGCAACAATTGACGCCTTTTTTGCGAGTAAAGAGAGGCTTTATTAACTAGGCATAGCAGTGTTACAATCGTTTACGACGAAATCTACAACACACACAGGTCCTCCTTCCCACATAGCCTCAGAAAGTTAAATCTGCCCTTAGGGGCATGTGCTCCCACCCAATGCGCCTTCATGGAGTGTGAGCACATGCCCCTAGGGGTAAAAAAAACTGTCTTAGCTCACATAGTACACCACGCTTGGTGTTTCGTTTGACAATGACGAATGATGTCATAATGACAATAGGAGCTAGGAAATCGTGTCCTAGGCAAGGGATTTTTAGGCCTGAAAAGCCAGGCTAAAAAGTATTGTTTGTTGATTTATTGTGAGAGAAAAACACAAGGCTGATAAGTTCAAGCAAACAGGGCTGGCATTCGTTGGGTCAGAATATGGATTCGTTGATTAGTTGAAGTTATAGGAGCTTGTGTGCTCCTTTGCTAGCGTAGTATTTTAATTTGTAGAAGAATATTTCGAACATCTAGTACATTGAAAGCAAGGAAATAATACTTCGTGCGTTGCTGTTGACTTAAGCATATATATAGTACCATTATATATCTACTGTGATATGTTTTGACTTTTCTAGTTTTACTATGTATCTAGGCACATAGGTAGAACCGGGGGCCAGAAGAGGCCGTGCCTCCCCTGAAAGCTCTAGTTTAGTTTTGGAGAATTGATGAAACTCTAAGTGCTAACCTAGTTTATCAAAGTGATCATGAGATAGGGAGCACTATTCCAAGTAATGGAGCAATGGTGAAGATCATGATGATGGTGTGGTGACCATGATGATCAAGTGCTTGGACTTGGAAAAGAAGAAAGAAAAACAAAAAGCTCAAGACAAAGGTGAAACTTAATAGGAGCTTTTTGGTTTGTTGATCGAGACACTTAGCGAGTGTGATCACATTTAGGATAGATGGTCGTACTAGTTAAGAGGGGAGCTCTTATCGGACAACTCGATCATCTAGTGCCATTAGGTCTTGAAATACTTGCATTGCATTTTAGGCCTAGTGCACATTCGGTGAGAAGTGATTAACCTTTGAAAAATGTTTGTGAAAATGCTAACACACTTGCACGTGATGGTGAAACACTTAGAGTGTTAACACATTTGCTAAGGTGGTGAAAAATGTGAAGAAAAGGAGGCGTAGCCGGGCTTGTGTTGCTGCCACGAGGGCACCACCACCCTAGTGACGGTGCACTGCCACCCATGTGGCAGTGACCGGCAGAGGAGGCCAAGAGGGAGGTGTTCTAGGTGACACCACCACCCCTTGTCCAGTGGCACTGCCACCCCTAGGGTGGTGCCCACCTAGACGAGGCCGAGAAGGGCTGGTGCTGGGTGTGGCAGAAGGTGATTGTCTTCCATTAGACACTAAACACCTCAAGAGTGAGCTAATTTAAACAGTTCTGTCGAGCACATCCCATGGGAGAACCTAAAAATCCACATTTTTCAACAGGATCATAAATAGGAGAATAAAACTTACAACATTTTAGCTATTTCTTACATCACTTTCCATGCAACATCATAGTATAATATTTATTGTTTATAACAGTGGAATATAACCATGTTATCAGAGTTTTAGCGGAAATAAAATCATTTAATGATAAGTTAAACATTAACATGATGATCCGTTATATACATCATAACAGGTTATAAGTTTTTCCATTGTAAAACATTTTGGGTGGAAGTTTCAAATAAACTATATGCCCGCAACGTTAAGGAAAACCTCGTTGAGCCCACTAGGAGATTCCCGCACATAAGTGTCAGCTCTAGCATCCACCTATCACCTGCAACAAGGTAGAACAACCCCTAGAGTACTCAATTGTACTCCACAAGACTTACCCGTCAGGAGGAAAGATAAGACTCCAAGGATATACAAGGCTATCTAGCTTGTGGGTTTATTGCATCTGTAGGAGCATTACTAAACGTGCATCCTTATATTCAATTTTATTAGCAGTCATTATTAGTTCATTATCTAACCATTCTAGGTAAGCACCTATGCTACTTTCAAGCAGGTGATAAGCAATTAGAACCATTTTATCACCTTCCAAGTTCCAGTTCTTACTACGGTGCTAAATCATAGCCAAGTTGTACCGTATCACACGGCGATTCATGAACCGATGTATCCCAGCTAGGTACCCTGAGACACACACCCTGTTTGTACCCCAGGCACAAACAAGACCAACCCACCACTCTCCTATCAAGGGGTCCAGGTCTCCATCCAAACTTGGACTCTAAGCCCCCACTCCTGAGTCCCGGACTCAGTGTGGTGCTTAGACCTCCACCATCCCCGCCTCCAATCAGTCGGTCCGGAAAGAGCCGAACCCACGACAAGAGAGCAACACGCATTTCTGCTCCCATAAGCAAGTATGTGCTCAGGATAATAAGTCTATGACCTAACTAGAATCCACAACAACGGACTGATCCTCAATCGACATAGGCGGAACAAGTGCACTCCGAGCCTCGCTCGAATGCCTAACCAAGTCCACATCCAAAGTACCATTCCGTCCGGTCTCCAATTATCATTCATATATATTCCATGTGATAGTAATATAATAACAACAATAATATCTTTCCTATCTCTCGCAAGTGATAGGTAATCACTCGACTTCTACCAGAGTCCTGTAGTATAGCAATCTACATGATTCTATCATACTAGTAGGACTCATAGGATAATGATATATATATGCAAGTGGTTTCATTCAACTCCTTAAAACTTAATGCACAAGCATAAGATAAAGTGCAGAATAATAGGGGTTATGTATCGAGGCTTGCCTGGTAAGATATAACCAAAAGTTAGCATTCCATCATGGTGACACGATCATTAGGCACCATCTTTTTTGCTACTTCGAGCATCTCCACGACCCATCATTGTTCCTATTATGATATACGTGAATGCAACGCATAGATAGAAATAATCAACGACAACCGAAACTCTTAGAAATTCGATTACGCCTCGCAAGCTAATGAGATAGCTCTAATGTGCTAGGCTACGTATCTAGGTTGTCATCAGAGCGCTACTTTACCCAAGTATTTTAGTTATACCACTTCAAGGCATTTCTTTATTTTGTTTAATATATATATATATATATCTATCTAAGGCTCATTAGTTATCCTAGCAAAATAATTACTCTGGAGCCACAAAAATTACAGTAAGCCTATCATAATACTAGGAACCTAGTGTAAAATTTTTAGATTTTAACACTAGCATTGATTGATCTCAAAAATTCGTACAAGTTCATATTTTAATAATATCAAAGCATGTTAAATCATTTAAAGCAATCTTGAATTATTTTAGAGTTATGGGAACCAAACACACTAATAGATAGGTTATGATTTTAGGAACCTAACAAAATTATTTTCACAATTTTTGGTCAACTACACAAATTTTTATTGGATTTACAAGTTTAGCTTAGAAACTAAATTAGCAAATACTTGGAAAAGAAAAGGGATCGACCTTAACCCAATCTGGCCTGCTGGTCCAGTGTGGGGCGCGAGCGCGTGCGCGCCGCGACGGCCCAATACGACCCAAGACCGGGACACGCGCGTGCGATGGCATTCTTGTAAAAGAGACCATGTTCTTCTTCGTAATAGCACAAACACCATACATACTATTTCTTCAGTCAACATCTTTGCAAATAGGCCCCTGGATGTTGTTGCCTTTACCACGGAGAGGTCCCTAGACTCCCCACGCTCGCCGACGTGTGGCGGCCGCGACAGCAGGCAGCTACACCGGCAACCTAGACTCGCTAAGACAAGAGTAAGGGGCCAACCACTACCTAAGGCTAAATGCACATGGCTGGGTAGTGGTTAGGGACTCGAGGATGTAGTACTACGAGTTGCAGCGGCGAGGGGTCATTTGCGGCGGCGGTGTGGCTGTTTCGGTGGCCTAAGGTGCTATCGAGGCGATGGAGGTAACACATAAGCACTAGTGGCTCACCGGGGTTCGCATCGCGGCGGCGGTTGAGACGGAGGAGCGATGAGGCGACCTGGCCACGCGCACCCGCACCTCATAGCGGCGTGCTGAGCGTGGCACCGCCGTGTCACCGCGCCGATGGTGAGCCTCTTGGACAAAACAACACGAGCACCAAGTGGAGGGGGTGAAGACGAGTTTACGGTCTCCAACAATCGAACTACTATCGCTCCAACCCTACCTCTCTCCCCAGTTCCAGGTCACGGCGGTGACCAAGATCCGCGGTGAGCAAAATGCCCAATTGACGGTCGATAGGTCTTGGCCGGGGGTGGGAAAGATGGAGCGACTAGTTGGCCTCCAGTGCCACTTACTGGTGCAAAGAATCAGGTTGCGAGAGGCCTGAGCTAGATGAATTTGAGGGGCGGATAGGCGAGCTCTGGCCGTGCCATGCCGTGAAGAGGCACACGCACGCGGGCGAGAGGATTAAGACAGGTTGGCTCTAATCACCCGCTACGACACGAGCACGTGCATGGGACTGGCAAAGCAGGGAGGGTTTGTTGCGACACGCTTAATTCGGAGGGGCCGGACTCGAGCAGAGCTCTCATGGCGGCTAGCGGCAAGACAGTGAGGCTTCTCATCTCCATTGTGATTGGGTCATCATCGTGGTAGATAGAACGAGGGGCAGGGCAGCCGCCACGTCGACCGAGCCATGATAGCCGCAACCTAGCCCTGAACTAGTGCTCGGCTCAGCGGCCGGCCACCCGAGGCCGGTAAGCCCACGAGCTACAACAGGAGCTAGGCCGCGGCCCGCCTAGCATGGCCACGCATAGCCAGGGATGCCGCGCAACATCGACCGGGCGTGCGCCGACCGAGCGGCAACAACCCAGCCATGCTCGAGCTCGTCGCCAACCGCGCCGTGCACGTGGTGACCGTGAACTTTGGCCGAGCAGCTACTATCAGTGACTTGCATGACTTTTGAAGCTCCAACCGAAACCAAACCAGCTCGGTTGAGACCAAACCAATTTGCCAAGGCTCAAGAGGGTTCTAAAGGCTATCCCAAGGAGCATCAACGCAAACTTAGATGAATTACCGAGAGAGATAGAGACACGCCAAAATAGGTTCGTCAAGCCAGGCGCTGAGTCACGAAAGGAGCGCCAAAACCTGACCGCAACACGTTCTAGCGATGTTGGGGAAATTCTTGCGACGCGACGACAACTCCAACCCACTCAGGGACTACACCCTACCCAAGTATTCACTTTGATGCAACCAACTGTGCGAAAACATGAAGTTAGTGTTTAGGCATTTTTGTTGGATTTTAAATGCCAAAATAGCATTGTCCATTATCATTTCTGACTTAGAGAATTCAAATGTTCGGTTAGAACTAACCTTCCTTAACACGTTTGCCCTAATTTTGAAAAGGTCTAAACCTTGTTGATTTCAACTAACAAACCTACTGTGACGTAGCCCATACTTCGCACTAACTCATAGAAACAAAATATGTAGACATTGTTTAATTATTTTGCATCAAATAATCCTCCAAAAATGGCACTTTTTAATCCTAAGTTATATTACGCTTCGGTTTATAAAAATTATTTTTCATGCCAACAATTAAAACAACTTATTTAGTTTTTCTTATTAGGATCTCATTAGCGTATTTTCACCTAAAATAAAGTAACTTACAACGCTCATTTAATTTTTCTTAACTACAGAAGTGAGTCATATAAGATACACGTGCCATTTCATGTGTGTTTTAACTTGCTAAAATTTGAAAACTCATTTGGCTTGATTTCTCCGAGGACTTAACCTAGGTACTAAGCAAGTTCGTGACACCAGCGGTGTTACACTAGGGCTAGCACCAGAAGTGGCGGTGTGCACCACCACAGGCGCGACGGTGCACCGCCGTGGGCACCGTCACCCTGTTCGGTGGCACCACCCCTTTTCAATAGAGAGCGGGTGAACTGGAGATGGGCACCGCCACGGGCACTGTCACCTTGGGCGGTGCATCGCCCCATTTTTCCAGAGAGCATGGATTTCAGGGTGTTGGCCGGGGTGGCACCGCCACCCCCTGTCCGGTGACCGCTGACAGTCAAACTAGCCGTTGGATTTGACCATTGGGGGCACCACCACCCCATGTCCAGTGACCGCACCGCCGTGTCCGATGCCCTCGCAGAAAGCTGATCCAAAGGGGTAGCGGCTCTATTTGCTTGTGGGTTTATAAATAGAGCTAGTGGCCAGCCTTAGCCACTCTCTTGGCACTTCTAACCGCTGCATACACCCTTTGAGAGCTGAGCACACCACTCTACTCACTTGCACACTTGGTATCATCATCTTGAGTGAGATTGGAGAACCTCTAGCTCATTGCTTAGTGTTCTAGCATCTTGTGGCACTAATTGGACGATTTGGGCTGGTGGAGTTCTTGTTACTCTTGGTGTTTGCCGACACCAAGATGGCCCAGTGATTGGTGGATCATTGAGCGGCTATTGGTGATTGTTGACGGCTCCGATCGTCGATATTGTGAGGGGTTCTTGTGCCTTTCCCGTGGAAGATCATGAAAGGCAACTCTAGTGGATTGTGCGTGGTTTGTGTGATCTTCATCTTATATCGGTTGTGCGGCACCCTATTGAGGGTTTGGCGTGTGATGCCAATTAGCGCGTGAACCTTCAAGTGAGTGAATCGCCACAACGAGGACTAGCTTGCCGGCAAGCAAGTGGACCTCAGTAAAAAATTATTGTGTCATCATTTGATTCCGAGGTGATTGGTCTTTATTAGTATTCATTTTTGTGATTGATTGGCTCCTTTGGTGATTGGCTTATTCCTCTACACGGCGATATAACACTCTATCCTTTCCACGCATTTACATTTCTTAGTGTAGCATGGCCCTTTAGTGTAGCTAGTTTTGAGGGCAAGCAAGAGTCGTGTCTAGGTTAGTGAGACTATTTAGTTAGTCTTTGAGACCTCACTAATTTAGTGTAGTGACATAGCTTTGAGTGCTTATAGACAATAGCAACTAGAATTGTGGTAGGTGGCTTGCATTCTTAGTAGGCTAGTGCAACATTTACTTTCGCCTCATATTTGTCTACCCGCTTTGCGTAGTGTTGTTGTATAAATTTTTATAGGCTATTCATCCCCTGTAGCCATTAGGACTTTTCACACACCCCCAAAGCATAGTAGATTCATTTAATACCTATATAAATATTTGAATTTATAGCACAAAAAAATACCAATTTTCAGTCATTTTTATTAAAATATTTTGATTTTGGTTATAAATAGTGTAAAAATTTTTAAAAAGTTGTTGGAACATATAATTATGTATATTTTATCACACTAAAAATTACGATCATATTTGTCCGCCCCCTTAATCAAAAACGCTGGTTCCGCCACTGTCTAGGCATAGTATGTATCTAAATGTTAGATATAGTAATAAAGTTATGTATTAAAAAATTCAAAATATCTGACGTTTGGATCCTTTCACTTTGGAGGAAATGGAATCTATTTAATAGACTAGACTATTTGGCTTGGAATTTAACGTTTCATAACTTTTCAAAGTTCACATATAAGCCTATCTCCAATTTATAGGTTGAGAGATAGAAATTGATTCTATAGATCACCATGTTATATATGTTTCTATTTTGCAACTTATAATACATTTTTAACTCATTCCCCTACAATAAAAATGCAACACATAAGTATCTCTCTCGTATGGCCAACAATAATATATAAATATATTTCATGTACAACAATATTAGCTTAATTAATCTGTTAAAATATGATTATTAAAATAAATTCAATTTTAATGATCGAAACGGCCGTATAGTTTGAAATGGAGGCACTACATGCGAAGGAATTATAAAGCTGGATAGACCCAGCATACAATTGTTTGTGCGTAACACAGCAGTTTTAGTTATGTTAGCCAGGGCCAACTTTGGGGATGTCGTAGTGCTCGCTGAGGTTTGCCAGGTACTGGTTGAAGTCCTGGATGCGGTCCCTGTGCGACTTGTTGGCAACTTTGGCCATCTTCTGCTTCAGTTCCATGTAGCGTCGCTCCGCTGGTGTGAGATGGTCATAGTCAGGGTGTGGATTCCCTTATTCATCTCCCATCTTGTCAGCTTCAACCAGCTCATTGTTGGGATCAGTTGGTAAGTCAGAGTTTCCCCCTGAAGAATAACCATTGGATTAGATATGTAGTGAGTGTAACCAGCTGAAAATGTTTTTATATTCATGAAGTCCAGTTACACAAAGAAAAACAGGTGAGACGATGTATAAAATGAAACAAGTTGGAAAAATGAACCAAGCACCGCATGGACAGCTACCTATTTACCAACGAAGGCCCTGTTCGATGGGAGAAATTTGGAGAAATCTAGATGAATCTGGAGGAATTTGTGAGAGAATAAACAGTGCTTTTCATCCACGCAGCAGTGAAATCCGGCTGGTTTTCCAACCAACCGAACGAGCCCGAAGTGAGAAATTTCTCTCAATAGGTTAGGGTGTCAGCAAAATCACTATGACACACAACTCTGAAGATTATTTTAGTAAAGACTGATCCACCTATAACATGAGAAAATTGTCAAATCCTATCCTGTCATAACACTAAACCAATTCAAGTCTCTAAACAAATACATTGTCATTGCAGGAGCAATCAACAACTGAGTGACTGAGAAGGTTACAGGACCAGGGTTCTTGTTTGTTCTGCAAACAGTTCACATAGCCACTAATAACACTTATCAGCACAAACTTAATAACAAATTCCTCAGTAATGCCTCCAAGATCCTTTATCAAAACATGAATACAAAAAAGAAACATATATGCAGCGGCCATATAAAACTACAAACCGGTGTATCCAAATACAGATTAGATGAGCATCAAGAATATAAAGAGAAAGAAATGCGGCAAAAAAAAAAATTGTTAGAAGCATTAGTAATGCACTTCCTATTTGTGACGGCATGGACAAATAACAAACAGAAGGCACCTAAACAGAGGTAATTATGTAACAAAAAAACTAATTGGTTATTCAGTGCACACAACCAAGCAGTTGATGGTTACCACCTCTAACAAACATAGTAATGCTTATCAACACATCCAATTGTGCAGAAATTGAACAGCGGATGCTTAAGTCTAAAATTGGCCAGTGTAATAATGAGAGAAAAAAACTTTCTGGAGCTCATTGTGCTCAATCTGAGACGACTCCTCAAGTTGATGCTTCTTCTTCTTTTCTTGACTCCACCTTCCTTCACGTCCAGCGCTTTACCCTTCAGCTTCAGCCTCCCCCCAACAACGTTCTGGTATTCCGACATCTCCTAACAAAGAGATCCAACAAAGTTAGCTCAACAAAGCCAAGCAACATGTCCAACTGATAATTTTTTTAAAAAAATATAGAACTTAATAGGCATAATACATGTATGTATAAATTTGACCGGATCTGAATACAAACAGTTTAAGTTAGGGTTTGAGTGCTCACTTTCGAACTGAGGGGCAGACCCAGTAAAGGACATGGGTGCACACGTGTACACCCTTTTTTATAGAAAAAAAGAAACAAAAAAAAGTTTGTAGGCATAATACATGTATACTACTCTTGTAATTGGATTAGGTCATGGATGGGTGCATCAACATCAGACACTTCAGATCATACGACCTCGTCATTTTGCTTCTTGATATACAACTTCATAACTCTTAATTAAGAAATAATCTAAATCTGTACCTTCAGGCAGAAAAGAAACTGAACATAACCCAGAATCATTTAGATAAGGCGACATAGGTAAAGGAAGCAATGAGAAAACTTTGAAGACCATGAATGTATGTGTCGGGTTTATAAACCCGGGGTCCCTCACGGACCGGCTTCCCAACAAAGGCTCGGCCCAGCAGGCAACGTTGCAAACAAACGCGCAACTCATGGGCCGGCCCAAGTACATAAAACGGCAGGCCAGAAAGGGCGATCCAATCACCGACCGGAAGGTCTGGCCAAGGAGGAACAACGCCCGTTTTTGACTCCGGCCCACCTCTCCGACCGGAGCGCTCGTTTCGATCTCTAGCCCGCCTCCGGACGGCCTCTCCGACCGGAAGGCCTGGCCAAAGCACCGCCTCAACTCCGACCCGCGTCTCCGACTGGGGATGCGCCGAACCCCTGCTCACCACTCTTCTCCGACTGGCGCGATCAGAGCCGACTGAGACCAACCGACCAGGGACACCCGCTCGGTAAGGACCAGGAAACGGACGGAGAAAGTAAGGTAGTGCGCACAAGTCAAACCGCAATACAAGGGACCGTACCCTTCGCACCTGCCAGGTAGTACCCTACGACCCTCCGGCACTACAGAACTCAAACAGTATTGTAGGCGCAGACATTTTCCCCTACAGTATTGTGGGTGCCATTAACTCCTAAGGCTCCCCCCACATGCCTCTGGGCATCGATAGTGTTGTGGGCGCCGACATTTACCGTATCGGGCAAACATGGTAAAACCACTTGCATGCCTCTAGGAATCAACAGTGTGGCAGGCGCCGACGTCTGCCATACCTGAAGAGGACAACACAACCTCTCATATGCATCTGACATTCAACAGTATTGTGGGTGCCTACCATCTCCCTGTACCCACTGGCGTGGGCAACAAGGCTTAGTAGCATACGTACTCTCTCCCTCTCACTTGTAAAGCCATCCCCTTCATCTATAAAAGGAGATGTGCTCTCTCCCAACAAACGCAAGTTAATTCAGATTCATCAAATCGACCAAGTTCTCTAGTACACAATAGCAGAACCACCAGGTTTAAACCATGAGCACACGCTCGAACACTTAGCTCATAGCGATGCTCCCGTCACTCTTGGCCCTTCCGACCGGACCTCTTGTACCCCCCATCTTTCTCCTTCTCGTTTGTAACCCCACTGCAAACTTCGAGCACCTGGGCTCAGGAATAAAGTCACCGACCGACTCAAATTGGACGTAGGGCATGTTACCTGAACCAGTATAAACCCTGTGTTATTGGGTGCTAGGCCAGCTCCGATCACAACGTACGTCAAAACTACAAATATTTACTTGTTGGTCACTTTCTGCACCGACAGTTGGCGCCGTCCGTGGGGAAGACGCTGTACGTTCAACACTTTTTGGTCATCGGATGACCCACTTTTCCGACCACCTTCGCCATGGCGGGCTCAAGCGATGCTACTCGCTTCGGCTCACTGGAGTTTCCTACACTCCCACCTGTTGAGATGTGGGTTCCACCCATCTTTGAGCTGTCCTAGGCCTTCCTCTTCAGAAGCCTGGACTTCGTCGCCGACCGGATCGGCATGCTACACCTCCACGAGGAGGCACTCGTCCGGCGCCCGTCGGAGGGGCACCCTCCATCGGCTCTAGGACACACGACGACTTCAACGATGAGGCATCTGCGCTTCATTCCGAGCAAACTCTCTGCTCAAACCCCGCTGTGAGTAATATACATACTGATATTTACTTGTTATTCTCTATCTTCCGCCGATTATCCGGAGGGACCCCGTTGTCTCCGCCACGACCGCCATACGACCGGTTCCCCTATGGCCTCGCGTCTCCCATGGACGCGTACGACCGGGGGCTCCAAAGGATGCCGGCGCCGCCCCCTCTCACGTCTGAATTCATGGGGATGGCGAGCTATGCTCCCACCTATTTCCTCGACCTCATGGATGACGATATTGAGAGTGACGGCTCCAGCATTGGCGACGTGGCGCCTAGCCACCGTCCGTCCCAGGAGTGCGCTATGGCGGACGCTCTGGGACAGCCATCGGTGGTAACGGAATCCTTCCAGACTCACACCCCTCCGAACCCTCGTGCGGAGACCCTCGCGCTCACATGGGAGCGCGGCGAGGAGCTACGACAACAGCGGTTGAACCAGCCGCCGACTGCGCCCGCACGCTCGGCGCACCACACTGCGCCCCGTGCGCATAAACCGGCGAACAGCACCTGGGGTCGCGCCCGTTGGGTCCAGCGCAACACCATGAACAGGGGGAATGATCCCCCACATTTTGCTCGGGCCACCCATCTTTGAGTCGTCCTAGGCCTTCCTCTTCGGAAGCCTAGACTTTGTCGCCGACCAGCTCGGCATGCTACACCTCCGCGAGGCACTCGTTCCGGCACCCATCAGAGGGGCGCCCTCCATTGGCTCCGGGGCGCACAACTACTTCAATGATGAGGCATCAGCGCTTCATTTCGAGCAAACTCTCTGCTCAAACCCCGCTGTGAGTAATGTACATACTGATATTTACTTGCTATTCTCTATCTTCTGCCGATTATCCGGAGGGACCCCGTTGTCTCCGCCATACCGATATTTACTTCCCCTATAGCCTCGCATCTTCTCATGGATGCGATCGCCCGAGGGCTCCGAAGGATGCCATTGCCCTCTCATGTCCGACGACCATGGCGAGCTATGCTCCCACCTCTTTCCTTGACCTCATGGATGACTATGTTGAGAGTGATGGCTCCAGCATCGGTGATGTGGCGCCTAGCCACCGTTCATCCCGGGAGTGCGCTATGGCGGATGCTCCAATAGCCACGGATGCCGAGTCCTGCGCACTCACACCCTCCGGACCTCGTGTCCCCAAATTCTCACACGGGGCGTGGCGAGAGCTACGCTCCCACCTCTAGCCGCCGATCATTGCCAGCCAAGCGCCTCGCCCTCATGGATGATGATGTTGAGAGGTGCCCGGGTCACGCCCATCGGGTCCAGCGCAACACACGGAACGGGGAACAATCCCCCCAGTTCGCCTAGCCACCGAACATCGCCCTAGCCCGCAACGCTTCATGCGGCCTTCCCGAGCCGAATGACCCCCAGGCACTGGTGGAGACCACCGTCGTTCAACAGGCGGAGAGCTCCGCATCGTGACACCGACTCGCGACCTCTCTCCCCACTAGGGGAGTGGGGACGCACCAGACGAATCGCTCCACCCGCTCACCGCTATAGCTGCCGAGCGTGGCACAGGAGACCGCATCTGCGCCTCGTCTTGACTTAGCGACTGCTCCACTCCGACCGCCTGTACACGAGCGGCTCAGGCCGAACCAAGACGCTCGCAGCGTCATCAGCACCCGGAGTCCTAGCCTGGATGGCTCGGGACCACAGGCCTTTGTCCGACGCATCCAGAGAGCGACGCTCCCACCGCGCTCCAACGGAGGCCGAGGCAAAGGCAAGGCCAAGAGCCAGGATCAGGACAAGGGCCTCTCCACATAGAGAGGGGAAAAGAATAGAAAAGATCACCGCCTACCGGCCAACACCGCATTGGTCGCCATGGCTGATCACACGGGCAAGCAGCCCCAGCAGGACCTTCCGGGCCACTTCCACGAGCTCATGGAGAGCCCGTGCACCAACAACGCTTACCCCATCAAGCACCTCTACAAGGACTACGAGCTCCTCAAGCACCTTCTGCGATAGGTGAAAGCTCTAGTTTGGTTTTGGTGAATTGATGAAACCCTAAGTGCTAACCTAGTTTATCAAGTGATCATGATATAGGTAGCACACTCCAAGTGGTGAAGCAAATGAAGATCATAACATGATGATGGTGATGCCATGGTGATGATCAAGTGCTCGGACTTGGAAAGAAGAAATAGAAAAACAAAAGGCTCAAGGCAAAGGTATAAATTGTAGGAGCCATTTTGTTTTGGTGATCAAGACACTTAGAGAGTGTGATCACATTTAGGATCGATAGCCGTACTATTAAGAGGGGTGAAACTCATATCGGAATACGGTTATCAAAGTGCCACTAGATGCTCTAACTCATTGCATATGCATTTAGGATCTAGTGGAGTGCTAACACCCTTGAAAATGTTTATGAAAATACGCTAACACATGTGCACAAGATGATACACTTGGTGGTTGGCACATTTGATCAAGGGTGGTGAAGTTTAGGTGCAAGGGTAAGAAACTCCACCGGTGGAGTGTCTGCCCGTAGAGTGAGGACAGTCCGACAGTGCCACCGACACCCTAGACAGAAAAGACAGAGGTCACTATGAGTGACTGGACGCTAGCCTCGGTTGGACCGAAGCGTCTGGTCAGTGGCAGCAGAGGGCGTGCGTTTCGGTCTCATGACCGGACGCTGGGTCGCTCAGCAACCGGACGCTAGCAGGGTGCGTCCGGTCAGTGCTGACGTATGCTGACGTAGGGCGTACAAAGGAGATGTTGTGTGACCGGACGCTGGCTGTGTCCGGTCAAGCATGACCGGACACGTTCGGTCGGGAAAATCGCATTTGGAACCTTACTGGAAACGTCCGGACGCTGAAGTCCAGCATCCGGTCACTTTCTAACTGACGCGTCCGGTCAGCAGACGACCATTGAAATCTGACGAACAGTATTTGAAGCAGGGGACACGTGGCGTGAATCACATGACCGGATGCTGAGGGCCAGCGTCCGGTCGATCGGACCGGAGCGTCTGGTCACCCCGCGTTGTGCCCAGTGAAGGGGTACAACGGCTCTATTTCATGGGGGTTTCTATTTAAACCCCATGGCTGGGTCAAGCTCACTCTCTTGGCCATTTGCAATGACATAGCAACCTTGTGAGCTTAGCCAAAGCCCTCCCACTCATCTCCATCATTGATTCATCATCATAGTGAGATTGGGAGTGATCCAAGTGCATTGCTTGAGTGATTGCATCTAGAGGCACTTGGTGTTCATGTTTCGCTGCGGATTTCGCTTGTTACTCTTGGTGGTTGCCGCCACCTAGATGGCTTGGAGCAGCGAGGTTCGTCGAGCGGAGGGTGGTGATTGTCTCTGGCTCCGATCGTGGTGATTGTGAGGGGTTCTTGACCTTTCCCCGGCGGAGAGCCAAAAGGTACTCTAGTGGATTGCTCGTGGCTTGTGTGATCCTCATCTTGTGTTGGTTGTGCGGCACCCTATTGAGGGGTTGGCGTGTGATGCCAATTAGCGCGTGAACCTCCAAGTGAGTGTATCGCCACAATGAGGAGTAGCTTGCCGGCAAGCAAGTGAACCTCGGTAAAAACATCATTGTGTTCATCATTGATTCCGAGGTGATTGGTCTTCATTATTATCTACACTTGTGATTGATTGGTTCATACATATACACGGTGGTATAACCTTCTTGCCTACTCTTTACATTACCGCAAACTAGTTGTCAAGCACTTTAGTGTAACTACTTGTGAGAGCTTGTTAGTTTGGTTAGTGTGGCTCTTTTGTTAGTTTTTGAGAGCACACTAACTTAGTGTAGTGATATAGCTATTATGTGGATATACTTCATCTAAACTAGAATTGTGGTAGGTGGCTTGCATTTTGGTAGGCTAGCGCAAAACTCACTTCGCCTCATAATTGTCTAATCCTTTTGTTAAGTGTTGTTGTAGAAATTTTATTAGGCTATTCACCCCCCCTCTAGCCATTAGGACCTTTCAACAGGCCGGCGGGCCAAAGGAAGAAAATGGCGAAGAAGCAGCGGCCAAGAAAGGGGGCGCAGCGGACAAGGATCCGAACAACTAAAGGTCGAGGTGATCCGACCGGACGCCTATCGACTGAAGGACGACAACGATGACATTCTCACCAACGCTTGGAACAGCTATGTAGTTTTTTCCTTAAAATTCAGTATTACCATTGTTTACTTAAACGTTTGCTCCTATAAAAGCGCCCCGACCCGAACAGTTTTTGGCCCGGGTCGCTCGGGGGCTCCACGAGGATGCACTACTACCTCTCTTTTTGTTTACTGTCATATGGTAAAACTCCTTCCTACCCAAACAAAAGGGTAGTTCGTTCCTTTAAATTGCCTTACGTAGCTTTGCTTTAAAATATTCCGACCGATCGCACCCCGCCTCTACCTACGGTTACGAGCAGCTGAGCCTCATGGGCCACGCCCTGAGCTCCTAAGGTTGCAGCCTATGGGATGAATGGGCAAGTACGAAAAAGAAAGAATAAAAAACAAAATTATTCTAAGGAAAAACTAAGGAACGAAAGGGACAAGCTTCCCCGAACGGAGTGACTCCATCACAAAAAAACAAAACCGATTGTAGTCATTAAGTACACAAGAAACGTTTACACGAGGGCTTCCCCACGAACTTAAACTTTTTGCATCTACTAAACTACTTATACTTTACAAGCTATTGGGGCGGCCCGACGGCATCTGCTGTCGGTGCGACCGGCGAAGGCACGGGCTACTCACTCCCGGTGGGATGACATTCGGCTCGGTTGAAGGCGGGCGATGTCTACTTCTGACCCAGGCCCCGAGCCATTTGCTGGCTGGGCGACATCCCCCCGACGCATGCTTCCGGCCATGTCCTCACGGTGGGCATCCATCACCCACTGCGTAGAGACTTGCTCTACCACCAACCTTGCGTGTGGCAGCAAGCTCTCCCTGAGTGATTGGATGTCCTCCGTACTCAAGCCATCGGCATACCCACTGCAGATAGTGGCGAAGTCTAGGATCGGGTGGTACATCGCCACCAAAGTCAACACCCTCGACGCTCCATAGAACAGCCCATGTGTGATAAGGGCCCAGACCTCATCCGGAACCTCCACCAGCCGGATGGTGGGCGCGCTAGTACTTGGCGCCGACCCGAAGACCTCCGAGATGACAAGCTGAGCAACATTGCGGATCTGGTCAAGTTCCCCCTCGAGAGCACGTCGCTCTTCAAGGAACTTGGCCAGCGCCTCTGCATTCCGACCGAAAGTCACCTTTACCGTCTCCAGGTCCCGCTCCAATGACTTCACCTTTCCGTCCAGCTCTGGAAGAAGCGCGACAAGCTAAGAAATAAGCTAAAGGAAGAAACCAACATGACGAAAAACAGAAAAGGTATGTACCAAGGCAGAAGTTCTCGAGGGCGGAGAGTCCCTTCGCCTACCGGGCCACCTGCTCGCGTAGCCGGGCGTTCGCCTCCTCCGTCCCCATCACCCGGCCTCGAAGCGCAAGCACTTCCTGGTCTGCCTCCGACCGACTTTCGCTTTGACTCCAGGGCCTTTCACGCCGACTCTAGGGCGTTCCGCTCTGACTCCAGGGCGTTCCGCCTAGACTCAAGGGTCTCCGGGGATTTTTGGAGCACCGCCTCGGTGTCCACCAGGGATTTCCGTAACCTCGCCTCAGTCTCTGCCTGGCGGGCCTTCGCCGCCTCAAGCCCCCGCTTGGCGGCGGTCACCCACTCCATCGCATGCTGCTCCTTCACCCACACCGCGGTCACCTCGGCCGCCCGGTCCTAGGACTCGCGGTGGGAGGACTCCAGCTGATGCTCAAGCTCGGCCATCCCATCCAGAGGAAACAAGACTTGCAGGACGACATCTCTTGCAGACCCTACAAAAATGAGAAATAAGCATGCTGAGGCAACCAAAAAAGACTAAGAGGTCAAGGACAAACATGGGAAACTCACCTCCACGGCGAGCTGCAGGTCGACCTTGACCAACTATTGGGCGGACTTAACCTGCTCCTGGGCGTCCTCAAACTTCACCGATAGCTTGGTGAGATTGGACTCCATAGCAAGTCCTTTGCCCCCAAGGATGTCCTAGAGCTGACACTCCTAGGAATCCCGAAGGACGAACCACACCTTTGATGGGTCCTCGGGGCAGGGCCACTCTAGGTCACCCTCCAGCAGCCCGCCAGAGGGCCCAGCCTCCGACCAAACCACCGCCAGCTCCACGATGGCACCGACAGCTCCACCATGTCATCTACTTCATCATCGAATGGAATCTCCACCACCTCGGTTACTGCGGGCCACCGACGGGCATTCCGACTCTGTCCCGACCGCGTCTCCCCAGCGCCTTCAGCTCCGACCGTGAGGGTGAGCCGTGCAGCCCTCCTCCTGGTGAGGCAAGGAGCTCGGTCTCCTTTTCCTCTTCCACCGCAGCTGGTGGAGGAGGGGCCATGAGGGATAGCATCGGCGAAGCCTCCACCGTCACCACCGGGATCGCCGCCAGCACCATCGCCGCCGCTGCCGTCATACTAGCAACCAACCGAGGGAGAACCACCCCCGGAAGGGATGGGTTCGCCGCCACCACCCTGTTCCCCCCGTCGCTCACCGTGGCGCGCTGCAGGGTGGGGCTCCAAACCTCTTGCATGGGAGTTGGGGCGATGCTCAACCCCATCACCATCCGGCCGCTAACAAAAAGTATAGGTCAGTCATACTCCAAAAAAGGCTCAATAGCAAGATCAAAAAGAAACAAAGGAAAAACATACCGGGAGGTAAGTGGCACGACTCTGAAACCAAGACCCAGCGTCGACGGGCCCGTAGGGCGAGGACCGCTCCCAGGCTGCGACCCGCGCCCCCTCACTTCAGCCGGGGGCGAAGTCGTCCCAACCGGCTCCTGCCCGGCCTGTGGGTCACCGCGACCTTTAGCTTAGGATGCGCCGATCGGAGCAGCAGGCGGGGCATCCTCCCGTTGCGAGTCACGCGCTAGCACTGGTCCCGGCGACACGTGGGTGCAAGCCCACTCCTCTGACCGCCTGGCCTGCTTGGCCACGCCCGTAGCAGGCGGGGACGAGACTGGCGACGCCACCGAGGGGCGCGGTGACCGTGTCACTTCGCCTCCCATTCGCCGACAACGTCCGCGCTCGCAGCATGCTTCCTCGGCACGAGAACCTCGACGCACCTCTCCGCCTCCTACTCATCGCCAGCAGACATCGCCGCAGGGTCGGGTCGCTCCACCGAGGTCACAACGACCTCCCGACTTTCCTCCTCCTCAGAGAAAATCATGTCATCCACCTCTATGGGATCCTCCGACTCGAGCTCTAACTCGACGTCGCTCCTTCTTTCCCCGGCCTTCACCCGCCGGGTGACCTCCTTCTCCTTCTCATACTTCCGTCAAGCCACGTCGGCTTTATTCTTCTTCTTGGCATCCGTCGCCTCCTTCTCGGCGGCCTGCCGAGCCACGCCCTTCGGCCCCTTTGGGAGGTGCGGCCGGGACTTGTAAGCATCAAGTCCCTACAAAACAGGCAACTCAAAATCAAAAGAGCAGGAAAACAAAGGGGAAAAGAACACAGAGTAAGGAGAGGGGAGCATACCAGTTTGGACACCACCGAGGTGTTGAGAGGTCCGGGCTTTCCATCGATCCTCTCTTTGGGCTTCAACTGCAGCACCCGGTCGAGGCGACTCCAGACCTCGTCATTCGGTAGCTCCTCCGGCGACGCATGATCGGGGTCCGAAGGGCCACCGTACCTCCACATCGGTCGCGCCCTCTCCGCCAACGGAGCGACCCGGCGGCGGTAGAGGGTGTGGAACACCCGCGCCCCATCAAGGCCGTGCCGCATGAGCTTCTAGAGCTCCGCCTCAATGATCTCCACCTTCTTCTTCTCCCAACGGGAAGGGCCCCACGACCAACTATCCCACCTCTTCGGCCTCCCGCCAGTGAACGCTGGGAACGACGCCTCCACCGGGTTCCTGATATAAAACCACTCCCCGTGCCACCCCCAGTTGGAGTCACAGGGGATGTACGCGGGATACGAGCCCCCCGCGCTCGGTTTTCTCTGCAGGGTGAAGCCCCCCACCAGCGCAACCTCGGGCGGATTCCCCACCGACAAAGCTCGCCCAGAGAACAGCCGCCGGAAGAAGTCCGCATGCGGCTCCATCCCGAGGAAGGCCTCGTAGACGGTGACGGAGTCGATGATATGCAGCACCCCTATCAGATTAAGGTGTTGTAGCTCCAGACCCCACTCATTGAGGAGCCCATGCAGGAACCAGTGCACGGGGTATCCTAACCCACGCTCATGGAAGGCAAGAAAGGAAACCACCTCGCCGGGCCGAGGTTGCGGGAACTCCTCCCAACCGGGAGCCCTCTAGTGCGCCACCTCCTTCGGCGGTAGAAACTCCTTCACTGCGAGGGCCTTCAACACCGACTCCCTCACAGTGGATGACCTCTAATCCGACATTTCGCTCCGGGTTCACGAAAGGATTTGTGAGTTTTTTCTTCTCCCTCGCTCTCTCCCTTTTCTTTCCTAGGAACCGCCGCGGCTCTCAAAAATCGCTCTCGGCAAGAAGGAAAAATGAGAGGAGGCAACAGATGAGGAATATGCGAAGGAATAGGGCAAAAACCTCCTCCCTTCTCCTACTTAAGGAAAAGGGCGCAGCAGTTGGGGAAGGCGCGTCGATCGGGAAACGACGAAGCAAAAAACCCTCTCACTTCCCCATTTAATGCAGATGGGATACGATGGGACACGCCCTGACTGATGAGACGTGCCATACCCGATGGAACGGGCCTGGTCAGATGGGACGTGGCCTGGGTATGGCCCACCACTACCGCATGCCAGGCGCAAGAACCAAAGCGCCACCGCACGCAGGCGGCTCTCCGCTTCCCCAAGCGGGACTTAGAAAAACCCAAAACATGGGATCTCCGCCAGGAGAGACCATCGGGCTTCCTAAAGTCAAACGAATGGCTCAAGAAAAATACCGAGAGATAGGTAAGGAGCAAAGGGACGCCCCATGTAGGCCATGCCAACTTCGTCACGAATGACGAGCACGGATCCTGGTCAGATATTTCCGACTGGAGCTCTTCAAACCCCGTCACTCGAGTCATGAAGGTAACACTATCGACCCCCGCTATTTCTTTATAATCATTTCATATATCCATACATGCATTCATTCCATATGCCCATGCCCCTCGGACGATTCGGGCCCTGAACCGCTTGGGGGCTTGGGAACTAAGCCATCGCACGTGTAGTGAAATGCATCACAACGCTCCGTGTTGTGTCATGAAGCGGCAGTTGCCTCATTCGACATGAGCAACGACCAACCAGGGTTCGAAGGGCTCAAGGCTGCCCCACGTCAAACAGAGCAGGGGAGAAAACGCAGACGAGCCCCATGTGGCCCTCGCCCAGTCTGCCCCAAAGCAGACATGGTCATCTCAACCTTCTCGTTCGATCCAAAACCTCTCGCCAAGCCCATAGAATCTCCATCGAGGGGAGGCCGTCAGGCCACCCGGGTCGGTCTCCGGAATGACCCAGGAATCTACCGGGTTGCAGGTAAAGGAGCAGTGGAATGCCACAAGAGGGCTATGCTGAACCCGTCACAAACGATAGATCCAGATTCCACTCGATCATACCCGCTAGCGAACTCACCGAGCGCGTCACTCGAGCCGAGCGATTGAGGCAAGCGACAAAGCTCAGCCCTCTGATTGTGAGAAACCGAGGATGGGGTAATGCACACAACTCAAACTGACCCCTACCAAAGCCCAACGGGGCTCGGGGGCTCAAGACACCCAAAAAACCTGGGTCTGCAACCCTGAACTCGCCCCATCCCTCGGCTACGCTTCGACTGCACACCAAAAACCTAGGTCTGCGACCCCAAACTCGACCCATCCCTCGGCTACGCTTTGACTGCACTACAAAACGCCTGGTTTGCGACCCCGAACTCGCCCCATCAGGATCCGCGAGCTACACCTCGCCCAATCCCTAAACTAACTGACTAACTGCCTCAGCTGCGCGGGCTACACCAAGGCTAAGATCCATGACTTGACTCACCCGATCCCATGGCGTGCATCGACGCTAGGACCCACAAGCTCCGTCTCTGTACAATCCCTAAACTCACTGCCTCGCCCAATCCCACAGCGTGCACCGACGCCAGGATCCACGAGCTCCGTCTCGCCCGATCCCTGAAATTAACTCGCCTCGGCTGCGCAACGACGCCTTGGTTGATGACTCCGTCTTGACTAAAACACACACACACTCCCACTGACAAAACCCCCTAGGCGATCTTGCTCGAATCGCCCGGGGGCTCGAAACTACACCCATGAAGTGCGCTCGTCGCACTCACCGACGAAACGAAACCTCCCGGCGGGGACACGAAAAAAACCCCCAGCATTTATTCTCGCCTGAATCGCCCGGGGCACGAAACTACACCGCGAGTGCGCCACGCCGCACCACCGTCAAGACAAAAATCCCCCAGACGATTCTACCCGAATCGCTCGAGGGCTCGGGGGCTCCTGTCGGGTTTATAAACCCGGTGTCCCTCACGGACCGTCTTCCCAACAAAGGCTCGGCCCAGCAGGCAACGTTGCAAACAAACGCGCAACTCATGGGCCAGCCCAAGTACCTAAAACGACAGGCCATAAAGGGCGATCCAATCACCGACCGGAAGGTCTGGCCAAGGAGGAACGACGCCCATTTCCGACTCCGCCCACCTCTCCGACCGGAGCGCTCGTTTCGATCTCCACCCGCCTCCGGATGGCCTCTCCGATCGGAAGGCCTGGCCAAAGCACCGCCTCTGACTCCGACCCGCGTCTCCGACCGGGGATGCGCTGAACCCCTGCTCATCGCTGTTCTCCGACTGGCGCGATCAGAGCCGACTGGGATCAACCGATCGGGGACACCTGCACGGTAAGGACCAGGAAACAGACGGAGAAAGTAAGGTAGGGCGCACAAGTCAAATCGCAATACAAGGGACCATACCCTGCGCACCTGCCAGGCAGTACCCTGCGACCATCCTAGCAAAACAGAACTCAAACAATATTGTAGGCGCCGACATTTTCCCCTATAGTATTGTGGGCATCATTAACTCTCATACGGTAAGGCTCCCCCACATGCCTCTGGGCATCGACAGTGTTGTGGGCGCCGGCATTTACCGTACCGGGCAAACATGGTAAAACCCCTTGCATGCCTCTAGAAATCAACAGTGTGGCAGGCGCCGACGTCTGCCATACCCGAAGAGAACAACACAACCTCTCACGTGCATCTGACATTCAACAATATTATGGGCGCCTACCATTGCCCTGTATCCACCGGCGTGGGCAACAAGGCTTAGTAGCATATATACTCTCTCCCTCTCACTTATAAAATCATCCCCTTCATCTATAAAAAGGGATGTTCTCTCTTCCAACAAATGCAAGTTAATTCAGATTCATCAGATCGACCAAGTTCTCTAGTACACAATAGCAGAACCACCAGGTTCAAACCACAAGCACACGCTCGAACACTTAGCTCATAGCAAGGCTCCCGTCACTCTCGGCCCTTCCGACCGGAGTCCGACCGGACCTCTTGTACCCCTATCTTTCTTCTTCTCGTTTGTAACCCCACTACAAACTTCGAGCACCTGGACTCAAGAATAAAGTCACCGACCGACTCAAACTAGACGTAGGGCACGTTGCCTAAACCAGTATAAATCATGTGTCATTGAGTGCTAGACCACCTCCGATCACAACGTACGGCAAAACTATAAATATTTACTTGTTGATCACTTTCTGCACCGACAGTACGTATCAACATCAGATATCTTCAGATTACAAGAGCTCTTCATGTCGCTTCTCAGTGACTAAACACTACAGTTCAGATCAAGCATAACTAGTACCACTATTCAGATGGCATAGTCAAAGAAAATAGAATACTACTATACTAGACAAACATCAATCGGATACGACAGGTACAGGGTACATAGAGAAAGCAATCAGAGAACTTTGAAGACCATCCGAAGAATTATCAACAGCACAGTTTCTAATGGTATAGCTTCCTCTTTTGCTTTGCAATCACTACATGTTGATTTAATTCACATGAAAGAATGTGAGAGAAGAAAAGTTTGAACATGAAGCGATCAGAGAACTTTGAAGACCATACATTTGTTCTCCACATGATAACATTCAGATGTTTCAGTCTCCTCATTTCGCTTCCAGACAGAATTCTTAGCGTGACTAAACAAGATTAATTGAAAGCAGCAAACATAACTGAGCGAGTAGTACATCAAAGAAAATAGCAGCAAGATGATCATGTGGGCAGCAGATATGACCCTGAGGAAAATCGCTGGTTTCCACATAGGTATAAAGCCCCTGCCTGGTCCTTTAATCTTGCACCCATAGATACCATTTTCTCGCATTTTTCCCTGCATCCAACCTCAACAGAGCAGGGGGCTAATGGTGCGACTTAACCAAAACAGAAGTCATTGATTCAACAAAAGGCGTGTAGTGTACTAAAGTCTAAGCAAATCAAGCAAAAGACTACACTTCTTGATTTCCGAAAAGTACTAGCAGGAAAGCAATGCCGATCCAGTGGTCCAAAACGAAGCAAAACAAAATCACCCAAGCAACATCCATTGGATACAAACAAGTAACAAAATCGCTCAAAAATGATTGCGTAGATCAGGATGTAAACCCTGTGAACTGGGGAGCTTGCCAGCTTGGTACTCGCTCCCAGACTGTCGAGCAGCTAGGGTTTGCCTCCGCCGTAGCGCTACATATCAGGGCAAAGGAGGAAGAACCAAGGATATTATTGGGTTGGGCCTTGCTATGTTGCCCAGATACGGACACGGTATCAGATACGCAGATACGATGTTCTCCAATAAAAAAACGGTGACACGGAGGATAATTTTTTTTAATAATAATAACTAACTACACGTGATTTAACATGAAAACCACAGCCACAGTATACTGAGGCCATACCCATAGCCAAGTGACATATGGCATAACACATAATTTGAGTTCACAACTTAATAAGGTCACATCCACAGGTCCACAATAATGTAAATAATAAAATTAGTAGAAGAAAGCCATTGAACACACGGGCAGTCAGGCACCGGACGTGATTAGAGTGAGAGACTGAGCATAGGAAAGACAGGAGGAGACGAGGATCGAGGAACTGACTTATTATTGAATCTTGCTGGGATGGAGAAAGCCGGCCGATTCGACGGTGAGCTGCTTGGAGCAGGGACGCAAGGCTTCTGCTGTAGGGGGGCGGGTCGCCGGGAGCAGGGAGGGGGCGCCGCCGGATTACGTCGCCGCTGGCCGCTCGCTGCCCTGCCGCCGGTCGATTCTACAGTGAGCCGCCCAGGCCAGGGATGCTCCGGCCGCTCGCTGTCCCGCCACCGGCCGCCGGGCGTCGGGCGCACCTGGGCGGTGGTGCGGCGGCTGTGCGAAGTTGGGCTGCTTTGTTTCATGGACCGTATCAAAATCGGCCCAGACGTGTCTAATACATGTATCTAGATCAATACTGTATGTAACAACATTTCGTATTACGGCCTAGATACATATCCGACGCAGGTCTCACAAATCATCATGTCAGCTATGGTAAACTAGCACCAGTCGAGCTTATCAGCCCAGAAACCGACCAACGAATAGACTGATCAACTGAAAGTGGCTTAACGTGATCCTATCCTATGTAAGAATTGCATTATTATTATTATTTTTATTGAGGACGGATGGATGGAGTATGACATTATTATTATTATTTCTTTAAGATCGTATAGACCGACACACTACTGGTAACATTCTGTATTACACCACTCACAGGTCACAAATCATCAACTGAAACGCCTTCCAAACCTCTCGTGAAGAAAATTAAGAACGCTATCCATGGCTTGGCCATGCATACATGGCATCTCACAGCTCTCGATCTTGCACATCATCGCCTCCGCCGAGAACCGCCGCCGCCGCTTTCGTTCTCAATCACTCCCCTCAGAATCAGGACCGCCGCCAGCTTATCCAGGTTCCTGTTGTGCCCGCCGCACGCGAACGACTGCACGCAGCTCGGGCAGCCATCCGCGCCGGCGCAGCCGCACGCCGAGACCAGCTGCAGGGCCGCGACCAGCAGCTCGCCGAAGAGGCGCTCCACCTGCGCCGCCAGGCCGATGCCGCCGGGGTGCTTGTCGTACAGCAGCAGGACCCAGGGCGCCCTGTCACCACCATCACCCGGAGCTCCGCTCCCGCTCCAGCTCCCGCGCGCCGCCGCGGCGGCGCACCGCGTCCCGAGGTCGGAGGCGGCGCACATCATGCGCAGCGGCAGGACGGTGAGCAGCGCGTGCGACGCCGCCTGCACGCCGCCGTCGAACCCCAGCCCTCTCTGCTCCACGGCCGCCTTCACCGCCACGGGAACGCTCACCCAGACCGCTTGCGTGTGGAAGGAGTAGGGAGGCAGGTCCAGTTCGATGCTGTCGGACATCTGGTCGTTCGATTTCCATATCCTGTCGAACCTCACCTATTCCGTCGTCACCCTGCAATCGCTTGATTGAGCAGTTGCCCTGGGCGATGATGATGATGATGATGCAGTTTCATCACCGGCAGTTCCATCGCCATGGCCGTCGCCTTGGAGGATGTTGATCTCGGTGACGTCATGAACTCTGGTGTAGTACTTGAGATCAGCTGCTGCTCGGCAGTACGCCGTCCTCGTCGACAGATCCAGCTGCTCGACCAAGTAGCTGACGCCCTGGTGCATGTACACGGCGCCTTCGTGCACCTGGAACAAAAGCCTTGCTCTCCTCGATCTCCTCCAGCACCCGGTAGCCCTGCTTGTCCACCACCTTGTACCTGTCGTGCTCGATCGCTCGTATGCTCACCGCGCGAGCAGGGTTCTTGTCAGGCCCGACGTACTTGCACACGCCTGACTGATCGGAACTGTTCGTGTTCGTGTTCGTCAGGTGGCCCTGATCTCTCAGGGTCACCATGGCACCGTCCATGCCGGGACCAAAGTGCCTAGCGTCGTGCTCCGGGCACAGCGGCTTCTCGAAAGCGGCGCAGGCGAGGTGCTGCCCCAGGACCTTGCGGTTGCGAGAGTCGACGTGGCAGTGCTCCACCGGCTTGCCGAACAGCTTGTGCGGGAAGCTCATGAAGTACTGGTCCAGCGCGCCGTCGAGGCCGACATAGATGGCGATGGACGGCTTCGACCTCCGCCCGGAACGCCCGGCCTGTTGCCACAGGCTCGCCATGCTCCCGGGGAACCCGAGGTGCAGCGTCGCGTCGATGCCGCCGACGTCGATCCCGAGCTCGAGAGCGTTCGTCGCCGCCACGCCGCGGAGCGTCCCGCCGAAGAGGCCGGCCTCGATCCTCCTCCGGTCCTCGGCGACGTACCCGCCGCGGTACACGCAGATGGTGTCCGCGAGCTCCGCCGAGGTCTCCTCGAGGATCTCGCGCGCGCGCGCCAGCACGGCCTCGCAGAGCTTCCTCGTCTTGCAGAAGGCGATGCACCGGAGCCCGTGCTGGACCATCTCGGCGAAGAGGTGGGAGACCTCCTGCGCTGCGCTCGGGCACCTCCCTTGCCTTGACACCGACGGGTTCCACAGGAGGAAGTGCTTGGACCCGCAAGGGCTGCCGTCGTTCTGCACGAGCTCGACGTCGTCAGCGTCCAGGCCGGCGAGCTCCGTGACGCGCTCCCGGGCGTTCGCCAGTGTCGCCGTGCAGGATACGAAGGTCGGGTGGCTCCCGTACACGTCCGCGCACACGCGCTTCAGCCGCCGGAGGATGAGCGCGGTGTGGCAGCCGAAGGCGCCCCTGTAGGAGTGAGCCTCGTCGATGACGACGTACTCGAGGTTGGACAGGATCCGCCGGAACTGCGCGTGGCACGGCAGGATCGAGACGTGCAGCATGTCCGGGTTGGTGATGAGCAGCCTCGCGCCGTCCCTGATCCTTGCGCGGTGTTTCATCGGGGTGTCGCTGTCGTAGATGCTGACGACGTCGCCGAGGTCGCCGGCGCCCTTCACCATCCCCCGCAGCGTCTTGAGCTGGTCCTGCGCCAGCGCCTTAGTCGGGAAGATGTAGAGCGCTCACGACGCCGCGGCGGGACGCGAGATGGACTCCAGCACGGGCACGTTGTAGCACAGCGACTTGCCGCTGGCCGTGGAGGTGGACACCACCACGTGCTTGCTCTTGCCGGACGCGGAGGCGGCGGAGGCGATGGCCTGGGCCTGGTGGCTGTACAGCCTCGTCACTCCGATGGCCCTGAGCGCCTCCCTGGTGGGCTTCGAGAGGTGAGACGGGAGCGGGCAAAAGGACGCCTCGCTGCCGGGGATCTCCTGGACGTGCCTGATCTGGCCGTGCTTCCCGAGCCCCTGCTTGAGGTGCTCCACCATCCGAGCAGGGTCCAGCGGCTCCACGCCGTGGCAGTAGAAGGACGGCGAGGCCGGGTCGTGGACGGGCACCCCGGCGATCTTGGCGTACACATCCTCCCCGCGCCACATCAAAGACGAAGAAAACTTACTCCTTTTGGCCGCGGAGAACACAGGGGGGCCGGCGCGTGGGTTCGGATTGGCGCTCGCCGTCGGCAGCACGGCGGGCTTGCCGGTGAAGGGGATGAGGGAGACGAACTCGCCCCGGGCGAGTGAGAGGTTGGCGAGCTTGGCGTCCAGGAGGAGCTTGCCGCCGAGGAGGAAGAGGTGGAAGGCCGGGGCGTCCTGCGCGGGAGGGAAGCAGACACGCAGCGTTGCCTTGAGGTCCCGCACGGAGGCCGTGGCGGGCAGGCGCACGGACGTGGCGCGGCCGTCGAGCGCGCGCACGGGGAGGACCACCGAGCGTTGCTGCGCCGCCATTACTGACGCCTACGTAGGTCTGACGACGAATCGAAGGGAAGCGGAGCGCGCGATTGAGGTCTTGTTTAGCTCAAAAAGTTTTCCCAAAAAGTGCTTGTATGGAGCATTAAATATAGACGAAAAAAACTAATTGCACAGTTTGATTGGAAATCGCGAGTCGAACGTTTTGAGCCTAATTAGTCCATGATTGAATACTAATTGACAAATAAAAACAAAAGTGCTACGATAGCGAAAGCCCTGAAGATTTCAGAGATCGCGCAGCCTTTCCCGTCCATCGGCGGCGGCGCCCGGCCGAATTTGTTTTGGAAGGAGGCGACCGCGTGGCGGTGGTGTGTTCGACACGGAACAGGAGTCCGAGCACGAACGGCCCAAGCAAGTTAACGACCCATTTTTTGATGGCCCAAGATTCAGATGCAATTTCGGCGGCTCTGGGCCCAGGCAGTTCAGATGATTTACATAAAATTCCTTAAAAATGATTTATATAAAAACAACTTTTATTGCAGTTTTGTATTTTGGCCTTTTGTATAAGAGTTTACATTTATGTTTGTTATTATTATCATGGTTTGGTGTTTAGGGGTGTATAAGCTTTTGGGGCATGTTTCTGTTCTTGTAACTTACGGGTTTTATAATAATAAAAAAGTATATATACCTGAAAAAATAATGTTTATCGAGGGTTTGTATTTAGAGTTTATCACGGGGTTTGCCAAGGTAGGCACTAGAGTTTTTGTACCTGTACCAGATATATGTCCGTGCAATTTTTTGAATTGAATCTTAGTAATCGCACAAACACGCATGCGTTTCGAAGACTTCGTATTGGATGTGGACACGTGGATCCGGTTTTTGTGTCGTAAACGGGTATCATGGCTTGGTGTTTAGGGATGTATAAGCTTTTGGGGCATGTTTTTGTTCTTGTAACTTTTGGGTTTTATAAAATATAGTATATATACCTGAAAAATAATGTCTATCAAGGGTTTGTATTTAGAGTTTATCACGGGGTTTGGCAAGGTAGGCACTAGAGTTTTGAGGACTTCATATCAGATGCGGACACATGGATCTAGTTTTTGTATCGTAAACAGGTAGGCCGCGGGGCGTGTGAGCTCCTGGTGGAGTATGATTTGTACCAGATATGGACGCGTGAGCAGGGATCAAAATTTGGTATCACCGAGTATATGATGACTTTAGATGGGAGATACTAGCGCCCAAAATCCCGGACAAAAGCGCGTGTCCGGACGCCCGGGCGACCTTCGTCACGCGCGCCCACAAAAAAGGCCGTGTCTGCCTCTCCTTCCCTCTTGGCCCCCTCCTCTCTCCGTAACTGCGAGTCCAGACGCCCACGCGCCCGTGGGAAACGCCGCGCCCACCGCTCCTTCCTCGTGACCCCCCTCTCTCTGGACGGGCGAGAACCAAGAGCCGGAATGAGGACAAGCACGTCCCGTCCGAAGGATCCTAGGTGCGCTGCACACCCCGATCCCCACCCCACGGCTCGCCGCACCCCATCCCCTAGCGCTAGGTGAAAGGTCATAATGGCTAGAGGGGGGTGAATAGCCTAATAAAAATTTCTACAACAACACTTAATAAAATGGTTAGACAATTAGGAGGCGAAGCAAGTGTTGCGCTAGCCTACTAAATATGCAAGCCACCTACCACAATTCTAGTTTAGATAGTATATGTAATCACACAATAGCTATACCACTAAACTAAATTGGTGTGCTCTCAAAAGCTAACTAAAGAGCCACACCAACCAAACTAATAAGCTCTCACAACTAGCTACACTAAAGAGCTTAATAACTAGTTTGCGGTAATGTAAGAGTATGAGCAAGATTGGTATACCGCCGTGTCGTGAAAAGAACCAATCAATCACAATGATGAAAACCAATGTAGACCAATCACCTCGGAATCAAATGATGAACACAATGATTTTTTACCGAGGTTCACTTGCTTGCCAGCAAGCTAGTCCTCGTTGTGGCGATTCACTCACTTGGAGGTTCACGCGCTAATTGGCTTCACACGCCAAACCCTCAATAGGGTGCCGCACAACCAACACAAGATGAGGATCACACAAGCCACGAGCAATTTACTAGAGTACCTTTTGGCTCTCCGCCGGGAAAAGGTTAAGAACCCCTCACAATCACCACGATCGGAGCCGGAGACAATCGCCACCTCCGCTCAACGATCCTCGCTGCTCCAAGCCATCTAGGTGGCGGCAACCACCAAGAGTAACAAGCGAAATCCACAGCGAAACATGAACACCAAGTGCCTCTAGATGCAATCACTCAAGCAATGCATTTGGATTCACTCCCAATCTCACTATAATGATGAATCAATGATGGAGATGAGTGGAGGGCTTTGGCTAAGCTCACAAGGTTGCTATGTCAATGCAAGATGGCCAAGAGAGTGAGCTTGAACCGGCCATGGGGCTTAAATAGAAGCCCCCATGACATAGAGCCGTTATACCCCTTCACTGGGCATAACGCAGGCTGACCGGACGCTCCGGTCAGTTGACCGGACGCTGAGCCCCCAGCGTCTGGTCGCTCACAGTCAGCCACGTGTCCTGACTTCAACGGACATCCGTCTTGACCGGACACTACGTCTGAGTTGACCGGACGCTAAACACCCAGCGTCCGGTCGTTTACAGTAAGGTTCCAAAACCGATATTTGCCGACCGGACGCGTCCGGTCATGCTCAACCGGACCCTGCCAACGTCCGGTCACACTGTGACTTCTTACTGTGCTGACCGACAACACGACCAGACGCAGCCCTTCAGCGTCCGGTCGTTGAGCGACCCAGCGTCCGGTCAGTTGACCAACGCCAGCATCTTTGCGACCAACTCCATTTCACCTCTAACTTCTTCACCCTTGCTCAAATGTGCCAACCACCAAGTGTATCACCTTGTGCACATGTGTTAGCATATTTTTACAAATATTTTCAAGGGTGTTAGCACTCCACTAGATCCTAAATGCATATGCAATGAGTTATAGCATCTAGTGGCACTTTGATAACCGCATTCCGATACGAGTTTCACCCCTCTTAATAGTACGTCTATCAAACCTAAATGTGATCATATTCTCTAAGTGTCTTGATCACCAAAACAAAATAGCTCCTATGGTTTATACCTTTGCCTTAAGCTTTTTGTTTTTCTCTTTCTTCTTTCCAAGTCCAAGCACTCGATCATCACCATGGCATCATCTTCATCATGCTATGACCTTCATTTGCTTCAACACTTGGAGTGTGCTACCTATCTCATTATCACTTGATAAACTAGGTTAGCACTTAGGGTTTCATCAATTCACCAAAACCAAACTAGAGCTTTCACCAGGCCTTGTCCCCCGTGACTCTTTACTTCTAAAATATGAAATACTTGGATGCAACATACGACTGAAGCAGAGGAAACATTTGGAACATACAATTACAACTTGTGTGTGAAACATATGCAACATCTAAATAAAACAATTACAAAATGCAACATGAAAACACACTTATTGCAACATAAGACTAAAACAACTAAAATATTTTGAACATACTCTTGGAACATATGTGTGAAACATGTACAACATCCAGATAAAAATGCTTGCAACATACATGGGAAACAGATAAAACATTTTGAATAAACGCTTGCAACATGCCTATGAAACACTTGCAACATGCCTTTGAAACACTTGCAACATAAACATCCCAATCTACTTTTACAACATCTACCTCTGAAACACTTGAAACATACATTTGCAACTTATGAGAGGGGAGATTGGGGCCGGTTGATTCTGGCCTCGGGCGCGAGCACCACCAGACGGGCCGTGCTCATGGGTGCCCTTGGCTCGACCGAGGACCGACCTGAGGCGTGTGACAGCACCACGAGCACCAGCAGAGGCGGGTGTCATGCTCGAGCGTGCGGTGGGTGGGACTGTAGGAGCAAGGAGCGAGAGGCACGAGTGGGCGTGCGCGACGGGCAGGAGCTAGAAGCGAACATTACAGGGTGGGGCGCGTGCAGGGAGGTGGTTGTGGTGGCAAATGCGGAGTGCGGCGGACCGACGGCCGCATGAGGTAGTGAAGCATGCGATGGGTGAGCAAGTGGGTAGATATTTTTTAGAGAGAGATGTGGGAAACGTAAAGAGGAGGAGGTAGGCTAGCTTGGTTGTCCGCGCAGGCCCAGGAAGACGGCGTCCGATCAGACGGACGTCCGTCCCTGAGCATTACCGAGAAATGGCACCATACAATCACAATGGTTGTATTGGGTCACAGGCAATGATTTCATATTCAAATTTCAAGTTTGTGTGGAAAAGAAAACAACTCATCAATAAAAACCACGATTGCATCAGCCAGTTCTCTCATTCTTGCATGATGGGAGGTTTTATGCTTAGCAACTCCATCTTTTATGATCACCACCCTGTTGAACTAGATCACACGAATTAGTTGGACTCTGCTTTTGAATTCCAAAGAAAAGGAGAACAACTCAACTTTTTTTATGCACGTGTTGTGTGATTTTTTACGAAAATGTTTCCTTGAAATATAAATCTCTGCCCCTACAACTACAAGTGTAAATCTTCTCTAAAAAATCTACAAGTGTAAATTTAGAATTTGAAGCATATTAAAAAATCACGATGAATCTAAATCATGCACGAAACACCGAGTTGTTTGTGATATGTTTACTAGTACTGTTTTATTATAAAAAATAGATTTTGTGTGCGCTGGGCTTCCAATAGTGAGGTGTGTGTAATATTTTGTTTTCTGTAGCTAATCAAGTACTCACTCTGTCCAAAAATAGTTTCATTCTTTTTTAGGATTCACGAAATCTTAAGTTTAATCAAATATATATAAAATATTTATGATGATTAATAAATACCATAAGATTAATCATGAAATATATCTATATAATAAATTTATTTAGAGATACAATCATAGATAATACTTTATATAAGGCTAGACAAATTTAAAAACATTTAATTTAGCCCAAATCTAGAATGATAGTTTTTTTGGACAGAGATACTGGATCTTGCACCACGGTAATATACTCCATCTGTATTAAGATAACTAATGATAACACATAATTCAAGCTCACATAAATTAACTATATAACGTGTTCGACACGGAGCAGGAGTCCGAGCGGTGCGTGCACGAACGGCCCAAGTAAGTTAACGAGCCATTTTTGACGGCCCAAGATTTGGATATGCAATTTCGACGGCTCTCGGCCCAGGCAACTCATGGGATTTATATAAAAACAACTTTTATTGTAAGAGTTTTTTTCGTACGCTCGGCGAGCTCCCATGAGCACCACCGTCATGCGCCCTTGCTCGATGTGGAAGAGAGAAAAGGGAGGAGAGAGAATAAGATGGTTCAAATGAACCGTCGAGAGAGATGGGAAGAGATGGGGATTTTATTTATACCAGAAGCATGCTTAGTGCGTTGCAGCGGGAATTATTGTCATTTAGAACCAAATTAGACTATATAAAAGAACCAATTATTATAAATTAAACTTAGTAGATGGTGTGGCATGCTGATGTGCACAATTAAATGCATGCCGTGGATGACTCGCTGGCATGAATATTATGGGCTATTTGGGAGAGCTACAGCTTTAGCTTCTCCGAAGAGAATCACTCCCAACCAGCCAAACGGTCGAAATGCCAACTGATTCAGGTGGAGATCATGAGAGAAACACTTTTCCCTTTACACTAGGAGCTAAAACCCCCCGCTTTACCCTGCTCCATATTATACTCTAGAGGGGATCGACAGAGAATCAATTCTCATCGCTCTCCACTATGCTCCCTCTTAGTCAAGGAGCGGAGCTCTCCCAAATGGGGCTTCATAAATGCATGTGCTAATGGGCTTTAATTATTGTGATAGTAGACTATTGAGGTGGACAGCTTGCATATTGAGATAGATTACTAGTAAGATCTAGGATTATAAGAGATATATATATAGATTAGGCCCTAGTTGTAGATAGGTTTTATGCTCCGTGAAAAAGAAATTTGTGAATACAGACATTAATGGTGGTGTTGGTGTGGGGGGACTGGGTGGGAGGGATAGCTAATGTGTTTGGTGCCACCCAAGCAGCTCACGTGGATCCTGGCAAAGGCTTTCAGACGTGTCGTCAATAAACCACCTTGCGTATGGAGACATACTTATTTATTAGTTTAAATATATTACTCATTTTAAAATATTCTAAATCTTACTAGGCGACAAAAATTTCAAACAAACCCATATATTTTAGTATATTATTTATAATATCATCATAGTAGTATATAGAAAAATATGACCACATACTCTATGCATACTTACACATACAACATAATACTACTTCGGGTGATCTAATATGATCATATACTCAATATACATACATTTCATTGGGTCATATACACTCTGAATCTTGAGATACACATGTATGAGAATAGCTACTTGTTGCTTCTCCTGTAGTCAAGGCCAGGTGCCCGGACCTGGAGCATTCCTTCTCTGTCCTCAATGAGGAAGGGCATGTATGTCCCAAAAATCCTGTCCCACACCACGAAGAAGAGTTGAGAGTAGTTGTACTTGCCACCACGCAGCTGGTGGTGCACGTCGTGATACGCCGCGTTGTTCCAGAAGCTCAGGTGATCCCAGCTGGGTAGCAGCGACAGGGCGCAGTGGTTGTCGATGACCTTGACGGTGCAGAGCGAGAAGAAGAAGATAGAAGCCCTCGGCGACATGCCGGACACCAGGAAGGCGGCCGTGCCACCGATGCACTATTGGAGACTGCCTCTTTGCCGAGGGCCTGAGACCCTCGGCAAAGGCCCATTAACTCTCGACAAAGGCTTTGCCGAGGGCGGTCCTCGGCAAAGAGCTCTCGGGGAATTTTGAGTCGGCGAAGAGGGTCTTTGCTGAGGGCCCTTTATCGGGCACTCGGCAAAGCCTTTGTCGAGGGCTGGAGCGGCACTCGACAAAGAAAAGCAGCCGTCACGGCGCCGGCACCTGGGATGGAGTCTTTGCTGAGGGCCGTCTCCGGGAGCCCTCGGTAAAGAATTATTCTTTTTTTTAAAAAAAATCTTTGCCAAGGGCCTCCAACCATGGCCTACAGAATTTTTCCAAAAAATCTTTGCCGAGGGCAATGGGACTGCCCTCGGCAAAGAAATGTTACATAATTTTTTCAAAAAATCTTTGCCGAGGGCAATGGGACTGCCCTCGGCAAATAATTATTCTTTAAAAAAAATCTTTGCCGAGGGCTTCCCCGCAGGCCCTCGGCAAAGAAATTTTAATTTTTTTTAAAAAGTCTTTGCCGAGGGCCTCCAACCATGACCCTCGGCAAAGAAATGTTCTAGAATTTTTCCAATGAATCTTTGCCGAGGGTAATGGGACGGCCCTTGGCAAAAGACCCTTCTTTGCCGAGGGCCTTGGTCATTGCCCTCGGCAAAGAGGTAGAAATTTAAAAAAAATTTGTTTTTTGCATTCCATCGACACGAGCATGTTTCCCAGCTCCTTTCCAGTAACTCAAGCTAAGTAGCTAGCAAGTAGCAACACTTTTTGAGTGGATCTGATCCTCGTCATCACGATATAAAATGCACTGTTCAGACCTTGAGATTGTTTCCCTATAAAGAATTGCAAAGAGGAATTCCTTGAAGAATAAATACCAATAAAAGAGAATGGCGTATTTTTTTTCCTACTGCTTTGGCTAACTGTGTTTGATGTTTTAGTCATTCAGACTGCATTGTAATATCACAAGAACTATATTTCTTTTTCTTTTTCCTCACAAAAAAAGGAATTGTATTTCTGCTAAGACAAAAACAAAAGACCCTGTAAAGAAGGTACAGATGAAAAAGAAATCATGAACCCAGGAACTTTGCTGCTACAATGCTACTCAAATTGCCAGCTGAAAAAGACATTGGGCATTGTTCTTCCAACATTTTTAGAGTATTATATTTTCCAGCGTATGGGGAACAATGAAAAAAAAGAAGAGGCTAATTTTACCTTGGTTGATTTGCGCAGGGTAATTGAGGAAGGGGAGTGAGGCCTTGGTGAGGCCATTGGAGCCCATGAGCACGTCCAAGAGCCGGGTTCACCATATGCTTCACGAAAACCCCTGCACAAACGTAAAGTACCAGCTGAGCACCTGAGCTGCAGGCACACGGCGAAACAATTCAGAAACGCATAGCAGCAAGTGATCACTTGCACTTCTTGCAGGTGGTACAGATGGAGGCATGCATGCATTGTAGTGCAGTCACAAGGTCACCTGAACTGAAGCCTCCTGTACATGTACTCCTGGAGCAAGACAAGAGCATGAATTAGCTAGCCACCAAGGATGATAATGTAACTGTGAGAATAATCGTGAGCTGAAAAAGTTTCACTGTCAAGAAAATTTATGCAGGAAGCGAAATTAAAGCATGGGGAAATTCTTCCAGGCAATTCAGAAAACCACGCTGACCAAGCAAGCATATAAAAGTCTATGACCACGGAAGCAAAAGGAGGGAAGAAAAAAATGGTGTATCTATGAGTTAAATCAACTCGAGAATATCTAGACATGTGGATCACAAGATCAGCAAGCTAAGGTTGCCTTAATCTCAGTTCAATATCCCTTCAAAAAAAGGATAATAAGTTTATTATGTCCCTAGAACTAAATCATTGACCTAAAAAGAATGAAAGCATGAATCAGTTCTTTAGCAAAAAACACAACCACAAGATGCAAGCAACCACAGGCAACCTCTACTGAAAAAATCACTACAATAGAGAGAAGATTTCAAATTTGAGCTAATTATCATACAGAGTACAGGACCATCCTGCTTCTTGCATATTAGAAAAGGGAATGGACAGGATCTATTTACCAGAATACCATTGCACACACTGGTTGCAGTACCCTTTTAACACCAATTAAAACATTTTCAATAATGATTCTCTTTCTGTATAGCAAACCATCTTTAAATGATTCTTAAATTATCCTAAATTATTCCTTATGCACACATAAAATTATTCTCATCTATTAAGCGCTCTTTTTGTTTTGCAACTCCAGCAACTCCAAGGCACTAAACTGGTAGGCGCTAAGCTATATGGATTACAAGAGTCAAAATACATGTAAAAAAATGGATCATCTGAGCCATTTCAACAAACACGTTAGTGCAAGTGGGTCATAGGGACCATCCCATCCACCAAACTGGCAGGCGCAAAGGTGACCACGGCCTAGCATCCCAAAAATGCATGAAAAAAAACCGTTGCAAAGAAGGAGATATATCACACATACATCAAAATATCTAGCATCTAGGTCTGGTGGAAGGTGAAGTCGTGGAGACAAAGAGGCTAACCATGGGGGAGGAGGCAGATCGATGGCCTTCCGCATGAGGCTGGAGTCAATGGAGCACGCCTTGTCGGCGGTCTCGGAGAAGTTGCCACCGTCATAGCACTCCTTGGCATCCCCCACGACGCGGCACTCTCGTCCTAGCCGTCCTCCCACTCGTCAGAGTCCGCGGCTAAGAGGAGGAGATGTCGATGACGAAGGTCCGCCCTCGTAGGGGTTATCGCCGGGTCCGGCGATGGTGCCCGTGAGATAAGACATGTTGGCGCCGATGGCCGCGGGCTGGCCGCGCCGGGTCAGTAGGCGCGCCGCCGCCATGCACGCACTGAGCTCGGGCGCGCCCTCGGCCGAGGTCGCTCCACCAGCCACGCCTCGCTTGAGGCGGCTCCTCCGCGGCCGCGCCCACCGGGAGGAGGCTGCCACCGCCGCGCCCTGGATGGAATCACAGCGCCGCGGCGCCGCCTCCTGCCTCGTCTCTAGCCTCGATCTAGGTTTCAGGCGAGGGGGGCCGCCGGAGGGCCGGCCGGGGCGGCCGACCTCCCCTTGCTCGACGAAGACGGGGAAGGGAGGCAGGGCACGACCTCGGCCGCCATCATGTGGTGGGGGCGGCGGGCGCCGAGGCGGCATGTGGCAGCAATGTCTTGTGGCAAGCAAGGGCGCGGGCCTGGGTGGCAGCGCGTGCAGCAGGATGCTGGGCCGAGGCGGGGGCGCGCCTGCGGCAGGCGCGGGCGGCAAGGCTGGCAGGCAGGCGGGCGCAGGCGTGGCGCGGTGGCGGCTGTGGTGGTGGTGGAGGGGCGGGCGGCAGGGTCTTGGCGGGTGATGGTGGCCAGCTGGGGCCGGGTGTGCGGGCGTGGGGGGAGATGTGGTTTCGATCGGGATTTTTTTGACAAGATTTCGATCGGGAATTTGGGCTGGCGGCCCAATTTAGGTTTGGGCCCTTTGCCGAGGGCCCAGATCCAGGGCCCTCGGCAAAGATTTTTTTATTTTTTTTAAATTTTTTTTTGTCGAGGGCTACGGGCCAGGCCATCGGCAAATAGCCCTCGGCATTTTTTTTTGTTTTTTTAGCCTAGTTTTTTTGTGGTTCTACAATACATTGTTTTGAACTCAATTTTAAAATTTGGGCCAATTTTGACTTTTTTTATACTTCCTTCATTTATTTCGATTCTTTGATTTTTTTCGAATATGTCAAATTTGAACTGCAGGTGCATGTAATATTGCAATGTAATGTTTCGAAAAATGTTATTCATGTTAATTGGTGCATGTTGAGTCCCTATCCACGAACTCGCATCAAATTTCCCGCATCAAATCACCATGTGACACATGTGGAGATGTCTGGGTTTCAGGCATCCGACGTCTGCAACTCGCTCGAAACGTTCTCAATTTTTTACCACAGCCTACACATGCGATAACATGACATCTCACCAAGTTTCATGATTTTTGGACTTTGTATGTATTTTATATAATTTTAAAACACTTTTTCGGCAAGTCGATCGTCATGTTACGCGAAGAAGATGCGCAAAATTTGATGCGAGTTCGTGGATAGGGACTCAACATGCACCAATTAACATGAATAATATTTTTCAAAACACTACATTGCAATATTTCATGCACCTGCAGTTCAAATTTGACATATTCAAAAAAATCAAAGAATCGAAATAAATTATGGAAATATATAAAAAAAGTCAAAATTGGCCCAAATTTTAAAATTGAGTTCAAAACAATGTATTGTAGCACCACAAAAAAACTGGGCTAAAAAACAAAAAAAAATCTTTGCCGAGGGCCTAGCCTGGCCCTCGGCAAAGGGCTTCTTTGCCGAGGGCCTCGCCTCGGGCCCTCGGCAAAGACGATTTATAAAAAAAAAATTGGCCAAAAAACTGGTTCCAAAAAAAAATCTTTGCCGAGGGCCTGGTCTACGGCCCTCGGCAAAGACTTTTAAAAAAAAATTTGTCGAAAAACTGGTTTCACAGGAAAAAAAAACCTTTGCCGAGGGCCTAACGGGTGGCCCTCGGCAAAGCTTGACGGGAATGGCCACCGTGACCCAACGGACCTAATTTGTCGAGGGCATCTTTGCCGAGGGCCGCGGCCCTCAGCAAAGATTTGATTTGCCGTGGGCCTGTCTTTTCCAAGGGCCGGACCCTCGGCAAAGGCCTCTTTGTCGAGAGCCGTTCTTTACCGAGGGCTCCTGTGGCTGGCCCTCGGCAAAAAGTGTCTTTGCCGAGTTCCCGAGATTTGGTCCTCGGCAAAGCCTCAGGCCTCTCGGCAAAGCACGCGTTTCCAGTAGTGAAGCTCTCGAGGGGGTGTCCGTACAAGGCTCCGAAGGAGTAGGGAACCACGAGACGATGGTGCCACGAGTGGAGGTTCCGGTAGAGGAACCTGTTGGCGTGCAGGGCTCGGTGCCATGGGTACTGCCACAAGTCGAACCAGACCATGGCCACTGCGATTTGGCTGGCTAACTTCAGATAGGAGGTCTTTTTACTGATGGCGCTCTCTTCTTTGACCTGTATCCCAATTAAATTCAACAAAATAGCTAGTATCATAATCATTGTCACATGCAAGCACCGCATAATAAATTGTGCGTCCCGTTGCAACGAATTATACGTAGCAAGGAACCATACCAAAAAGAGACATATATGTAGTCATGCATGCCGGCACGCAATGCAATAATAATGATCTTAAGCATGCATATATACTAGGCACGTACCTTGAACATCATCACCATGGTCACCATGGCAACCTGCACGAGCTGCTGCTTGAGGACGTTGCTGATGACTTGTCGCTTCGAAACATGGTTCTTGCTATCTTCATGAGTGCTTGGGTGCAGCCTGTATTTGTCCATATACATGGACTGGCCAAGCGTTGCATGCAGGCCACAATACGCCCAGTACACCACGATGGGCACCAGGACGGCCAGACCTTCGTCAGAGAGTAGTAGCTCCATTTGTGTTCTCTAGTTTATTTGCTAGCTGTTCGATCGATCGATGTACGTATACTACATGCATGTGCTATGCAGGTACTGATGTGTGTCGATCTTACTACCGGAACGTCTCTATATATAATACTCTTGCTCTCTTGACTTTTATACGTATACCAGGGAGGACTGACGACAGTTATTCGCGCAGCAACGACTGACGGACTGGGTCCGTTTACTCGGTCTGCTCGCTGCATGCAGCTACCTAATGTTGTGGCTCATCCTTCTCTACTCGTCCGCGTCGCTCGTGCCGCTCTGTGTTGTCCCCCCCTCACGGTGGCAGGACGGATTCTGCTTGCGCTGCTCGCCGGCGTCACCCCCGTTCGAGCCGCGCACCCCCTACCTGTACTCCCGCCTCCCGTCTTCAAAAGTAGATTGGGTATCGCATCTTCCTCCTCGCTTTTCTGATATCTCGTCTTGGTGTCTCCTCCTCGTCTTCTACTGCCTTGCATCCTTCTCAGACTACGGAGACGCGCAGTGAGGGCCAGCGAAGGGGGTGCACTAGGGCGGGCGGACAGGACACGCCGGGGAATTACAGCGTGGACGCAAGCGCACGCTGTCCCCTTCCGTTACATGGGTACGTAGCGCTTTGGTCCCCTTTAGTTTTCTATTTTACGCGGGATGCTAAGATGATCCCGTTGGTGAGCCACGACGGCAGCCCACGGTTCGGTTGGCTGGAGACTGGGAGATGTATCCGGACGCGCTGCGGGCGTCGGACGTCCGAACACTAGTGCCCCCGATTTCAAAATATTCCATTTTCTTTTCTTAGATTAATTAATTAGTTAGTTAAAAAAAAATCTTAAACAACAATGACTCAACCTAGCAAGTAGAGAGTACCGTAGCATTGGCCGTTGCACCTAGCGTGCATATACGACGAACGAACGAAGCTGGTCCAGAATCTTGTGGGGGCATGTAGTATATGTTCGGTCTTGGCATACGTGACCGGTGACCTGGACTGGAGCTTAGCTTCTGCTAGCTACGACTGTGGAGTTATTATCAAAGTCATCGCCATTTTCACAGCGCGCCGGGTGAGAATTTTCGGCCGGCCAACCCATTTTGACAAGATGAAGTCAATTATGCATAAATGAAGACATATACATCACTACAGTTGTCCAATATAAGTATGGTCCAATTTAAAAACATTTAATTTAGCTCAAATGTAGAATGATATTTTTTAGACAGAGATAGTGGACGCGCCATAGTAATATACTCCACTTGTCCCAAAATAACTACACGTCTCGTTTCTTGAAAAGTCAAATGATGTGAAATTTAATTATATATGTAGAAAATTATATCAAAATATGTATCTCTAAATAAGTTTGTTGTACAAGTATATGATGCAATCAATCTCATCGTACTTACTACGCATCATAATATTAGTATCTTTTTATATATTTGATTTAATTTTTAATAATTTGACTCCTCTAGAAATGTGTGTTATTACTAATTATGACAAAAGGATCATTACACAGAGTAAAAATTAAAAGTATAATCACATTCCATCTATTCATGCAAACAATGATTATTATTTTGCTTGGAGTACATGCATATGGAGGCGCCATCGGTGGTGTCTCTAAGCAACTCTTAGATAGGAGGCATGGGCGGGGGTTGCGTGGTAAGTTTTGAGGCACCGGAGGCGGTTGCGGCATCTGTGGGTTTTGGTGTTATGCTTGCTCACTCATGTGCTGACTAGGTGACATGGCGATTGTCCTTCCAGCGGACGTCGAATGAGGCCAGAGGGTTGTGGGGGCTCAAGGCCTCCCCCCTTCCCGCTAGAGCTGCATATAGTTAACAAAGAGTTGTTTTTACAAAACTTTTTATTTTTAACAACTTTTCATTTTTAAGAAGCTCTTTTACTAAACTACCGAAGGACACTTTTTCACGTTTTGCTAAAACATCAAAATAGAGAGTTGGTTTACAAAACTGCCGGGGAGATGCTCTTATGGCTAGCAATGGATCGGAGTCTACTACTCCAAACATATATAGGTCTTTATGGGAGGCACTTGGAGGAGGGCACATGGCAAGCGAGGATTGGTTGGGATGAGTTGTTGGTGCTAATGATTACTAGTACTCCTTTATTATAAAAAAAGAGTTTGTGTGCGAGCTTCCAATACTGAGGTGTGTGTAAGATTTTATTTTCAGATAATTAAGTACTTACTCTGATACTCTGTTCAAAAAGAATTTCATTCTCATTTTTAGGAGTCACTAAATCTTAACTTTAATCAAATATATAAAAATATATTAATATTTATGATGCTTTATGAGTATCATTAGATTAATTATAAAATATATTTTTATAATAAATCTATTTAGAGATACCAATGTTGATAATATTTTATATAAACCTAGTAAAATTTAACAACATTTAATTTAGCCCTTTAGAATAACATTCTTTTGGAGAGAGGTACTGGATTTTGCACCATAGTAATGTACTCTCTCTGTCATGCATGTCTCTGTTTCTCAAGAAATCAAACCTTTTAAGTAATATAGCTAGATATATTGAAATTAGCATCAATATATGTATCTGTAAATAAGTTCAATATATGTATCTGTAAATAAGTTTATTGTAAATGTATATATGATGCAATAAATCTCATCATACTTACTACGTATAGTAATATTAGCATTTTTTTTATATATCTGATCAAATTTAAAATAATTTGACTCCTCGAGGAGTGTGCGTTACAGAGGGAAATTTTTTTGAGGGAACCACACAGAGGGAAAATTAAAAAGGAGAATCACACATCCATCTATTTATGCAGACATGGATTATTATTTTGCTTGGAGTACATGCATGCATAGAGCAGAGGCACGAGCGGGTGTGGGGTTCGTTGGATTTGTCAAGTGGTGCAGCAGTAGCAGCCACCCCCCACGCACTTGCCGCTGACGAAGCCCGCTTTCTTGCAGCACTTGTTGCAGAGGCCCGGCCGTATTATGCACCTGTAAAGGCATTTGATCTCTGGATTGTTGTCATCGCCGCAAGAAAACAATTCAGTTTCAGTGCCCACCCCAATTCTGGCCGCCTCATCTGCATCATATATCCATGTCCATGATCCATACATGGAGGAATTTCCTACTCATTCCATTCCAAATTGATTTTATACCTAAAAAGCCTCAATGACTTATAATTTAAACCAACTTTTCTGCAGGGGATGAAAGCAGTGGGGTCTTGTTAAATTGCAGACCTTGTCTTGGGTCGGGAGTTTTGGAAGCCTAGACATTTCATGCCCACTACAGCTTTTTACTGAGGCTAATAAGCTTGTTAGCCTTCGTTGGTGAATCCCTTATGCGAGAATCAGGTAAAAAAGCTGACTTGTGAAAAAAGACTCCTGAAAACTCAGACAGGACCTATGTAACTTACGTGAGGCGATGAGGACGACTAGCAGCAAGAGCATCAACGTTATCTTCCTCGCGCTGCCCATTGTCTTCACCATGATCTCCCTGTGATGAGCCAGAGAGCAAGTATGCAACTTGATATTTATAGATTATACAATGTTGTCCCCAATTATTTTGCTCCGAGTGAATCACTAGGCAGTGATAATTTCTTTCCTTACATAGCTCCTTAATATAATTGTCATCTTATTATTATCTACCTATTTTCTTCTCTCTCTTTTGTCTTCTCTGCCTGTATCTAATATATCTATATCTATCACTAATATTAAGAGGGGCTAGCTATACATGGAAAATGCCGATGCTTTGCTAAATCGATAATACTTGGCCATGGTCACCCGTCTCGTTTGGACGTGGCTCCTTCACTCATCCGCTCTGCCGCTCTTTCTCTCTCTCTCAAATAAAAAATCCCGTGCGCTTATCCCTTTTGTTCCTCCACTCATTCGCTCTGGCGCTCTCTCTCTTGAAAAAAAAACTCCACTGCATTTATCCCTTCCGTCCAAATCCATGACATCCCCTTCCTCATCAAATTCCTCACCTCCAAGGTCCATTTCTTCCCCGCCCCGGCACCATCGCCCGCCTCAGGCTCAGGACCAGTGGCACCTTGCTGCTCGTGGTGACTTCTCGTGCCAGTACTTGATGCGGATGCGGTGGCGCTCCATCTTGTCATCGAGCCAATGCTGCTCGGTCCCTATGCCCTCCTCTTGGTCCCTGGTAGTGACGTCGCCTCTGGCTCCGCGTCCCGACGCGGGTAGTGCGAGGACACGCGGCAACGCTTGCGGTTGAGCTTGGGGTTGCCGTCCTCGTTCTCCAAAGCTTGCTAGCTATCGCAGTCCCCCACTAAGTAGGCCATGGCCACCGGCGACGCTGTGTTTCAAGTTTTTCAGACGTTTCAGAGTTATGTTTTAAGTGTTTCATGTGAATGTTGCAAAATTCGATCTGGGATGTTGCATATGTTGCAATGGCAATATACGTCGTTGCAAGCCTATGTTTCATGTGTTTCAGACGTTTGTTTTAAATGTTTCATCTGGATGTTTTAAAATTTGATTTGGTGTTGCACATATTGCAATGGCTATACATGCAAGTTTTCGATGTTTCATCTGTCTTCAAATGTATGTTGCATATGTTTCATTTGGACGTTTTAAAAGTAGATTGGGTGTTGCATTGCAAAAATAGAGATCCTAGGCCTACCACAGGCTTCTTATTTACCTCGGCTGGCATACCTCGCCCTCTCCTCTCCTCTCCCTCCCCTCCCTTCCCTTTCCTCCATCTCGTTGTGGCGTGAGACTGAGCAAGCATTTTTTTGCGCCGGGCCAAAAAACCCCCAAACTTGAGTTATTTCAGAATTAAAATAATCCCGCCTATGATCTGTCCCCAAATGAGAATGATTCAGCATCGGCCTTTATTTTATAGTATAAAACAACTTAAATAAATATTTTGGATCGGGCTCGAGCCAAGAAAAAAATTTCTGGGTAGCAAGATCTGTGCCTAGGGTTTGTCCACTAAGGTTCGTGGGCGGGCTAAAGCTCATCGGGCTCGGACTGGGCCCGTGGGTTAGGTCGGGTCGGGCTCAAAATGCTCAGGTCCATGTGGCAATTCGAGCTCGACCTGAGCCAGATGGGCGTGGGGCGTTGTGTGCTTCGGGTGCAAGCGCGAGAGCTCTGTCCGGACGTACACCATATGAAACGGGTGTTGCACATGTTGCGTGCTTCGAGTGGAGCGGGATAGGCGCAGAACGAAGGGAGCTGCGTGCATCGCGGTAGGGGACGGGGTGCAAGTGCGGGTGAAAGGATCAAGATGCCCAAGAGGGGGGATGAATTGGGCTTTTCTAAAAATTCTTGCAATAATTAAGTCCTAAGCAAAGCCCACTTCGCCCCTAGTGCCTAAAAGTGTATACTATTGTTCTACGACACAAAGAGTTTTGCAACCTAGTTCCAATCCTATACTGGCAAGTCAATTCTATGAATGTAAATGACAAGAAATGAATTGCTCAAAGTAAATGCACAAAGTAAAGGAAGGAAAGGAACACGGCGATGTTTTGCCGAGGTATCGGAGAGTCGGCACTCCCCACTAGTCCTCGTTGGAGCACCCGCGCAAGGGTATGGCTCCTCCTTGATCCGCGCAAGGATCAAGTGCTCTCTACGGGCTGATTCTTCGCCACTCCGGCTCGGTGAATCGCCCACAACCGCTCACAAGTTGAGTTGGGTCATCCACAAGCCACACCGGATGATCACCGCACTCCCAATCACCACCAAACCATCTAGGTGATGCCGATCACCAAGAGTAACAAGCACGAACTCTCACTTGATCCAACCAAGCCTAATGAGATGAGTGGATGCACACTTGCTACTCTCAAAACACTAATGAGGTCCTTAATCTTGAGATTATTAAATCACAACTTCCTCACTAGGCACTTGCTCTCCCTTGGACTCAAAGGTGTTCTTCAGCTGATCAAATGAGCAAGAGAAATATGTTGGAGGAGTGGGAGAAGTATAAATACCCCCCACAACCAAACATACCCGTTGAGGTTCAAACCAGCCTGTTAAGTGATGACCGGACGCGTCTGTCGGGTTGACCGGACGCGTCCGGTCAGTAGCCAACGGCTACATGACGTCAACTCAACAACTCTTACCGGACTCTGACACGCGTCTGATCAACACTGACCGAACGCGTCCGGTCAAAGATTTCACTCTCTGGAACCTCTCTATGTAACGATCGGACTCTGTCCAACGTCCGGTTAGTACTGACCGGACGTGTCCGATCACGAAAAACACTCTTTGGAACCTTTCTGTGTAACGACCGGACTCTGCCCTCGGGCGCGTCCGGTGTAGCATCCAGTGCTCTTTGGAGAGCAAACCCTAGTCATAGTCGCATCCGGTCCGCTCAGGCACATCATCCGGTGCCTCAACCTAGCCTTGTTATACTAACCGGACGCGTCCGATCACAAGGACACCAGCGTCCGGTCGACTGAAAAACACTATATTCACTTCCAAATCAAATTTCCTTGTGAATGAAAGATGTTCCACATGATCTTTAGGGCATCCCTGAGCTACCTAGTACTATGTTTGACAAGTGTGCACCACACCTAAACCATTAGACTCACCTAGGTCAAGCTACCCGCTCATACCCCCTTTATAGTACGGTCAAAGGAAAAAACAAAGTCCTAATCTACTCTAAGTGCCTCTCAACACCAAACGGCACTTGGAACTAGATCGTCCTTAACCTTGTCAATCATCCTTTGAAAATCGAAATGATTCCATCGACAGGGGCATGAACATCATTGATTGCCCAATCAATCATCATTATCGTGATCTAACTCAAATTGCCTCTACAAAACACACGTTAGTCACAATAATCTTATGTTGTCATTAATCACCGAAACCACTAGGGGCCTAGATGCTTTCAATCTCCCCCTTTTTGGTGATTGATGACAACAACCTCGAGTATGTGTATAAGATAGATGGTTGAGGTTTTCAATACACTTGGTTCATATAAGCATGAGACAATAAGAATAAAGAGATTAGGCATGCTTATACGGACCAAGCCACAATTAAGTATTCAAATGATATGAAATAAGCGTGAATACTACATATAATGCTCATAATTAATCGGAGTGAAACGCGGAAGCATAATCAAGAGCATAAAACGGGTGACATGACATATATATGAAAAGTAAGCACACATGTCATAAAGTCTCAACACACATAACATAGTGCATGAAAAGTAAATGTGATGCATGATAAGTAAAGAATGAGTCTATATCACACAAAAGAACGATACCAACCATCTCACACACTCCCCCTAACTCTAACATACTCGTCCCTCTCTCCCCCTTTGGCGTCAAGCACCAAAACCTAAGGGTCTGAAGGTGGGGTTAGAGCAGACGAGCCGGGCTGAGGAGCGCGTGGAGAGATCTCAAACTGTGAGAGGTTGATGTCTGAATCTGAGCTCTGTACTGACTGACCCTCTGGGACTGTAGGTGGAGGTGAAGCGGTCTGGGTCTGCTCAGGAGCCTCTGAAGCTGGATCTGCCGGCTATACCTCTGACACCGTAGTAGCTACAACAGAATCTATCTGAACGGCCTCTGGAAGTGTAGGAACTAGAGCTGACTGGCTCTCAAGCTGAGGCGGCTCTGAACTGGCAACAGAGGAAGGTAGCGTGCCGGCTGTCACAATCACTAGATCTGTCGAGGTAGTCACTGTCCCCAATAGGTCTGGAGGTGTGGGGTGACCCATGAGCTCACTGAATGTAGCAGACAGATCCCATGAAGTCTCTGCTAGTGTCGCTGAAGGAGTAGGAGTGAAGCCTATGACGATCGATGAGAACTACGGTGCCTGCCCTATGCCTGGTGTAGCAAACCACTGAGAAACCTAAGCAGAGGGTGAGGCAAACTATCCCTGACTCTGGAGTCCACTGGACTAAAAAGCTAGAGTCGAGACGGTGGTAGTAGTGACCAAGCCAGGTGTCTAAAGTTGTGGAGGTCTGTATAGGGTGGTTGAAAGCTCCAGTTTGATTTTGGTTAATTGATGAAACCTATTGGACTAACTCTTAGCTAAGTGTGTTGATTAGTAAAGGTAGTCCAAACCAAGTTGTGGAACAAAGTAATGATCATGATGGTGGATGGTGAAGGCCACAAGTAGATGAATCAAGTGCTCACACTTCGGAAAAGAAGAAAGAGAAAAACAAGAGAGATCAAGGCAAAGGTATAACTTGATAGGGCTCTTTTGTTTTGGCACTCAAGACACCATAGAGGGTGTGAGTGTGTTTAGGATAGGTAGCATCCCACGGCAAGACTTGCCCCAGGCTCGTCGTATACTCCAACTTGGTCGACACAACCCTCACCCTCGAGCGGTGGAGGCATGATCAGTGGCATCCAATGGCTCATGCGTCCGCGAAAGCGACCGGACGCACCACAAAGCGGCGGGCGTGGTGCAAGGGTGCGCCATGACCGGATGGACAGTGCGGCACCAAGGAGACAGGCCATGCCATGCCCTCCATAATTGACGGCGCGACCCTGGCCCGCCTTTGCCACCACTGATTTCTCGCAACCAAGTTCCAACTCAAATAAGAGCCAAATAAACACCAATTGGGCTGGTATGGTCACGTCTCAGGCGGTTGAGGCGTGGGTGAGGAAGAGCATCACACACATTAGTAGATGGGTGTGATCGAACTTAACGGATGAAATGCGAAATAACAAAGTAACAGGCATCGATGCAATGCAAGTATAAATCTAGTTGCTTGTAAGAAGAAGAACCATGCCGGTGTCAACAAAATGGTTTTATATTACAATGCAATGCAAGAGACAACATAAGCTCATCTTTTAGTAAAGTTACTTAGATCAAGTACACTGAGCTCATTCCTCAACTTACAAAACCGAGATTCATCTAATGGTTTTGTGAAGATATCCACCAATTGATCTTCCGTCCTTACACCTTCTAGTGATATATCATCCTTAGCAGTTGGGCAGAAAGTGATAACGAATATCTACATAGTGCGAGAGTGTTGAACTTATTAGCACTTTACTGGATTTGTCATTTTTCTAGAACTCATATTGGGGCTAGGCTCTATTTTGCTTCTCAGGATGAGATGAAAGTGGCTAGCTTGGGCTTGACCCGCAAATCCAATCGAAGGGTTGAAAACTAGCTCACCAATTATTGACTTTATGTACCCTTTTGACGGCTCTTTCTTAGGATTAGCTTCTTTTCACCAAACTTTTTCCATTTCTTTTCCATTGTTTGTGATTAAAATTTGGTTTAGAATTTGAATTCAAAACTTCTCTTGGTAACTTATTCATTGGAGTTTAGAGAATTTTGTTTAATAATATCTTTATGGTTTATTATTTTATTGGAGTTGTTTAGCAAATCATAACTCAAATGGAAATCTTGGGGCTTGCTTGAGCCCATATAAGTAAATCACATTTTGAATTAACAAGGTATGCAACATTATATTTGTTAGAAATAATAAACATCCATTTGATATAGTTTCATATCATGATGGGATGCATATGCAAGGAGGATACGGATGGCTTCAAGTCTTGCAACCGGTGCAAAGTCTCTCTCAAAATCTATTCAATGACATTACCTTGCTATGCTTATATGTTGACAATCACTCTTGCATCTTGTGGTCACTCTTCAAGTGTCCAAACTTGATTGCGAGATGAAGTTATTTAATTCATCATCTTAGGTTGGGTTTCTATATAAGTAGACACTCATCATCACATGAAAGGATTCTTGATCAAGTCATTACACCCCTTGAAGGAAAAAGATTTTGTGGATGTGATTGTGGTATTTTTTCTTCTATGGATTTTCAACATCTTGAGCTTTGTTTGATCATATATATGTGTCTTCATTTGTTTCTCTCACGTCTTTATCATCATCTTGTGGCACATTTGATGATGAAGGCTTGTCAATCATTTGTACTTGATCATCATCATCTTTAGGCTTGATGTCTCCAATGGGTATGTTCTTCATAGCCTCTCTCAATGGTTCTTCACCTACATCATCAAGATTCTCATGTGCTCCTTGGGAGCCATTAGTTTCATCAAATTCCACATCATATGTTTCTTCAACTAAGTTGGTGGCATGGTTGAATACACGATATGCTTTGGACTTCGATGAGTAGCCAACAAGAAAACCAATATCACAATATCTTTGAAACTTCCCTAGGTGTTGTCGCTTCTTGTAGATGTAGCATTTGCAACCAAACACCCAAAAGAAAGAGATATCCTGCTTCTTCCCATTAAGCAACTCATAGGGAGTCTTCTCAAGGAACCATTGGATGAATAGGTGGTTAGAAGCATAGCATGCGGTGTTGATAGCTTCAGCCCATAAACTCTTTGGTGTGTTATACTCGTCAAGCATTGTTCTTGCTAGGGTGATCAATGTCCGGTTCTTTCTCTCAACTACATCATTTTGTTGAGGAGTGTAAGTTGCAGAGACTTCATGCTTGATCCCAACTTCATCACAATAGGCTTCTATGTTTATGTTGACAAATTCTTTTCCATTATCACTTCTTATCTTCTTGATCTTCACATCAAATTCATTTTGTGCTCTCTTGGCAAACTTCTTGAATGATGCGGTCACTTTGGTCTTATCATGAAGAAAGAACACTAAAGTGTATCTTGAATAGTCATCAACAATCACTAGACAATAGAGGTTGCCTCCCAAACTTGCATAAGTTGTAGGTCCAAATAGATCCATATGGAGAAGCTCTAGCACTCTTGAGGTTGACATGTAAGCTTTGCGTGGATGAGTGTTGGCAACTTGCTTGCCGGCTTGACATGCACTACAAAGCTTGTCCTTTTCAAACACAACATCTTTCAATCCTCTAACCATGTCCTTCTTCAATAGTTTCTTAAGTGTACTCATCCCAACATGAGCAAGCCTTCTATGCCATAGCCACCCAAGTGATGATTTGGTGAATAGGCATGTCCTTAAATTGGCATCATCGGAGGTGAAGTCCACTAGATATAAGTTGTTGTATCTAAAGCCCTTGAATATGACTTGATCATCATCCTTCTTTAACACAACTACTTCTTTCTCGGTGAATAGACATTGAAAGCCACGATCACACAATTGTCCAACGGATAGCAAGTTAAAGCTCAATGAAGCAACTAGAAGTACGTTTGAGATTGAGTGATCATTTGATATTACAACTTTGCCCAACCCTTGCACTTTGCCTTTTGAATTGTCACCAAATGTAATCCTTTCTTGATCATCCACATCTTCATCTAGTGAGGTGAACATACGAGGGTCATCGGTCATATGTTGAGTGCAACCACTATCAATAACCCAATGACTTCCACCGGTCTTGTATTTCACCTACACACAAGAGATCAAGCTTGATGTTTAGACACCCACACTTGACGGGGCCAACAATTCTCTCAACTAGTGACTTTGCTACCCATATTTGCCTAGGCCTATTCTTGTTGGGTGGACCTAGAAACACAACATGGGGTCTTCCTTTTGTGTCCTTTCTAACCATATAATGAGCATTGAAGGCAAAGGGTCTAGCATGCTTGGGCAAGGGTTGTGGTGGTGGAGTCTTGCACTCATGAGCAAAGTGACCATCTTGTCCACACTCAATGCATCTCTTTGGCTTTGGCTTTGGTTGATGTTGAAAGCTCCAGTTTGATTTTGGTTAATTGATGAAACCTACTGGACTAACTCTTGGCTAAGTGTGTTAATTAGTAAAGGTATTCCAAGCCAAGTTGTGGAGCAAAGTGATGATCATGATGGTGGATGGTGAAGGCCACAAGTAGATGAATCAACTACTCACACTTTAGAAAAGAAGAAAGAGAAAAACAAAAGAGATCAAGGCAAAGGTATACCTTGGTAGGGCTCTTTTATTTTGGCACTCAAGACACCATAGAGGGTGTGAGTGTGTTTAGGATAGATAGTCGTACTATGAAGAGGGGAGAATCTCGGTTAACGCGGTTATCAAGTACCACTAGGTGGAATCATACATGCATTTGCATTAGGACCTAGTGTGCTAACTTAACACCCTTGAAAATGCTTTGAAGAATATGTTAACACACTCACAAAGTGATACACATTATGTTAGCACTTGGGAACAAGGGTGAAGCGCTTGGAGATGAAGCTCCACCGGTGGAGTGTCAGTCCGACGGTGCCACCGACGCTCTGTACAGAAAAGACGAGATTTCACAGAGTGCACCGAACGCTGGTCCCCATGGTGACCGGACGTGTCCGATGCTTGTGCGGACTCTGGCGAGTCCGGTCTTGTGTGACCCTCGAGGAACTCTCGGGGAGCTCTCTGAGTTGCACCGGACACTGGCTGAGAAAACTGACCGAACGCGACTCTGGCGCGTCCGGTGCTAATGACGCGGCGCTCGGGCGATTTGGCAGAGAGCGACCAGACGCTGGCGAGTTCGGTCAGTGATGACCGGACGCATCCGGTCGACAAATATCATTTCTGGAACCTCTTTGGATAGTGACCGGACGCCACTGTTGGTGCGTCCGGTCGATGAAGCAGACGCGTCCGATGCATCGTCGGTGAGCGCGCCAACAGCTAGTACACGTGGCGTCACGAGAGTGACCGAACATGTCCGGTGCACCCTGCAACGCGTCCGGTCGACGCGCAGTCAGCCCAATAAAGGGGCCAACGGTTATGTTGAGTGTGAGGACTCTATAAATAGATGTTGGCCGGCTCTAGCTTACTCTCTTGCACATTCTTATTGACATTGCATCCTTGTGAGCTAGGCCAAACCTCTCCCACTCATCTCCTTGCTTGATATTAGCAAATCAAAGTGAGATTGAGTGATTCCAAGTGTATTTGCTTGTGTTTTTGCATCTAGTGGCACTTGGCGATCGTTTTGCTGTGGTTTTTTTGTTACTCTTGGTGGTTGCCGCCACCTAGATGGCTTGGAGAAGTGGAGGAGTTGTGGCAAGAGTTGGTGATTGTTCTTGGCCACCTCCCGGTGATTTGTGAGGGGTTCTTGTGCCTTCCCCGGTGGAGCGCCAAAGGTAACTTTAGTAAATTGCTTGTGTCATTGAGTTACCTCACTTGTGGGTCGGTTCTTGCGGTGTCCAACATGTGGACGAGGTTCTTGCAACACCTCTTAGCCACCGAACCACCAAGTGTTGGTCGACACAACGGGGACGTAGCGTGCCGGCATAAGCACGTGAACCTCGGGAGAAAAATTGATTGTCTCTTGCCATTGGATTTCTCCCGGTATTCTTATTGTGTTGACAAGTTGATTGGTTCATCACCTCTACACGGCGGTATAAACCTCTCCATCCTATCTTTACTTCATGCAAACTAGTTGTAACAAGCTCTTTAGTGTAATTAGTTTTGAGAGCTTGTCTTACCCTTGCTAGTTTAGTTTTTCACCTAGTTGAGCTCTTTAGTGTAGCTAGCTTTGAGAGCTCTCAGTGACCTAGCCTTTTATTGTCTTAGAGATTATAGCTATTAAAATTGTTGGGATAGGAGGCTTGCAACACTTGTTAGAGGTAGTGCAAAAAGCTTTATAGCCTTTTGGTAGTCTAACAAGTTTGTCTAGTGGTTTGTAGTTTTTAAAATAGGTTATTCACCCCTCTAGCCAATTAGGACCTTTCAAGTGGTATCGGAGCCATGGTCACCGTTTATTTATGGCTTAACAACCTCGGTGCTCAAATTATGGCTCAAGTTGTGTTCAACCATGTTGGGGGCAAACCACCTTTCTTTGATGGCACAAGTTCCTTTGACTATTGGAAGAGAAAGATGAAAATGTATCTTGGTTCAATCAATAATAGAGTGTGGGAAGTAACCGAGCATGATTTTGTTGTTGTTGATCCTACTAACCCCACCGATAATGAGAGAGCAAACAAGCAATGCAACATAATGGCACTCAACACTATTTACAATGGCATTGATGCAAAAGTGTTTAAGCAAGTCAAGGACCTTGAAAAGGCTAGTGAAGTGTGGACAAGATTATAGGAAACATATGAGGGCACTTCAACGGTAAAAAGTGCCAAGTTGTACATGCTCAAGGACAAGCTATCCAACTTCAAGATGAAGGATGATGAGTCCATTCCGGAGATGTTCTATAGGCTCCAAGTCATTGTCAATGATCTCAAGAGTTTGGGTGAGAAGGTGAAGGATGAAGACTTCTCTCATAAGTTCTTGATGTGCTTGCCAAAGAAGTTCAAAACATTGAGAACTATCATCTTTAGAGGATGATTGACCGGTGTATCTCCCAATGAGGTACTTGGAGATGTCATGACCGATGCCCAATACAATGATAGTGACAATGAAGAAGTTGAGAAGAAGGATGATGATAAGAAGAAGAAAAGTGTGGCTTTCAAGGCATCCACCTCATCCAAGAGCAAGGGCAAAACAAAGAAAAAAGCATCAAGTGAAGATGAAGATGATTTTGATGATGAGGCCATGGCTCTACTAGTGCGCAAGATGGGCAAATTCATGAAAAAGAGAGGCTATGGTGCAAGAAAAAGAAGAGATCACATGAAGGGGCATGTGAGATTATGCTACAAGTGCAAGAGCCCTGATCACGTTGTAGCAGATTGTCCCTACAATAGTGACAATGAGGAGGATGAGAAGAAAAAGAAGAAGGAAAAGAAGGAGAACGAGAAGAAGATGACTTGGGATAGTGATTGCACCGAAGATAGTGATGATGATAGCTCAAGTGATGATGACAAGAAGTCAATCAAGAAGGCACTTGCAAGCATCGCCATCCACAACAAGCCTTCCCTCTTCGACACTCCTTCGACATGCCTTATGGCAAAGCCCACTAAGGTAAAATATGATGAAAGTGATGATGAATGTGAAAGTGATGATTGTAGGAGTGATGAGGAGGACTACTCCAAGGAGGAGCTCATCGACATGTGTGAGCAACTTAGCTCTAGATTTGAGAAGAAGAGAAAGGAGTGCAAAGCATTGCAAAAAGAGCTCAAAGCTCTCAAGCAATCCTTTGGGGAGCTTCAAGCATCTCATGAGTGTCTAAAGGACGACCATGAGGAACTTGGCCTTGCTCACACTAAGCTTGAAAAAGCCCACTCCTCTCAACTTGAGCAAGCTAAGGAGAAGGAGACCAAGATGGAGCAAGTGATCGTGACTTGTGATGTGGGACTAACATGTGATATTATTGATGAATCTTTTTATAGTCCTATTGTTGTTGCTCTCACTAACCCTTCTTATAGCTCTTCATCCACCACCACCAATTCTACCTCCACTACTAGTGATGGTTTCACTTGTGATGCCTCACTAATGGTTGAAAATGAGAATCTCAAGAGAGAGGTGGATGAGCTCACTCACGCCCTAGGCAAGGCCTATGGTGGTGAGGCCCGCTTGCTAAAGTTTTTGGGTGGCCAAAGATTTTCTCTCAACAAAGAGGGATTGGGCTATACCCCCAAGAAAGGTAAGGCGGCCTTTGCAACTCATAAGCCTAGCTTTGTGAAGAGCAATGGTCGGTTTTGCAATAGATGCAAGCAAGTTGGGCACTTAGAGCATAATTGCAATAAAATGAACAAGAACAAGAAAAATGCTAATGTACCTTACATTCATTTTGATTCTTGTTATATGCTTACCAAGGGCGAGAAGGGTGTGCATGCTAAGTTTATTGGTACACCGATTGTGGGCCCAAAGAAGAAGGCTATTTAGGTGCCAAAGAGCTTAGTTACTAACCTCCAAGGACCCAAACAAGTATGGGTACCTAAGAAACTTTGATTTGTTTTGTAGGTCAATTATAAATCCGGAGGAAGGTATTGGGTGCTTGATAGTGGGTGCACACAACACATGACCGGTGATTCAAGAATGTTCAATTCAATCAAGTCAAGTGATAGTGATGGTGTGCAAAGTATTACTTTCGGTGATCATAGCAAAGGCAAGGTCAAGGGGCTTGGTAAAATTACTATATCCAATGATTTGAGCATTTCCAATGTGCTACTAGTAGAGAGCTTGAACTTCAACTTGTTATCGGTAGCTCAACTGTGTGATCTTGGTTTCAAGTGCATCTTTGGTGTTGATGATGTAGAAATCATAAGTGTAGATAGCTCTAACTTGATCTTCAAGGGATTTAGATATGAGAATCTATACTTGGTTGATTTTGATGCAAGTGAAGCTAGATTGTCAACATGTTTGCTCACCAAAACTAGCATGGGTTGGCTATGGCATAGAAGACTTGGTCATGTTGGGATGAAACAATTGAACAAGTTAGTGAAGCATGACTTAGTTAGAGGGTTGAAAGATGTCACATTTGAGAAGGATAAGCTATGTAGTGCATGCCAAGCCGGAAAGCAAGTTGGTAATACACATCCTAAGAAGAGCATGATGAGCACATCCAAGGCATTTGAGTTATTGCACATGGATTTATTTGAACCAACCACATATACTAGCATTGGTGGAAATAAATATGGATTTGTGATTGTGGATGATTTCACTAGATATACATGGGTATTCTTTCTTGGTGACAAGAGTGATGTGTTTTAAACCTTCAAGACATTCATCAAGAGAATTCACAATGAGTTTGAAACAACCATCAAGAAAGTGAGAAGTGATAATGGTAGTGAATTCAAGAATGCAAGAATTGATGAGCTTTGTGATGAGTATGGCATTAGGCATCAATTCTTGGCCAAGTACACACCACAATCCAATGGGCTAGTTGAAAGAAAGAATAGAACTTTGATTGGCATGGCAAGATCAATGATGAGTGAATACAATGTTAGTTATTCTTTTTGGGCTGAAGCTATCAACATGGCTTGCTTCTATAGCAACCGCCTCTATTGCCATCAATTCCTAGAGAAGACACCATATGAGAATTTGAATGGTAGAAAGCCCAACATTGCATACTTTAGAGTGTTTGGTTGCAAATGCTATATATTGAAGAAAGGCACTAGATTGAGCAAGTTTGAAAAGAAATGTGATAAAGATTTCTTACTTGGTTACTCCACTACTAGTAAGGCTTATAGAGTTTGGAATTTGGCTAGTGGTACTCTTGAGAATGTTCATGATGTAGAATTTGATGAAACCAATGGTTCTCAAGAGAAAGATGAAAATCTAGGTGATGTGAGAGGCACTCAATTGGCAAATGCAATGAAAAAGATGGATATTGGAGATATAAGGCCTAGAAAGGTAATTGAAGTTAAAGATGACAAAGATCAAGTGCTCTCTAACTCAAATGTGCAAGTTGATTCAAATCAAGCTAGTTCATCATCTCTAGTGCAAAATCAACAAGTGGCTAGTTTATCATCTCAACCAAGTGATCAATCTAATGAAATCAATCAAGTGCAAGTGCTCCAACCAATCGATGTAGCAAGAGATCATCCTTTGGATTCAATTATTAGTGTTATCTCAAGAGGTGTACAAACAAGATCAAGATTGACATCATTTTATGAACACTTCTCATTTGTCTCATCCATTGAACCTAAGAAGATAGATGAAGCTTTGAAAGATATTGATTAGATCAATGCTATGCATGAAGAACTAAACAACTTTAAGAGAAATCAAGTGTGGGAGTTAGTTGAGAGGCCTAAGAATCATAATGTGATTGGAATTAAATGGGTCTTTTGGAACAAGCAAGATCAAGATGGGATGGTTGTAAGGAACAAAGCAAGATTAGTGACTCAAGGTTACACTCAAGTTGAAGGTCTTGACTTTGGAGAAACATATGCCACGGTTGCAAGATTGGAAGCAATTAGGATCTTGTTAGCCTATGCTTGTGCCCACAACATCAAGCTCTATCAAATGGATGTAAAGAGCGCATTTCTAAATGGCTACATTAATGAAGAAGTTTATGTTGAGCAACCTCCCGATTTTGAAGATTACACAAAGCCCAACCATGTGTACAAGTTGAAAAAGGCATTGTATGGATTGAAGCAAGCACCTAGAGCATGGTATGAGAGATTGAGAGACTTCTTGCTCTCTAAAGGATTTATCATGGGAAAGGTTGACACCACTCTCTTCACTAAGAAGATAGAAAATGACTTGTTTGTGTTGCAAATATATGTTGATGATATCATATTTGGATCAACCAATCAAGATTTCTGTGAGGAATTTGGAAAGATGATGGCAAGTGAGTTTGAGATGTCTATGATTGGTGAACTTAGTTACTTCCTTGGTCTTCAAATCAAGCAAATGAAGAATGGCACATTTGTAAGTCAAGGCAAGTACATCAAGGACATGCTCAAAAAGTTTGGCATGGATGAAAGCAAAGCTATTAGTACACCAATGGGGACAAATGGAAGTTTGTATAGTGATTCTATTGGCAATATGGTGGATCAAACAATGTATCGGTCTATGATCGGAAGCCTACTCTATGTAACCGCATCAAGGCCGGATGTAATGTTTAGTGTATGCATGTGTGCTAGGTTTCAAGCCTCACCAAGAGAAAGTCATTTGAAGGCAACTAAGAGAATATTGAGGTACTTGAAGCATACACAAAATATTGGATTATGGTATCCCAAAGGTGCAAGATTTGAGCTTATTGGATATTCGATTTGGATTATGCGGGATGCAAAGTTGAGAAAAAGAGCACATCGGGCACATGTCAACTATTGGGAAGATCACTTGTGTCTTAGTCATCAAAGAAGCAAAATAGTGTAGCACTTTCAACCACCAAAGCAGAACACATTTCGGCCGATAGTTGTTGTGTTCAATTAATTTGGATAAATGCTACTTTGAATGATTTTGGAATCAAGTTCAAACAAGTACCATTGCTATGTGATAATGAGAGTACCGTGAAGCTCACCAACAATCCAATTCAACATTCAAGAACAAAGAATATAGATGTCCGCCATCATTTCATAAGAGATCACCAACAAAATGGGGACATTTGAATTGAGAGTGTGGGCACAAATGATCAACTTGCCGATATTTTCACCAAGCCACTTGATGAGAAGAGATTTTGCAAGCTAAGGAATGAATTGAACATACTTGACTTCTCAAATATGTGTTGATGCACCCCCATTATATGACATGCCTCTCCTTCGAGCAAAGCAAGGTTAAGTTGTTTGACATATCATTCATCCTTTGCTAAGGACTTGTTTAGTGCATCTAGTCATTCCTATCATGTCTTAGGCTCATTCATGGAAATCAAATGAATTTGATGTTTGTATGGTACCACTATTGCTTGTATGCTTGAAATGATCTAGTGGTAGCATATGACATGTTTGTGGGCTTGTGAACCTAGTGTTTGATCTAGAAAATAAGCTATAAGTGTTTAACTCAACATGGTTCATGATAACCCTTATTTGGAGGTGTGAAGAAGCTTGCCCTTGGATCAAACTGAGTTAAATATATTTTGCAAGTAATCTAGATTGAACCAAATTTGGGAAGATGATCCTCGCTTATCATGGTTTCACACAACTTTAAAATTTGAGCTAATCTTTTGTGGTCATTAATGACAAAGGGGGAGAAGTAATTTCCCAAAGATAAGCAAAAGGGGGAGAAACCAAAGGTAATAAGATAGGTAAAAGAAAGGGGATCAATTACACATGTAGGGGGAGCAAGCTCATAAACTTGTATGTTGCATTTGTATGTGCACTTACATATGGTTGTGTGCATTGCACAAGTTTCAACGTCAAGACATATGTTTATGTGGTGTATGCTAGTAATAAAACTTGATTGATGACTGAAACACTAGCATGCTTAGGTAATAGCTAGATATGGCTTTTGCTTTCACAAGTAATCACAAGTGGTACTAGAACCTTGCTTCTAATGTTGATCTCATGAGGTTTCTAGTTTGTGTTTATATTATAAGTGATTACAAGTGGTATCTAGCTACAAGTGGTATCTAGCTAACCATGGTGCTAAGGATGGTGTATATTGGCAACTCCGATTGGTATCACATTTCAAAGGTCCATTCCTTACACCTTAGCATCATTTGGTAGTCATTTACTCTCACACAATTCATATTCATGCATATGTGTAAGCTTTCAATCCAAACTCTTAGCACATATGTAGGGGGAGCTAATGCTACCATTTCGGGTTTATGAAACTTGTCCATATCCTTTACACATGGTAAAATGCTTGGGCAAGCAACATAAATCCAAAATATTTTAATTGAATATCTTTGTGAAAAAGGTTGTCATCAATTACCAAAAAGGGGGAGATTGAAAGCTCTAGTTTGATTTTGGTTAATTGATGAAACCTATTGGACTAACTCTTGGCTAAGTGTGTTAATTAGTAAAGGTAGTCCAAGCCAAGTTGTGGAGCAAAGTGATGATCATGATGGTGGATGGTGATGGCCACAAGTAGATGAATCAAGTGCTCACACTTCAGAAAAGAAGAAAGAGAAAAACAAAAGAGATCAGGGCAAAGGTATACCTTGGTAGGGCTCTTTTGTTTTGGCACTCAAGACACCATAGAGGGTGTGAGTGTGTTTAGGATAGATAGCCGTACTATGAAGAGGGGAGAATCTCGGTTAACGCGGTTATCAAGTGTCACGAGGTGGAATCATACATGCATTTGCATTAGGATCTAGTGTGCTAACTTAACACCCTTGAAAACGCTTTGAAGAATATGCTAACACACTCACAAAGTGATACACATTATGTTAGCACTTGGAAACAAGGGTGAAGCGCTTGGAGATGAAGCTCCACTGGTGGAGTGTCAGTCCGACGGTGCCACCGGCGCTCTGTACAGAAAAGATAGGATTTCATATAGTGCACCGGACGCTGGTCCCCATGGTGACCGGACGTGTCCGGTGCTTGTGCGGACTCTGGGCGAGTCTGGTCTTGTGTGACCGGACACGTCCGGTGCCTCGAGGAACTCTCGGGGAGCTCTCTGAGTTGCATCGGACGCTAGTTGAGAAAATTGACCGGATGCGACTCTGGCGCGTCCGGTGCTAATGACGCGGCGCTCGAGCGATTTGGCAGAGAGCGACCAGACACTGGCGAGTCTGGTCAGTGATGACCAAACGCGTCCGGTCGACAAATATCATTTCTAGAACCTCTCTGGACAGTGACCGGACGCCACTGTTGGCGCGTCCGGTCGATGAAGCAGACACGTCCAGTGCATCGTCGGTGAGCGCGCCAACGGCTAAATTCAAATGGCTAGTACACATGGCGTCACGAGAGTGACTGGACGCTGGTGACCGGACACGTCCGGTGCACCCTACAGCGCGTCCGGTCGACGCACAGTCAGCCCATTAAAGGGGCCAACGGTTATGTTGAGTGTGAGGACTCTATAAATAGATGTTTGTTGGCTCTAGCTTACTCTCTTGCACATTCTTATTGACATTGCATCCTTGTGAGCTAGGCCAAACCTCTCCCACTCATCTCCTTGCTTGATATTGCTAATCAAAGTGAGATTGAGTGATTCCAAGTGCATTTGCTTGTGTTGTTGCATCTAGTGGCACTTGGCGATCGTTTTGCTACAGTTTTCTTGTTACTCTTGGTGGTTGCCGCCACCTAGATGGCTTGGAGCAGCGGAGCAGTTGTGGCAAGAGTTGGTGATTGTTCTTGGCCACCTCCCGGTGATTTGTGAGGGGTTCTTGTGCCTTCCCCGGCGGAGCGCCAAAGGCAACTTTAGTAAATTGCTCGTGTCATTGAGTTACCTCACTTGTGGGTCGGTTCTTGCGGTGTCCAACATGTGGACGAGGTTCTTGCAACACCTCTTAGCCGCTGAACCACCAAGTGTTGGTCGACACAATGGGGACGTAGCGTGCCGGCAAGCACGTGAATCTCGGGAGAAAAATTGATTGTCTCTTGCCATTGGATTTCTCCCGGTATTCTTATTGTGTTGACAAGTTGATTGGTTCATCACCTCTACACGGCGGTATAAACCTCTCCATCCTATCTTTACTTCGTACAAACTAATTGTAACAAGCTCTTTAGTGTAATGAGTTTTGAGAGCTTGTCTTACCCTTGCTAGTTTAGTTTTTCACCTAGTTGAGCTCTTTAGTGTAGCTAGCTTTGAGAGCTCTTAGTGACCTAGCCTTTTATTGTCTTAGAGATTATAGCTATTAAAATTGTTGGGATAGGAGGCTTGCAACACTTGTTAGAGGTAGTGCAAAAAGCTTTATAGCCTTTTGGTAGTCTAACAAGGTTGTCTAGTGGTTTGTAGTTTTTAAAATAGGCTATTCACCCCCCTCTAGCCAATTAGGACCTTTCAGATATTTAACTTGATGTTGAGTTTTGGCTTTCTTCACTTGGTTTGCCTTGTAACCAATACCACTCTTATCATTCTTTATCACGGTGTTCATGAGTAGCTCACTTTGAAGATTGTGAGCTCTTGTAAACTTCTCAAATACGGTGGCAAGGCGAGTCTTCTCAATCTTGAGCCTCTTGTTCTCTTCTCGTAGCATCTCAATGTCAAGAGCCATGTTGTAGTCACCATCTTGTGTCTCTATGATAATTGAGTTAGCGGTTGATAGATTCTCAAGATCTTTCTTTAGCTTCTCATTCTCATTCTTAATCTTGACATAGTCATCATAGTGTTCGGCCACAACCACTTGCTTGCCTTTGCCACTAGATCCTTGCTCAATGTTCTCATCAATCAAGTCATCACATGATGTAGCTATATCAATCTTAGCAACAAAGTTAGTAGCACCATGTGGTTCATCATATAGATATTCATTTGCAATAACAAGATTGTCATGATTGACTTTGAGAGTAGTATATTCATCTTTTAGCAAGTCATATCTAGTGTTGAGCTCTTTGTGCATTTCCTCAAGTTTATCATGTTTTACTTTAAGCTCTTTTATGTTTCCTTTGAGCTCCTTAAGGGTGGATGACACAATCTTGTTTTCATCTCTAAGCTCATCACTAGCTTTTTGAGATATTTCATACTTAGCTAATAGAGATTTTTTTTTCAAGCTCAAGTTTGTCATTTTTAGCTCTTGTTTTTCTTATGATTTTAGTGTAACTATTTAGCAATTCAATTAGTTCATCATAAGAGGGAGCTACAAATTCATTGTCACTATCACTACCATCATCACTTTGTACCTTCCGGTCACCCTTGGCCATAAGACATAGGTGTGTAGAGGATGGTGGTGGTGGTGGTGGAGGCAATGAACTCCCAATGACAAGAGCGGCCACTCTCTCTTTTTTATCATCACTATCTTCTCCGGATGAGCCACTTGATGATTCAATATCCGTGAGCCAATCACCAACAATATAAGCTTTGCCATTCTTCTTTTGGTGTTGCTTCTTCTTGCTATCCTTTTTCTTGTATGGCTTTTCTTTCTTCTTCTCATCATCACTTGAGTCATCTTTGTTGTCCTTGTATTTCTTCTTGAACTTATCTTTCTTGGGCTTAGGACATTGATGAGCTAGATGACCAAGATCACCACAATTATAGCAATCCATCTCCGAGATGGGCTTCCTCTTGCTACTAGTGAAGAACTTCTTCTTTCTTGAATCAAACTTGACACCATTCTTGTTTAGCTTCTTTAGCATCTTGGTGGTCTTTTCACCATGAGAGCAATGTTGGTGTCATCAACTTCTTCACTTGAGCTATCAAAGAAAGTTTCAACTTTTGCTTTACCCTTCCTCTCTTGACTAGCCTTGAAAGCAAAATCTTTCTTCTTGTTTGAGGAGGGAGAGCCATCTTGTGGTGTGATGTGCATGTACATCTCATGAGCATTGATCTTCCCTAATATTTGAGTTGGTGTAGCATTAGAAAGATCTCATTGATGAAGCACGGTGACAATGTGTCCATGTTTGTCAATGGGAAGAACACACAAGATCTTTCTCATGACATCGGATGGTTGCAATTGTGTGAGTCCAAGCCCATTGACTTCTTCTACAATGACATTCAAGCGAGAGAACATTTCATTAGCACTTTCATTAGGAAGCATTTCAAAAGAGTTTAACTTTCTCATGACAAGGTGATAGCGTTCCTCACGCTCACTCTTGGTTCCCTCATGGAGCGCACAAATATCCGACCATAGTGCATGGTCGTCCTTGTGGTTTCGGACACGGTTGAACATGTCTTTGCAAAGACCTCTAAAAAGGGTGTTTTTGGCCTTTGCATTCCATTTCTCATAGTGAATTTCATCACCAACAAGGTTTGTGGGATCCTTAGGTTTTGGACACCCTTGTGTGGCGGCTCTAAGCACTTCAACGTCTAAAGCCTCTAGGTATGCTTCCATACGAATTTTCCAATAAGGAAAATCGTCTCCTTCAAAGAAGGGAGGGGATCCATCTCCATGGGACATCTTGCTCTAGGCGGTTAAGCCTAATTTGAAGAGAACCACGCTCCGATACAAATTGAAAGGATCAAGATGTCCAAGAGAAGGGGTGAATTGGGCTTTTCTAAAAATTCTTGCAATAATTAAGTCCTAAGCAAAGCCCACTTCACCCCTAGTGCCTAAAAGTGTATACTATTGTTCTACGGCACACCAAGAGTTTTGCAACCTAGTTCCAATCCTATACTGGCAAGTCAATTCTATGAATATAAATGACAAAAAATGAATTGCTCAAAGTAAATGCACAAAGTAAAGGAAGGAAAGAAACACGGCGACGTTTTGCCGAGGTATCGAAGAGTTGGCACTCCCCACTAGTCCTCGTTGGAGCACCCGCGCAAGGGTATGGCTCCCCCTTGATCCGCGTAAGGATCAAGTGCTCTCTACGGGCTGATTCTTCGCCACTCTGGCTCGGTGAATCGCCCACAACCGCTCACAAGTCGAGTTGGGTCATCCACAAGCCACACCGGATGATCACCACACTCCTAATCACCACCAAACCGTCTAGGTGATACCGATCACCAAGAGTAACAAGCACGAACTCTCACTTGACCCAACCAAGCCTAATGAGATTAGTGCATGCACACTTGCTACTCTCAAAGCACTAATGAGGTCCTTAATCTTGAGATTATCAAATCACAACTTCCTTACTAGGCACTTGCTCTCCCTTGGACTCAAAGGTGTTCTTCAGCTGATCAAATGAGCAAGAGAAATATGTTGGAGGAGTGGGAGAAGTATAAATACCCCCCCACAACCAAACATACCCGTTGAGGTTCAAACCAGCCTGTTAAGTGATGATCGGACGCGTCTGTCGGATTGACCGGACGCGTCCGGTCAGTAGCCAACGACTACATGACGTCAACTCAACAACTCTTACCGAACTCTGACACGCGTCCGATCAACACTGACCGGACGCGTCCGGTCAAAGATTTCACTCTCTGGAACCTCTCTGTGTAACGACCGAACTCTGTCCAACATCCGGTTAGTACCGACCGGACATGTCGATCACGAAAAACACTCTCTGGAACCTTTCTGTGTAACAACCGGACTCTGCCCTTGGGCGCGTCCGGTGCAGCGTCCAGTGCTCTTTAGAGAGCAAACCCTAGTCACAGTCGCATCCAGTCCGCTCAGGCACAGCATTCGGTGCCTCAACCTAGCCTTGTTATACTGACCGGACGCGTCCGGTCACAAGGACACCAGCGTTCGGTCGACTGAAAAACACTATATTCACTTCCAAATCAAATTTCCTTGTGAATGAAAGATGTTCCACATGATCTTTAGGGCATCCCTGAGCTACCTAGTACTATGTTTGACAAGTGTGCACCATACCTAAACTATTAGACTCACATATGTCAAGCTACCCGCTCATACCCCCTTTATAGTACGGTCAAAGGAAAAAAACAAAGTCATAATCTACTCTAAGTGCCTCTCAACACCAAACGGCACTTGGAACTAGATCGTCCTTAACCTTGTCAATCATCCTTTGAAAATCGAAATGATTCCATCGACAGGGGCATGAACATCATTGATTGCCCAATCAATCACCACTAGGGGCCTAGATGCTTTCAGCGGATGTCCGAGTGAGTCCAATCGTCCGGGTGCTAGCACTAGCGTTGCTAAATATTTGGCTAGTAAGGAGAAACTACTTGACCAAATGAAACTGATGTAGTGATTTTTTTTGCAATTTTGTTGATGTATGGTTTCTATCACAACATTTAAAAAATTTCTACAGTTATAAGAAGTTCCTTACCTTCTAATTAATCCATCCTCTCCTCCCTCGTCATTTTAATTGATGATTTGCCATTTAAAGGCTCAGCAGGTAGGTACGTAAAGAAGCAGAAAATAATTGCGTTGGGTCAAGAAGCGATCGTAGCCCATTAGGCCAGCTTTCGCGAGGCCCTAACGAATTTGAGCCGTAAGCGTGCGTGCGGCGTTTGTGGGCTGTGGCAGGCCGAGTTCACTGGGCTGCTAGGTGAACGAACTACGTACCATTGTAACTGGACTGTGAGCTCAAGAGATTTTGGACCAGTTTCGATTGTCTAGACTAGATTTTTTATTAGCTATATTATATTTCAAATAAAAACTCAAAACGAAATTTAAGACCATAGATTATTTCAAACAAAAAAGTTCTCAACTGAAATGTTTTATATATTTTTGAGATCTATAACTTTGGTTTTGGTCGTTTCTCCATCCAAGGTCATTTGAAAAACTCAAAAAAATCGAATTTTGAAATGACATAACTTGAAACAGAATCTGTGGTATTTAAGTGATTTCAAATGAAAAGTTGTCAACTACAAATTTATATATCTCTTCAAGTTATAGAACTTTGGTATAAAGTTTGTGTTCATCCAACTTTGGTTGAAAAAGCTATGAATTTTACTGCGTTCCATCTATTTTTAGATCGAGTTTTCTCTAAATATAGGAGCATCTTTAGAGGTGGTTGTAAATCTCAACCACCTCTAAACATCATTTTCTGGAGGAGGCCGGTTTAGGAACCATTTTTAGAGGCAACTTTTGACGTACTGAGTCACCTCTACTAAAAAAAGCAATTGTTGCTCAGGGTGTCAATAAATTAAATTTCTTAGCGATGCGATGTGGGGAAGCAGTAGCACCCCCTGGTTCCACCGTTGCACACCGGGAAGAAAAGAGAGTAGTTACATCAGCCACCGTGTAGCTAGTGCACCCCCTTTCACACCATGAAGAAGAGAGAGTAGTGGTTACATCGGCTGTTGCGCAGCTAGTGGCGGTACTCGTCGCACGCACCCATGCACGCTCTAAAGAAGTGGTGAGTTAGCAGCCAATGGTTATGCATGGAAGTTGTTTAATGGGCACCCAACACCACCAAATAATGAGATGTGTGCTATGAAGCTATTGCGACGCAACTCAAGAAAAATACGTGAATTTGAACATATTTTTGTGACATATGGTATGACTGTGCGTTGTGATTGTGTATGCCTTGCAATCTGGTTGACTATCCTGTATCGTGGGGTGTCTCTGTCACATCTCAAAGACTACTCTTGTCCCAGAATAAATGCACATCTCGTTTTACGATGAGTCAAAGTTTTTTAAATGTGTGATAAGATATATTCAAAAAGATATTAATATATGTGTAATAAATTATCATTAGATTGATTTGAAAATATACTTTCATAATAAATTTATATAGAGATACAAATATTGATACTATTTAATATATATCTAGTCAAATATTTTTTTTAAAATGACTCTTTGACTTTGAGAATCAACAAGATGTGTACAGTGCACTTATTTTGGAATGGAATGGGTCAATCGACCACACAATTTGTTTGAAATCAGGATAGTAATTTCGGCAGTTTCCTCGCATGCTTGGAGAGGGGAGATTGTTCATAGGTGGTGCCGTGTGGTGGATCATATGTGGACTGCTGAATTGCAGGGTAAGCTCTGAAATCTGACGATGTTGCTTAAGTCTGGAGGAGCAAATTGTGCCTGAGTTTCAGCCGTCGTACGTCGATCTGGTTTCCAGGATGATGAATACAATTTTGATATAAATATATGCACACTTTCTTGTCCACAGAATATGGCATCGCAGGTATATATGCTCCATGTTTGTTTCGTCGTCGCCATGGCGTGTTGCCGCCGATGACTGACTCATTCATTGTTTCATTCGTTGGGCTCCAACTTCAACGCCCTGTTCGTTTAGCTTATAAGCCGTACTTATAAGCCGTACTTTTTTAGTTAATGAATAATATTTTTCTCTCACAACAAATCAGTCAACGGTACTTTCAGTCATGGCTTATCAGCCAAGCGAACAGGGCTATGGGCCTGTTCGCCTGGAGGAATTTGGATGGTTCAGAGGAATGCTGGAGGAATTTGTGAGAGAAAATCACTGTTCCGGATGAAAAAAAAACGAATCAAGCCGAGTTTTAAGGGCACGCGAATGGGGCCTATGTAGAAGGCTATAAGCCTGCCTCACCATGCCAATATGGCATCCATGCATGCACATGCCTCTCACCAAACGCCTCACTAGGAAACTAACCATGCATATAAAGAAGAAATAAAGATGATAGAGCACATTATTATACTATATAATATAATATATTAGATTCATTTGTGAGGATGAACTAGGGAAATATGGATCGTTTGCATGATTAATTCTTGAGCTGGATCCATCAGCCGGGCCATGTTAACTCACAGGGCAAGTTCATGCTTGATAATGGTGTGATGAGGCTCATCTCCATTACAACTCTAGGATGATATATACAAACATACATATTCCAACTCACTGACATGCCAGGCCCAGTCCAGTTGGCCCCACATGGAAGTGGTTGACATCCATGCCTGTGAGGTATTGCTGCGCGTAAAATAAAAGAATGTGATTAGAGAAAGGTGAAGGAGAGAGAAAGATCAGGAGTAGCTAGCTAGTTTGGAAGCTGCTTAGCAAGAGGGTTTCACATGGCCAGCCTCAATTTATCGTTTGATGTTGCCTGTTTATCCATGGCTCGCATGTGCGCATGTGGCTTACCTAGCTAGCCACCAACTGGTAGCGCCTAGCGACGGTGGTCAGGCTGTTAAGCCAGCCAACTGAATTTTATTCCCCCATCTCTCCATGATTAATCTCCATGTTTCTCTACATGATTGCTTACTTGTGCATGTTAATTGATTCCGGTTTTGTTTCAACTTTATTCTGCAATAATAGCTAAAGGCCTAGAGAGTCCCCTAATTGATTTCACATGTAAATTCGATCCCTGTGCTAAAATAAATCTGTACTTTATTTCCATTGCCAATAGTAATAAGTAAACTCTGCTAAGTTTGATTCAGATTCTTTTTGGGGAAGCTACTAGTTATAATATATCGCACAATTTGGGGATACATATATGTTTCTCTGAAATAAATTAAGCGTGCAATCAGAAAAATTTCATACACTCGGTTGATTCTATGACAGGTACTAGTAAGTAGTACTCATCACAATTTTGTTAATTTTTAAAAAAAATCAAGGAAAAATAATGCACTACATGTGTGAGATCATATGTTTCTCCCATAAAAACCTAGATAAAAATCTACAATACAATGCAATGATGTTTTACGTTTATGATATACAATACCATCTTTGTCAAAAAAATGTTATACAGGACCTACTTTTTGTTATTCAATATTCATGTTCATGTACCCAAATTTCAATTAACTTTTTCATACAGGGAACCTGAACGGACCTAATAACAACTAAAGCGGCAGACAGACACCGAAGATGAGATGTTATACCGATGCTCCATGCAACTAGCTAGTCCTGCAACCCTTGTGCATGCATGGCTCAAATGGCTGCATCCTGCTGCATGGAGAATTGGAGTTGGAGCAGCAACAAACATAACATGGGAAGAAGAAGATTCCCGCGGCAAGGCAAGGGTGGCAAACAAACTGCCACTATAAGTGATCACCCGTTGGCAACATGCATATGCAGCCCAACTAATGATCAATAATAATTCATCAAATCAAGATCTTATCTTTTTTAAATTATATTACAGTACGGTTGCTTTATACTATTAGGCCTGAACAACTCTATTGTTACTGTTTCTGGATGATTGGTGAGAGATTAGATAGATAAGAAGCAGAGGTAGTAGTAGAAACCAGAGAGTGGAAGTTCAGGGAATTCTTTGGGTTTTGACTTTTTATATCCAAGGGTGATAGGACAGGAGTCATATGGATGGTGGTAGCTTTGTGCTGTGGAAAATGAAACTCCTCCAGCTGCGCTAAAGACAGTGAGTGACATCTCCTTGACATTGTTTAATTTATCGCCGTCTTGTCGGGTAACCATGTATATTTATCCAAGATACAGGAGCTTGCGACACAGTTTATCGTCGTGCCACTGTTTCCAAGACAATTACGATACAACTCATTCTATGCATATATATTGTATCATGGTGCTGTTTGTTAAGGGACTTAAACAATTAGTTACTGTACATGTTTTATCTATGACAATGGACCTAAAGATGTATTGTACATGCATGGCTTCTAACCTTATTAGTTCTAATCCGCGTCAGCGAAAAGTTCAACGTACCATCTAATTAATGAGTATGCTACTGGGACTAGCCTCAAGGCTTAAGCTGATCTCTTATGTTAAATTCGTACTAGCTTGCTGTATCTACAGCAAAATGCTACTGATGCAGTGCAAAACTGCAAACATACACATTAGCAAGCGTACACGTATACGTAGTCGCACACAATGACAACTTGCATTAGTCACCTTTATCTATGTTTCTGCTGCAACACGACATGACTAACAAGTTAACAGCTGGATCATATATAGCCTAAACATGAAGCTTAACTGAAATGATTCCACAGGAAGCTGCTGGCCGGCGGTGCAAAAATGATTGAATTGCTATTGCTATGCATGGGTTACAGGCAAGCAAAGAAGCTACGGGCTAATGATGAGAGAAAGCCTGTCAAAAAAATGATGAGAGAATGTCACAGGCTAGCATGGCTAACTTTGGGGATTTATTTTTCTTTTTTTCTTAGTAAGTAGTACTACTTTTCCTCCAACACCAAACTCATGGCTGCATGATTAAGTTTGGTTGGTATGCCTACAACAAGCAGTTGCTTAAATAGCACCGCACGCCACTGCATTCTATGTATGTATGATCCCATCATCTTAGAGTACACATTAGCCTGCACTGCACCTCTAGCTCTAGCTGCATATCCTGCTCCTTCATGCAAAGTTTGCTAGTAGCTAGCAGTGCAAAAGCTAGCACCTTGATTTGCTAGGGTCGTCCCTCATTAGGCCCTATGATTATATATGAACTCCTTTGGTTTGTGTTCCACTGTTCCCTAGCTAATTAGGCTTTTCTATCAGTATTATTGCCACCACAAATCCACAATTACACTTTGTTTGATCGATCAAGATGTGTTTCTAGCCGTTTTGCTGTATCGTGGCACATTATTTTGGAGATTGTCACTCTGATCTGTGCCACATACATCAAACTGGACTAGATACACAAATTGATGTATCCTCGGAGAGCATGGCAATTGATCTCTGTATTCTTACATGGTGCAAACTCAGATTAGTCTTTCCAAGTACTGTTCAAAATCGGTGTACTTAAAGGTATGGGTGAATGTATAAATTATTGCTGAATCAGGAGGTTATTAGGCATAGGCAGCTATCTTAGTTTAATTTTGTAATTAGAAAGGCAAGTAAACAAGGGGACGTGGCTATATATATGCAAGAATAGTGTAGGTAAATAAGGACCAGTGCATAGTATTTTTTACTGTTATTACTTGGCAACATTTCCAGTTTAACTTATCAGTTCCTTTGTCCCTAGTTTTTTCTTAAACTTCAAAAATGCCAACAACACAGCAAGGATTTCAAAATATGCTCATAGAGTTGACATCCTAGGGTCTATATACATAGCCCCAAGAAAAAGCCTCTCGCAGATAAGGTTGACACATTTTTCTTCAGTACCAGCTACGTACTTGGTAAACACAGCATCTACAGGTTCCATTTACTTTCACTTGGTTTTCTGTTGTTCACTGGATGAACTGTTCATTTCACTATTGCAATAATTATCGTTGGAAGAATTTGGGATGGCAGTTGTTACTCTAGATGCAGTGTTTCTGTCCCTTGCCATTGCTGTTATTGCTTGATCAGATATTCATTCAGATCATCAGATACGGAAGAAGTGCAATAAGCAGCCTTGCAGGCCAATTTAACAATTTCACTAATCACTTGTGATTCTTTCTCTGACTGTGTTTCAGCAACAGCAGCCTTCCAAACTGCGTCAACTCACTTGCTAATTAACCCATTTAATTACATTGCTAGAACTACTTCTGTTCCCTTTTCATCTGATGCATATAGGACAGGTGACATTCTACTAGGGACATGTGCCAAGCAATGCTCAAAGGATCCCCTTGTCAGAGAAGAGCAGTAAGCAGCAGCAGCTACTGCATGCATGCCCACTGTCACAGGAATGATTAGAGCAGGTTTTATTTTAACAAGGTCAACTTGGGCAGACTCAACACATGCAGTGCACACTGTACATATGCTTAGGCAGGGTAAACTTTCTTTAGTTGTTTATATATGCATGGCATGTGTCCAGATCTCTTAGCTAGTTAGGGTGCTTTGCATCAGGACAACACCAAGAACGTACCCCTCTTGTCTCCCTTTGGGTTAAATCCATTCTTTTAGAGCCTGCAATGGAAGCATCCTCCTGTTCTACTGACTGGTAAATGACATGACATAGGATTAGCACTGTGAAATTACTGTAGCTCTTATTATCCTAATAGCTTATCTGTACCACAGAGAGTAGGAGCTAGCTTCTGCATGGTACTAGTAGATGTAGATCAGGATCAGTTGAAATCTTAGGCTTTCATCTACAAAAAAATGCAGGAGTAGATCTGTTTCAGAACTTGATAACAGAAGCTTCCAAAAGAACAGGCCGTACGAACACTTAATTTACAGCAGGTCTGTTGGTCTCTGATTAGTACTCCTTAGTAATCAATCAGGTTCAGAAAGCTAGAGCAGAGCTAATCTTCTACTGTCTGCAATGACAGGGAATGTAAACTGAAGATGCAAATGCAATTAATCTACTGCCTGTTCGCTGGTTGGTTTCTGGGCTGATAAGTCCGGCTGGTGCTGGTTTGTTGTGAGAGAAAAACACTGTTGGTTGACTGATAAGCTCTGGCTGAAACCAACAAGCGAACAGGCTATCTGATCTGATGGGGGCTGCCACAAAGTAAAAGATTAAAGAATGCCAACATTGCCCAAAAGCAGGCTGCAAAAGCCATGGCTTTAAAACACATTCCCTCCATGTTCCATGTTCTCATGCCCCCTCTCCAAAACCCAGCTCACATTCGTTCGCAGGGTGAGGTGTCCAGGCACTAAACAAACAGCATGGTGGCATGTTAAGAAATGCCAAGAAGATCCATCATCTTATACATGCTTTAACCGATCTTGGGACTAGTGAGAGTGGAAAGCCTTTTCTGCCATCTTCTTCTTCTTCCACCTAGCTACAGCCTCTGCCATTCCTGCAGATGCAGTAGTGTCAGCAAACAAATTACACCGTAGTAGGCAAGCCAGACAGTGCCTCTGACATGGCGCAGCACTAGAAGCAGCAGAGGCACCTGCTGCAGCTAGAAGCTGATCGATTTCAGCTCCCAAAAGTGCTTTCTAGGAAAGTGGCAGAGGATTCTAATGGAGGCCAGAGTGACAGCACTGGTTCTGCTAGTGACAGTGTCCTCCATCTTGTACACCGGAGCTGGCGCCGCCGCCGCCGGCGGCGACGAGCGGGCGGCGCTGCTCGCGCTCAAGGCGGGCTTCGTTGACTCGTTGGGCGCGCTCGCGGACTGGACGGATGGCGCCAAGGCCTCGCCGCATTGCAGATGGACGGGCGTCCGGTGCAACGCCGCCGGCCTCGTCGACGCGCTCGACCTCTCCGGCAAGAACCTGAGCGGCAAGGTCACGGACGACGTGCTCCGGCTGGCGTCGCTCACCGTCCTCAACCTCTCCTCCAACGCGTTCGCCACCACGCTGCCCAAGTCCTTCGCGCCGCTGTCCAATCTCCAGGTGTTCGACGTGAGCCAGAACTCCTTCGAGGGCGCGTTCCCGGCCGGCCTCGGCTCCTGCGCTCAACTCGCCACCGTCAACGCCTCCGGCAACAACTTCGTCGGCGCACTCCCCGCCGACCTCGCCAACGCCACGTCCCTCGAGACCGTCGACCTGAGGGGCAGCTTCTTCGGCGGTGGCATCCCGGCGGCGTACCGGAGCCTCACCAAGCTCAAGTTCCTGGGCCTCTCCGGCAACAACATCACCGGCAAGATTCCAGTGGAGCTCGGCGAGCTCGAGTCGCTCGAGAGCCTCGTCATCGGGTACAATGTGCTGGAGGGAAGCATCCCACCGGAGCTCGGCAGCCTCGCCAACCTCCAGTACCTCGACCTCGCCGTCGGACACCTCGACGGGCCCATCCCAGCGGAGCTCGGCAAGCTTCCGGCGCTCACCGCGCTTTACCTATACCAGAACAACCTCGAAGGCAAGATACCGCCGGAGCTCGGCAACATCTCGACGCTCGTCTTCCTCGACCTGTCCGACAACTCGCTCACGGGCCCGATCCCCGACGAGGTCGCTCAGCTGAGCCACCTCCGGCTGCTCAACATCATGCGCAACCACCTCGATGGCACCGTGCCGGCGACCATCGGGGACATGCCGAACCTGGAGGTGCTCGAGCTGTGGAACAACTCCTTGACGGGGCAGCTTCCCGCGTCGCTCGGCAAGAGCTCGCCGCTGCAGTGGGTGGACGTGTCGTCGAACTCCTTCACCGGCCCCGTGCCGGCTGGGATCTGCAACGGCAAGGCACTCGCCAAACTGATCATGTTCAACAACGGCTTCACCGGCGGGATCCCGGCCGGGCTTGCGTCGTGCGCGTCGCTGGTGCGCGTGCGCATGCAGAGCAACCGGCTCACCGGCATGATCCCCATCGGGTTCGGCAAGCTGCCGTCGCTGCAGCGGCTCGAGCTCGCAGGCAACGACCTGTCCGGAGAGATCCCCGGCGACCTCGCGTCGTCGACGTCGCTGTCGTTCATCGACCTATCTCACAACCACCTCCAATACTCGCTGCCGTCGAGCCTCTTCACGATCCCGACGCTGCAGAGCTTCTTGGCGTCAGACAACATCATCTCCGGCGAGCTCCCTGACCAGTTCCAGGACTGCCCGGCACTGGCGGCGCTGGACCTCTCGAACAACCGGCTCGCCGGCGCGATCCCGTCCAGCCTCGCCTCGTGCCAGAGGCTGGTCAAGCTGAACCTCAGGCACAATCAGCTCACCGGCGAGATTCCCAAGGCACTCGCCATGATGCCCGCGATGGCCATCCTTGATCTGTCGAGCAACTCCTTGACCGGTGGCATCCCGGAGAATTTCGGGAGCTCGCCGGCGCTGGAGACGCTCAACCTCTCGTACAACAACCTCACGGGTCCCGTGCCCGAGAACGGCGTCCTACGTTCGCTGGCGGGCAATGTCGGGCTGTGCGGCGGTGTGCTCCCGCCGTGCTTCGGGAGCCGCGACACGGCGGCGGCGCGGCGCGCTGCTGCCGCGCGCGCCAGCGCGCCTCAGCACGCCGCGGTGGGCTGGCTTCACGGCGATGCTGCGCCGCGTCGTCGCCCGCGTTCACGGCGCTGGTCGGCGGGCGATACAGCTGTACCGGCGGGTGGTACGCTGGGGTTGCTGCGACGACGACGACGAAAGCCTCGCGCGAGAGTCGGGCGCGTGGCCGTGGCGGCCGACGGCGTTCAGCGGCTCGGGTTCACGAAAGCGCCGGCGTGGTGGCGTGCATAAAGGAGGCGAATGTGGTGGGCATGGGCGCGACCGGGTGGTGTATGGGGCGAGCTCCAGCAGCAGCCGCGTGATCGCCGTGAAGAAGCTGTGGCGGCCGGCGCGGTGGACGGGCGCGGCAATGGCGGCGTCGGCGGCGAGGTGACCGCGGGCGTGCTCAAGGAGGTGGCGCTCTGGGCGGCTCCGGCACCGGAACATCGTCGCGGCTGCTGGGTGCGTGCAACGACGCGGACGCCATGATGTTGTACTGAAGTTCATGCCTAACGGCAGCTGTGGGGCGCCGCACGCCCGCCGGAGAAGCTCTCTGCTGGATCGGATGTCCCTTCACGACGTCGCCGCCGGCGTGGCGCGAGGCTGGCGTACCTCCACCACGATCGCCACCCGCCGGTGATCCACCGCGACATCAAGTCCAACAACATCCTCCTCGACACCGACATGGAGGCCCGCATCGCCGACTTCGGCCTCGCCCGCGCCCTGGCCGGCTCCAACGAGTCCGTCTCCGTCGTCGCCGGCTCCTATGGCTACATCGCGCCAGGTTGGTATCATCGCCGATCCATGCATGATCCGCATGCTATCAGACAGCCAGCATCCATCAATGAATCTGAAGCGATTGTTCTGACATCAGAGTACGGGTACACGCTGAAGGTGGACCAGAAGAGCGACATCTACAGCTACGGCGTGGTGCTGATGGAGCTCATCACGGGGCAGCGCGCGGTGGAGGCGGAGTTCGGCGAGGGGCAGGACATCGTGGGGTGGGTGCGGGACAAGATCCGGAGCAACACGGTGGAGGAGCACCTGGACCCGCACGTCGGCGGCCGGTGCGCGCACGTCCGAGAGGAGATGCTGCTGGTGCTGCGCATCGCCGTGCTCTGCACGGCCAGGGCGCCGCAGGACCGGCCGTCCATGCGCGACGTCATCATCATGCTCGGCGAGGCCAAGCCGCGCCGCAAGAGCGGGAGCAGCGGCGCCGCCAGCGGCAAGGACAGCACCTCCCCCACTGCCATTGCCCCCGCCGTGGTGGTGGACAAGGACAGGCCGGTGTTCAGTACCACGCCGGATTCAGACTACGCCTAGGCGCCATGATAGCTAGGTTGATTTGCCTCGTGTTCAGTGCCTGTCAATGATTTGTTCATGTACCTAGATTTTGCTTTGCTGCAGGATCTTGAGCCTGTGTGTAGCCAAATGTTTGCTGTGAAGATTAACTAGCTTATAGATTGTGCAGATTGATGTAAGCAGCTGAATAAGCTTTGAAATTTTCCTTACACTGGGAGCTTTGCATCTTTCATCAAAGCTTCCAATCTTGCTATCTCCTTCTCAGTAGAGGCCCTCCCACGTGGCATCGCGCACCATCTCTTCGATTTTGTCCGGCATTTGGCCTAATTGCTCACCCATCTCCACGATGTCTCTATCACCGAGATCCTGACCAGCAGTACTAGCATGCGAGACATCTTCCTTTGTACGGCCAAAGAGTCCATCTGCACGGCAGGACCTGTCATCCATATGGCTGTCCTGCAGGTCGATTTCCTCGTTTATGCCTTCCTCGCCATGATTGTTCCAACATCGATAGACATCCATGAAACCACGAATGATCAAGTGTGCATGCACCGTACATGACCTCTCAAATTTCAACTTATTCCTACAATCTTTGCATGGGCACCACATAGCAGAGTTGCGGTTAGTCGACATATCCACCTCTGCTGTTGTAACGAATGACTTGAGGCCCTTCAAATACTGATCGCAGATACGGTTCTTGGGATACATCCATGTACGGTCATCAGCCATCTACAACAAATAAATATAGATAACCTGTGTGTAGTTGCATACAGTTCTAGCTACTGAAATCATCAATATATATATATATATATATATATATATATATATATATATATATATATATATATATAATTACTATGTTAATTTACGATTATAGCTCCCTACTAAGTGGTTTAATATAACGGTATATAACCCAACTATAAATATGCATTGACATCTTAAAATTAGGATATAAAATTATAGAAATCGACTTATACTTGTAGATATATACTAAAGAGAGGGGAACAAATCAATATTTGTCGATCTGCAAGAGGTAGAATGCAGCGAAACACAGAGTTAAGTCCAGCAGAATGCATTAGGCAGAGATTTGAGCAGAGGCCGGTCGGGGGTAATACCTTTAACCCCGATTGCTCGATCGACGGATGCGAACCCCGGCCCCAGCCGTTGCCCTGCGGGAGGACCTATAGTTAATTAGCTCCGCGCGCCCGCCCCGACCTGGCCCCGCACCGGCCGCCGCCGGCCACCCGGCCGATCGAGCCACCGCCCGCCGCGCCGCACGGGATTTCACAACTCCAGGGCTACCTGCTAGCTGCTAGCTAGGTTGACAGTGGATCTAGAGCTATTTCGCGATTAAGGCCCCGTTTAGTTGTTTTCCGAAAAGTTTTAAAACTAATTATATAACACGTCTGAAAACTACGAGACGAATTTATTAAATCTTAATTAAGCCATCATTAGCAAATTTATTACTGTAGCACTTTAGTGTCGAATCACGGACTGATTAGCCTTAAAACGTTCGTCTCAGCAATTTACACGCAAACTGTGCAATTAGTTTTTTATTTCGTCTACATTTAGTACTCCGTGCATGTGCCGCAAGATTTGTTACTGTAGTTTTTCGTGAAAACTGTTTGGAACTAAACAGGGCCTAAGTGAATAAGGCCGGCAGACGAAAATGCGTCGTAAGGTCTAGCACGACCGAGTAGTCATCTTTGATACGTTGAGTTGTGATCCAAATTCAGTTATACAAGATAAAGGCTAACTTCTGACGGAGCGAAGCGAGGCCCGTCGCCGGGAGGCTTGGGTCGAAGCGTGAAAACTGTTTGGAACTAAACAGGGCCTAAGTGAATAAGGCCGGCAGATGAAAACGCGTCATAAGGTCTAGCACGACCGAGCAGTCATCTTTGATATGTTGAGTTGTGATCCAAATTCAGTTATACAAGATAAAGGCTAACTTCTGACGGAGCGAAGCGAGGCCCGTCGCCGGGAGGGTCTTCATTTCTATTGCCTATCTGTTATGTTTAATACCAACTTGCCCACAGATGTCTCTCCAGTTGTTTCTGATGAGGAGCAGGAACATATTAGCGTGCAGGTGGAGCACGTAGATGATCAGGAAACTGAAATTGTTGATAATGATGTTCATGATATTGTTCAGCACTCACCTCCTGTTTTGCAGCCACAGAATCATTCCATTGCAGATGGCAGAACAAAGAGGAGTTGTGGACCTCGTCCACGTTTAATTGAGGAATGTGATATCGTTCATTATGCTTTTAGTTGTGCTGAATAGGTGGAGAACATTCATGAACCAGCTACGTACACTAAAGCTGTTGTTTCTGGTGACCGCGAGAAGTGGATTTCCGCTATGCAAGAAGAGATGCAGTCACTTGAGAAGAATGGCACATGTGATGTTGTGCGCTTGCCTAAACAAAAGAAGGTCGTCCGTTGCAAATGGATTTTCAAGAGAAATGAGGGTTTATCCCCTAGTGAGCCTCTAAGGTTTAAGGCAAGGTTAGTAGCAAAAGGTTTCGGTCAGATTCCTGGTGTTGATTATAATGATGTGTTCTCTCCAGTTGTAAAGCATAGTTCAATTCGTATATTCTTCAGTATTGTTGCTATGCGTGATCTTGAGCTTGAGCAGTTAGATGTAAAGACTGCGTTTCTACGTGGAGAGCTTGAGGAGGAGATATACATGGACCAGCCAGATGGGTTCATAGTACCGGATAAGAAGGATCATGTTTGCAAGTTAAAGAGGCCCTTATATGGTTTGAAACAGTCTCCTCGTCAATGGTATAAAATGTTTTATTCTTTTATGTTGTCACATGGCTTTAAGAGGTCTGAATTTGATAGCTGTGTGTACATTAAATTTGTTGATGGATCACCTATATACTTGCTATTATATGTTGATTGCTACTAAGAGCAAGAAAGAAATCACTACATTGAAGAAATTATTGAGTAGTGAGTTTGAGATGAAGGATCTTGGTGCTGCTAAGAAAATTCTAGGTATGCAGATTACAAGAGACAGAAATTCTGGTTTGTTATTTCTTAGTTAGCAAAGTTACATTAAGAAAGTTCTTCATTATTTCAACATGCATGATGCAAAGTCTGTTAGTACTCCTATTGCCCCTCATTTTAAATTATCAGCTTTACAATGTGCTAGTACGGATGAGAATTTTGAGTACATGTCAAGAGTTTCATATTCTAGTACTGTTGGTTCTTTGATGTATGCCATGGTTTGCTCTCATCCTGATTTGTCGTATGCTATGAGTTTGGTTAGTAGATACATGGCTAATCCTGGTAAAAACATTGAAAGGTTGTTCAGTGGATTTTCAGGTACCTTCGTGGCACAACAAATGCTTGTTTAAAGTTTGGCAAGATTGATAAGGGACTCACTGGCTACATAGATTTAGATTTTGCTGTCGATTTGGATAAGAGGAGATCTCTCACAGGTTATGTGTTCACTATTGGTGGTTGTGCTGTGAGTTGGAGGGCAACATTACAGCCCGTTGTTGCCCTATCTACCACTGAAGCGGAATACATGACTATTGCTGAAGCATGTAAAGAATCGGTTTGGTTGAAAGGTTTGTTTGCTAAACTTTGTGGAGATGATTCTTACATTAATTTGTTTTGTGACAGTCAAAGTGCTATATACCTCACTAAAGATCAGATATTCCATGAAAGAACGAAGCACATTGATGTCAAATACCATTATGTTCGCGGTGTTGTTGCGCAAGGTAAGCTGAAGGTATGCAAGATAAGCACACATGATAATCCTGCTGATATGATGACAAAGCCAGTTCCGCTCAAACTTAGTTGGTATAACTGTTTAGCCCAAGAGGCTATTTGGCACCAGAGGTATTCTCTTTGTTGTTTCAAGGTAAAAGGTTCATTTTATGCTACAAGAAGGAATTTGTCTCAAGGTGGAGTTTGTTGAGTTGTGATCCAAATTCAGTTATACAAAATAAAGGCTAACTTTTGATGGAGCAAAGCGAGGCCCGTCGTCGGGAGGCTTGGGTCAAAGCGAAGCAGACCCCTCGAATGCGATCTCCACCTCGCCCGAGCCCTACCGTAAGGCCTCGGGCGAGCCGACCTCTCGGGAGCAGTCTCCACCTCGCCCGAGCCCTCATGACGTTATCACATCGCCTGACCCAGCCGCTAGGCCTCGGGCGCACCTGGCCCGTCTATAGGGTTATGAGGATGCTATGCTAGCCGGAAAATAAAAATTCAACCTCATAAATATGGATCTACTGCTAGTTATAGATCACGGCATTACCACTAGACGCGCAGGTGCAGCGGAAGCGACTCGATGTAGTCATACACGTGCCGTGCAGTTGCAAGGTCGTCCGTCCGTCCGTCCCTCTCATGCGGTCATCCTTGTGCTCCAAATGCAGCACCTCCGAGGTATCCACACGTACAAGGAGGAAGCGTCATGCCTCTAGACTGCTAGGTCCATGAGGAACAACAGGCGTGGGCGTGGGATGTGCGGCGGCTGCCCTAATAGCGTGTCCAGCCTCGTTGCCCACCCCATCTATTTATAGGCGTCCCAAATGAGCTACCGAGATGGAGGCCCATTAGTAACCCTAAGCCTTGTCTAACTCGGATCCAATCCAAATTAGGCTTCCAGCCCCTTAAGCGTGTGACCCTATGGGTTCACGCACACATAGACATGGCCCGAGTACTCTTACTCAGCCATTAGTTGATAGCGGCCTCTAGCAAGGCGTGTAAACTCCTATGCATACGCAAAGATCATATCATACGAACCATCACAAAACCACATACATCTTATTCCCTTGCCTCACGATATTTGGTCCAGCTCATAGGTTAACACTTAACCCAAGCACGGCCATGCATTTCTTGATCCAATCATTCGAGTGGTCCAGTGATATCTCTCTTATATGAAGAGGGGCAAATTCCATCTTGATTGACTATGTCTCACAGCATGTATCCCGACAAACCCGAAAACCACCTTTATAACTACCCAGTTACGGAATAGCGTTTGATAGTCCCTGAGTAGGTCGTTTCACATCTTGAATACATACGACAATATTAGGTCTAAGGACATAACGTACATGATATGTATAGAGATAATTAGAACATCTCACGTTAGGTCAGTCCATCCCCATGTCATACATGTGCCCACACTATTAGTTTGACATCTCTATGTCCATGACTTATGAAACATAGTCATCAACTAATATATGTGCTGATCTAATATTCATGTGTATCCTCACACGAACTCCGATAAGGGACAACTTTAGAATAACCATACAAGTAAAAGAGTTTCACAAACAATTCTCATAATTGCCAATTGATACAAGTTGCCTTTAATGGATATTCATTGAACTCATAATATATCTTGGATACAACGTAATATAATCATCTCTATGATTACCTCTAGGGCATATTCCCAACAATCTCCCACTTGCACTAGAGTTAATCTCAAAGATATCTAATACCCATAGCTCTCATGTGCGCCTCATGCTTAGGCTGTGGAAGGGCCTTTGTCAAAGGATCTGCAACATTCAAATCCGTGTGTATTTTGCACATTTTGATCTCACCTCTTCTATTGAATTCTCGAATAAGGTGAAATTTCCGCAGTACATGTTTGTTCTTTTGGTGATTCCTTGGCTCCTTAGCCTGCGCAATTGCCCCATTGTTGTCACAATGTAGATTCAATGGGCTGGACGCATTTGGAAACACACCAAGATCAATGAGAAACCTGCTCATCCAAACACCTTCCTTTGTAGATTCAGAAGCTGCGATGTACTCGGCTTCTGTTGTAGAATCGGTCACCGTCTCCTGCTTGGAGCTTTTCCAACTTACTGCACCACCATTTATTGTGAACACAAAACCTGATTGAGACTGTGAATCATCCGTGTCAATTTGGAAGCTAGCATCGGTGTAACCATTTACAATGAGCTCCTCCTCACCTCCATAGATTAGGAACACATCTTTAGTCCTTCTTAAGTACTTAAGAATATTTTTAACAAGTGTCCAGTGACTCTCACCTGGATCAGCTTAGTACCTGCTCGCGACACTTAGAGCATATGATACATCTGGGCGAGTACATATCATGGCGTACATGATGGAACCAACCGCTGAGGCGTATGGAATCTTACTCATGTGCTTTCGCTCTTCAGCTGTCGAAGGACATTGTTTCGTGCTAAAGCGCATACCATGTGACATAGGCAAGAACCCTTTCTTGGATTGTTCCATGTTGAACCGTTTCAACATTTTGTCAATGTACGTATCTTGGCTTAATCCTATAAGCCTCTTTGATCTATCTCTATAGATCTTGATGCCCAAAATGTATGCTGCTTCTCCTAAATCCTTCATAGAAAAAGTATTATTTAGTGAAGTCTTCACGGATTGCAACATTGAAATATCATTCCCAATCAATAATATGTCATCCACATATAAGATCAGAAATACAACAACACTCCCACTTTCCTTCTTGTAAACACAAGGTTCTTCTTCATTCTGACGGAAGCCAAACCCTTTGACCACTTCATCAAAATGAATGTTCCAACTCCGAGATGCTTGCTTTAATCCATAAATGGATTTCTGAAGCTTGCAAATTTTTCCAGCATTGTTCGGATCAATAAAACCTTCTGGTTGTATCATATACACGTCCTCATCCAAATTTCCATTTAGAAAGGTTGTTTTAACATCCATCTGCCATATCTCATAATCGAAATAAGCAGCTATTGCTAGAATGATCCGGATAGATTTAAGCATCGCTACCGGCAAGAAAGTCTCGTCATAGTCAATTCCTTGAACTTGCCGAAAACCCTTTGCTACAAGTCGAGCTTTAGAGACGTGAACGTTTCCATCCATATCCTTTTTCTTTTTATAGATCCATTTGCACTCTATGGGTTTAACCCCATCAGGCGGGTCAACCAAGTTCCAAACTTGATTGTTTCCCATGGAATCTATCTCGGATCTCATGGCACTTTGCCATTTCTCGGAATCTGGGTCCATCATTGCTTCTACATAAGTCGTAGGTTCGTCATCGTCTAACAATAACAAATCCCCACGCAACTCATGGATTCTTGCTGACCTTCGTGGTTGCGGTGGTGTTTCTATTGCCACGGGTATCTCAACTTGTTCTACTACATTAGCATCACTCGTAGAGTCCTTCCCAACTGGCTCATCTTGAACTTCTTCAAGATACACCTTCTGTCCACTTTTCTCTCTTTTAAGAAACTCTTTCTCTAAGAAAACACCGTTCCGAGCAACAAACACTTTGCCCTCTGATCGGTTGTAGAAGTAATACCCTAAAGTTTCCTTCGGATATCCCATGAAAAAGCATTTGTCCGACTTGGGTGTTAGTTTATCTGACATAAGTCATTTGACATAAACTTCACAACCCCAAATTTTCAGAAAAGACAAACTGGGACTCTTACCAGTCCACATCTCATGTGGTGTCTTAACTACAGACTTAGACGGTACCCTATTCAATGTGAAAGCGGCTGTTTCTAGAGCGTATCCCCAAAACGAATAACGGTAGGTCTGACTGGCTCATCATAGACCGTACCATGTCCAACAAAGTCCAATTACGTCGCTCGGACACACCGTTTCTCTGAGGTGTTCCAGGTGGCGTAAGCTGTGGAACAATTCTGCAACTCTTTAGATGATTGCTAAACTCGTGGCTCAAATATTCGCCTCCATGATCAGATCGTAAAGCCTTAATTTTCTTGCCACATTGATTCTCTACTTCACTCTAAAACTCCTTGAACCTTTCAAAAGTCTTAGACTTATGTTTCATTAAGTAGACATATCCATATCTACTAAAATCATCAGTGAAGGTTATGAAGTATTGGAATCCGCCTCTTGCTGTCGTACTCATTGGTCCGCACACATCAGTATGTATGAGTTCCAGCAAGTCTGTCGTCCTCTCAGGAAAACCTGTAAAAGGCATCTTGGTCATCTTGCCCAGCAGGCAAGCCTCACGTGTCTCGTATGATTTAAAATCAAACGAAGTTAAAAGCCCATCAGAATGGAGCCTCTTCATGCGATTCTCACTTATATGACCTAAACGACAATGCCACATATAGGTAGGACTTAACTCATTAAGCCGAGGCCTTTTAGCACTTATATTACAAATAGGAGCATCATCAAGATTTAAAATAAATAACCCATTCACAATGGATGCAGAAGCCACAAACATACCATTTTTAGAGATAACACAACCATTGTCTTTACTCGCAAATGAATAACCATTCTTCATCAAACATGAAGGTGACACAATGTTTTGACTTAAACTAGGAACAAAATAACAATTATTCAACTCCATAATAAATCCTGATGGGGTTTGTAGTTGCATCGTCCCAACGTTCAACGCAACAACTCTTGCATTATTGCCCACGTGGAAATCAACTTCTCCCTTTTCCACGCTTCTACTTCTTATCATTCCCTGCATCGTATTGCAAATATGAGCAACCGATCCGGTATCAAATACCCAAGAATTAATATAAGAATTAGTAAGGAAAATCTCCGTAACATAAACAACAAGTGTACAAGCTGCGGGAGTACCTTTACTGCCGTGATCCTTTATGGATTCTAGGTATAGGTTGCAGTTCCTCTTCCAGTGACCTTTCCCATGACAATGAAAGTACTCAGCATCAGAGCTGGTCCAGCCTTGGGCGCAGATGGGTTTGGCTTAGAGATCTCATCTTTAGCCTTGCCCTTTTTCTTCTTCCAAGAATCGCCCTTCCTTTTAAATTTAGGCTTGTTTTGGACAACCATCACATGACTACTTCTAGCACCTTTCTTTATATCAGTCTCTGCTGTTTTAAGCATGCCACATAATTCATTCAAGCCCTTCTCCTCCCCATGCATATGGTAGTTCGAGATGAAATTCCCGTAGCTGGGCGGAAGAGACGCGAGAATAAAATTAGTAGCCAACTCTTGGCCAATTGGGAAGCCCAGCTTCTCCAACCTCTGAGTGTAACCAACCATTTTGATCACATGTGGCCCAACTGCTGCGCCCTCTGCTAGCTTGTTCTCTACAAAAGCCTTTGAGACATTGAACCTTTTAGTCCTGGCTTGAGTCTGGAACATATCATCGAGCGCCACGATCATATCGTAAGCTGCATGATTATTGTCAAACTGCATCTGCAGATCTGGTTCCATACAAGCAAGCATAAGGCAACTTACTTCAAGATCAGCATCACATGCTTTCTTGTAAGTGGTTTTCTCTGCAGCAGGTGCATTATCAGCAGGCTCATCTGGTAATGGGGTGTCTAGAATATCTTCCTTTTTCTCAGCCCTGAGAACAATTCTTAGGTTGCGGATCCAATCCGCATAGTTTGTTCCATTCAACTTATCTTTCTCAAGAATTGAACGCAAAGTAAATAGTTGGTTGCTAGGCGCCATTTATCTACAACAAAAGTAATGCAAAATACTAAGACAATGTATCCAAGACAGAGTAAACAATATTAAACCTTTAATAGAATCTACTCCCACTAAAATCAATATCCCTCTATTGAAACTTAGTGATTCAAGACCCACAACTAACAAGTCTACTAGTGAGCTTTAGCATCACCGCTAGAAGACATGGTAGATCGGTAAGCAACTCTTTGCTAATCATATCACATATGACTCTTGTTGTTGGGTAGCATCTCTATGCTTTGGTGCCCAACTACTCATGCTCCAAGGTCCCTAACCGTTAGGATGACCTTGTCCAAGTAACCAACCCTTCTGTTGTAAGTATCCGATACGAACCTGTCTAGTCAAGGAAAACCAGTGGCACCCAAATTTCATAGGCCCACCACCGATTGTACAAGACACATGACAGTGCAAGGTTTGGGGAGCATTCTAACTTAAACATTGCCGAGGGATCGTTCTACTTCACTATCATATGTAGACAAGAATATTACCGCACGTGAAAGTAGAACATAGTAAGAACGGCATTAACACAGATATGACTTGGTATAGCCCATTGTTCCTTTGGAGATCTCCATCTCCATCGAACTGTTCATCATGACGATCTCCATCTCCATGATCCATGTATGCCATCCTTCAGTGATAAGTCCACCAAGACTAGCCATCACTAACGCAAGGTAGTGAAGAAAATTACATAGTCGCGGATAGAACCATCACAGTTTGACACGCAGGTCATTACATCAAATTGACAATATCTTTGTGGCTCCAGCCATATTGTCATACTCATGGCATGCAAGCCATGAATTAATTACATACATGCATCACATACACATACAGGCTATACCAGTCATAAATTCCTGCAAAACAGAGTTAACCGATTCCGACGTCTAATCTTAAAACGCCGAAAACACCATCTTCCCGGCCGTTTTTTGCAAATCTAATTTCAGTGATACGGCCATAGGCCGTCGTCAACGGATGTAAAAAAATTTTCTCTACAATTTTCGTTTAGAGTTTGTCTCAATCCAAGGTCGTATGCAAAAGTTATGGCTGTTTTACCGAACAACACTTTTTCTTGCACCCCGGCGTCCGGCAGTAGATCCTATCTATCACCGCTGCGCATCACATGCGCTCGGCACTTGACCTAGGTTTGATTCGATCAACAGAATTGATCTTCATCTTGCTATGACTGGATTTACTTGTATCACTTAACTCGGATGGCGGAATTCCGACCGGTACGAGTAGATCGTTACAAGACCAACACGGTAAAATCACGAACCATGATCAGAGACTCATCTACTACCGCGCATATCTTCATATGCACGCATCCAAACCTATAACAATGCAGTAACGGCTCCGATACCACTGTAGGGTTATGAGGATGCTACGCTAGCCAGAAAATAAAAATTCAACCTCATAAACCTGGATCTACTGCTAGTTATAGATCACGGGAATACCACTAGACGCGCAGGTGCAGCGGAAGCGACTCGATGTAGTCATACGTGTTGTACCAGTGCCATGCAGTTGCAAGGTCGTCTGTCCATCCATCGCTCTCGTGCGGTTCGTCCTTGTTATCCAGATGCAGCACCTCCGAGGTATCCACATGTACAAGGAGGAAGCGTCACGCCTCCGGACTGCTAGGTCCGTGAGGAACAATAGGCGCGGGCGTAGGATGTGCGGCGGCTGCCCTAATAGCGTGTCCAGCCCCGTTGCCTACCCCATCTATTTATAGGCATCCCTAATGAGCTGCCGAGATGGAGGCCCATTAGTAACCCTAAGCCTTGTCTAACTTGGATCCAATCCAAATTAGGCTTCTAGCCCCTTAAGCGTGCGACCCTATGGGTTCACACACACATAGACATGGCCCGAGTACTCTTAATCAGCCATTAGTTGATAGCGGTCTCTAGCAAGGCATATCAACTCCTATGCATACGCAAAGATCATATCAGACGAACCACCACAAAACCACATACATCTTATTCCCTTGCCTCACGATATTTGGTCCAGCTCATAGGTTAACACTTAACCCAAGCACGACCATGCATTTCTTGATCCAATCATTCGAGTGGTCCAATGATATCTCTCTTATATGAAGAGGGGCAAATTCCAACTTGATTGACTATGTCTCACAGCATGTATCCCGACAAACCCGAAAACCACCTTTATAACTACCCAGTTACGGAATAGCGTTTGATAGTCCCTGAGTAGGTCATTTCACATCTTGAATACATACGACAATCTCAGGTCTAAGGACATAACGTACATGATATGTATAGAGATAATTAGAGCATCTCACGTTGGGTCAGTCCAGCCCCATGTCATACATGTGCCCACACTATTAGTTTGACATCTCTATGTCCATGACTTGTGAAACATAGTCATCAACTGATATATGTGCTGATCTAATATTCATGTGTATCCTCACACGAACTCCGATCAGGGACAACTTTAGAATAACCATACAAGTAAAAGAGTTTCACAAACAATTCTCATAATTGCCAATCGATACAAGTTGCCTTTAATGGATATTCATTGAACTCATAATATATCTTGGATACAACGTAATATAATCATCTCTATGATTACCTCTAGGGCATATTCCCAACACCGTTGGGAACAGTCTCCGCCTCACCCGACCCCTGCGACGTAAGCATGGGAGCACCCGACCCTTTCGGCATACTTCTGCCTCGCCCGAGGGACGTGTAAGGCCCTCGGGCGCAGCTGGGAGCCGCGTGGGCCCCCACCACAACACTTGCCTCCACGAATAAGACGTGCACGACCCCTCCTAGTGTACGGGGGCATGGGAATCGTGGTACGAAATGACATGACCCCGGTCATTCCACCATGACCGGCGTCCACGCCTCTACAGCAACGGAGGTAGCGGCAACTGTGCTACCTAACCCCCTCTCTACGTAAATCCAGGTGCACGCATCGCCCATCCTTGACGGTACAGAAGCACATAGGCCAAAGCATGGACACAGCGCGTTGCACCGGTGGACGGAGAGGCAAAAAACTCGACGGCCATGCTGTCCTTGTGCTACAGAGTCGACTGCTCGTGCCGGATAAGGAGGAAGACAGCCATGCCCAAGGCCACCTTTTTGTTTTTCTCTTTTGTCTTTTTCCCTTTCACCTTTTTACCACAGCTGTAACTCGAGCCCTCCCCTTCAAATCTATAAAAGGAGAGGTAGGGATCTCATCTAGGGGGGATGGATCGACCCATCGAGAGGGACACTGAAAGGTTGAGATGGCGGATTAGAGGGGGGTGAATAGTCTTTTCTTAAAACTTAATCGCGTCGGCTAACCGATTCAAGTGCGGAATTAAAACTATCGGTCTAACCAAGACTATACCCCTCTATCTAAGTACTCTAGCACCTTGCAATGATAGTAACTAAGCAACTAAGGTGCCAAGCTAGACAAGAGCTCGCCTAAACAATTCTAGTGGCAAGGTCACACAAACCTATACAACTAGTACTTTGCCAACCGGAGGAGCTCCTACACAATTTTAGTAAGCAAAAGCACAAAGCCTAGGCTCACTAGCAATGCTCAATAACAAGGCAATCGTGCCAAATTAGAGAGCGCAAATTACTTAGCTACACAAACTAAGCAATGTGACTAACAAGGTTACACAAACCAAATTAGCCACGCAAGGGAGCTAACTAAGCTACACAAGCTAAGCTAGCTACTAGCAAGCTACACATGCAAACTAGTAGCGCAAGAGCAACAACAACAAGCACAAGTATATGAAATGTAAATGCAAGTTTGTGTTTAACGGAATGCAAACCACCGAGAAGATGATGAAGACAATGTTGACACGGTGATTTTCTCCCGAGGTTCACGTGCTTGTCAACACGCTACGTCCCCGTTGTGTCAACCGCTCACTTGATGGTTCGGCAGCTAATTGGCATCACTCGCCAAGTCCGCACGTCGGGCACCGCAAGAACCTACCCCGAAAGTGAGGGTAGCTCAATGACACTCTCAACTAGAGTTACTCTTCGCGATCCCCGTGGGGCGAGCACAATACCCCTCACGAACTTTCTCTGGTGCCACGCACAAGCTTCTTGCGTGCTTCAACGGAGCCACAATCCACCAAGCCATCTAGAAGGTGGCAACCTCCAAGAGTAACAAGCACTACCAGCTTGCAACACGAACACCTAGTGCCACTCGATGCTATCTCTCAAAGCAACGCACTAGAGATCGCTCACTTCGCTATTGATTCGCACACTAGCTAGCACAAGTGAGTTAGAGGGCTTCCAAGCACACCTACACAAGCCACCAAGGCTCAAGGGTGCTCAGCAACCAACAAAGGCCGGCCACCACTTCTATATATAGGCCTCAAACCAATAGAGCCATTATACCCCTTCACTGGGATTTCTGCGCGTCGACCGGATGCTCAGTAATGTTGCACCGGACGCGTCCGGTGCAGCGTCCGATCACTCTCGTGATGCCACGTGTACTAGCCGTTTGAAAATAACCGTTGGCGCGCTCACTGTTCTCGCACCGGACGCGTCCGGTGTAGCGTCCGGTCGCTGTCCAGAGAGGGTGCATAGACGATTTTTGTCGACCGGACGCGTCCGGTCGCTAGCGACAAAATCGCCCGAGAGCCACGCTCGTAAGCACCGGACGCGTCTGCTCAGCGTTCGGTCAGTTTCTCAGCCAGCGTCTGGTGCAACTCAGAGAGCTCCCCAAGAGCTCCTCGAGGCACCGGACGTGTCCGGTCACATACAACTGGACTCGCCCCAGTGTCTGCACAAGCACCGGACGCGTCCGGTGCAGCGTCCGGTGCACTAAAAATAGTGAAGAACACTTCCAAAAATTCGCTAAATCCTGCCTCGCAAGCTCGGCAGAAGGGAGAGGGACTATCCATGAGTTTCTCCTCTTTCTTCACCACCGAACTTCTACCCTTTTGTAAATGTGCCAACACCACCATGTGCATGTGTGTTAGCATTTCACAATCTTACTTTAAAGGATTTTCACTCACACTCTCCACGCCACTCAATCTTATCATGTCACAAAGTTAGATCGCTCAAGTGGCACTAGATGACCGATATGCAAACAAGTTTACCCCTCTTGATAGTACGGCCATCTATCCTAAACCCGGTCATAAACTTCTCTACATACCTATGACCGGTGAAATAAAATGCCCTAGGTTATACCTTTTCCTTGCACATTCCATTCCACTTCATCTCTTCCAATGTTGATGCAACACATGCACCAACCATATCACAAATGATATGATCCACTTCATATCATCACGTGACCGTATTGGTTCATCGATCTTGACCTCACTCGCTCTTCACCGTTGCATCGGTCCATCGGCGCCAAGTCTTGCTCAAGCTTCACCGTCACACGCGGTCCCTTGCTTCGAAGCCTCCGACTTGCCCTTCACACTTGCAACCGGTCCATCAATCCAAGTCTTGTCTTGATCTTCTCCACCTTAGTCACATGACTCCATGTCATGTCTCATATGCAATGAGTTCCTTCATCACACGTTCACCTGTGGACTAATTTCCTGTGTATTTTTATATCAAACACATATTAGTCCACTTAGGTTGTCATTCAATTATCAAAACCAAACAAGGACCTTTCAGACACATCCACCCATCGAGACAGACATCGATCGACACACCGAGACTCGAATCCTACACCAAAAGAGATTTGGGAGCTCCTCCCTCTCTCGAAAGCTTGTAACCCCTACTACAAGCACCCCAGTGCAGAGTAACACGAAAGGCAGCATCCACTGGACGTAGGGACATTCAGCCCGAACCAGTATACATCTTTGTGTCCACTTTACACACCATCCGGACCTAGATGCGCAGATACAAATTTACTTGTCACCGTGTCTAGAGCGCCATTCTAGACACCGACAATTACTGGCGGAAATTTTGCTGCCAGACACCATTCTTTGATGTTTGGCTATTCAACACCGCTATTTTCGTGCATTTGTTGAGTATGATTACAAAACCGGTTATTTTGCTCATGGACACCACACGTATAATTTTATTCACTTCTCTTTCAAGAGAGAAGGTGGGGAAATATCTTTTCTACCCTTGTCTTGATCAGTTGCTCACTAAATGTTTGCGGTAACACACCGGTTGTCCATGAAGAAGAAGCTGCTGCTGCACATGGGGACAAGCTCCAACACCACCATCATCTACCCTGCCACCCCTCGGCCCCTACCTTGCACGAGAACCCAGTGTTCTTCGTCGTCGACCACCGCATCCTCTGCTCCGAGCTCAACCTGCACCATGTCAACCTACAACCTCAACCAAGAAGTCTAACGGAAGGCGGGCCCATGGTCCACGGAGGGGCGCGAAGCTAGAATTGGGGGTAGGAGCGACGACCGATGACTAGAACGACGACAGGGGGCAGCCGAAGATGGGCATGGTGGCGGTGAGGTTTGGTGGCAGCTCGAGTAGTGGGTTTCAGCCGGGTTTGAACCATGGGGGTAGCTTCCTTGGGTCGAGAGCATTCCATTTTGGCCCTTAGCCGGGCTGGTGGAGGACCTTGGGAGAGAGAGACCGGAGGCTGGGAATTATCGCGGTGTGGCTGGATTGGCCGGTGGAGGCGGGATAGGAGCTGCGCCGCCGGGAGCTTCGCCTCTGCACTGGCAAAGACGAGAGCTCCGCCCCTAGCCGGAGGACGAAGAAGAGGCAAAAAAAGACATTTCCCTACACTCTCTCTACAGATCCGAGAAAATGAGTAAAATAATGCGTGCGGTGTCCAGGAGCAAAAAAAAACCTTGTGTTTTGTAGTGGTACTCAGCAAATACACGAAATAGCGGTGTTGAACAACCAATTCCATTAAAGGACGATGTCACCAACAAAATTTCCATGTTACTAATAATGTAAATACATGAATAAGCTTTAGGTAATTTTATTTAAGTATTTAATTGTTGAGGGTCAAGAGTGGCCAAGGCCTAAAAGGACCTCATGACAATATTCATGGCTTCAAACAATCAAGAAGAATGTTTGGAATACCACATTCGGAGGTTGGAAGGCGAAGAAAGGAGCAATTGGCTCTAGCCTACATAACTGGCCTGCTGGTTTGCATTTGGAGCATGAAGGTGAAGAAAGGAGCAACTGGCTTCAGCCTCCAAAACCAGCCTGACCGGTTTCGAAACCGGGCTCCAACTAATTTTAGCTAATTTCACAAAAATATTAAGGTGTAATGGGGATTTGTAATTTTAAACTCAAACTTTTGACGTGGAGCCACATTTAAATCTAGCTACGACATAGCCTGTTGTGATACCGAATCATTTAAAAAATTTCATCAATTTTGATAAAATGTTTAAGTGTGAACATAAGTTATTTTAGGATCTGGCTTTTAACGTGGTTCTATATATGTATAGATATAGTCTTGTTAATCTGCATAAAGTTGTAGCTTGAGTCATTTTAACAAGTTTTAATCAATTTTTATTAAAATTTCAAAGTGGAATCATGTACGTATATATAGTAGGCATAGTAATTCAACTCAAACAATGAATATGAATAAAATTGATCATTATCTAATGTACACAATAATATTAGATTTTTTTTGAAAACCCCAATAATATTAGAATGAGAAATAAATAACGATGATTATGAAATTAAATGGGGATACTATCCTCTCCAGCGGCAGATATGGGCATAGAATAGCGATATACTGTATAAAGCTGCGAAATGTTGAGGAGGATAAGAAATTCTGTAACCCGAAAATTCTATTGTTTTTTTCCAAATTCGGAAATCGGAATACCGAAGCAGGTTCCTCTCCCGTAGTCCCATCCCGTTCTTTCTTGTTCTCTAAGAAGCTAACCCACTGTAACACCTGGCCCCGTCTCTCCTCTCCTCCCAGCAGCCCCCTATTCTGGCCGGCGGCTTCAGCTGAGCGAACGAGCGCCAGAAGTAACCCACGAAACCGCCCTAGGGTTGTGGAGAGAATCGGCGGAGACTTCGCCGTCGCCGCAGGAGCCCACCGCAGGATCCCACCGCTTCCCCCATTCTCCGGTAAGCCCCATTGTATTCTCACTGCTTCTCATATTGTCCTGCTTAGACACCATCAGTCACCGTAGATCGCGAGCAGAAGCCACGCGACCGGAACAGCATGACGATGTTGTGCTCGTGAACCAGAGCGAGGCGCGGTATCCGTCACCCGCCAATTTCGTAAACTCTTCTCGATCGTCTTCTAGAGATGTTTTGTTACAATGTTACCCATGTTTCTCGCCCTGGCCCCCTGGATTGGTGTATCCCCTTCGTTCATATATTATCTATCGCTTGCTAGGTTGTCAGGATCCCAAAGTTGGGAAGGAAATAGCTAGACTTCTGCTACCCAAAGTTGATTACTCTGTTGGTGTATGCCTTCTACTTCCATGTTTGGTTAAGTTCCTTAGGAATCCCTTACCGCACAAGCAATGAATTCCCTGACATAATTCCCTTCTTATTACCTGCAATTCGTAGTTTCAAGTTACTCTTGCCTATTTCAGAGTGATTTCAAAAATAGCTGTTCATTTGAGGATGGAGATAGTTTATAAATTAGAGTTGATGGCTGATGAATGCTTGAATTGGTGTTAGCAGGTTGTCATGATTTGTGATTATTAGTCTGATTATGTTCCTACTGTCCTTGATATCCTTTTTTGAGTCAGATTTGCCTTTTGAAGTCTGATTGCTTAAAGTTTAATCTACAGTTGATTTGTAAATATTGTTTTGAAATCTTATGTTGTTCTCTATGACATGATTGGGATCTCATGAGTGTTCAAATACCAGATTATGGAAATTCTCCCGTTAAGCATTTTTAATATTCATTGAAATTGAAGTAATAGATCCAAGTGGTGTGGTACATTGGTTATCAGCTGTAATGGATATTTACTCATGGTTTTGCAGTCACTTCCGGCCCGTTTCGATGAAGTAAATTCTAAGGATTTGGATTCCATTTCCCCTTCCCAAACTGACTGTTGGAAGTTGATCTGCTTTCCAGATTGCAAGTAAGTATGGACTAGGGAAAATATCCTTTTGTGTTATGTTAAAAGGAACGTCTTAGTATCCAGTCTTGGTGTCATTTGGGTGTTATTGGGACAATGATTGCCTATTGTGACTATAGCTTATCCACAGTAATTGAAGCAACTTGCTCTCCTTTCTATAAGGAAAATGTTATTTTGATAAACACTATCAATTTTGATATTCTGTATGGTTACTGCTCCATCCTATTTGCCTGTACAGTTTTTGTTTTGTTCTAAGTATTTCTTCATGCTCACAATTCTATATGGTTACTGCTCCATCCTATTTGCCTGAGTTTTTGTTTTTGTTCTCAAGTATTTCCTCATGCTCAAAAATTCATGGCTGACTGTTAGGATAACCTTGTGATTTTCTGGTTTGCTAACTTCAGATCAATTCTTTTTGCAGCTGTCTTTGTTAATATTAGCTTATTGACAAAGATGGCTGATAATGGTAGTGCCAAAGGGGGAACTGGCGCCTATACAATTAATCTTGAGAACTTCAGTAAGCGGCTGAAGGTATTCTATGACCATTGGAAGGAGCACAAGTCTGATCTTTGGAGGTCCTCGGATGCTATTGTCATTGCTACTCCAGCACTTGACGCCCCTCCGCATTTGAAATCTGTAGCCCTGGAGATTTGGTTACTTGGATATGAATTTCCAGAAACAATAATTGTCTTCATGAAGAATCAAATACATGTTTTATGCAGTCAGAAGAAAGCAAAACTTATCGGGACCCTCGAGAAGGCTGCAAATGAGGCTGTTGGTGCGGACATTGTGTTGCATGTGAAAACGAAGAATACTGATGGTTCTGACTTGATGGATGACATAGTGCGGGCTGCTCAGACTCGATCGAAATCAGACAAGCCAGTTGTTGGACACATTGCCAAGGAGGTAGATGGGGGTAAACTGCTTCAAACATGGGCATCAAAGTTATCTTCGTACGGCATACGACCTTCAGATGTAACAAATGGCTTCTCTGAGCTCTTCGCTGTGAAGGACACCACAGAGATCACATGTGTTAAAAAGGCTGCTTACTTAACTTCATCTGTTCTGGAAAATTTCGTGGTTCCAAAGCTCATGAAGGTTATCACGGAGGAGGAGAAAGTCTCGCACTCATTGCTGAGGGATGAGACAGTGAAGGCTATTCTTGATCTGCTCAAGATCAAGGTGAAGTTGAATCCTGATAATGTGGATATATGCTATCCTCCGGTCTTTCAGAGTGGGGGTAAGTTTGATCTCAAGTCTATATGCTATCCTCCGGTCTCTCAGAGTGGGGGTAAGTTTGATCTCAAGCCTGGTGCATCTAGCAAGGACGAGTACTTGTATTATGATTCAGCAAGTGTTATCATCTGTGCAATTGGTTCCAAATACAGTAACTATTGTTCAAATGTTGCTCGGACATATCTTATTGATGCTAGCCCTGCGCAGAGTAAAGCTTATGAGACCCTCTTGAAAGCTCATGAAGCTGCTGTTGGGAAGGTGAAACCAGGCAGTCAGATGAGTGCGGTTTATCAAGCTGCAAGGGCAGTGATTGAGAGGGATGCCCCTGAACTACTTCCTAATCTAACAATGTCAGCTGGAAGTGGAATAGGCCTTGAATTCCAAGAATCTGTCCTAAATCTGAATGCCAATAATGATGGTAGGGTAAAACAGGGAATGGTTTTTAATGTCTTCCTTGGTTTGCATAACATCCAGGCAGAAACCACTACCGCAGAGAAGACAAAGCAGTTTTCACTGTTGTTAGCTGATACAGTTTTAGTCAACGAAAGAGGACCGTCGATCTTAACAGCACCTTGCTCCAAGGCAGTCAAAGATGTTGCTTATCAGTTCATCAAAGATGCAGTTAAGATGGAGTGTATGAAAAAGATTATGAATATGAAAGAGAATATCAGAAACATTTGTATCTTTGGTCCAGGTCAAGCCAATATTGTTAAAGCACTATCATCTGATCCTACACTTTTGGCTCCTGAAATGATGAGTGATGCAATTGCTAGAGGAGATGAACCTGTGGCATTATACTACAGACTGGATAAAGGTCACAGAGATACGTTTCTAGTGAATGTCACCCAGTGTCCTGAAGTTACTGATTCATCAATGGAGTTTAATGCTTCACTCTCCATTGTGGATAGAGCATTAATCAGAGTTGAGTTAAACGAAGGGTTTACTCTCCAGTGTGAAAGTTTTCTTCGCCAAGCACTCTATGAGAATAATCTGCTTGATGATGTCACATTTGATCCCCGGAAAGCAAATGTATGTTTCTCTTCCTCTTCTTCTGGATGGGCATTTACCTTGAATGACCTTGCAAGGTTTTGGTCACCAATACTTGGTGTGGACCACTCTCTGTTGGTGGAAAGGTTATGGGGCGAAAATTTCTATGATCTAGAAAGTAAGAAATGGAGTAAAGTGCACACTGAAACCTCAAAGCGAGGTTTTCCACACTTTTGCATTAACCTCATCATGATCATCTATCAGCGCTGCCTCAAAGGTGACCAGGGGAAGATTGAAGCACTCTTCTTTGGTGATACAATTAAAGATCAACAACAATTTGTGGGAAAAGTCGGAATTTCTCTTTATAAGGAGTTCATTAAGAAATTTCTACCAGCCGGTAGAACTTTTAGGAGAATGATCATTTGGAAGCTCCCGTCTGCGCAAAGAGCTCAACAGTACCGAGTTGACCATCTCTACAGTGCCCAGTCAATGATAGGGGATAAATTTTGCCTGAGATGGTCAACTCGGTACTGTTGAGCTCTTTGCGCAGACGGGAGCTTCCAAATGATCATTCTCCTAAAAGTTCTACCGGCTGGTAGAAATTTCTTAATGAACTCCTTATAAAGAGAAATTCCGACTTTTCCCACAAATTGTTGTTGATCTTTAATTGTATCACCAAAGAAGAGTGCTTCAATCTTCCCCTGGTCACCTTTGAGGCAGCGCTGATAGATGATCATGATGAGGTTAATGCAAAAGTGTGGAAAACCTCGCTTAGAGGTTTCAGTGTGCACTTTACTCCATTTCTTACTTTCTGGATCATAGAAATTTTCGCCCCATAACCTTTCCACCAACAGAGAGTGGTCCACACCAAGTATTGGTGACCAAAACCTTGCAAGGTCATTCAAGGTAAATGCCCATCCAGAAGAAGAGGAAGAGAAACATACATTTGCTTTCCGGGGATCAAATGTGACATCATCAAGCAGATTATTCTCATATTTCGCCAAGCACTCTATGAGAGTGTAATACCTCTACTCCGTATGCAGTATATAATGGCCTCTTCTCTCACCAGCGCAAAGGTATGTTTTGGTTTTGGGAACTCCATTGCACCAATAGAGGGGGTATCTTAGCAGATGACATGGGCCTTGGAAAGAGCTGACAAGTCTCTGCTTTCCTACGGGGGCTGTTCAATTCAAATCTGATTAGCAAGGCTATAATCGTTGCACCGCTGAGTGTTATATATCAGTGGAAACCAGAGTTAACAAAAGTTGGTCTTCAAAGCAAAATGTGAGTTAGTCAAATGTTAAGTGTGAGTTTATCTAATGTTTAAGTGTGAGTTTATACCACTGTAATTGTTTTTGTCTTCCAGGTTCCCTGAAGGTAACTCTAAAATCCATCTAACTGCCCTAGAAAATGTTGGGAAGGTTAGTCTGATTTTGACTTTGCTCAGCACACTATTTCTTTCTTAGGGACTAGTCGAGCACTAAATAATCACTTCCCTCATCTCTCCCGCAGGAAGGCGGTATTGTTTTGACTACATATGAGACTATCCGCGACCATAAGCAGAAAATATCAGATAAGCTTGGTACTGTAGACTACATCTTCGCAGATGAAGGTCACAGAATAAAAAACAAAGCCGGGAAGGCTTCCAAAGCACTTAAGGGGATCAGATGTGACCACAGAATTGTGGTCACAGGGACACCTATACAAAATAATTTGATGGTACTATCTGCATTCTTCCCCTCCACCATACTGCTCTAAATCCAACTGCTAAATTGTCTCCTTGTGCAGGAATTTTATTCCTTAATGAAATTCTGCAATCCAACATTGCTGGGCAATAAGGAGGAATTTAAGGAGACTTTCTTAGTACCTATCGATCGTGGAAAGTTCAAAGGATCAACTCCTAGTGTGAGACGAAAAGCCATTGAGAGTTCAGAGGTTAATTATTTCTGACGGTTATTCTATTATGTTTCATATTTGCATCACACCTTTCACCACACAGAAAACAAAAGCCATTTGCCTTTCTTTAATCCCTCAACTGCCAGTGTATTGGGGCAAAATATTTGATTGGGGGATGAGATGTCCTGCGCTCTGGTAGTTTTGATTGGGGATTTGGTTTGGGGATGAGATGTCAGTTTTGGCTGGGGATTTTGTTGGGGATGAGATGTCCTGCGCTCTGGTCTTTTGAATTTCCATTTACCATCCAAGACCTGCTTCTGTATCTTGGCCAACATAATAGCAAGATGCATAGTTTCCAGTTGAGGGTTCAGACCATTGGTTCCCCTTAGTGAACTGAGAAACAAAGTACAGCTCATCAAATCCACTATTGTGCATAGAAATGTCGTACTGTCAGCATAATCTTCCCCCAGGCCATCCTGCTTACATTCTAGCAATGGGTGAGGGCAGTTGTGTTATCATAGAGACCAAACTGGGACTGAACATAAGATAAAAACTGATCCCATGTTTGATTAGGATGTTGTTTCTTGTGGAACTCAATGGTTGGGTGTGTACTGATTATGGTGTGCCCAGTGGTGTGATTGGAGGCTGATGACGGTGAGGGTGAGGATAAGGTGGTGAAGTGGGAAAACTGAAATTTATCCTGAGCACAAACGGTCCATCTGCTGCTTGGTCTGTAGCTTCAAACCATCTGTTGATTTTGACACACCAAACCAGCTGGAAGATCGACTTGGTGGCGGAGTTGTTGGTGAGACAAACCAAACTCACTGACAGGAAGCTCCACATGACTTCCCAGCAACCCTGCGCTGTGATTGATGACTCTCAAATCCATACCAGGTTGGGTGGGAATTAAGGGACACCAACTCAAATGCGCAGACCTTACTCTGGGATTGCTCAAAAATCCGCAGTCCACTGCCACTGATGCCGCTGAAATCCCACCCTATGATTCAATGGCTGCCCAGGCCTGCCGGAATCCCACGGGATGAATGACTGCTGCAGGCCACTCACACTGCCAGTATGCCCCACACTACTCTCCACACGCAGCTGGATACACCCTGATTGATTCTGCCAATCTCCCTGCATTTTGCTCCTTCCTAGTACTGCCTGAACACAGGGGCTAGCTCCTTAAAAAACATAACAGTTCCTATGTTTCCAAATTTCCTAGAATGATCAATTTATTGAGTCCCTTAAAAATATTTTTCCCCAGGACTTGAACAAATTGGTTTCTCCATTTGTTTTACGAAGAAGCAAAATGACTTTGAAGGATTCAGGCAGGATAAAGGCCAACAAGTATGAGGTGATTGTCTGGGTGAAAATAAGCGCTCATCAGGTATGGAATATATATAATATTACATATTTGTGTGGGGTGTGTGGGTGGGTGTGTATGTGTATAGCTTGTCAGCAAATTCACCCTAACCTTTGGACCTGTTTTACTTGGTTTTGTTTCTTTGTGCAGGCTAACCTTTATGAGGCCCTCATGGTTGACCCCAATCCCAGGTCGAGGAAACATGGTGGAGCTTTTGAAATTTCAAAAGTAAGCCTTCGCAATCCATCATTTTTGCCTGCTGTTGAGGATGCATCATTTCCACTGGCTCCACTGGCATGTTTCTCTTTCTCTGTATATAGGTGGCAAAAAGCCTTTGTTTGGATCCCAGTATCGTTGGAATGACAAGCGCCAAGAATATTTCACAACAATTTAAGCGCACCTTAGTGAAGACAATCAACACATCAACTAGAGAGCTAACTTCAAGTAAATTGAGCTTTCTTCTATACTTCCTGGTAAGTTTTTGATAAGTGTCTTTCTAATTCATGTCGTGTTATTTAGAAATAACCACCTAATTTTATTGTGCCGCAGCCTCTTCTCCTGAATGATAAACTCAAAATTCTTGTGTTTTCGACCTCTCCGGAAATGCTACAAGTCCTTGAGGTAACCTCATTACCTTCATGGGATTCCTTGCCATACCTGCCCCCTTCTATCATCACACACACAACAGGTGTTTAAAGAGTTAACTAGCAAAAAAGATAAAAGGAACTAAGCACAAGTGTTACACCATCAAGATCACTCCATGGTGTATTTGTAATTGATACATATATAAACAAATGTTTAATATTTGTAATTGCAAACAGGAAGCTTTATCTGCCAAAATCAATGAAGAGATTATAAGGATGGATGGGACCATGAGTTGCGAAGACAGAGTCGAGCTTATTGAGGTGTACTTTGTTTTCCCCCCATTTTTCTTGATTTCCATTTATTCTTTTTTGTATTGATTTTCACGCTTACCTTTTTTGGTAGAATTTTCAACGGAAGGATGGACCACCTATATTCCTTCTTACTACGAAAGTAGGCGGAGTGGGAATTACCTTAACTGCAGCATCCCGGGTTGTAATAATAGATCCTTCAGATAACCCATGGTAGTACTAATCCTATTTACAAAACATGTTGCTGCACTATTTTCTTAATACTAATCTTATTGTTAACAGTGATGATAATCAAGCGGTTGATAGAGCGTACAGGATCGGACAAGTAAGGGTTGTAATTGTGTATCACCTAATCACTTGTGGGACCATAGAAGAACATACGTATAGGCGACAGGCAAGATGTTCTTTTCTTAATTTATTGTTTCATGTCATGTTTGTATGTACAAGGAAGTTATCTTTTCTATTTTTCCATGTCATATAATTGTGCCAAATTGATAACTGCTACAGAAAATTGTTGAGAGTTAATTTGTTGTCATCTGCATGTGTTTGGTGTGAGTTAAGTTTTGTCATTATGCAGACTTTAAAACTTGAAACTTCAGATGATGTTCTGGAAGGTAAACATTGTGAGCGAAAAATTTCTGAGAAGGTCGTCTCTCTCTCTAAAAGGAACTTCAAGATTAACTTTTTGAGAATTGTTAAGTATTGGACAATGGTTTTGTGAAATTTCCTCTCTTTTTTTGTTTGTTTGTGCTACAGCAAGGGCGCGTTTTACGTGTCCCAGTCCAGGGATTTGATGTTTCACAAACGCATTTGCAACTGGTTAAAATGTATGACAATACATTTGAAAGGTTAGAAGTTACATCTACTTTCCTTCTTGTTGCATGAAGAAGGGATCATATTTCCATTACATTTATAGTTTCTTCATGGAAACACGTTTCAGCTCCTCAGAGTTGAAGAGAGATGTTGATTTGGTTAAGAAGCATCGTTCTGTCTTTGATGTATTCAACCAGAGTGCCATCTGTTTGTTGCCAAAAGATGTGCCTTTTCGTCCACAGCCTCCACGTTATTCAGATCATGTACACACTGTATGGACTTTATTCTGAATTTTATTCTATTGTGTCATCAAACACTTATTCCCTCTTCTATGTGTCATCAAACAGGAACCCAAGTTATGGATAATTCAGGCAAAACATGCAGTAAACCAATAGTATCCAGCAAAACTGTAAGTATTATATACATGTTGCTATTTATGTTGCCAACGGTAGTATCTCTAGTTCTTGCGCTAGGTGGTTAGCAGGGTGGATGGTGATGTCCAGGATTTATTGGCTTGCTGCCTTTGCCATTGATGGTAGGAGGCACTAGGGTAGTAAGGTGCAAGGGGGCACAGGAGAACCTTTGGAGCACAATGCAACCAATCTAATTATGCTGGGAAAGATCCGAGCCTGTAGTGCTTGGTCTCCGGCTGGTTCTGCTGTGTCAGTATTTGCTAGCTCCAATTTTATGCTGAAATGGATGAAACTGGGTGGGACAGCTGGATAGGAAGAAAGATGATGTGCCAGGCCATAAACAAGTATTACTGCCCATGTCAATCAAAACTAGGTTGCAAAACTATCCCGTGAAAAGCCGATGACAGTGAGCAGATCCGCTCAGACTCTGTTTGGTTTCTGAGCTTTCCTTTTTTTTTTGGTTGTTCTCTACCCTTCCTAAATGAATCCATCCTCAATCCTGATTTGGATTGCACTTGAGGGATTTATCCTTTCAGCCAATGCAGACAACATTGTTTTCTTGCAAGAAACTAAGGTCGCTAACATAAGTCAACACATTTTCCTCTCTGTGTTTGGTTCTGCATATGATAATTATGTTGCTTTACCGGCTAATGGTACTAGAGGAGTTCTTGGGCACATGAAGATAAACCTTTGTTCCTGCAAGAACTTAGAGATGTTAGGACACACTTTGCAGGTCAGTTATTAGCAGGGGATTTTAATTTAGTTTACCAAGCTGCTTACAAAAACAAATGCCCAACCTGGATAGAGATATGATGGATAGAGAGAAAAAACTAGTCCAAGGGGTAGATTGGGGGTTAAGTATAACAAATGATATGTAGACCCCTAGAATACATTCGGGGTTAAGTATAACAAATGTTCAGCAAGGGGGCAAAACAAAAAGAAAGTATCACCTAGTTAGGTGGACTGTTGTGTGCAAGAGGAAAAAGAAAGGTGGTCTAGGCATCAAAGACGTCAGGAATGAACTCTTTTATGCAAGTGGTGGTGGAAGCTAGAAAATGAATCTGACTATGGCAAACCATCATAAAATCTAATTATCTAAAGGGGGAGTCCATCTGCACTATTTGGGCCAATTTATTAAAGATAAGATACATTTACTTGCAAGGAAGAACAGTCAAAGTGAAAATTGGTAAATCCATTTTTCTGGAAAGATGCTTGGCTATATGACAAATCCTTGTGTCCTACTCTTTTCAAATTGTGTGAACAGAAAGATGCCTATGTTCACCAAGTGATGGTTGGGGATGTCCAACCCACTTTCACCAGATGGCTAACTGAGGAACTAAACAATCAATGAAGTGATAGTTGCGGGTGTCCAACCCACTTTCACCAGAGGCTAACTGAGGAACTAAACAATGAGTGGTTGAAAATTTTGGAAGACACTAACAACATCAAATTAGTAGACAGTGAGGATTGTGTGGGCTGGAAATCAGGGAAAGCTGAAAAATTTTCTGTTAAATCCACTTGACTCTCAATGAGAGTGGCCAATCTTTCAAAAACATATGGAAAAGCAAGCTTCCTGCAAAAATTAAGATTTTTCTTGTGGCTAATTGAAAATAATGCTATTCTAACAAAAGACAACATGTTAAGAAGACAATGGAAAGGTGATCCTGCCTTTTATTTTTGTCCTATTTGTGAAACTGGTACCCATTGCTTTATACCTGTTTTCAATTATTTGGTCGGTAGTTGCTATTGGGTGTGAGAAATGGTTGCCAGGGGGCAGAAAGTTTTATGCACTTGGCATTGCAGCAATTTGCTGGGCCATTTGGAAAGCCCGTGACAAGACTTGTTTTGGTGGCAAGTTGTTAAAGAATCCTATTGAGATCTTATGCCATCCATGTGCTATTCCACAGGAGGATGACCAAGATGGGGATGACGATTAGGAGATTACCAAGAAATGGCGCATGAAGCGGAGCTCATGTTTTGTTTCTTTTCTTGCAAACTGTGATGTTTTTGCTGCTGGTTCTGGATGTAGGCAGTGCATTTGATAGAATTTACTCTAGCTCTTTCTAGTGTTTCCTGTTGCTCCTCGGAACAGTCTAAAAACTACTTACATTTCCGTTGCTTCAGGAATGGCAAAGGTACTGCTTGAGGATAATCTTATCTAGGCCTACCAACAGTGGACACGAGAGGATCTTACAGATGCTATTTGTAATTATATATCATATTTACACCATATTTACATCAATGTATTGTTATTATATTACTCCCTCTATCCCAAATTGTAAGACGTTTGACTTTTTTGACTCCAAGTTTGACCACTCGTCTTATTCAAAAAAATTTGTGCAAATATAGTCAAATTTAAGTCATTCTTGAAGAATTTTTATTAATAAACCAAACCACGACGAAAGAAGTGATATTTTACACAAATTTTTGAATAAGACGAGTGGTTAAACTTGGTGTCAAAAAAGTCAAACGTCTTACAATTTGGGATGGATTGAGTATTTCACATCCCGCCTATATCCTTGGCCAATGTTCCACGAGGCTCTATTAGGCTAGGCGAAGGGAGATCTAAAGTTGCGCTGCCTCACAGAGGGATAACGACGCAAGTGCGAGGATGAGGCTAGCGGTGGGCATGGTTGACGATGGGCGAAGGCGGAGAGAAGGGCTGACAAAGGCGAGGCCGACAGAGGCGATGGGCCAGGGTGCGAGTATGCATAGGCGGTGGGCGACGAGCACTGCCTTGAGGAGCGAGAGGCGATGGAGCGGAGGACAGAGGAGGCTGATGAATAAGGTTGGAGCGGGTAAGGTGGGTTGGACTAATCGACGAGCCTTTTTATCTAATCTAAGTCCACTATTCTGTTCTGTTGCTTGTTCTTAAAATGCGTGGGTTCGCTTAAGCTCTAGATGGAGCACCTATCGCCTAATGTAATATTATCCTTGGCTCATTATTGTATTTATTATATTTTATTAAAGGACATGGTGGGTAAGGAGGTTCTAAGAGCATCTCCAAGAGTTTCCAAAACAATCTCCCAATAACTCCTAATTTTTTGGCACTCGAAAAAAATCGACCCTGTCATGCGAATGATTATGTGTGTATCCATCACACCAATCTAGGTAAGGATGCGGGAAAGAATAAGTAGGATAGGGTTCCTGATGCAAATGTATAATAGAGAAAAAAATATAAAAGTGGTTGAGGTGATTTAGAAATATTACCTTCTAAAAGAAACTATTGGAGAAACCTTTCTTTGGGCTCCCAATATTTTTTGGCCACTTAGAAAACTCAATAGTTTTGGGAAGAAAATTTTAGGTACTCTTAGAAATTCTGTAAGTAAGTGAAGCAACTAAACGTCTAACGTAAACTTGTCCTTGGCTCATTATTGTATTTATTATATTTAATTTAAAGAATATGGTGGGTAACAAGCTTCTAACCATATCAAATAAATGTAAATGTCCACTTATTAAACATTTTAGTATGGCTAGAAGCTTATTAAAATTTTAATAAGTGTTCACTGAGTAGTAGGAGAAAAAATATTTTCAATAAGAGTCGTCAATTAAACTGCTTGGGCAATGCGACTTTATTATTTTATATAAATAGTAGATTCTCTAACAAAATTTCTCTTTTTTTTTTTACTCCTCTATCGACTCGGGAGTGACGATCAGAAAACGTAACGAGATCCGTTTTCAGTCCAACTCGGCACGGGCACGCAGTCGTTACCCCTAGCCGCTTGCGCGTTAGCGACCGCCGGTGCCCGGGTCGCAGAGACGCCGAGACGCTGCCCCGCGCGGGCGCGGCCGAGCCCCGACGCCCCGACGCCGCCGACGCCCTGGCGGCCGGCCTCAGCACCGGCGCACCACCAGTCCACGACGCCGACGGTACCCAGCTGGCCAACTAGTCTTATGCTATCTGGTAGTGTTAGTATTTGCTAGCTGAAGCTTTGCTTATACATTTTTCTCTATGAAATGCTGGAAACTTGGAAAGAAAACTGATTAGCTGAATGCTGCTGGATTTCTGTACATATGCTGTTTTTTTTTTTCTGAATATCGGGTAGTTCAGGAATACCTCAGGTAATGGTTTTCTGGGGCTAAATTCGGGTAACGTTTTCATTACCCGAATTTCTAACCCGAACGCCCAGGGCATGGACTGAGCTGCTCTGTTCTGGCAATGAGTGACTACCTCTATACTATACCTTGCTTAGGGAAAGGAATATGCATATTTCTAAAAAGGATAAGCTGGCAAGCACAGGTTTCTAAACAGGAGTTATGTATGGGTTGTGTGATCAGCTGAGCCGCCAAATCTAAAGATTCCTTAAGTTTTTGTACGGCTTCTTTTTTCAATGATCGGTGACAATGAATGCTACGAATGTCCGCTTCCACTAATGTCGTCTCAGGATCGTGAGGTGCCCATAGCTTCCCGGAAGAAGAAGCAGTTCCATGCGTGTGGCAGTGAGAACTTCTCACTTAACTCTTAAATCGGTGAAAGAAAAACACCCAATCGTCAAGTAGTTTGTGGCACGCCCTGTACATGCATAGGAGTGATCTGGACAGCTGTACTTGCATCCAAATGATGTACAGAAGTTGCCGTAGTTCAGCTGAAAAACAACGTATAAGAATTGGCTTAAAAAAAGCATGCTCTCTGTTTCCATCATCCTCAATATAACAGATGTCACACTATAAGAATTGGCTTAAAAAAAGCATGCTCTCTGTTTCCATCATCCTCAATATAACAAATGCCACGGGATGTTGTGAACAATCCTGGCAAAACCAAATAGAAAGAATACTGCCCAAGGGGCTAATCCCGTCAAAATGCCAGATGTAAAAAATGCTACCAAAAATGCAGCTCGGAAAAAAAAAACTGGGGTGAAAAGAATTGACTTGGACACACAAACTGAAGCCTATAATCCTAGCAATGTATATGTATGAACCAAGCAAACTAAAGACTAGTGGAACCTAGATAGCTAAGAATGTGTAGGCTGATCATCTCCCATGACCATCGCCCTGGCCATGCTGTGTAGACTGACCGTCTTCGCCATGACCTTCCTCTTTCCACCGTAGTCCACCAACATAATCAGATCTCCCATCGCAGTCCACCTCGAGGACACCAAGGGCCTGTTTGGTTGGTGTCCTGGCTAGTTTGCCTGACAAAAAATGTTGCCTGAGACTTGCCTGAAAAGTTGATGCTTTTTGCCTGGTGAGGCAAGTGTGTTTGGTTTGAAGCCTGTGCCTGGAAATGCTGATGAGAAGATAAATCACGTTTGCATCGTCTATACATGATTATGGAACGCTATTAACACTGTGTTTACCAAATAAATGATTTTTGTCTATTAGTAAAATTATTAAGATTAAATATTTGTAATGACAACTCTCTGTGTTTAATTTTGTTCGAACTCATATATGTGCAATAAGTACTTTTTTATTGATATGTCCATATAAATAATTTCACATCAAAAGGATATGGCCATTTGATTTTTTTTTGGCTAAAGAGAGAAGCTTGTGTCTGCTCTGTGCAAGAAGCTTGTAACTCCCTCTCTCTCTTGTCTTCAACAACATGCTCCACACGCTTTAGAAACCTAACGATGTCAAGATCTGATTTCAAATGCACTTTCAATGCATTATTCAAGCTCTCGCTTAGTTGCGTACTTCGCATTCCTATTGAAAAAACATCCAACATGTAGCATTCAGCCCACTTGTGTCTCAACATGTAAATGATGTCTAGCCAGGTCGATTTGCTTACTTTTCCTTTCATAGCATCAAAAGCTTCTTCAAATTCTGCCTTTTTTTCATACTGATACATGCAAGCACTGAAATCTAACAAGATACTTGACTCTTCTTCAATCTCAGACTCTTCTTCATTCTGAGAGCACAAGTGCTTTAATGCATTTTGCGATATATGCCAGGTACATAAACCATGCCATGTACTAGTGAAGACATTGGACACCGCCTTTCCCATTGCACTATCTTGATCAGTAAAAATTGTTTGAGGCTGTTTTTTATTATGGATTGACAAAAATGCATTGAATAACCACTTGAATGACTCGAATGTCTCATCATACATAAGAGCAGCACCAAATACCACTGTCTCTCTAAATTGGTTGAAGCCTACAAACACACCAAATGGCCTATATTCTTTGTTGGTTCCAAAGGTAGTGTCAAATGTGATGACATCGCCAAAGTGCGCATAGTCGACAATCATCTTTGCATCAGCCCAAAATATATTGGTTATTTGTTCTTCACAATCCATTTGAATGGCATATTGAAAGGAAGGATTCTCCACAGATTTATCTTGAAAATACTTTATCAAACTTCCAGCCTCACCATACATCATCTCTCTTTGGCGCTTGGTTCGCAAATAATTTTTATGATCACGATGAGTGTATCCGAGGTTACCTGATCCACCAACATATCTACCAAGAAACTCATGTGCTACTTTAGGTGCAATTCCAGAATCATCAGCCACATCAATATCAATAGCCTGATGCTTAGAAATGTTTCTCTGTGATGGCATCGGATGACTTGTTTGTGCGATCTGCGAGAATGTGGTTGTGCTCAACAAATAAGTCATGTACTTTGTAAGTCCCATTTCCTCTTTCTAAAGTAATGCCCATACGAACCATGCAACTGTTCTTGTTCTGCGCCCCTCTATTACGCTTTGCAGCAAACCGAGAACTTCTTATCTTCACCCGAGAACCTTGATTTGAGCAAACAAACCTACATGTTGTTACTAATCCATCAAGACCACTCTTGTTTGCATAGCACTTCCGAACATCAAACCCCATCCTACCACCATATGTGACCCAGAAGTTCCAAGCCTCATCAACACTGCTAAATCTCATACTTATTTTAGGAATCCAGAAAGGAGTTGCAGCCACCCTGTAGTTATAAATATTGTGTCACGAGAACCAACCAGACAAAATATTGTGTTTCCCTAACCTAACATTCTTAAGACATTTCAACAAATTTAATCCAACTATGCAGGAACTGATTAGTTAGATTTGGAACAAGGATTAGCACAACCTTGTAGGCGATTCCTCGAGCACCTGTTGGGCGTCATCCATGGCACCATCTTCTTCAGCTGCTTGGGTGCTTGCTGGAATGCTTTGCGCCATGGGAGGTTGCACGGGGGCATGGGGAAGGCGCGTGGCGCTGGCCTTCTTCGATGCGCACGCCTTGCTCGGTGTTGGCGCGGACGCCGTGATGCCTCCTGGAGCGATGGGATGACGACGTTGGAGGACGGCAGCTTCTACAGGCACATGAGGAGTAGCATCGCCTCCACTAGCTGCGAGGAGAGGTCCTAGGCGTTTCATGGCGCGGCAGCTCGCCGGCCTCCCTGCTCTCGCCCACCGCCGGACGGCCCCGCCGCCTCGCTCTTCTGGATATATGGCGCCAAAGCTCTGGAGTTTCCCTTCAAGAACGCCCGGGGAATGAAAAAGTAGAATCCCATCCCAACCGCTTCTGGTCGGATGAATAGCTCAGATATGGCCACTGCATATCTTGCTGTGTGAATAGCCACTGCACACGATCTGTGTCCAGCGAGCGGATGCCTGGCCCAGTCACGTACTCAGGACACCAACCAAACATGTCACAGGCAAGTTTGCTCCAGGGTCTGAACCAAACACGCCCCAAATCCTCCCTAGAGCTGCCTCCAATGCCTCAGCCCTAACCATCTTATCCGACAGCACCTTCCCCACTGAATGTGGTTCTTTCGATCTGCTTCCCACCACCGCATCTCTCATTTCTCTGCTGCGGTCGTGTGTTCGTTCCTCGGTGGCTAAACCCTAGCTTGGTTCGTTTCGTGTGCTGCGGTTTCGAATCCTGTTTTTATTGTCTGCATCAGTCGAGTTAGTTGCATGTTTGTATTGTTTTGCTGCGGCCTGCGGATTGGTATTATGCTGTGTGTATGCTCTACTAATGGAACCCGCACACCCATGGTCTGCTTTATCAATCCTAGTTGCCCCCTGATGGGTCCAATTCATATATTAATTATTATATAAAGATAAAGAAATATATATATTGTGAAAGTACGTCTCTGTGTTTTGCGGACCAGATTTCCTGGAGTTGCTTTTGTTATGTTGGTTTTCAGAAGAAATCGATTCTGTTAATCATCTAGAAAATTTGGGAATTGGTTATAGGATGATAAACATCAGAACCATGACAACATGCTATTGCGTTAGTGCATGATTTTACTTGGGAATCTGGTATCCTTTATGCTGTCATACCACCCAAGTTTTGCTTGCTGGACTTATGGGTTTCACTGTGAATAGCTGTTGCATTGTTTGACCTTACAATATTGCTGAACATAACATCTTGTCAACCGATTAAATGTTTGCTCCACTGTTAGCCTTACTGATTACTGGACCAAAAACTTCAACACGAGCTGCTTCAGATCAGAACTTGCTCTGCTAACTCCTTATTTGCATGTCACCGGGATAACACCTTTTCTTCTTCTTCATCTTTGCAGGTATGGACTTCCACACACTATCATGGCGTGAGCTCCAGGTACTGTGCAAGCGCAACGACATTTGGGCCAACATGACCAACGCCGCCATGGCTGAGGCGCTGGAGAGCCTAGATTTGGTGAGTCCTGATTCCCTTTTTGATGAATTGGTTTGCGTTTACAATTTTCCCCACATTTAATTGTGGGATCGCTCCTGTGCGTTTCTGACGCCTATTGGGGTTGGTTGTGATGATCATTAACGTGGAGGGTTTTGGTTGTCAATCAGGTTGACCGGATAAACTACGAGATGGCGCCCATTCCAATTTTGGTGCCAGCACCCACAGTCACAACACGCTTGACTGCGAGGAGGTCCTTGTCGCGTAAGACGGAGGTGGTGGTGTCGAACCCAGTTCCAGCCATTCTTCGGAGGAGCCAGAGAACGGCAACGCAGAAGGCTTTGGATCAGGAACCAAAAGGTGAGGGGTTTTCACTTCCAGGATCAACTTGTTTCTACTGTTCCATTGCTTTGGAGGGATCCTTGGGGGAGAAGGGGCAACCTTTGATGCTGTTTTCCTTGTTATGACAACCATTAGTTCCATGCTGTATCAATCAGGAGCATCCATTTCTTCTTAGCCTACGAACCAGAACCCTACCATTAGTTCCATGACCTATCTATAGTTCTGAATAGTTGCATTCCAAAATTCATTGAATCATTGCTTGCTAATTTGTGGTGTGTGCTCATGGAAACCTTTTACTAGTTGTGTATTCTGATGCATACTAGTTGTGTATTCTGATACACCATTGTCAGGAGAAGATGACATCACTGAAGTGAAAGAAAGGGCTGCTTCTAAGATGCCGCAAGCTAAGCTGACATACGAGACTTGTGAAGACGACGACCTTGATGAAGATGAGGAATGGGCTTTGAATGATGATGACTCTGCCGAGGAAATTGTCTCTACTGACGAGAGTGATGAAGTAGCTGGTGAGACCCATGAGGAGAATGACACTGTTTTCACCAGTGGCTTACTACAGGAGTTTGACGGCGAGGTGGACACCGGGCCCGACCAGGCAGCTGTAAACGAGCTGCTCGAGGATCTTCAAGTCATAAGCTTAAATATGCTTCGAGCCACGTACAACGAACTCAAAGACAAACAAATCATCTGAGTACTGCATAGGTACAACGACCTAGGGATGTTGTGTTGGTTCGTAATAAATCTACTTACTTCTGTTTTAGCGGCGAAACGCTATGCAATAGTATCGAAGCATAAGAATTCATCCTGTGCTATTCCGTCACCGGAAATGAATGCCAGCTTATATACCTGTTATTTTATACTTCCTCCGTTCCAAATTATAAGGTGTTTTGATTTTTTTAAATACATAGCTTTTGCTATGCACCTAAATACATAGTAAGGTTAATGTCTTTAGAAAAGCCAAAGCATCTTATAATTTAGAACAAAGAGAGTAGTAAACTAAAATTTTGTGTTATGTTTTAGGAGTACTTAATGTAGACAAAGTTGTGACAATAATACCAGCATCTTGTGGGAACACTATTTCTTGTAGATTTGAAGACATGGTTTGGTGCTAAATAGCTTATTGTAACTGTGCACTGATACCCAGCTTCTTGTAGAATAACAGTTCATTTTTCTCCTTATTTAGAAAGCACTGTTGTATTTGTAGAGATTGATGACTTCAGCTTATCGTAGCTTACCGAGAACTTGTATGGATCAATGCTGTCGATCTCAGATAAGAGTTTTGCGTTCTGTCACAGGTGACTGTTATAGCTGCATAGATTCCTCCGACACTTATTCTGCTGTACATTGTAGTTCTATACGCTAACCTTCAAGTGAAATATCAGTGGCAACATTTTTCTGATTGAGCAAATGTAAGTGTCTGGGATCTCTTGATCAAGGTACCAACGGCAGGCTGTATTTCCACTTAGATAAGAGTAGCAAAAGGCAGTTGCAGGTATACAGTACTTTTTTGGAAGGCAGCTAAAAAGTAAAGTCACAATTGGTCTTGCTTCGGCTTCATCATAGTTTTTTTTTTGAAACGGAAGATTTTATTGCATTCCAGGAGTTCCTCATCATAGACTTAGCTGTGTTTGCATGGGGCATCCCTAGAGAGGCGTTTGACCGGCAAAGTTTTCGTACTTCTGCTAGAACCGAATTTATGGGAAGTCTACCCAACAACTTAGCTGGACTACTTAACCGTTTGGTTCCTGACATCGGATGTTTGGACATTAATTTAGAGTATTAAACATAGACTAATTATAGAACTAATTGCGCTAATGGAGACTAATTTGCGAGACGAATCTATTAAGCCTAATTTGTTCACGTTTGTTAATGTGGCGCTACAGTAAACATGTGCTAATGATGGATTAATTAGTCTTAATAGATTCGTTTCGTAAATTAGTCTCCATCTGAACAATTAGTTTTATAATTAGCTCATGCTTAGTTCTCCTAACTAGCATCCGAACGTCCAATATGACAAGGACTGGCATCCGAACGTTCGATGTGACGGAGATTAAACTTTTGTCCCTGGATCCAAACATCCCTAACTTGGGTCATTTGTCTTGCTTGTAACCTTGTCTCCCCAGCGTGTAAATCTAAAAATATTTGTTTGCTTCCTAAAAGGCAGTTATTATCTCCTCTAAAAGACAGGATATACTAATATATGAAAGGGAGATTGGTGTTCTTACTCCCGCTTTGAAGGTCGTCAATTGTGATTTCACTCTCAATTTTTTAACTTATGATTGTACCCATGTTTGTTTGGATCCGAAACCCCTGTATGCCCTTGTTCTAAGACTTGTTAGCTGATAGCAATGTAAATGAATTAAGGAATAGAAAAATAAAAGACAATACTAACCCTTGATGTTATCCTAACTCTCTAGGTTTCGCCGATGGTTTATTAAGTATGTGCACCTTATTAAACTTTGCTTATAGATTTGAAATATTTACAAATTTTTCTATAAAAATCCTTTTGAAATGCTCTCAAAATATTTGATTTAAAAAAAGAGTTGGAATCACTTGTCTTTTTTTAGCTAAACTGACACCATTAACTCCTATAAATAGAATAGAGGTAAAATCTGGTTTCATTTTGAAAAAACAGTGACAAATCACAAAGTCAAATGAATGAGGGTGAAATCACAATTAAATTTTCAAAACAAGGGTAAAAACATAAGAGCCCCTGTGCCATTCTCAACAATATATCAATCTTAGCTTTCCCAGCAATGGAAAACAAAAAAAATTGAGAGGCCATATTTTAGAGCGAAACTTCATTTTCAGGAGTGCATACGTTGAGTAATAACAAATTAACCTAGTCGAGAATAATAAACTCTGTAAATCGGCGAAAGAAAAACACCCAATCATCAAGTAGTTCGTGGGGGACGTGCTGGGTGTCTTCCTTTTTTCTGTGTGTGCCCAGTGGGGCTTTCCGGTCTTCCGGACTTTCCTGGACATATAAATTTCTTTCCTTCCTTAATTGAGAGGCAGAGCTCCTGCCAGGTTTTTGAAAAAAAACACCCAATCATCAAGTAGTTCGTGGCACGCCCTGTACATGAAGAGTAGTACTGTACATCCAAATAATGTACGGAAGTTCTTCGGCTGAAAAACATCGTATAAGAAGTGGCTTAAAAAAGCATGCTCTCTGTTTCCATCATCCTCAATATAACAGATGTCACACTATTACGAACAATCCTGGCCAAATCAAATAGAAAGAATACTGCCCTAGGGGCTAATCCCGTCAAAATGCCAGATGTAAAAAATGTTGCTCGAAAAAAAAAAAGTGGTCTAAGTCGACTTGCACACTGCCTATATAAAGATTACATGTCTGCACTCTGATTATTAGGTAAGTTCATTATTATTTCCTTTTAGTATTTTCATTAGTTTTAGTTTTCAGTATATATTGTTATTTTTTATATTGAGCAATATCCTTTTATTCAATTTATTCTTTTTAATTTATTTTAGTTTAAGCCATTTCAGAATTTCAGCGCACATTGTTAATTTTTTTAGTTTTGTAGCTTTTTGTAAGTTGTAACTGTATGACGTGTCATTTTCCAGTTTCAGTTATCTGATTTTTCGAAACTCTTTTTCAGTTTTATTGTTTTTTTTTGTGACTTGTTTTAATGTTTTCGTTATAGTTTCAGTTGTTTGAGTTAATTAGAAACTCTGTTTCTGTTTTAAGGTTTCCTTTAGTTTCAGTTGATTGAGTTCATTAGAAACTCTGTTTCGATTTTAAGGTCTCCATTCCCCTCTTCAGTTTTTTCCCTTGTAGTTGGTCTCATTTCCTGCTTCTGCAATGTCTGTTGTTATTTGTGTAATAATGCAATCTCCAATGTTTTCAGTTTGCTCATTCTCTTCAAATCTACTTGTTGTGAACATTGATGTCTGCAAATTCAAAGGATCATTAAATTGGCTTGTATTTTTTTCAGGGTTCTAATTTTTGGTTATCAACACAGTAGTTGTTGATATGACCTCAAATTTTGAAGCATCTCGCAGGACTAAATCAGTGAAGGTAATTGTACCTCCTCGTATCTACAGCTACATGCACATGAGCAGGAGGTTGCCAATTCGATAAGATCTGGGTGATCTTCGTTGGAATTTCAATCACTTTCTATTGTTTTATGCCACTGTAAATTCTGGGTAAATTCTTTTCCCTTTATCTACCAGATTCTGATCCGGTTTCAAAATGTACGTGTCATGAAATGATTGGACACAAAACTGATTGACAAATTGAGACAAAATCAACCGAAAGATGTGTACTGACTCCCTATAAAGTTGTTTCTGGCATGCATGCAGTGGCGGAGTCAGAAATACGTATACAAATTTTTTCTTTGTTATAGGAGAATCAGCAGTACAATTTACTCTGTATAAAAGATGAGGCCAGGACAACCTGCCATAGTTCGGCTCAAACATAAGAATTGGCTTCTCAGTAGGGGTTTCGACCCCTCATGTTCCTTCAAAAAATATATAAGAATTGGCTAAAAAACATGCTTTCTGTTTCCATCATCCTCAATAAAAAGATGTTGCACTGTTATGAACAATCCTGGCAAAAACCAAATTGAAAGAATATTGCCCAAGGGGCTAATCCAGTCAAAATGCAAGATTTTTAAACTGATACAAAAAAATGCCGCTCGAGAAAAAAAAAGAAACTCTCATCTACAATTATTATCTCACTGGGGTAAAAAGAATTGACTGGATACACTGCATATGAATGCACCAAGCAAACTGAAGACCGGAACCTAGCTTAGCTAGGAATGTGTAGGGTGATCATCGCCGTTTCCATTGCCATGGCCATGGCCATGCTGTGTTGACAGATAATCGTCACCATGGCCGCCACTGCCGCTAGTAGACGCCTTTGCAAATCTGCCTTTGACTCGGTTTCTTGTGTCTGCTCGTACCTTCCGGGATACATACATGATCTGCTTGCCAAACCTGCAAATGCAAAAATCACAAAGGCTCTGTGTTACACACAAACATTTCATATAGACCGAACTAAAAATTTAATCTTGTGGAACAACCAAGATATACCGTGGAACAGTAACAAATTGATTGCTAGGATTATCCAAATAGACACCACATTATGGCAATGCATTTTTCACTACTAGAACAACAGATAAAGTAATGTTATTTTAGTCAGCAACATTGAAACATGACCAAAAGAAAAGGAATCAGGTTATATAAGAAAAATATGAGGTTGATAGGTACATGTAAACAAAGATGTTAAGTTTAACATAAAGTACCCTAATCAGATAATGACTGCAGTGTAATTGTGGTGACACCTAAAATAGATCTATTCCCAGAAAAAAGAACTGTGGAAGACACATGATTGTCCCACACAAATAACAACTACAGTATAGAAAACTAAAAGAAATTCGTGGTGAGAACATTGGTAATGCCGAGAAAACAAACCTGGCTGAGGAATAAAGGGAAGATTTGTCTCAATAGGTGGCTGAGTCTGGACGTCTGGATACAACTGAGACCTTTCTCTTTCCATAATGTTGTTCTTTTTGTCCATGATGGCACGAAGCTCTTCAGCCGTGAACTTCTTCTTCTTGACTTCTTATGAAGATCACATTACAGATACAAATATTTATTCCTGCTGTTTAAGGTCCTGGTATTAGTAAGAATCTAATAAAAAAACATTAGAAGATAACTAAACTAAAAACTGACACTGACATCAGTAGCAAAGAAGTACTAACAACTATAGTTGTCAGGAACCAAAGAGACATGGAAATTATTAACCATTTCAGAAAGTTAGTAACCCTAAAGATATATTATAGATCAGATATGCAGTCTTTGAATTCGCATGATTGCAAGTCTACAACCAACATTTTCAACAGAAGCAGCATAATAAGTAGAGCACCTGAAAGTCCCAATGAACCAAAGCATATATAAAATTTTTATTTTATTTTTTGTAAGCTCAAGTTAGCATCGCTGGACGCGGTTCTATTACAGTTCAGTAAAATAAACAAATGTACTTGCCAAATGATGACTAGTCATGCAAGTAAAGAACATGCCAACTGAATTATGTTTTGAATTAGAGATATATTAGGCTGAGAAGAACTGCAGTTCCAACTGAAAACCCTTGTTGGTTTCCATCAACAAAATCAGCAATGCCTACATAAGAGATACACGGATGGCAATTAATATTCATAACCTGGAGGGGAGGGACTGTCAATAAATGGAAGATATTGAATTCTTCGTACCTTTTGAGGCTTCTCGAGCAACCTGACAAAGAATGAATCATCATGAGTGTCTCCAGGAAGCTTCAGTTATTTCAGGCTTGAACTATAGTATTAAGACATAGGGAGGGATGGTAAATTCAATTAGCATAATTCAAAGTTAAAAACGGAAAACCATATCAAGCACTTAAAATAGAGTAGTTCAAATATAAAAACCATTCTGGTTATTCTTTGCATATCCTGGTCAGATGGTTCAGTTCACATTCTACTAAAGGAAAAAAGCAGACTTCGCCAAAACTGTACTCCTAAACTTCCAGCACACAAATCATGTTTACCAGATTATATTAATCATGAAAGGCAGTTACATCAAACTTAGAATGAGCCCTCTTGTTTTTCACTGCCAAATATTAAACTGAAAGGAGGTCTGCGCATAATGGGTGCAATCCTATTGTATTGAGATGAAACAAGGAGATGCAGTGCCGAGTACAAAGATATGAATAATCACATACCTTCCCTGTAATAAGAGGGATTAGAAGTTTGGTGACCAGACTTCTAAATAACTTCTCAGACCTCAGTTCCAGTGCCAATGTATCTGCAAGAGATCTGAAATTAGACATGGTACAAATCTGAAATTAGATTTTGAATAGACATGCTCCTGAAAGTTTAACTAACTTTGCTATTAATCTATAGAAATATTTTCACACATAAAAAAAATTGACAGACCGATGGATGATTATGTGTGTATCCATCGCACCAATCTAGGTAAGGATGCGGAAAAGAATAAGTAGGATAGGGTTCCTGATGCAAATGTATAATAGAGAAAAAAAAAATAAAAGTGGTTGAGGTGATTTAGAAATATTACCTTCTAAAAGAAACTATTGGAGAAATCTTTCTTTGGGCTCCCAATATTTTTTGGCCACTTAGAAAACTCAATAGTTTTGAGAAGAAAATTTTGGGTACTCTTAGAAATTCTGTAAGTAAGTGAAGCAACTAAACGTCTAACGTAAACTTGTCCTTGGCTCATTATTGTATTTATTATATTTAATTTAAAGAATATGGTGGGTAACAAGCTTCTAACCATATCAAATAAATGTAAATGTCCACTTATTAAACATTTTAGTATGGCTAGAAGCTTATTAAAATTTTAATAAGTGTTCACTGAGTAGTAGGAGAAAAAATATTTTCAATAAGAGTCCACTAGTAGTCAATTAAACTGCTTGGGCAATGCGACTTTATTATTTTATATAAATAATAGATTCTCTAACAAATTTTCTCTTTTTTTTTTACTCCTCTATCGACTCGGGAGTGACGATCAGAAAACGTAACGAGATCCGTTTTCAGTCCAACTTGGCACGGGCACGCAGTCGTTACCCCTAGCCGCTTGCGCGTTAGCGACCGCCGGTGCCCGGGTCGCAGAGACGCCGAGATGCTGCCCCGCGCGGGCGCGGCCGAGCCCCGACGCCCCGACGCCGCCGACGCCCTGGCGGCCGGCCTCAGCACCGGCGCACCACCAGTCCACGACGCCGACGGTACCCAGCTGGCCAACTAGTCTTATGCTATCTGGTAGTGTTAGTATTTGCTAGCTGAAGCTTTGCTTATACATTTTTCTCTATGAAATGCTGGAAACTTGGAAAGAAAACTGATTAGCTGAATGCTGCTGGATTTCTGTACATATGCTGTTTTTTTTTCTGAATATCGGGTAGTTCAGGAATACCTCAGGTAATGGTTTTCTGGGGCTAAATTCGGGTAACGTTTTTCATTACCCGAATTTCTAACCCGAACGCCCAGGGCATGGACTGAGCTGCTCTGTTCTGGCAATGAGTGATTTCTTAGAAATTCAGGTAACCTGAACGCCCAGGGCATGGACTGAGCTGCTCTGTTCTGGCAATGAGTGACTACCTCTATACTATACCTTGCTTAGGGAAAGGAATATGCATATTTCTAAAAAGGATAAGCTGGCAAGCACAGGTTTCTAAACAGGAGTTATGTATGGGTTGTGTGATCAGCTGAGCCGCCAAATCTAAAGATTCCTTAAGTTTTTGTACGGCTTCTTTTTTCAATGATCGGTGACAATGAATGCTACGAATGTCCGCTTCCACTAATGTCGTCTCAGGATCGTGAGGTGCCCATAGCTTCCCGGAAGAAGAAGCAGTTCCATGCGTGTGGCAGTGAGAACTTCTCACTTAACTCTTAAATCGGTGAAAGAAAAACACCCAATCGTCAAGTAGTTTGTGGCACGCCCTGTACATGCATAGGAGTGATCTGGACAGCTGTACTTGCATCCAAATGATGTACAGAAGTTGCCGTAGTTCAGCTGAAAAACAACGTATAAGAATTGGCTTAAAAAAGCATGCTCTCTGTTTCCATCATCCTCAATATAACAGATGTCACACTATAAGAATTGGCTTAAAAAAAGCATGCTCTCTGTTTCCATCATCCTCAATATAACAAATGCCACGGGATGTTGTGAACAATCCTGGCAAAACCAAATAGAAAGAATACTGCCCAAGGGGCTAATCCCGTCAAAATGCCAGATGTAAAAAATGCTACCAAAAATGCAGCTCGGAAAAAAAAAACTGGGGTGAAAAGAATTGACTTGGACACACAAACTGAAGCCTATAATCCTAGCAATGTATATGTATGAACCAAGCAAACTAAAGACTAGTGGAACCTAGATAGCTAAGAATGTGTAGGCTGATCATCTCCCATGACCATCGCCCTGGCCATGCTGTGTAGACTGACCGTCTTCGCCATGACCTTCCTCTTTCCACCGTAGTCCACCAACATAATCAGATCTCCCATCGCAGTCCACCTCGAGGACACCAAGGGCCTGTTTGGTTGGTGTCCTGGCTAGTTTGCCTGACAAAAAATGTTGCCTGAGACTTGCCTGAAAAGTTGATGCTTTTTGCCTGGTGAGGCAAGTGTGTTTGGTTTGAAGCCTGTGCCTGGAAATGCTGATGAGAAGATAAATCACGTTTGCATCGTCTATACATGATTATGGAACGCTATTAACACTGTGTTTACCAAATAAATGATTTTTGTCTATTAGTAAAATTATTAAGATTAAATATTTGTAATGACAACTCTCTGTGTTTAATTTTGTTCGAACTCATATATGTGCAATAAGTACTTTTTTATTGATATGTCCATATAAATAATTTCACATCAAAAGGATATGGCCATTTGATTTTTTTTTGGCTAAAGAGAGAAGCTTGTGTCTGCTCTGTGCAAGAAGCTTGTAACTCCCTCTCTCTCTTGTCTTCAACAACATGCTCCACACGCTTTAGAAACCTAACGATGTCAAGATCTGATTTCAAATGCACTTTCAATGCATTATTCAAGCTCTCGCTTAGTTGCGTACTTCGCATTCCTATTGAAAAAACATCCAACATGTAGCATTCAGCCCACTTGTGTCTCAACATGTAAATGATGTCTAGCCAGTGTCGATTTGCTTACTTTTCCTTTCATAGCATCAAAAGCTTCTTCAAATTCTCGCCTTTTTTTTCATATCGATACATGCAAGCACTGAAATCTAACAAGATACTTGACTCTTCTTCAATCTCAGACTCTTCTTCATTCTGAGAGCACAAGTGCTTTAATGCATTTTGCGATATATGCCAGGTACATAAACCATGCCATGTACTAGTGAAGACATTGGACACCGCCTTTCCCATTGCACTATCTTGATCAGTAAAAATTGTTTGAGGCTGTTTTTTATTATGGATTGACAAAAATGCATTGAATAACCACTTGAATGACTCGAATGTCTCATCATACATAAGAGCAGCACCAAATACCACTGTCTCTCTAAATTGGTTGAAGCCTACAAACACACCAAATGGCCTATATTCTTTGTTGGTTCCAAAGGTAGTGTCAAATGTGATGACATCGCCAAAGTGCGCATAGTCGACAATCATCTTTGCATCAGCCCAAAATATATTGGTTATTTGTTCTTCACAATCCATTTGAATGGCATATTGAAAGGAAGGATTCTCCACAGATTTATCTTGAAAATACTTTATCAAACTTCCAGCCTCACCATACATCATCTCTCTTTGGCGCTTGGTTCGCAAATAATTTTTATGATCACGATGAGTGTATCCGAGGTTACCTGATCCACCAACATATCTACCAAGAAACTCATGTGCTACTTTAGGTGCAATTCCAGAATCATCAGCCACATCAATATCAATAGCCTGATGCTTAGAAATGTTTCTCTGTGATGGCATCAGATGACTTGTTTGTGCAGTCTGCAGAATGTGGTTGTGCTCAACAAATAAGTCATGTACTTTGTAAGTCCCATTTCCTCTTTCTAAAGTAATGCCCATACGAACCATGCAACCTGTTCTTGTCTGCGCCCTATTACGCTTGCAAACTGAGAACTTCTTATCTTCAGCCCGAGAACCTTGATTTGAGCAAACAAACCTACATGTTGTTACTAATCCATCAAGACCACTCTTGTTTGCATAGCACTTCCGAACATCAAACCCCATCCTACCACCATATGTGACCCAGAAGTTCCAAGCCTCATCAACACTGCTAAATCTCATACTTATTTTAGGAATCCAGAAAGGAGTTGCAGCCACCCTGTAGTTATAAATATTGTGTCACGAGAACCAACCAGACAAAATATTGTGTTTCCCTAACCTAACATTCTTAAGACATTTCAACAAATTTAATCCAACTATGCAGGAACTGATTAGTTAGATTTGGAACAAGGATTAGCACAACCTTGTAGGCGATTCCTCGAGCACCTGTTGGGCGTCATCCATGGCACCATCTTCTTCAGCTGCTTGGGTGCTTGCTGGAATGCTTTGCGCCATGGGAGGTTGCACGGGGGCATGGGGAAGGCGCGTGGCGCTGGCCTTCTTCGATGCGCACGCCTTGCTCGGTGTTGGCGCGGACGCCGTGATGCCTCCTGGAGCGATGGGATGACGACGTTGGAGGACGGCAGCTTCTACAGGCACATGAGGAGTAGCATCGCCTCCACTAGCTGCGAGGAGAGGTCCTAGGCGTTTCATGGCGCGGCAGCTCGCCGCCTCCTCGCTCGCCCCACCGCCGACGGCCCCGCCGCCGCCGCTTTCGGATATATGGCGCCAAAGCTCGAGTTTCCTTCAAGAACGCCTGGGAATGAAAAAGTAGAATCCCATCCCAACCGCTTCGGTCGGATGAATAGCTCAGATATGGCCACTGCATGCATATCTTGCTGTGTGAATAGCCACTGCACACGATCTGTGTCCAGCGAGCGGATGCCTGGCCCAGTCACGTACTCAGGACACCAACCAAACATGTCACAGGCAAGTTTGCTCCAGGGTCTGAACCAAACACGCCCCAAATCCTCCCTAGAGCTGCCTCCAATGCCTCAGCCCTAACCATCTTATCCGACAGCACCTTCCCCACTGAATGTGGTTCTTTCGATCTGCTTCCCACCACCGCATCTCTCATTTCTCTGCTGCGGTCGTGTGTTCGTTCCTCGGTGGCTAAACCCTAGCTTGGTTCGTTTCGTGTGCTGCGGTTTCGAATCCTGTTTTTATTGTCTGCATCAGTCGAGTTAGTTGCATGTTTGTATTGTTTTGCTGCGGCCTGCGGATTGGTATTATGCTGTGTGTATGCTCTACTAATGGAACCCGCACACCCATGGTCTGCTTTATCAATCCTAGTTGCCCCCTGATGGGTCCAATTCATATATTAATTATTATATAAAGATAAAGAAATATATATATTGTGAAAGTACGTCTCTGTGTTTTGCGGACCAGATTTCCTGGAGTTGCTTTTGTTATGTTGGTTTTCAGAAGAAATCGATTCTGTTAATCATCTAGAAAATTTGGGAATTGGTTATAGGATGATAAACATCAGAACCATGACAACATGCTATTGCGTTAGTGCATGATTTTACTTGGGAATCTGGTATCCTTTATGCTGTCATACCACCCAAGTTTTGCTTGCTGGACTTATGGGTTTCACTGTGAATAGCTGTTGCATTGTTTGACCTTACAATATTGCTGAACATAACATCTTGTCAACCGATTAAATGTTTGCTCCACTGTTAGCCTTACTGATTACTGGACCAAAAACTTCAACACGAGCTGCTTCAGATCAGAACTTGCTCTGCTAACTCCTTATTTGCATGTCACCGGGATAACACCTTTTCTTCTTCTTCATCTTTGCAGGTATGGACTTCCACACACTATCATGGCGTGAGCTCCAGGTACTGTGCAAGCGCAACGACATTTGGGCCAACATGACCAACGCCGCCATGGCTGAGGCGCTGGAGAGCCTAGATTTGGTGAGTCCTGATTCCCTTTTTGATGAATTGGTTTGCGTTTACAATTTTCCCCACATTTAATTGTGGGATCGCTCCTGTGCGTTTCTGACGCCTATTGGGGTTGGTTGTGATGATCATTAACGTGGAGGGTTTTGGTTGTCAATCAGGTTGACCGGATAAACTACGAGATGGCGCCCATTCCAATTTTGGTGCCAGCACCCACAGTCACAACACGCTTGACTGCGAGGAGGTCCTTGTCGCGTAAGACGGAGGTGGTGGTGTCGAACCCAGTTCCAGCCATTCTTCGGAGGAGCCAGAGAACGGCAACGCAGAAGGCTTTGGATCAGGAACCAAAAGGTGAGGGGTTTTCACTTCCAGGATCAACTTGTTTCTACTGTTCCATTGCTTTGGAGGGATCCTTGGGGGAGAAGGGGCAACCTTTGATGCTGTTTTCCTTGTTATGACAACCATTAGTTCCATGCTGTGTCAATCAGGAGCATCCATTTCTTCTTAGCCTACGAACCAGAACCCTACCATTAGTTCCATGACCTATCTATAGTTCTGAATAGTTGCATTCCAAAATTCATTGAATCGTTGCTTGCTAATTTGTGGTGTGTGCTCATGGAAACCTTTTACTAGTTGTGTATTCTGATGCATACTAGTTGTGTATTCTGATACACCATTGTCAGGAGAAGATGACATCACTGAAGTGAAAGAAAGGGCTGCTTCTAAGATGCCGCAAGCTAAGCTGACATATGAGACTTGTGAAGACGACGACCTTGATGAAGATGAGGAATGGGCTTTGAATGATGATGACTCTGCCGAGGAAATTGTCTCTACTGACGAGAGTGACGAAGTAGCTGGTGAGACCCATGAGGAGAATGACACTGTTTTCACCAGTGGCTTACTACAGGAGTTTGACGGCGAGGTGGACACCGGGCCCGACCAGGCAGCTGTAAACGAGCTGCTCGAGGATCTTCAAGTCATAAGCTTAAATATGCTTCGAGCCACGTACAACGAACTCAAAGACAAACAAATCATCTGAGTACTGCATAGGTACAACGACCTAGGGATGTCGTGTTGGTTCGTAATAAATCTACTTACTTCTGTTTTAGCGGCGAAACGCTATGCAATAGTATCGAAGCATAAGAATTCATCCTGTGCTATTCCATCACCGGAAATGAATGCCAGCTTATATACCTGTTATTTTATACTTCCTCCGTTCCAAATTATAAGGTGTTTTGATTTTTTTAAATACATAGCTTTTGCTATGCACCTAAATACATAGTAAGGTTAATGTCTTTAGAAAAGCCAAAGCATCTTATAATTTAGAACAAAGAGAGTAGTAAACTAAAATTTTGTGTTATGTTTTAGGAGTACTTAATGTAGACAAAGTTGCGACAATAATACCAGCATCTTGTGGGAACACTATTTCTTGTAGATTTGAAGACATGGTTTGGTGCTAAATAGCTTATTGTAACTGTGCACTGGTACCCAGCTTCTTGTAGAATAACAGTTCATTTTTCTCCTTATTTAGAAAGCACTGTTGTATTTGTAGAGAGTGATGACTTCAACTTATCGTAGCTTACCGAGAACTTGTATGGATCAATGCTGTCTATCTCAGATAAGAGTTTTGCGTTCTGTCACAGGTGACTGTTATAGCTGTATAGATTCCTCCGACACTTTTGCTGTACATTGTAGTTCTATACGCTAACCTTCCAATGAAATATCAGTGGCAACATATTTCTGATTGAGCAAATGTAAGTGTCTGGGATCTCTTGATCAAGGTAGCAAAAGGCAGTTGCAGGTATACAGTACTTTTTTGGAAGGCAGCTAAAAAGTAAAGTCACAATTGGTCTTGCTTCGGCTTCATCATAGTTTTTTTTTTTTAAAACGAAAGATTTTATTGCATTCCAGGAGTTCTTCATCATAGACTTAGCTGTGTTTGCATGGGGCATCCCTTGAGAGGCGTTTGACCGGTAAAGTTTTCGTACTTCTGCTAGAACCGAATTTATGGGAAGTCTACCCAACAACTTAGCTGGACTACTTAACCGTTTGGTTCCTGACATCGGATGTTTGGACATTAATTTAGAGTATTAAATATAGATTAATTATAAAACTAATTACGCTAATGGAGACTAATTTACGAGACGAATCTATTAAGCCTAATTTGTTCACGTTTGTTAATGTGGCGCTACAGTAAACATGTGCTAATGATGGATTAATTAGTCTTAATAGATTCGTTTCGTAAATTAGTCTCCATCTGAACAATTAGTTTTATAATTAGCTCATGCTTAGTCCTCCTAACTAGCATCCGAACGTCCAATATGACAAGGACTGGCATCCGAACGTTCGATGTGACGGAGATTAAACTTTTGTCCCTGTATCCAAACATCCCTAACTTGGGTCATTTGTCTTGCTTGTAACCTTGTCTCCCTAGCATGTAAATCTAAAAATATTTGTTTGCTTCCTAAAAGGCAGTTATTATCTCCTCTAAAAGACAGGATATACTAATATATGAAAGGGAGATTGGTGTTCTTACTCCCGCTTTGAAGGTCGTCAATTGTGATTTCACTCTCAATTTTTTAACTTATGATTGTACCCATGTTTGTTTGGATCCGAAACCCCTGTATGCCCTTGTTCTAAGACTTGTTAGCTGATAGCAATGTAAATGAATTAAGGAATAGAAAAATAAAAGACAATACTAACCCTTGATGTTATCCTAACTCTCTAGGTTTCGCCGATGGTTTATTAAGTATGTGCACCTTATTAAACTTTGCTTATAGATTTGAAATATTTACAAATTTTTCTATAAAAATCCTTTTGAAATGCTCTCAAAATATTTGATTTAAAAAAAGAGTTGGAATCACTTGTCTTTTTTAGCTAAACTGACACCATTAACTCCTATAAATAGAATAGAGGTAAAATCTAGTTTCATTTTGAAAAAACAGTGACAAATCACAAAGTCAAATGAATGAGGGTGAAATCACAATTAAATTTTCAAAACAAGGGTAAAAACATAAGAGCCCCTGTGCCATTCTCAACAATATATCAATCTTAGCTTTCCCAGCAATGGAAAACAAAAAAATTTGAGAGGCCATATTTTAGAGCGAAACTTCATTTCCAGGAGTGCATACGTTGAGTAATAACAAATTAACCTAGTCGAGAATAATAAACTCTGTAAATCGGCGAAAGAAAAACACCCAATCATCAAGTAGTTCGTGGGGGACGTGCTGGGTGTCTTCCTTTTTTCTGTGTGTGCCCAGTGGGGCTTTCCGGTCTTCCGGACTTTCCTGGACATATAAATTTCTTTCCTTCCTTAATTGAGAGGCAGAGCTCCTGCCAGGTTTTTGAAAAAAAACACCCAATCATCAAGTAGTTCGTGGCACGCCCTGTACATGAAGAGTAGTACTGTACATCCAAATAATGTACGGAAGTTCTTCGGCTGAAAAACATCGTATAAGAAGTGGCTTAAAAAAGCATGCTCTCTGTTTCCATCATCCTCAATATAACAGATGTCACACTATTACGAACAATCCTGGCCAAATCAAATAGAAAGAATACTGCCCTAGGGGCTAATCCCGTCAAAATGCCAGATGTAAAAAATGTTGCTCGGAAAAAAAAAAGTGGTCTAAGTCGACTTGCACACTGCCTATATAAAGATTACATGTCTGCACTCTGATTATTAGGTAAGTTCATTATTATTTCCTTTTAGTATTTTCATTAGTTTTAGTTTTCAGTATATATTGTTATTTTTTATATTGAGCAATATCCTTTTATTCAATTTATTCTTTTTAATTTATTTTAGTTTAAGCCATTTCAGAATTTCAGCGCACATTGTTAATTTTTTTAGTTTTGTAGCTTTTGTAAGTTGTAACTGTATGACGTGTCATTTTCCAGTTTCAGTTATCTGATTTTTCGAAACTCTTTTTCAGTTTTATTGTTTTTTTTTTGTGACTTGTTTTAATGTTTTCGTTATAGTTTCAGTTGTTTGAGTTAATTAGAAACTCTGTTTCTGTTTTAAGGTTTCCTTTAGTTTCAGTTGATTGAGTTCATTAGAAACTCTGTTTCGATTTTAAGGTCTCCATTCCCCTCTTCAGTTTTTTCCCTTGTAGTTGGTCTCATTTCCTGCTTCTGCAATGTCTGTTGTTATTTGTGTAATAATGCAATCTCCAATGTTTTCAGTTTGCTAATTCTCTTCAAATCTACTTGTTGTGAACATTGATGTCTGCAAATTCAAAGGATCATTAAATTGGCTAGTATTTTTTTCAGGGTTCTAATTTTTGGTTATCAACACAGTAGTTGTTGATATGACCTCAAATTTTGAAGCATCTCGCAGGACTAAATCAGTGAAGGTAATTGTACCTCCTCGTATCTACAGCTACATGCACATGAGCAGGAGGTTGCCAATTCGATAAGATCTGGGTGATCTTCGTTGGAATTTCAATCACTTTCTATTGTTTTATGCCACTGTAAATTCTGGGTAAATTCTTTTCCCTTTATCTACCAGATTCTGATCCGGTTTCAAAATGTACGTGTCATGAAATGATTGGACACAAAACTGATTGATAAATTGAGACAAAATCAACCGAAAGATGTGTACTAACTCCCTATAAAGTTGTTTCTGGCATGCATGCAGTGGCGGAGTCAGAAATATGTATACGAATTTTTTCTTTGTTATAGGAGAATCTGCGGTACAATTTACTCTGTATAAAAGATGAGGCCAGGACAACCTGCCATAGTTCGGCTCAAACATAAGAATTGGCTTCTCAGTAGGGGTTTCGACCCCTCATGTTCCTTCAAAAAATATATAAGAATTGGCTAAAAAACATGCTTTCTGTTTCCATCATCCTCAATAAAAAGATGTTGCACTGTTATGAACAATCCTGGCAAAAACCAAATTGAAAGAATATTGCCCAAGGTACCAGTCAAAATGCAAGATTTTTAAACTGATACAAAAAAACGCCGCTCAAGAAAAAAAAGAAACTCTCATCTACAATTATTATCTCACTGGGGTAAAAAGAATTGACTGGATACACTGCATATGAATGCACCAAGCAAACTGAAGACCGGAACCTAGCTTAGCTAGGAATGTGTAGGGTGATCATCGCCGTTTCCATTGCCATGGCCATGGCCATGCTGTGTTGACAGATAATCGTCACCATGGCCGCCACTGCCGCTAGTAGACGCCTTTGCAAATCTGCCTTTGACTCGGTTTCTTGTGTCTGCTCGTACCTTCCGGGATACATACATGATCTGCTTGCCAAACCTGCAAATGCAAAAATCACAAAGGCTGTGTTACACACAAACATTTCATATAGACCGAACTAAAAAATTAATCTTGTGGAACAACCAAGATATACCGTGGAACAGTAACAAATTGATTGCTAGGATTATCCAAATAGACACCACATTATGGCAATGCATTTTTCACTACTAGAACAACAGATAAAGTAATGTTATTTTAGTCAGCAACATTGAAACATGACCAAAAGAAAAGGGATCAGGTTATATAAGAAAAATATGAGGTTGATAGGTACATGTAAACAAAGATGTTAAGTTTAACATAAAGTACCCTAATCAGATAATGACTGCAGTGTAATTGTGGTGACACCTAAAATAGATCTATTCCCAGAAAAAAGAACTGTGGAAGACACATGATTGTCCCACACAAATAACAACTACAGTATAGAAAACTAAAAGAAATTCGTGGTGAGAACATTGGTAATGCCGAGAAAACAAACCTGGCTGAGGAATAAAGGGAAGATTTGTCTCAATAGGTGGCTGAGTCTGGACGTCTGGATACAACTGAGACCTTTCTCTTTCCATAATGTTGTTCTTTTTGTCCATGATGGCACGAAGCTCTTCAGCCGTGAACTTCTTCTTCTTGACTTCTTATGAAGATCACATTACAGATACAAATATTTATTCCTGCTGTTTAAGGTCCTGGTATTAGTAAGAATCTAATAAAAAAACATTAGAAGATAACTAAACTAAAAACTGACACTGACATCAGTAGCAAAGAAGTACTAACAACTATAGTTGTCAGGAACCAAAGAGACATGGAAATTATTAACCATTTCAGAAAGTTAGTAACCCTAAAGATATATTATAGATCAGATATGCAGTCTTTGAATTCGCATGATTGCAAGTCTACAACCAACATTTTCAACAGAAGCAGCATAATAAGTAGAGCACCTGAAAGTCCCAATGAACCAAAGCATATATAAAATTTTTATTTTATTTTTTGTAAGCTCAAGTTAGCATCGCTGGACGCGGTTCTATTACAGTTCAGTAAAATAAACAAATGTACTTGCCAAATGATGACTAGTCATGCAAGTAAAGAACATGCCAACTGAATTATGTTTTGAATTAGAGATATATTAGGCTGAGAAGAACTGCAGTTCCAACTGAAAACCCTTGTTGGTTTCCATCAACAAAATCAGCAATGCCTACATAAGAGATACACGGATGGCAATTAATATTCATAACCTGGAGGGGGAGGGACTGTCAATAAATGGAAGATATTGAATTCTTCGTACCTTTTGAGGCTTCTCGAGCAACCTGACAAAGAATGAATCATCATGAGTGTCTCCAGGAAGCTTCAGTTATTTCAGGCTTGAACTATAGTATTAAGACATAGGGAGGGATGGTAAATTCAATTAGCATAATTCAAAGTTAAAAACGGAAAACCATATCAAGCACTTAAAATAGAGTAGTTCAAATATAAAAACCATTCTGGTTATTCTTTGCATATCCTGGTCAGATGGTTCAGTTCACATTCTACTAAAGGAAAAAAGCAGACTTCGCCAAAACTGTACTCCTAAACTTCCAGCACACAAATCATGTTTACCAGATTATATTAATCATGAAAGGCAGTTACATCAAACTTAGAATGAGCCCTCTTGTTTTTCACTGCCAAATATTAAACTGAAAGGAGGTCTGCGCATAATGGGTGCAATCCTATTGTATTGAGATGAAACAAGGAGATGCAGTGCCGAGTACAAAGATATGAATAATCACATACCTTCCCTGTAATAAGAGGGATTAGAAGTTTGGTGACCAGACTTCTAAATAACTTCTCAGACCTCAGTTCCAGTGCCAATGTATCTGCAAGAGATCTGAAATTAGACATGGTACAAATCTGAAATTAGATTTTGAATAGACATGCTCCTGAAAGTTTAACTAACTTTGCTATTAATCTATAGAAATATTTTCACACATAAAAAAAATTGACAGACCGATGGGCTTTAGTCCCTGGTATTCCAAAGCAGCAATGGTTGTTGCTAATGTCAGTAACCAGTCTAAACTCAGATGAATATACAACTAAACATCTAGAACAGGAATGCCAAGCTTAACAAAAGAGATTCATTACAGTGCAATTTTTTTATCTACAATCCAATTCCTTTACCCGTCTGGGGACTGATGGGTTATGTTTAAGAAACTATCATGTCAGTGGATACTCACTTGACATGTAAGACAAAAAAAAAAGAAAAGAAACACATGATTTCAATCAAACTCAGCTTGGAAGACAATCAAAAGTAACACCTTGCTATGGATATTGGATCTATCAGCATTTTACGTTCAATGAAAATCATATGTTTAATATATGAAAGAAATAGTAAACTATGACTGAAGTACTAGATTAACAACAAGCAAATAAAGTTTTTGCCAATGTAAAAATATATGGAATAAATATTGTAGTGTAGTATATATTAGTTCACGGTAATCCCTGAACAACCATTACAGTGATTTATGGCACTTCGATCTGCTTTATGCTGTCACAATCAGAATATTGATAAAATGAAGAATGAGCTCTGAACATCAGTGGAAGAAGACTTGCTAATCTATTTTTTATATAATGAAAACTATGAAGTGTGTCAACTATCGATTGAAATACATGCCGCTTACACCCAGAACGCTTTGAAAGATCAGAAAAAAACAAAAGAAATAGTACTAAGTGTAACATGAACAAAGCGTATTATAAATTGCAAAGAAAGTGGGGAATAAAATGGACCTTCTCCTTGTGGTCGAGTATGTTGAAGAGCACGTCGTCTCTACTGCCGCGGGATGGAGCCTGGAGGATGACGGCCGTCGGTATGGAGACTGGAGACTGGGGGCCGGCGACGAGGGGATCTGAGACGGGGAAAGTTAGCAGTGAGGAGGAACCCTAAACACTAAATCTCGGGAGCAAACCTGACGAGGGGATCTCAGGCGCCGGCAGTGCTCGACTACTAAATCTGAGGAGCCGGGAGTGCTCGACTACTACAGCTCGCGAGCAGTGCTTGGCTAATCAAGCAAATGTAGGGGCGGCGGTGAATCAATAAGAGGATGTGAGATGTGGAAGACAGGGGCTCCATTGTTGGAAGAGATCTGAAAAGAGACAGGATGTGAGAGATGTGGAAGACGCAGTAAGCGGGAGGGGGGCGCGGAGAGGATTTCGTATTTGGAACAGGAGAGCGCCGATATGACGAGACGAGACCGAGCGGCGAGATGACGAGAAATTGGGAGAGAAAATAAAGCAAAAGCCGGTCGAACTAGTGGTAGGCACGTGTCAAAGCGTAGACGGGCGTGGGTGGGTGATGTGCGGCTCTAGATAGCCAGAGTTGCCGCACATGGTTTTTTTTATTGTTTTCGGAGTTTCTAGCGCCCGGACGTCCGGCGCGCGAGTGCGTCCGGACGCCGGTGCTTTAGTAAACCCACCCACCCCAGTAAAAGAAGTAAGGAACCGCCCGCCCCTAACGACCCCGCCCCAGTCGAAAAAAGAAAGGAACCCGCCCACCCCAACGAGCCCGTCCCACCCTACACGCACGAAACCCGCCACGCCGCGCTCCACACCAAAAGAGCACGCAGAAGGACGCTACGCCCCCATCTCCGTCGCGCCCCGTAACCACTGCGTCCATGTACAAAGAGCATGTAACACTTCAACATCGAAAAATATCTACTGCAACAACGAAAAAAATGTACTACAACATTGAAAAACATGCACTTCAACATCAAAAAATATCTGCTGCAACAACAAAAAATGTGCTACAACATTGAAAAACATGTACTGCAATATCTCAAGCAGTAGTACTGCAACACCGCAAAAACATCTGTTGCAACGACCGAAAAAATCTCATTGCAACATTCGAAAATCATCTGTTGAAACATCCCAAAACACCCATTGCAACACGAGGAGGGAATAGCGACCCAGAGCTCGCGGAACCCTAACCACCACCGCGTTCCTCAGATCCATAGCAGCAGGAGGAGCAGGAGGAGGAGGAGGAGGAGGGAAGCCCTCAGATCCAGAGGAGGAGGAGGAGGGGGGAAGCACTCAGATCCAGTCATCCGGAGGAGGACCGTCCTTACCTCGTCGGAGCCGCCGCGGTCTTCCTCGTCTCCGGTGGGAGCAGTGTCAAGCGCGGGTGCCATGGAGGTCGTAGAGGGGCAAGAGACGAAGGGAGGGAGGAACCAGGTCACTAGGGGCGCAGGGTAGCAAGTCGCGGGAGGGGAAGAGGGAGGGAGGGAGCGCCGGCGGATGGGACGGCAGCGAGCGCCCAGGGGCACGGCGGTGCTCGCATGGGGAGTAGCAGAGTGTGGATGGGGAGCAGCCGAGTCGGAATGGCGAGGTCGGAGGAAATCGATGCAAACGTCCTTGTTTTGTTCGGCAGCGTGGTTCGATTGGGCCACATGCCTAGGTGTGCGGCGTCTGGATGGGGCGGACGCCCACACAGTATCATTACCGTTGATTTTTCGGTTGGCAGCTATGTTTATACCTGTCGCAGTGGATTGATGATTTGCAAAGGTTTATAGTTGATAAAATCCGACAATCGCCATGTTTTTCTAAGACCAAAGTGCTAGAGAATAATTGATAGTAAAATTCAATAACAAAAGCAATTCATCATTTCGGTGAAAACCAATATCATATATAAAGTCCTATATAGTGACAACCGACAATATATGGCAGTTGATAATTGATTGAAAAACAATATATATAACTTGGGTATAATCATGCATTTAGACAACAAGGATTCTATCTTAAAGGGTTAGGTTAGGTAGGAAAGGAATACTCTTAGGAATTTTTACAACCATATTTTAGAGCGAAACTTCATTTTCAGGAGTGCATACATCGACTAATAACAAATTGACCGAATCGACAGTAGTAAAATGGCCTCTCCCTAAGGGCAGCTCCAACAATTGACTTTTAAGATAACTCTAAGCATTTTTCTCATATTTTAATATAAGAGAGAAAAGCTAGCTGTTGCGCACATTTTAAGGTTATGTGAGTGTCATGTGGGGCTACCCATGTTAAAAGCTATGGACTAAAAGTAAGCACTATTGAAAAGCTTAGAGCTAGTAACTAGCACTAACCATTGCGGGTGCCCTACGTGCCTCCTGATATACCACTTTCCACAAAAGCAAAGGCAAAGCATAGAGTGGGGAGCAATATGAATATTTTCAATGCAATCAGGGACATCAACAGTTGATGGCATCAAACACGCAAGCACAACTCAGTCCTTTGCAATATGTTTTTATGCAGAAACTTTAACCTGCATGTTGATACAAGTAAGATACTCATTCTCTTTTATCAGGGATGTGAAGATGGGGTACAGGAGGCTAAAGGAGAAGGTCAAGGAGTACAAAAGAAGGGATGGCAAATTGTATGGCAACATGATCTCCAAGCTGAGCAAGCTTGAAGACACGGAAGACAATGTAAGTTCCCTCCTCAACCCTCGCCCTAACTTGCCCTGTGATACCTTGATGGCCATTGGTCTAACTGTCAATTTGCTGTTGTTGCTGCTTCAAGGACCAAATGAGTCAGGCACTAAACAAGAAGCGTGGGCTCTTATGGCCACTGACAGAAATGCTTAGGAGATTCTTCACTACCGATGGTAGCAAGGGGTCCACGCTGTGGCTTGTGCTGAGGCTATTGATTCCGGTAATACTATTGGTTGCAGTTTGTGTCGGTTACTACATGAACAGCAGTGTTCAAGAGACAGACTGCATTAACTGTTAGTTGAGCAAGGTATCTGGCAGCCTGTTCGCTTGCTCGTAAACGATCGTAAATTTTCAGTCAAGAACAGTGTTTTTCTCTCACACTAAACCAGCCAACAGTAAATAATCCACGATACGATACGGCCTCCCGAACAGGCTGCTGTTCTCGCCTTCTCTGCTTTTCACGGGACAAGTGTTTATCGTCGTATAGATGCGAGTATTATACGTATTTGTTAGCTGTGTGGGTTGAGGACTTGAGGGTGAAGTCTTGACTACTTGTACTGTACTGTTCAACTTCACTTGTCTAATAGTTACTTCCTCTGTCTCAAAAAGAATGATAATCTCATTTTCCCAGTAGTCAATCATCTTGAGTTTTACTAGATCTATAGAAAATATTATTATTGTATCTATTATAAATAAGTTTACTATTAAGATTTATTATACGATTAATCTAATAACACTTATTACTTGTCAAACTTGAGATTGATTAACTTTCGAAAAGTGAGCTTTATATTCTTTTCTCTTCTTGTGTCACACCCCGGACGTGACTCTGTCGGAGGAGCAGCTGGCCGGGGCGTGCCTCGGGAGCATCGCCGGGGAGCCCCCGGGCATCAGTAGCCCAGGTGCTCATCTTCTTACGTCCGGGCCTTGGGTGGCATCGGTAGCCGGGCAGGAGCCAAAGGCCGGGTGTGGTAGCGATGTGGATCGGATGCCCATGGCTCGGGGCAGCCCCCGAGCCTCAGGCTGAAGGCGTTGTGGGGTCAGGTGTAACAACCCAAAAATCTATACACCAAAAATACCAGCTACAAAATTTTTCTCAAGAATCCCATGTGATGATGAGTGCCATGTATAGAAACCCAACCTAAGAGATGCATTAGGTCTAACCTAACCCTAGCCAACATATAAGCATGGCATGTCATTAGATGATTGTGTTTATTAATTTCCAACAAATATAATGTTGCATACATTGTTAAATTCAAAATGTGATTTGGATTTCCATTTGAGTTATGATTGCTAAACAACTCCAATAAAATAATAAACCATAAAGTTATTATTAAACAAAATTCCCTAAACTCCAATAAATAAGTCACCTCAGTTGTGAAATCAAATTTCAAACCAAATTGAATTCAAACAAATAGAAAAGAAATGAAAAATAGAAAAGGAAGAAGAGAAGAAGGCCTCCTAGCCACCGCTTTCGCCCAACCCAAGACGACCAAAGAATCGCCCAATGCCAACCACCCGGCCCATTTCGCTTAACGCGACCAACCACCACTTTCACTCATGTCTCATGGCCCACTTATGCCCAACGTCGCCACGCGCCCCGTCGTACACCTCGCTTATGTCGCCGCCACCTTGGCCCACGATGTCGTCACCGACGTTGCCCATGCCCGCGGCGTCTCCCGTCTCTCGCTTACCACCACCGCTTTGCTAGATCCCGCAGACGTCGGCACATCAGTGCTTCTTCCCCGCGCCGCACTCAAACCACCGCGCAGCATGAGCCCGGACAAAGAATGGCGGGGGGCTGTGGTCATGCCCGGGGCATGGTCCTGTCTCCCCCTTGCGCCACGCCCACGCAACCCCGCGCACACCGTTGGATGCAAGCTCGTGCCCCGATCGCCCTTGAATTCCCAACCGCCGATCACCGGGCTCGCCGATCCCCACTCGGCTATAAGAGCCTCGGCCGAGAGCCCTAGCGCTCGTCCCGTCGCCCGCCGCCACCTCGGTGGCCAACCTCAGCACACCCGAACCAAGAGAGAAGAGGGAGAAGGGGGAAGAAGGGGGAAAGGGAAACGCCGAAGCCGCTGCCGGGGAAGGATCGGGAGCATGCCGGAGTTCAAAGCACCGCCACGGGTCGACACTGCACGGCTTCCGGAGCTACACGGCCGCAACTCGTCATGGCACCGCTATCCTCTCTTCCACAGCACCCACGGTGAGCCCTCCTTCCGATCCCTCTGCTTGCCGCCGGACTCTGTCACACCGGCCATGGCGCTCCACACCAGGAGCGTGTAGGCCAAAACGTCATGGTCATTGGGGAACACCCGCACCCACGCACACGTCTATGACCACGCCGTGACTACCCCGCTGGAGCCCCATTGATCACCCGCGCGCCTCGCCGTCGTCTCCATGGCATGTGGCCGCCGGGAAGTCCCTGCCGACCACATGGAAACGCCGAAGCCCCACCTTGAGCCCTGGACACTTCACCGTGCCCCCACGGACTCGCAGTAGCCTTTACCCGCTCAGCCGAGCCACCTGGAAGGCCGCACGCGCGACTTCACCGTCGGCAAGCACTACTGAAGCCGCCGCCGCGCGTGGCAAAGACCTTGAAAGCTCTAGCCGCCACCTTGACCCCATAGACGCAGCGATCGCCGTGGCCTGGGAAGCTTTTCTCCTCCCCAATCGGACACGAGCCATCATGCGGGGCTCACCATGAGCTCATCGCATCGGCGGGAGCACCGCCATGTGATGAAAAACAGGGAACACCCCTCACCGGCCACCCGTGCGTAGGCTCGGTGCACGTGAGCCGAGCCAAGGAGAAGAGACGGTGGACTTGGCCCACCATGCGCCCTGCCGTAGGTCCATGGACCATGAGCGCTGGTCCACCGTGAACCACACGGTGTGAGCCGCGCTGTGGACAAAGCCCAATAAAGGCCCACGACTACGCGCGTGGCGGCATCCTGGCGTGCCACGTGTCCGTCCGGTCCGCCCGACCATCGCCCAACCCGAACCCACCAAAGCCCAGTTCGGACCCAGCCCGTATTGACCGTTGACCGGTCAACGTTGACCGTTGACCTGGCCCCACATGTCAGCGACACAGTGTTGCTGGACCCACCGTCAGACGATGACGTCATGCTGGCGTCGTGATGACATCACGCGGGACCCACATGTCGAAGCCGAAGATACCGGTAGGTGACGTCATGTCGACGTCATGCGACATCACCGATGATGTCAGCAGCCCCGCCCCACACGCCGCTGACCACGACCGCTTGACCAAGACGTTGACTCGCTCGCTGCTTGACTTTGACCGAACCCACCTGTCGGTGAGCATGACGTTGATGACGTCATGCTGACGTCATGCTGACGTCAGCTAAACCCACCTGTCAGCTCGGAACCATGATGCTGACGTCATGCTGACATCAGCAAGCCACGTGGACCAACCCCAGCGTGACACGTGTCAGACCAGGATTAATTCAGCCTTTTTTCCATTTTCAGAAATAGATTTAATCTTCGGAAATTCATAACTAATTCATACGACCTCGGAAAAATACGAAACCAGGACCAAAATTCATCTAAAATCAAGCTCTACGCCATGGACCCATGTTTGAGTGCATTTGGCTCTTTTGAATTTTCATTGCTTCTTTGTGCTTATTCTATATAGGCGTCGCTAACGCGACTATAATGCTGATCGTTTGCGGACTCGGAGGAGAACCTGAGACGGGCGAGGATCATGAGTACCGTGAGAAGTACGGAGATGACTACACTGAAGGTGCCACATCCCACCCAACCTCGTAGCACCTATTACGCATGGCTAATATAGAAATGCTAGTGCTTACTTTATTGTTATGATCACATTATGGTAGGACTTGCATGGTAGTATGCTTTCTTGATGGCCTTTACCTTGATGCAACCTTACCCTTGCTCACCCTGCTGTTAGGCTAGTCACACGCTTGCTAATATATTTCATTGCTTACTACTTCTACTACGCTTGCACTATATGGAGGCGTGGTGGAAACTGGTGTTATCTGGACCATGGGGAGAGTGCTGCGTGTGTGACTTAGGTGCGTGGAGGGTGAGGGTTGTGTCAACCAAGTTGGAGTATCTGACGAGCTTGGGGCAAGTCTTGCTGTGGTGTGCTACACTGGCACCCCGGAATGGATACTGTGGTGGGTAAATGGTATATGAGGTGGCCTTGGGTGTGATCCTGTGATGGGAGGAGCCCAGGGTGGAGGTGCTGTGGTGGCACAGTAAATGGAAACCCTGATGAAGACATTCTGGCTTGGTCAACCCTAAGGACTTACTAGTACTCAGACTCACCGGGAAGCCTTACGTACCACTCGCTCTATATGGTACGGGACGGCCGGACTACTTGGTAGGATATTACCACTACTGCTAGGTAGATAGCAAATAGTGTGAGGGAGGTACGGGGTGCGGAGGATTCCCCCCCCACACCCTTCCGAGACTTCATGGAGACCTTGTGGACCTGGCTCATGACTCACAGTTTCAGCCACCCCAGACCGGACTTGGGGTGTACCAGGGCTGAATGGTAGAGTGGCATTATCCTAGGCTAGCAAGCGGCCGGAATCAGCCTAGTTGACAACGGTCAGTGAGGAAGGCGGATCTTGTGGTTATGTAAAACCTCTGCAGAGTGTATGGTTGATCAATCGATACATATGCCGACTTGTCGGCTATGGACCTTTCCTAGGTTTCGCTTAAACTAGATAGTGAGATGAGTCTTTCTTTTCTCCCCCTGGGATGAGTGTTCGGACGTAGCCAGGGGCTACGGGCCTTGAGACAGTGCCGAGAGGGAGTTGGCCTGTCGACTGAGCGATGGAATGGGTGTGGTATGGTGATGGTGTGGATATGGTGGTATATCGATCCCAGGATCGAAACCTGGCTCTGGAATGGGAATGGGGTGGAATGTGTGAGAATGGTGTTAAAACTTGACCAACCATTATTATGTACTTGATATGCTAATACATAGGAAACCCCAGCCTTATAGGTTCCTTATTGATTATATCCAATTTGCATCCAAATTCCACAAAGCAATGCTCATGGGGATGGGAGTGGCCAGTACAAATCGTACTGATAAATTTTGGCACACATGTTCTGCTAAGGAGTATGGCTCCGATGAGTTTGACGGATGAGGGATTCGTGCCTACGCTCGAGTTTGGCGATCTTATCTTCAAGCTGTTCTGAATGAATGCTACTTTTGATTCCGCCAATGCGGCGATGTAATAAATTATGTAATTCCGCACTATTTGTACTCTGATATTATCATTGTATGGATGTGATATTCGACTGGAATTTGGGTAATATGATCTACAACGGACTTATTACACTTTGACTCTGTGGATTTCCCTTCGTGGAAATCGGGGTTGTTTCAGTTGGTATCAGAGCCATACTTGACCATAGGACGAAACCCTTAGAAATGGACGATAGAATAGGACGTGGACAGCCCTTCTTTCGGTTATATACCGACCCTGCATTCACTTTTATGCAAGGCTTGTCTATTATTGACCTACTAACACCTGTTTCCTTAAAACATGCAGATGACAACGAACGTCGAATGGCCGCCTCTAGGACCGCTACCTCTGGACCACGCCAAGCTTACCTTCGACCTACATGAGCCGGGGTTTTGCACAGACCCTCTGCCGAGTTCTCATCACGTTAGGAGTCCCTGACGAGCTTGTCAAGGTCACCTGCACAGGGAAGCCAGCTCAGGAAGGAGGAATCGAAGGACTAGTTGTCACCTCAGCCGAGTTTCTAGCAAGCACTACCTTACCTTCTATCCCATCTTTCACCGAGATGACCATAGAGGACATAGTTGAGGAGGGACTGTGAGCTATCTCACACAAGGCACTTCACAGAGTGATGAGGGATCACTACGAGCACCTGAAGACGACAGAGTTCTGTCTACTTCCCCAGGCCCTCGACCTCAACCTTACCCCTAGTGAGCAGAGTTTCGCAGCCGGCAGAGTTATCCTTGGAGAGGAGGACAGATGCCTTCATGTCTCGGCTATCCACCTACTAGAGCAGGACAGGTACGTGACCCAGCTTGAGCAGAAGAGATGTCAGGACCGGGCTCTTCTGTGGGAGTGCCAGGAGCGAGACTCACAGGGAGCACTGGAGCGAGCTAGTCTGCTCGAGGCAGTTGCCAAGCTACAAGACAAGCTCAACCGTCGTGAGGAAGTCCACAGAGCCGAGGTCGCTGACTTACAGGACAAAGCAGTCGACCTAGGCAACAGGAACTACTATCTTGACAGCAAGGTCTTGGAGTTGCAGAGGGAGTTGGACGACAAGAAGGCCGAGTTCAACAGAGGAGACAGAGAGAGGTCCAAGGGGATTGATATGCTGAAAATCCAATCTCGGAACAAGACCCTAACCCAGGAGCTGGAGGAGTTTAGGAAGAAGGCCGTTCACAACCAGGGTCACCTGATCGAGGCACTCAGGCAGACCGAGTACCTACAGGACAAGTGTGAGAGGACATGGCAGGCTTGGCAGAAGTCTGAGAAGAAGCGCCTCGGGAGATGAAGGGTATGTGGGATCAGCTACCCAAGGAGATTCGCAGCAAGACGAGGCCTAGGATGGAGGAGTTTGAGTTAGCCCCGACTCACCTCAACCTAGACGCCTGCCCTACCCTACCTGGAGCTAAGCCTACTGAGGAGCTTGCCGAGGCCTTGAAGTACATGTCCCGACTTCACAAGTCTGACGAGGAGATCAAGATCGAGAACAAATCGATCCCCAATTGCAGCAGTAATACGAGTTAGAGTAGATGACCCTGCGTGGTCATGAGATATGTCAGTAGCTTCCATGAGTTGTACCCCATGATGTACCCCTTATGAGATGTATTATGAGACACTATGCATAGTATGATTCTCGCACGTCTTCAAGTGTAGCTACTGGAGATGATGCTATGTAATAAAACCCATGTAATGAATGATTTGGATCTTATTGCATCTTATGGATCTTATTGCTTCTTTGTAATGAGTGTTGGATAGTATAATGATTTTTCTTAAATCGTCAAAATCATGTAATTATATTGAACTATAAGCACTTATGGCACAAGCACTAAAATTCTTATGGTCCGTGTTGCAGATGCCGAACCGCCGATCTGCTCGCCTAATGAACCGTGGACGTGCGCCCATCCCCGAACCAGCCGAACCCAATGGGGGCCGTGGTGGCAACAACCGTGGCCGTGGCCATGGACGCGGAGGGATACCCTTCAACCTGGAGAATACCCCGCTGCCTGTTGATGAGAACATTCCACCACCACCACCGAACCTGGCAGAAGTGATGGCACAGCAGACCCAGCTTCTTGCAGCTCTTGTTGAAGGAGCAAACCGTCGCCAGGGAGGTCAGCAGAATGACTTCCAAAGGAAGCTAAAAGGATTCCTGAAGCTAAGGCCACCTACCTATGATGGCACCGATCCTGACCCGCTTGTAGCCGATGACTGGCTCAAGGAGATGGAGAAGAAGCTTGACCTCACCACTTTCACCGACGATGAGTGTGTTGGAGCTACCGCACACCAGCTCACAGGAGCAGCACGCGCCTGGTGGGACAGTTTCAGTGATTCCCATGAGGACCCTGCCAATATCTCGTGGGATGAGTTCGCCGAAGCATTTACTGAGTATCACATTCCCAAGGGTATCATGGAGGCCAAAGCCAAGGAGTTCCACAACATCAAGATGGGAAAGGACAAGGTGACTGAGTACACTACTCGTTTCACCAACCTTCTGCACTATGCACCATCCTATGTTGTGAACTCTGAGAAGGAAAAGCTGTACTATTACCGCAAGGGACTTAACCCGCACATCAAGCTGAAGTTTGGCGGTATTGAGAGTAACACACTGCGTGCTCTGGTGGATCGCTGCATCCAAATTGAGAAAGACCGTGCTGAAGCTAGAGAAGAGTACAGGGAGAGAAAGCGTAAGCCTGAGGAGTCCTTCTGTGGCCGTGATAGTAAGAGGTTCCGCAGAGATGCACCATCCAGGGAACGCTCACGCCACAACAGGGATGACAACCCTGGATCGAGTAAGGGAAGTGGAGGCTACACCATCAAATACTCTCGCCCTGCTCAGGATCATTACACCAGGGACCGTTATGCTCAGGACCGCAACACTCAGGATCGTTTCAACCGTTCCCGCTCAGCGAATGAACGCCCAGCACAGAACCGCTCCGCACCAGGCACTAGAAACTGGAAGGCACCCGCGCCAACCCCTACAAGCGGTGCGCCTTTCACCTGCTTCGCTTGTGGCCAACCAGGTCACAAAGCCGCTGAATGTCCTCAGAACTCAGCTGCTAAGAAGTCTCAGTTCAATCTGAAGGCATTGGTGCTGGTTTTAGCTACTTTCTTTTGAACAGACCAGGAAGCTTCTTCTTCAGAGCCGAAGGATTTCCATTCATGAAACCATTGAGGTCAACCGTTACTCCAAAGATGAAAGTAAACCTTGTAAAGAGAACTCTCAAAAGAATGGAGCTTAACAACATGAAAACCAACACCACTGAGCGAAACCGAGAAACGAAACACTCTATCTGACAGAGGAAGAACCTCAAAATCTTTAGCCACACCACCAATGGTGGCCTAGAGCAAGAAACCCACTAAAATAGGAGAGAGCCTGAATTTGCAATGCCCAAAAGAAGCAACAAGGAAGAAGGCATGACCCGGCACATCCGGGGAGACCTAACAACCAAACTTACTTTGGATTACATCCTCGACACCAACCCCTGGGCGGAAGATTAAGCCCTGGAGGTCATGCGCCATTGGAGAGAGAGCCACCGAGCGCCGGAGGAGGAGTATGGATCAACAGGCTTAGCTAGACGTGGATCGGCCATGGGCGCAATAGAGGAGGGAGCTCCAGAGCGGGAGGGGGTGGGGGGGAGAGGAGAGCCATAGGCTTAAGGTCTCCCCTAGATGAGAATTTGTGGAATCAAGACTCTCTCGATGATTGTGATCGCAGACTTGCAGTCCCAGTTTTCTTTCGCTGCTACTGGAGACTCAGGCCTCTTCTAATTTGTGTCTGGACTTCTTTGGTTTTGCATCATGTCTTGTCACATAGTCCTTCCTTCCTCATATGAGGGAAAACGATGACGACATGAGAAGAAGAGCAGGATGCTGGTGACGAACTCGACATCAAATTTGGTGAGGATGTGAAATCACTTCTGAGCCTCCTCTCCAGTTGACTTATTATTGTTCTAGTTTGAGTGCCCTATGACCATATAACTTATCTAGATCTACAAAACTTTTGTTTAATTTTGGTTGGATAATCTCCAACAGTATCTTCGAAGGAAACGACATGTCATCCTAGATTCTCTTCTGGACTTTGTTCAGTTGCATTGCTTTTAGTCTTATACTATGGATCAAAATGGTTGTCCTATTTAGTGGCAACTGTGATGAGATGGGATGCATGCTCTTAGCTTTCATGGAGTCCTAACATATGGAACATAAAATAGTGTGTTTCTTGTTCCATGCTCACATTTCTAATCGAGAAGCCTGCAAGACTGCATTTCTTATTCCAATTAATTATGTCATGAATCACAAAATCATGATAGAGCAATGCTGTATTCTATACCTTCTGTCAGCGGATCAGTCTTGCCCCACGTCTTCAGCACCTTCAACCAACTGTGCACGTCGTGCACTAGCTACGCTCGCTGATCCGCAGAGCGTGCCCTGACGCCGCATGCGCGCCCGGTCTCCACGGCGCCCACACTCCCGCTTAGGCCGCTCGCCCACTCGCGCATGCGCATTCCTGGCCAATGGCCATCTGTTGTACTCTATATATGTACACTTACTTGATCAATATAACTTGTCTAGTTGATCAATTCTCTTCTACATGGTATCAGCCGCTTCTTCGATTCTGGAAAACCCCTTTGCCTCTTCTTCCGCTCCCATGGCGCCCTCCTCTGTTCATCCTGAATCCTCCGACGATGGCTTCGACGCCGAGCCCGTCTCTACCTCGCAAATCTAGACCCTCTCCATTCGCCACCACGTCCCTGTCATCCTTGACCTGGACGAAGGCAACTTTGGCCAGTGGTGCCACTTCTTTGATTCTACACTCAACAAGTTCAGCATCAAGGGCCATGTCCACTCGACGACTCCCGACGACAAGCGCGATGGCGAGTGGCGCATGGTGGACTCGTGCATCGTCAACTGGATACTCGCCACCATGTCCAAAGGCGTCTTCGACATCGTCCGTCGTGATTGCCACGATGCCTACACCCTCTAGCATGCCGTGGAGGGTCTCTTCCAAGACAATGAAATGCAGCGCGCGGTTTATCTGGAAGCCGAGCTGCGTTCCATGGTGCAAGGTGACATGTCCATCAATGATTACTGCACCAAGCTCAAGCGGATCGTCGACCAACTGCGCGACATCGGTCACCCCGTCTCCGAGCCGAGCCAAGTGCTCAATCTTCTTCGGGGTCTCAACCCCAAATTCCGCTACGTCAAGCCGGTGATCACCTCCAAGTCCCCACCGCACACCTTCCAGAGCGCCCGCTCCTTCCTCATCCTAGAAGAACTCAGCTTCCAGCATGACGCCACCGTTGAGGTGGGTTAGGCTCTGACCGCGTCTCATGGCGCCACCAATGGCGGTTCCTCATCGTCGTCCTCTGGCCCCAAGGATGTCTCCTCTGGCTCTCCCACTCCGCGCCCCAACAACAACCGCGCGAGAACAACAACAGCGGCGGCAATCGTTCCAACAACCGCTACGATCACCATCGCGGCAATGGTGGCGGGCGGAACAATGCCAGCGGCGGCTCCCGTTCCAACGCCAACTCCACCAACAACTCCTTCACGCCATGGGCCACGGGCTACAACCCATGGCAAGGCATGGTCCAGGCATGGCCAATGCCTTTTCGTGCTCCCGGCGCCGGCGTCCTGGGCCCTCGGCCTCCGTTCCAGCCACAGCAAGCTATGACGGCCGCGTCCAACTCTACCAACGTCTTCGACACCAGTGCGCTCTATGTGGCGCTGCAGGCATCCAGCGGACAGCAGCTGCCGCCCAGTGCCTCCGAATGGTACTTCGACACTGGTGCGACGTCCCATATGTCGTCATCCCCTGGTAATTTCCCTCCCGGCTCTCTTCATTCATCCTCTTCTATCATCACAGTTGTAAATGGGGCTCGTATGCCGGCAACACACCGTGCGCACACCATCATTCCCACTGCCACCACTCCACTTTGTCTTGATGATATTCTCGTTTCACCTTCTCTTATTAAGAATTTGGTTTCCGTTCGGCGCTTAACTCGTGATAACAATGTCTCTATCGAATTTGACCCTTCTGGCTTTTCCATAAAGGATCTTCATACCAGGGTGGAGATGCTCCGATGTGATAGCAATGGTGATCTCTACCCGATTCGTCTTCCTCATCATCAAGCGCTCCATGCTTCATCAGCAGCGTCCCTGTGGCATCAGCGACTTGGACATCCCGGGCTCCTAGTCACCACTCAAGTTCTCCAAAATTTTTCTTTCCACTGTAATAAAAGTGATGAGCATTCATGTTCTTCTTGTCGGTTGGGTAAACACTCTCACCTACCGTTTCATGATTCTACATCACAAACCTATTTTCCTTTTCAGTTAGTTCATTCCGATGTATGGACATCACCTGTGTTCAGTAACTCAGGGTATAAGTATTATGTTGTTTTACTTGATGACTACACTCATTATCTCTGGACAATCCCACTACGCAATAAATCTGATGTTCTTCCCACTATTCGCTCGTTCATTGCTTATGTTCATACACAATTCCGTCTGCCGATTCTCGCTTTCAGACTGATAATGGCCGTGAGTATGACAACAATGCCATGCGTCTTCTTCTCTCATCCCTGGGCACTTAGCTCTGTCTCTTGTGTCCCTACATGTCTCAGCAAAATGGGAAAGCCGAGCGTGTTCTTCGCACACTTAATGATTGTCTGCGCACATTGCTCATTCATAGTGCAGCTCCTCTGGCGTTCTAGGCTGACGCACTCGCCACGGCGACGTATTTGATCAACCGGCATCCGTGCCACGCCATAGGCATGACGACGCCGTTCCAACTCCTCTTCAGCACGCCACCAAGCTACACCGACCTCCGCATCTTCGGCTGCCGGTGCTTCCCCAACTTGATCACCATGGCAAGCCATAAACTCGCCGCGCGGTCCACCGAGTGTATCTTCATCGGCTATCCGGCAGACCACCGCGGCTACCACTGCTACAATCCATCAATGGGTTGCGTCATTACCTCGTGCCATGTCCTGTTTGATGAAGCAGTGTTCCCCTTCCATGCTGTGCTATCACCCGCTGCACCGATCACCACCGATCAGAGACACCGATCCACTGCCACAAGCACCAGGGCTCGGTGCGACGCGCGTCGACGCTCAACATCACCACCGTCCCCACCACACCTGGTGCCTCCTCCACCTCGCCATCCAACTCCACATCGCGAGATCATCGACACCACACCTCCATCGACTCCGTCCACCACTAATCCCATCGTGTCGGGTACCTCATCGCCTACTACATCCAGCACCATGTCACGGGACTCCTCGCCGTCCGCTCCAGCACTCGCCTCACCACCCGCACAACATGGTGTTGCTCCTTCTGTGCAACCACCACTACACCCCATGGTCACCCGTGCGCGTGCTAGGATTCACAAACCGAACCCCAAGTACGCCATGGCGGCCACTAAGGCGATCTCCCCGCTGCCACGGAGTGTCCGCTCCGCCGTCAAGGATCCCCACTGGTACGCCGCTATGCAAAAGGAATTTGACGCTTTGCAGGCGAACAAGACGTGGACGCTCGTGCCACGACCACCTAGTGCGCGCATCATCACCAGTAAATGGGTCTTCAAGCACAAACTGAATCCCGACGGCACTCTTGAGCGCTACAAAGCGCGATGGGTCGTGCGTGGGTTCAATCAGCGCCCAGGGATTGATTTCGGCGAGACGTTCTCACCGGTGGTGAAGCCGGTGACTATCCGCACAGTACTGACGCTCGTGGCGACCAACAACTGGCCGGCGCACCAACTTGATGTCTCCAATGCATTTCTTCACGGCAACTTGCAGGAACAGGTGTACAGTCAGCAACCTACCGGCTTCGTCGATCCTCAATGGCCGAACGACGTCTGCCTCCTATCACGGTCCCTCTACGGCCTGCGTCAAGCACCACGGGCGTGGTTTGATTGCTTCGTCGGCCATGTTACGAGTCTCGGCTTCGTTCAGTCCAAGGTGGACACATCCCTGTTTGTCTACCACCGCAACGGTGCCATGGCGTACCTGCTGTTGTATGTCGATGACATGATTCTGTCGGCGTCCACTACTGCGCTACTTCGGTCCATCGTTGCCCGACTCCACGATGCCTTTGCCGTGAAGGACATGGGACCAGTTCGGCACTTCCTCGGCATCAACGTGCGGCGAACTCCGGCGGGCTTCTTTCTCTCACAGTCATCTTACACTGCAGAGCTGCTCGAACGTGCAGGCATGGCCAACTTCAAACCAGTCGCCACGCCTGTTGACGCCAAGCCGAAGTCTTCATCGGCCGATGGCAAGCTGCTCGACGACGTCACCACCTATCGCAGCATCGCCGGCGCCCTCCAGTACCTGACGATCACCTGCCCCGACATCGCCTACGCCGTGCAACAGGTCTGCCTCCACATGCACGCGCCCAGAGATGTTCACCAGACGATGCTGAAACGCATCCTCCGGTATATCAAAGGCACGACGACGCTCGGCGTTCAACTGCGATCTGCACCGACACCGACGCTCACGGCCTACTCCGACGCCGACTGGGCAGGTTGCCCAGACACACGGCGCTCCATGTCGGGGTTCTGCATCTTCTTCGGCGACTCGCTCGTCTCATGGTCGTCCAAACGACAGAACACGGTGTCACGCTCGAGCGCTGAAGCGGAGTACCATGCCATCGCCAATGCAGTTTCAGAGTGCTCCTGGCTTCGTCATCTGCTCGAAGAGCTCCTCTGCAAAGTTCCCTCGGCAACGGTGGCCTACTGCGACAACATCTCGTCCGTGTACATGGCGCGGAACCCAGTTCATCACCGACGTACAAAGCACATTGAACTTGATATTCACTTTGTCCGGGAGAAGGTCGCCATTGGGGAACTCCACGTCACTCACGTTCCCAGCGCGCGCCAAGTTGCAGACGTCTTCACCAAGGGTCTCCCATCGGCGCTGTTCTTCGACTTCTGGGACAGCCTCTCCGTGGTTGCAGCACCCAACGTTGAGACTGCGGGGGGTGTCAGCGGATCAGTCTCGCCCCGCGTCTTCAGCACCTTCAACCAACTGCGCACATCGCGCACTCGCCGCGCTCACCGATCCGCAGAGCGCGCCCGGTCTCCACGGCGCCCACGCTCCCGCTTAGGCCGCTCGCCCACTCGCGCATGCGCATGCCTGGCCAATGGCCATCTGTTGTACTCTATATATGTACACTTACTTGATCAATATAACTTGTCCAGTTGATCAATTCTCTTCTACACCTTCCTTGGTCAGCTTCACATATCTACCATTTACCCTTATTTTTTACACCATTTTCTGCTCTCTGCTGAGTCCACGTCACTGCCTATTAGTTGCCATCCGATTGCCCATCTACGGCTGGACTGAATGCACTTCATGTTGCCCGTAGATCCTTCCAGGCTTCTCTCGCTGGAGAGAGACAGGCCGACACAATCTCCTGTTCTTTCCTACTTGACCGTGTGCCGCCGTCGTTCCTGTTGTGCGCCGCCTCCTCACGCGCGCCTTCGCGGTCTTGCCGCCGCGCCGTCGTCTGTGCACACCGGTGTGTCTCCGCTGCTGCTGCTGCTGGTATGCTTCGTTGCCAGTGTCTGCACGTGTGCTCGCGCCGCATGTGCTTCGTGCGATGGTCGCCGCCACCTCTGTGGAAGCTGTATTCACCGGTGGCTCTTCTTCCTCGCCTCCAGCGGCCCCGCGCTCAAGTCTTACCTCGGTTCACCATTCTCTAAGCACGGTGAGGTATTGGCTGTTGTTTCTTTGAACCTGCAGCTCCGTGCCATTCAAATGTTTGACGAAATGCTCAAAAGGATTCTGCATGCAAATTGTGCATTCTTCTGTGTTACTTCTGCATATCTTAATGAGTGTTACCTTTACGGCTTGAATACTTATAGACCTACATTTTAAAAAAATGTCAGTCAATGCTTTTGGCGGCCACAATTATTTTTACAGTTTGCTCTTCTAATTCATCCTTTCTTAGTTTCATAAACAATGATTCTTGAGCCGCATATGTCGTGTCCACATTGGCCTTACAAGTGCCATCCTTCGGCAACAAACTGAATCATTGTGGTTTGATAGCCACTGCTCTTTTGATCACTAGCAGACACCTTCTCCAACCATTGTCATTCAGTCGCTAAGATCAGTACAACTTGGTGATTAAATGTCTGATGGAGGTCCAATAACTAATGTTTGTTACAAACTAAGTTCCCACATTTTCTTAGAATAGTGAGCTATTTAAGTTTTCATAATTCTTTTGCATGTTAGAGTATGGAAGGGTATATTCTTTGTACCAATTGCTTGCTTTTGTCGGTTTCCCGCGGCAACGCGCGGGTTACTGGCTAGTTATTGTTAATATGATACATAATGTATCAGTTATCTGATGGATTAGCATGGAGCTAGATCTTGCATCGATTAACATGCAAGAAGCATGAACAGCAGAAATACATAACTCGGTAGTAGGAATTGCGTCGGATATGGACGTTTGACTTTTCTTAAAATTACCCCTCAACGTAGAGGCTGTCGTCATTCCTATCTGCCAATGATCTTTTTGTAAGATACAAACTATTGTTCACTGTTTTAGCTGACAGCTTTAAATCTTACGTTCATTTATGTACTATGAATATAGCTCTCCGTTATTATTACCAGTACATTTGTATGACATGCATCTTTTTTGCATAAACAGGACACAGGAGCTAAAAAATTGGGGATGATTGGTTGGCTTCTTTGCAAGCAGAAGTTGGCAGTATTTCATAGATGACCCTAGAAGATCTGGACAAAAAAAATAGTAGTCTGACGTCTTTTTACCAGATAATTGTGTCATAATTGAAGGCTTTTTGTTACATTAACTAGCAAATATGTCCGTGCTTTGTAACGGAGAAAAAAAAACATCAAGCATTCATGCAAAACGGCAACGCGAATGTTACATATCTACTTATGTTCTATCATTTTATAATTTATTTTATGATAACCGTGACATCCATAATATAAGTTAATGCTGACAATAAATAACCATGTGTTATTAAACTTGTATCAAATTAAAAGACACCTTGGTATTTTTTTTCATTTCATTGCAAAGAGCATGATTATTTAGCTATAAATATATCATAGCTTTAATTTTTCATAATACCCACATCTTTCTATGACTCAATATCAACCTTTGTAGCATTTTTTATGCATCATATCAACCTCCGTAATTTTTTTGTCGATGTGTCAAGGATGGTCTGTCCAACGATGATTGAGGCCTCTCTTAAATTTTTACACAGCAGTCCTCGTCAGGAATTACATAAATCCATTTGTTTAGATTTTGTGAGATAATGATCTGCCAAGATTGCAGTTCACGAAATATTTAGCTATACCATTGACTAATCCATATTTTAATAAAAACAAGTTTTGTTTCTAATCATAACTACATCAGATGGTGTAAATCCTTCTCCTCAAATCAAAACATAATGCACAAACAGTCATAAGTGCTGAAAAGTAGGAGTTATGCATTGAGCTTGCCTTGGGCAGGAACTGAACAACGGAAAGTTAGTGAAGCCTTTAGGAACACCAACGACGGGGATCTCCTCCTCATATTCCTCAGCCACCTCCGCGTATTTGGGGTCTGCCTCTTGCATGTTCTCGGTCATCGCTGAACCTATATGCAAGCAACATATGCAAGGATGATTTAACATACTTATAGACAAAGCACAACCTAATAAGATTCATAACATCTATGGATAGATTATATTTTTATGAAGCTAACAAAACTGGTTTGGTATTTTCTGATTTTTCTATGATTTTTTATGAATTTTGCAAGATCTCCGTTTCTATAGAAAAAGAGAAAAATGACAGAAAAAGAAAAAAAAGGCTTGCATGAGCTTGGTCCAGCCCACTAGGAGGCTCATTCGGATCTGGACATTTTGCATCAGGAAACCTGATATATTTCAAAAACTACAAAGACCCTTCCACTTTTTCTTTCTGGCATTTTTACATCTGGAACCCTGTATTTCTTTCTATTCTCTTCCCAACTCCTAGTCTCAGTTGCAACCGTGAAAACCAAATAGGGAGAACGAAACCTAGACCGAGTCAGTGATTTGGGGCCGGACGAAAAAAGAGGGTTGAGAAATTTTGCCTCTTTAGTATTAGGTATTCAAAAACTACTAAGACTCTTTCACTTTTTCTTTCTCTCTAGCATCTTTACATCTGGAACGCAGTATCTCTTTCTATTCTCTTCCCAACTCCTAATCTCAGTTACAACCGTGAAAACCAAATAGGCAGAACAAGATCGAGACCGAGTGTCGGGTACCAATATTAGGGTACCCAGATTAAAGGGTTTAATAAGACATCGAGTCACCTGAGCGATCTAGGATATGGCCGAAACTTGATCGTGGGCCTTTGCGAAAGAGGCCCAAACTCATCTAGGCGATACAGGCACCAATCCAGGCCCGTCTGATGACTAGGGCGCGGGACCGGCCTCGCCCGAAAGTAGAAGCGCAAGCTCCGCCTCGCCCGATGGTTGGGGCGTGGGCCCTGCCTTGTCCGACCTTATAGGCACCAGCTCTGCCTCGCCCGATGGCTGGCTCGGGAGCTCCGACTCGTCCGATCCCACTGGGGAGTTCCCACTTCGCCCATCGGCTTGGGGCGAACTCAAGGGTCGGGCGTAAAACATCCGGGCCCATAGAGGGCCCAGGCTGTCCCCTTCCAACCACTCTGGACGTGGGACTCATACCACGACGCCACGCCGCAGTACAGGGGTTGGCACGCCCCCACGCCTGATGGAGCCACGACATGCCATACTTAAGAGCGCACGCCCATAACAGTGCCGGGCGGACCAACACTGTGCCACCTGAGCCGCGTACGGCTCCAGTCAAGGGGGTTGTAGGCCAAGCCACAAGCCACACCACGAGCCATGGTGGCATGGAATGCCATGGCTGGGCAGACTGCTATTGGTGCTTCTTAGCGAAAGCAGATAAATCCGCAAGCGCACAGAAAGACCGTTGTAGCACTTCACCCGGTGGTAAGCAGGGTATCGTATTTTTCTCGAGGAACGGTTTTGTAGGAAGTCTCTTAGCTAGTTCTCCCCAAGAACAAAAGAAGGATAACTTGGGTAGTGAGGTTTTTCTAAAGGTAGATTCCTTAAGTCAAGATAGCACTATCGTTATAACCTTGTTTCGGGCACCGGTGATCACCTAGTCTGCCAAGCGATGCCAGCCTATAGCTCTACGCCATACCAAAACGTGGGGGATTACAAAGGACAGACAGGGCTATCACCACCTGCCGCCTACCCCTCAACCGTGGAGTATGAGGCAAACGAAGGTAACTTCTAGCTCAGACACCACGTCTACGCTATCGGTTACGATTCTAGCGTTGGCCAGGAACTTCCATCTTTATCAGGAGTCCTCTACTAGTACCTCCACCATGGGGACGGACGACGAACCCGCAAGAGTATAACAATAATGATAACTTGCTCAAAAGTAATCAAACCAATAGAATAACACGAACTTCTTACCCCAATCGGTAAGACGAATGTCGAGGTACAAGTGGAGGGAGCTGACAAGCCCGGCACTCCGGCCATGTTTGGTTGAGTGTACGTGGGAAAAAAGCTCTTTGTGGTGTGAGTCAAAAAGTCTGGAGGTGGAGTCAGAGAAAAGTCAAATTCGTTTGGTTAAACAAGTATAAAATATACCTTTTATCTTTATCTCTCTTGAAACAACTATGGAAGAGCTTTTTATTCCACTAATTTCGAAAAGCAGAAACCAAAAGCCAAAAGCAGGGTCAATCCAGCTTTCAAAAATGAACTACGGAAAAGCAGCTGCTTCTGAAAAAGCACCCTCCAAAAGCAGCCCCTTTGGTTGGGCATTTGGCTTTTGGGGCCAAAAGCCAAAGCCAAAAGCCCAACCAAACAGGGCCTCCGTCTTCCCGACGTACTTGGCAAACTGGGCACACGAAGTAGAGGGACCGAGTCCGCTCTTTCTCCAACTCTTCCCTCACTCCCTCCCTATTCTATTCTAGCTAGAAGCTAGCCTGGAAGCTCCCCTTGCTCTTGCTCTTGCTTGTGTATGAGTGTGTGGAGTGAGGGGGTGTGCTCCTCCTTATATAGGAGGTGGCTGGTCGGTTCTAGGGGAATATTCCCCGGATCCACCACCACACCGTCCTCCCCTCATAATTGCACAACCGCCACAGCAGAGAGAGCCCAGCTGGCAGAAATGGGGGCGTGGGCGCGCCTGGGCTGGCTCAACTGCCCCCCTCGCGCTGGTGGGCTTCTCTCTGGGCCTGGATGTGTGCTCCAAGGTGGGTTGGCCTGGTTATGCTTTGCTGGTTTGGGCTTCTTCTTGTTTTGCTTTGGGCCAAGGTTTGTTTTGTCATTTCATGTTCTTTTTCTCTTCTCTTGGCCCATTTGTAGCATGTTTCCATATATAACCTACAAAACAAGATACTCCACCAAAACTATGGAATTTGTTAGTTTAAAAGCCCTATCTCTCTTTGTTTTGGTGAATTTTAGTCGAATGTTGGTAGTGTGAGAATTGAGTTAAGAACCGCCAACAAGCTCCCCCACACTTAGTCCTTTGCACGTCCTCGAGTAAAGGTATGAAGGACTAAGGTGGTTGTTACTCTAAGATTTTCAACCTGCATACAAATTATTCCAAGCTTCACCTGCATTTGTGAGCATTCAAAGTGTTTACCAAATTATCTTGAGTAATTGAAAAATGGAATAGATTGGATTCAAATCAACTTATTCTACTCATGCTCTAGAACTTGGGGTTTTGAACTTTTGCATAAAAGATATAGCTTTGCTCCTTGAATGATACTCTCAGGTCACTCATGTATTTTCTTTTGTATTTCCTTACCAAGGCATTTCTATGAATATCTTTTGCCTTCTTGCTCATCCTACCTTTATAAGCTTTTATCTGGAGTTTATAGGTATGGATGATGAGAATGCACACTTACCTTGTGTGTGTTGTTGAGTCAAATCCTAGATCCTTGGAGGGAAAAGTCATACCCTTAGATCAAAATTGTGCAAGTGTATGGAATGTTGTTTTTCTTTTGTACTCCTTTTGATCATGATTCCCTCTCTTATTTTGACAGTGCTTTTGAGTATGGGCTACTTTATTCTCACTGGCGGGTATCGAGGTACCCATTGTTTTCTCTCGGGCGGACATCTAAGTTCCCATTGTTTTCTCTCATTTTTTATATGCATCATGCTCTTTGGTCTGCTTTCTTTTTCTTCATGCTTTTTGCATGGATTTATTTTTCATAGCCCATATTCTTTTGGCACATGAATATATATTTTTTGGAGAGAGAATCATAACACTTTTGGAGTATTTTTTTGTGAATGGGGAAAACATGAAGTGCGTAACTCTTAGTGTAAGAGTCAATATTTTATTGTTGTGGGTGTACGTGAATTTTGATCTTGGGAGTATGAAACTTCTCTCAACATAGATCTCAAAGTTTGACAAAACTCAACACAAAGTGAGTGGTTATGTGTAAAGTTTATCAAGAAGCAATGTATATGGCTTTGGTAGGAATTATTCTATCATTGAGGAGCATGCTATTGCATTTTTGACTTTGAAAATAAATCCCAAGTCTATTGCAAAAGAGAACAAGTTTCATTTCATCCTACTATATCACAAATTTCAATTACTTAGAATAAAATGGGGTCCCTAATGATAAGTTGCTCACAAAATTTTAGTTTTTTTAGCAAGGACTAAAAAGTATGCATATTGTTCATCAATTGGTAGAACTGGGTTGGAGCATCAAAATGTTATGTTCAGATTTTATTGATTATTTTGAATAGGAATGAGTGAGAGAGTGCACAAACCGATTTTGTACCATGCTCTGTATTTTTGTGCACTTCTTTTGGAGAGAGTGTAAGCGTCTCCCCCACACTTGTTTTTGTACCTGTCTTTTATTTTCTTTGTGTGCAAGGGACAAAAACAAGTGGAGACAAATATTTCAAATAATACATTTATTGAATTATAGAGACTTGATACAATAGGCGCAACATGGCATGAAAATCAAAATGATAGGAAATAAAATGCTGAAAGTAAATTGTGCGCCTATGTATTTAGCGGGAGAGAGGGAGAGCAGGCTCCACTCCCGCTGCTTTAGCTATCCTAGCTAGCTCTTCATAGAAACTAAGATGAAGAGAGCTGATCTCTTCTTCTAAGTGTAGCTCCGCGGTATACCCCTCGGCCAGTCTACCCTAGAGAAACCTAATGCGACTAGACAAAGCCTTAATCTGTTTGTTTAAGGTGGTCATAGGAGGTTCCATAGGTTGAGGTAGCTCATCATCCCTAAAGAAACCAGCGGGTTGTCCCCTGATTTGGGTTTTGGGGACCTTCTTGGCCATGAGGCCCTTCCCACGTCCCCCGTCAGATTTGTCTATTCCGATAACGGTATAGGGGAAACTTGGTTTAGCTGACTAGAAGGATGAGGTAAGGTAGGAAGGTGAGCCAGCCGATGATGTTCCCGAAGCGTGTTTGATAGGATCACCAACGTTCTGAGCTGCACGCTTGGTGCCTCCCATCGTTTTCTTGAGGTGTGCCTTTCTAGCCTTCTTGGCTGGGGCTGACTTTAGCTTGAGGGTGTCACCTTCATTGCTATAGCTAGGTGGTGGCATGATAGCAAGGGGTGCTGTGGTGATCGAGCGTGCTTCTTCTCTCCCAAGGTACTCTCTAGCGAATGACAAGGCTCTCTCTTTGTTGTAGAGAGTGAGAGCCTAGCTTGCCATTGCTCTTTGGCTAGGAAGAGCACAAGTGCTGCTGTTGTGAGGGAGAAGAGAAAGCCTATGCTTGGCTTGGTGTGAGGAAGAAGAGAGGCTAGAGGTATGCTTATATAGGGAAGGAGAGGCCTCTCTTGTCACTATTTCGAATCAAACCAAGCCAATGCACATTACTACGCCATTTACCACTGAAATCAGTGCACGCTGGCAAAAGAAGGGGGTGAGAGGGGGTAGCAGGGGCGCGGGCACACCACAGGCGTGGGCGCCCCTAGCCCAGCTCCCCTCTGGCCATGCTTTCGTCTAGGTTCAGAATTGAGTGTGTATTTTCAAAATTTAACGTGCACTTGTTCAAATTATTTTATAAAGCTGACTAAATGCCTCAGGTTGAGTGTTATGATGGAGAATAAAGCAAGATCATGAAATAATATTTTCATATTTTGAAATGAATAGCTTAGGTACAGTAATCATGCTTATTTTCAGTGAGGGCATTTTGGTCATTTTTAGGTTTTAGCATGTTTTTTGTTGTTTTTCAAGAAGTAGATAGAATAAAACTTTATTTGTTAGCAAGATGTTTATGTTTTTATCATGAAATGATTAAGTCTATCCTATCTAGTTCTTGATTGAAATTTGAACTGTGAGAAAGCTCAAGGAAAGGTTTGAGGCGCTGACCGTTAACCTTGAAGATGTTACCGTCATCGTCTTGAATCGTGATCGCGCCATGTGGCGAAGAGTTGATGACAGTGTACGGTCCTTTACCACTTGCTACGCAGCTTTCCTACACCAAAAAGCTTGACCTTGGAGTTGAAGAGCAGGACTTGATCGCCTTGCTTGAACTCCTTTAGCTTGATCCGGTGATCGTGACATCTTTTAGTTCTTTCTTTGTAAAGCTTGGCACTATGGTAAGCTTTCTCATGCCATTCTTCTAGCTCGGCAATCTGCTTCTATCGATTTCTACCGGCTAGCTTGATGTCCATGTTCCAGCTTTTGATTGCCCAGTGAGCTTGGTGTTCAAGCTCCACTGGCAAATGGCAGCTTTTTCCGTATACTAGCTGGAATGGTGACATGCCGATGGGGGTTTTATAAGCGGTCCTATATGCCCAGAGTGCATCAGGAAGCTTATTCTTCTAGCTTTTCCCCATGTCGTTGACCGTTTTCTATAGGATATTCTTGATTTGTTTATTTGAGGTCTCGACTTGCCCACTTGTTTGAGGATGGTAAGGGGTAGCAAGTTGTGCTTGGCACCAAGTTCCTTCAGGAATGCTCTGAATGTCTTGTCTATGAAATGAGATCCTCCGTTGCTTATCACCATGCGAGGTGTTCCAAAGTGAGGAAAGATTATTTCATGGAACATTCTTCTTGCATGTTTGGCGTCAGCAGCCCTACATGGCATTGATTCTACCCACTTGGATACGTAGTCGATAGTGACTAGGATGTACACACAGTCTTGGGATTTTTGGAAGGGTCACATGAAGTCAATGCCCCACACATCAAATATTTCTATTTGAAGGTTGTAGTGGAGGGGCATTGCGTTGCGAGCTATGATGTTTCCTTGAAACTAGCACTTCTGACACCTCCGGATGAATTCCTTGGTGTCCTCATACATCGTCGGCCAAAAGAATCCACACTGCCAGATTTTGGCTTGTGTGCGGAATACTCCATAGTGGCCTCCGTATGGTGCCGAGTGACATTTCTCGGTGATTTGTAATCCTTCCGCCATCGGTACACACCTCCTCAACAGTCCGTCTGAGCATACCCAGTACAGATATGGGTCATCCCAAAGGTGACATCTGGTTTTGACTTGTAGTTTCCTTCTGTTCTCCCCCGGTGGTACATAGCCTGCAACCATATAATTCACAATGTTAGCATACCACGGGTTGGAGTCCATCACCTTCAGTAGCATGTCGTCGCGTAGGAAGTCATTGATTGGTAATTCCTGCATGTTAGTGACTTGCATACGCGACAAATGATCTACAACCGTATTCTCTACTCCCTTCTTATCTTTTATCTCTAGGTCAAATTCTTGGAGTAAAAGAATCCAGTGGATCAAGCGAGGTTTTGCGTCTTTCTTTGTGAGCAAATATTTTAGTGCGGCATGATCTGTATAAACGATAACTTTTGCTCCCACTAAGTAAGACCTGAATTTATCAATAGCGAAAACAACTGCAAGAAGCTCTTTCTGTAGTGGCATAATTGAGTTGGGCTCCTATCAGTGTTTTGCTAGCATATGTCGTTGCGTGATGCTTTTTATCTTTGGTTTGGCCAAGGACTGCACCAATAGCATAATCGCTTGCATCGCACATGATCTCAAAGGGTAGCGACCAATCCGGTGGCTGGATGATTGGCGCTGAGATGAGTGCTTTCTTGAGTGTATGGAAAGTGTTCAAGCACTCATCTCTGAACTCAAAGGGAGCATCTTTGGCTAGCAGGTTCATGAGGGGTCTAGAAATTTGTGAAAAGTCTTTGATGAATCTCCTATAGAACCCTGCGTGGCCTAAGAAGCTACGGATCCCTTTTATGTTCACTGGGGGCGGTAGTTGCTCAATAACCTCTATCTTAGCTTTATCTACCTCGACCCCCTCTTAGACACTAGGTGTCCAAGAACAATGCCTTCTCGGACCATAAAGTGGCAATTTTCCCAATTTAGCACTAGGTCCTTTTCTTGGCATCTCTGCAAGATTTTGTCTAAGTTCTGTAGACAGTGATCAAAGGTCTTTCCATAGACTGAAAAGTCATCCATGAAAACCTCCATGGTGTCTTCTATCATGTTTGAGAAGATAGACATCATGCACCATTGGAATGATGCGGGTGCATTACACAACCCGAATGACACTCTACGACATGCGTATGTTCCATACGGGCATGTGAATGTGGTCTTGCTTTGGTCGTCGGGGTGGATGGGAATTTGATGATACCCCGAATACCCGTCGAGAAAATAGAAGAAAGAGTGCTTAGCCAACCGCTCCAACATTTCATCATTGAAGAGCACTGGAAAGTGATCTTTCTTTGTTGCCGCGTTGAGCTTTCGGTAATCAATACACATTCTCCACCCCGTGACGGTTCGTTGTGGGATAAGTTCATTTTTGGTATTTTCAATGACCATCATTCCTCCTTTCTTGGGAACCACTTGGACGGGACTAACCCAGTCACTATGTGGTACGAGATAAATGATCCCAGCATGAAGAAGTTTGAGGACTTCTTTCTTCATGACTTCTCGCATCGCATTGTCGAGCCTACGCTGAGGCTCCCGAGATGGTGTACTAGCTGGGTCAATCGGTATGCGATGGGTGCAAAGCATTGGGCTTATTGCCTTAAGATCTTGCAGGGAATACCCGAAGACCAACCTATGCTTTTTTAGAACGGCGATGAGTTTGGCCGTCTCCTTATCGTTAAGCTTATCGCTGATGATGACAGGAGTTTCTTTATCACTGTTTAGGAAGGCATAGCGTAAGCCGACGTGCAAGGGTTTAAGCTCAATTGGAGGTCGTGTCGGCACTTCCTCTCTAGGAAGGTCTATGGTTTCACCTAGATCATCCTCTTATTCTGTGAAGAATTTGGCGTCTTTTTCTAAGGACGACTCTGGCGAGTCAAAAGGTGCTACCGACATGACTTCCGAGGGCAAGTTAGGATAGGGGAGAGGTTCGGCCACTGAGTTTTTGGCTCTAGTGACTTGGATGGAAAATGATTCCCTCCCGAACTTGGTGTCCAAATCCCCTATTTTTGGTGGTTCAACAAAAAGTTTCTCTAGGGGATGCCCTATCAGGATGTCAAAGTCCTGAATATCAAAGACATGAAAGTTTAGGATAATCTCCACATTATCATGGTATAGGGAAATGTTGTGGAGAATTCCTAAGCCTTCTAGTCTGGTTTGGGGCCCAACCCTAAAGGTTTTGTTGGTCGGAGCAATGGGTTTGTTGTCCATGAAGGTGCGTGCAAAAGATGCAGACATGATGTTTACTCCGATAGTAGGGTTGTATAAAGTATTTACCATGTTCCTCTTGATGTGGCATTGAATGGTTGAAGATGGAACACAAATATGAATTTCTTCAGAAGAGTGCCCTACTTCTTTTGACCATTCGCTACTCATGATAGCGGTCAACTCCTTGATGATTTCCTTTAGGAATTCATTGTCTAATGCCTTAGAGGGAGTGACAGGAACAGGTGGCCTCTTTTGACACCCGTAGTTCGAGGTGTTCCCGATATCTTCAAGGAAATCGTCATCAAAAAACGGAAAGTCCAAAGGTTGGAGACCTTCGTCCTAGGCTTTTGGTTTGGGTTAGGGTCTCTCTAAAGGTGTGACAATTTTGGCTTTTGCTAAAGAGACTTCCTCATGGATCAGCTCAGGCTCTACATGGATGTGTTCTAGCGGGGGAGTGTTCTCTAGAATGCGATCTAGGAGAGCTTCTCCTTACGCTGTGGTTTTATGGGTAAATGACCCTCCGGTGGCTATGTCGAGCTGTAGGGCAGACTCCTTGCTAAGACCTAACAAAAAAATGCTACAATAGCACATGGTTTGGTATAGACAAGTCTGGGCCAGACCTAGATAGGATTGAAAAGCGGTCCCAGGCTACACCTATGGGTTCTTTGTCTTTTTGTTGGAAGTTGAGTATCTCTTATCGTAGGGCAGCGATTCGAGATATAGGGAAGAATGCTAGACATAATCTATTTCGCAATTCCTCCCAATCTCTGTTTACCTTCCCTACATTATGGTCGTACCATTGTCTCGCTCTCTCATTAAGAGAAAAGGGAAACAACTTCTAATGCAACGTTTCTTGTGACATGCCTGAAATGGTCAGGCAAGCACAAAGCTGCTCAAACTCCTGTAGGCTTGGTCCTGAACCATGGCTATGAAGCCTAGGCAGAGCTCGTAACTAGAAGCTATGATTGGCTTCAAGGATTGTGGTGGTTCAATGAGCTCGCCCTTAGGAGCTGAAAGGTTTTGTATTGTGGGTTGCTCCATTGGAGAAAATGTAAAAAGAAAAGAAAGGGTAAAAATAAAAGATACAGGGCGAACTAGGTTCAGAGATAACTATGACAACCGTTCCCCGACAACAGCGCCAGAAATGCTTGTTGGTGCTTCTTAGCGAAAGCAGATAAATCCACAAGCGCACAGAAAGACCGTTGTAGCACTTCACCCGGTGGTAAGCAGGATATCGTATTTTTCTCGAGGAACAGTTTTGTAGGAAGTCTCTTAGCTAGTTCTCCCCAAGAACAAAAGAAGGATAACTTGGGTAGTGAGGCTTTTCTAAAGGTAGATTCCTTAAGTCAATATAGCACTATCGTTATAACCTTGTTTCGGGCACCGGTTATCACCTGGTCTGCCAAGCGATGCCGGCCTATAGCTCTATGCCATACCTGAATGTGAGGGATTACAAAGGACGGACAGGGCTATCACCAGTTGTCGCCTATGAAAGGTTCTAATGGCTAGAGGGGGGGTGAATAGCCTAATAAAAATTTCTACAACAACACTTAACCAAATGGTTAGACAATTATGAGGCGAAGCGAGTGTTGCGCTAGCCTACTCAAAAATGCAAGCCACCTACCACAATTCTAGTTTAGATAGTGTCAATTCACACAAGAGCAATGACATTACCCTATGTTAGTGTGCTCTCAAAGGCTAACTAAAGAGCCACACCAACCAAGCATGCAAGCTCTCACAACTAGCTACACTAAAGAGCTTGTCAACTAGTTTGCGGTAAAGTAAAGAGAATGATCAAGAGGGTTATACCGCCGTGTAGATGAATGAACCAATCAATCATGAAGATGAATAACAATGATGACCAATCACCTCGGAATCAAATGATGAACACAATGATTTTTACCGAGGTTCACTTGCTTGCCGGCAAGCTAGTCCTCGTTGTGGTGATTCACTCACTTGTAGGTTCACGCGCTGATTGGCATCACTCGCCAAACCCTCAATAGGGTGCCGCACAACCAACACAAGATGAGGATCACACAAGCCACAAACAATTTACTAGAGTACCTTTTGGCGCTCCACTGGGGAAAGGTCAAGAACCCCTCACAATCACCACGATCGGAGTCGGAGACAATCACCTCCTCCACTCAACGATCCTTGCTGCTCCAAGCCGTCTAGGTGGCGGCAACCACCAAGAGTAACAAGCGAAATTCGCAGCGAAACACAATCACCAAGTGCCTCTAGATGCAATCACTCAAGCAATGCACTTGGATTCTCTCCCAATCTCACAAAGATGTTTAATCTATGATGGAAATGAGTGGGAGAACTTTGGCTAGGCTCACAAGGTTGCTATGTCAATGAAAATGGCCAAAGATGAGAGCCACAGCCGCCCATGGGGCTTAAATAGAGCCCCAATCAAATAGAGCCGTTATACCCCTTCACTGGGCAAAACGCGCTCTGACCGGACGCTCTGGTCAACTTGACCGGACCCTGGACTCAGCGTCCGGTCCATAGATGGACGCCACGTGTCATTCCGAGTTAAAACTGAACCGTCAGATCTTAACGGCTAAGTATTGACCGGACGCTCCGGTTAAACCGACCGAACGCTGGAGCCACAGCGTCCGGTCGAGTACAGTAAGGGTCCAAATCCATTTTTCTTCGACCAGACGCGTCCGGTCCACCTCGACCGAACTCAGCCAGCGTCCGGTGGTATACCCTAGCCACTATACCGCCGAGTCAGCACGACCGGACGCAGGCAGTCAGCGTCCGGTGCAATCAGATCCAGCGTCCGGTCAGTAGACCGACGCCAGCATCATTTCGATCAACTCTATTTCAACTCTTACTTCTTCACCCTTGCTCAAGTGTGCCAACCACCAAGAATTTTGCATCCGGCGCAATAGAAAATAGACATTTCATTTTCCCGAAAGCGCCGAATCCCGCCGAGCAAGCTCGGCGGGAGGGAGAGAGGGACCCAAACCCATCTCAACCCTATAAACACCTTGTGCACATGTGGTAGCATATTTACACAAATATTATCAAGGGTGTTAGCACTCCACTAGATCCTAAATGCATATGCAATGAGTTAGAGCATCTAGTGGCACTTTGATAACCGCATTCCGATACGAGTTTCACCCTTCTTAATAGTACGGCTATCAAACCTAAATGTGATCACACTCTCTAAGTGTCTTGATCACCAAAATAAAATAGCTCCTACAAGTTATACCTTTGCCTTGAGCTTTTTATTTTTCTCTTTCTTCTCTTCAAGTTTAAGCCCTTGATCATCTCCATGCTATCACCATTGTCATGTTATGATCTTCATTTGCTTCTCTACTTGAAGTGTGCTACCTATCTCATGATCACTTGATGAACTAGGTTAGCACTTAGGGTTTCATCAATTTACCAAAACCAAACTAGAGCTTTCAGCGTACCCCTCAACCGTGGAGTATGAGGCAAAGGAAGGTAACTTCTAGCTTAGACACCACGTCTACGCTATCGGTTATGATTCTAGCATTGGCCAGGAACTTCCGTATTTATTAGGAGTCCTCTACTAGAACCTCTACCACGGGGACGGATGACGAACCCGCAAGAGTATAACGATAACGATAACTTGCTCAAAAGTAATCAAACCAATAGAATAACACGAACTTCTTACCCCATCGGTAAGACGAACGTTGAGGTACAAGTGGAGGGAGCCGACAAGCCTGGCACTCCGTCCTCCTGGTGTACTCGGCGAACCGGGCACCCGAAGTAGAGGGACTGAGTCTGCTCTTTCTCCAATTCTTCCCTCACTCACTCGCTATTCTATTCTAGCTAGAAGCTAGCTTGGAAGATCCCCTTGCTCTTGCTCTTGCTCTTGCTTGTGTATGAGTGTGTGGAGTGAGGGGGGTGTGCTCCTCCTTATATAGGAGGTGGCTGGTCGGTTCTAGGGGAATATTCCCTAGATCCACCACCGCACTGTCCTCCTCTCATCAATGCACAACCGCCACAGTAGAGAGGTCCCAGCTGGAAGAGGTGGGGGCGCAGCCGCGCCCCAGGTGCAGGCGCTCCTGGGTTGGCTCAGCTGCCCCCCTCACGCTGGTGGACTTCTCTCTAGGCCTAGATGTGGGCTCCGAGATGGGTTGGCCTGGTTATGCTTTGCTGGTTTGGGCTTCTTCTTCTTTTGCTTTGGGCCAAGGTTTGTTTTTTCATTTCATGTTATTTTTCTATTCTCTTAGCCCATTTGTAGCATGTTTCCATATATAACCTGCAAAACAAGATACTCCACCAAAACTATGGAATTTGTTAGTTTAAAAGCCCTATCTATGTTTGTTTTGGTGAATTTTAGTCGAATGTTGGCGGTGTGAGAATTGAGTTAAGAACCGCCAACAACGGCACACCCCTGTTGCCACAGTGGCAGCGGCACGACGACGTGAGGAGCCGCCCCCATTCTCGACGACCGGGCCAACGGGCCCACTCGTAGGAGAACGGCATTACCACTTACCACAGAGGCTTCTTCCCCTGTACTCCTTTATTTTTCTCTTCCTTATTTTCCTCTTTTCCCCTCTCTTCTCACCGTGTAACCCAAGGCTCCTCCCTTGAGCTATAAAAGGGAGGGCTTGGGACCCTTACATGTAGGCCCCTCATTTTGAGAGTCCTAAGATACACGTATTTGCCCAAGATCACGCATAAATACGCTAACGTCGCACATAGATGGTACACAGATTTAAAAGAAAAGTACCGAGCTTTGTTATTGGGGAATAATCAGAGTCTCACCGTGAAGGCCCAAAGGGCACAATGGTGAGGGTTTACAACTAGCGGAAGTCTTTAGCCGAGAAACGATGATTTATTATACTTGGAGGTCTACTAAGTCAATAGCGATACGACATTCACAAACCACAGGCAAGCTCGAGCGCGGAAAAAACCCTAGCTTCAATGTCAGCTCCTAGGTCGGAAAACACGCGTACTAACGTGAACGGGGTTCCCAATCTTCCATCAGGTTCAAGATAAACAACGATTTGTTCGGAGAGCGACACACCGATCCGACTTCAGATCACAAAGACTCGAACCCTGCAACCTTAGCACCACGTCTCCTCTGGGTGGCATCCTATATGCTCTTCTGGACATAGGTGTCGTTCCTGGTTTTAGGTCAATTCTAAACTCCACATCTCGGTCTGGTGGCAGACCATGCAGATCATCAGGAAAGACATCCATAAATTCACATACCACAGGAATTTTCTAGGCTTCTTCAATAGTAGTTGCATAGACTGTTTCAATTGTACTCTTAGGAAAGGAAAGTTGGATGAGAAGCTGGGTTTTGCTGTCAGGTACATTTACCCTTATGGTTCTACGCATGACATCTATGATAGCCCCATGTTGAGTTAACCAATTCATACCAAGGATCACATATATTTCTTGATCCTTTAATATCAGCATGTTGGTAGGGAACTCATGTCCCCCCAAATCAATAGGAGCATGCTGGCAGAACCTCCTAAGAAATCGGGCCCATGTGCACCTATCGTTGTCTCAACAGACCTCAGATAGCATACACGAGTTCCCAACAACTTAACAGGCCTGTCGGGTGTCCTCGGGAAACCTGAATCATCCACGAATCTTTTCCGAACAGGATCCCAATCACAGACATTGCAGATTACAACAGTTTTCAAAATACATATCGGAGATTATAAAGCAGAAGACTTAAGTTTTAATATTAAAAACCAGTTGTTTCAAACTTACAAAACCATAATTGTCATACAACCATAGTAGCGGGATAATTTTACATTAACATCATTTTTCACGCAAGCTAGTGCCTTGTGCAAAGGCCATTCATCATTCCTCATCGTCATCGATTTCAAACACTGTCATGCAGCAGGGACCAAAACAAGCCTGCGCATGTGACCCACCTCCAACAAGGGTTAACAAACCTTGAGTACAAAAGTACTCAACAAGACTGACCCGACGAAAAAGGGGGCGAAGGAATTTAGGGATGCAGGTGTTGGGACAAGGTAAGGATGTAGCAAGATTCAAAAGTTCTTTGCCAAAAGCTTACTATTTTTTATCCTATTTTCAAGTTTTACCCCTAAGTCTTCTTAGTTCATTATCTTGAACTAAGTGTTTATATCCCATATTCCAATCTTTCTCATTCCATTCCTTTTCTCAAGTTTTAGTAATTCACCAATCCTGCATTGCTTCTGTAATGAATCGAGTCTCCATATATGCGGGGCACCAGCAATTCGAATTGATTCAAGTCCCAGCTAGGGATTCCTTATCACACGACATATGTAGAACTTAATCTTGCATATATCAACCTTGCTACAAAATCCTCCCATACTAAGCCGTCTCCACGCCACCCGAGAGCACAACACACGTCCAATCCGGCCACATTCTAGCCATGAGGGTACACGCTACTCCCACCATTTCTCCACTCCCAGTGTGTGGGCATTCGTCTTAGTATCGGATTAGCCGAAGTAGGCTTACCGGAGTATGTGACCAGTACTACAAAGTGTCTCGTTCAGAAGATCCACAATGAGTGGCCTTTAAGCGACATAGTCGGCAACATTACCCAACATTCAAGATAAGTCTCCCGACTAGTCTCTAGTTCATTCTATCTTCTTTCTTTCTTTGGCCAGTATGCCATCTTTGTTTGTATTGAAACTTTTACTTTGAAAGCCTACCATAAAGCATACTAAGCATTCTACGTCTTTGTAAATGAAATCATCTTCAAGGATGGTAAACAATTAACAAGATAGGCAATGCATCAAGTAGGTAACATTTGAATAAATCAACTTAATGCAATAGGTAACATAGGTGATAAACTTTTCAAAGTAAACAAGCTAATGGTTTAATGCATAAACCGGGGCTTGCTTTCGTTGACGATCTCGGGTTCCGGATCAGTACCACAAATATCGAATCCCGAGACAACCGGGGATTCTTCCACAACTTGCTCAACTAGGATCGGTTCACTCTCGGATTCTACACGAAATAATAACATATGCTTCAACATGATGACAATGTAAACATGATGCTTTCATGGTGCATGAAACGTAATAACACCTTGAGTACAACTTTCCTTCACGGTATAGTTGCAAGCCAACAAAACCAACTTGCAATTCTACCATCAAGGACCACACAACAATTATTGCTAAGAAACCCTACAGTCTTCTAAAGGACTACCCTAAAGTTTCACTCCAAAGTTCTACCCTTAATGAATGAAATCATTCATTAACTAAACTCTAACTAACACTTTAATGACCTATGGCTTATGACCTAAGTGACTTGACCGAATTGATCTTGAAACCCTACTGGTCACAAAACATGACCAAAACAAGATCAAACTCTAACCTAACACTTAGGGTTTCCTTTTATTCATTTTTGAATTAATTTGGAAATAAACTCAAAATGAACTTGTTCCAAATGACTTCAAAATTTTATGTAAACTTTCTCATGACAAATTAGTGTACCAAAACAAATTTCATAATTTTTGGAGTTATACAGTGGCCTACAAAAATCATGGAAATTACATTTATCAATTAATTGATTGAATTTTTGAATATTAAAAATTTATTCAAATTTCAAGTTTCATATTTTTAAACCATAATAGAACATGTACAGAAGCTACACATAATTTTTTAGATTTTTTTAGATCTGTAATTATTTTACTATGAATTTCTAAAGTTTCTGCACTATTCAAAATTTAGAAAATACAAAATCTCTCTGTTCTCTCCCTTCTCTCACTGACAGCCTGGGCCAGTTCGTTAGTGACACAAACACAGGACACGGCGGCGCTGCCGGCTCTGGCCGATCAAACTCACCGGCGGCGAGGCTCCGGTGAGGCGGACCGCACCAGCATGACCAACACCACCCTGCGAACATACCCCGGCACCTAGAACAGCAGCAGGCGCAGCGGAGGAAGCTCTACGCCGGCCATGGCGGCCACGGTGGCGCGGGCACGGCAGCGAGGCGCTCTCCGACGTACCTGGGCTTCGACTGAGAAAATGATCAAGCTTACGAGCAACATGACGTCACGGGGAGGCTAAACCACAAAAAGAATCGACGAGAGGCTCACCGAAGTGGCTTGACCACGGTGAGATGATCGCGGCGGAGCTCCGGCCGGTCACGGGGAAGAATATGTTGCGCTGGGCGATTTCGGCCAATTTGAATGATGCGAGCAAGCCGAAGAGAAGCGCTAGATCGAGGCAATCATGCTGGCGTAGGTCGGCACGACGGGAATGGTTCGACGGTGGCTACGGCGAGCGGCGGAGCTGAGCGGTGGCGGAACAGAGCAGAGAAGAAAAGAAGAGGACGGCGGCGGCGGGTGCTCCTCTTTAAAGAAGGGGAGGGTGCGTCCAGCTTCGCCAGCTCCCGAACGAGGTCACCACGGGGAAAGCTACGTGTCACCGTGCAAAGAAGCGGCGAAGACGGCCAACGATAAGTAGCTCGGTGGCGAGCAGGAGGTGGCGCCCTGCTCCATTTTGATTTTTGAAATATTTACAGAATTGCCACTAAGTCCATTTTACAAATTACTCACAAATTTTCTAAAGAAGTTCAAAATCTCAAAAATAAAAGTTGCTCAACTTTTCAAGTTCTACAACTTTGCTTAAATAAACATTTTCAAATTTGCTTCCATTTTGAAATTTGAATTTGAGGTGCATTTGAGCATTTGAATCATTTCAAAATTACTCAAAATTTTATATGTAAACTTTGAAAACTTTGAATACCAAAGTTGATCCTTATAAAATAAGCTTCAACTTTGATTTTCCCCAAATTCCAAATGGATTTTGAAATAGACAAAAGGGGCAAAAAGGACTCTTATGATTTGAATTTGAATTAAAATTTAATTTGTTTACCTCTTTACCTAACTATGATTTTTGACCAATTACATGGCCCATTAGGGTTATTTGAGTCAAATGACACATGGTTTCACATGATCACATGAAATTTGACCCTTGTGGTCATGATATTCATTTAGAGTTTTAGATCACATTACATCACATAAAATAACAACTTATGAAATAAAGCTTATTTAGTGAATGCATTCAAAAATTTTCTACTTTATGAATGCTTTGCAATGCATATGATGACATGTCAAGTTTTAGTTCTAGGTCAAAACACTAGAGATGTTACAACCCTTCCCCCTTAAAGAAATCTCGTCCCAAGATTTAAAACTTAGGACTAAGTAATGGAAAAGGAAATGTGTCAAGCTAACACATCATAACTTTGTTCAAAAGGCTAGTGGGGGTGGGGGATTTTCCATTCTTTTGACAAAAGAGGCAAGTTACAATATAGACAAGGTATTGCAACTAGATAGAAGTAAAGAAGTCAGGAAAGTTTTCTTCTAAGTAATCCTCAAACTCCCAAGTAGCTTCATCTTTAGTGTGTTGGCTCCATTGTACCTTGTAGAACTTGATTGTACGCCTTCGAGTGACTCGATCTTTCTGATCTAAGACTCTAATGGGGTACTCGGCATCAGTCAAGTCAGGTTCTAGTTTTACATCACCAAAGTCGATCACTTGGTCGGTACTTAAAGACACTTCTTCAACTAGGATACATGGAAGATATCATGCACAGCTGACATGTGATCTGGTAGCTTGATGCGATAGCCGACCGGTCCACATCGTTGTAGGATTTGAAAAGGACCGACATAACGGGGCGCCAACTTTCCCTGAATCCCAAAACAATGAACTCCTTTCATCGGCGATACCTTGAGGTAGACATGATCTCCCACTTTGAATTCTAGCGGTCGTCTCCTCTTATCAGCATAGCTTTTCTGTCGGGATTAAGCTACCTTCATATTAGCTTGTATGAGTTTAACTTTCTATTTAGCTTCCTTGACCACATCCGGTCCAAAGAACCATTGTTCTCTAGCTTCTGACCAATTTAAAGGTGTCCGGCATCTACGGCCATACAATTGCTTCGAATGGTGCCATTTTAATGCTCTCTTGATAGCTATTGTTATATGAGAATTCAGCTAAGGGAAGGCATTCATCCCATTTAGCACCATAGGAAAGGACACACGCTCTCAACATATCTTCAAGAATTTGATTTACCCTTTCAGTCTGTCCATCTGTTTGCGGATGATAAGCAGAACTACGGATAAGTTTGGTTTCCAAAGACTCATGTAAACATTCCCAAAACTTGGATACGAACAATGACCCTCTGTCAGAGACGATGGTCTTGGGTGCCCCATGCAGACTGAAAATTCTATCAAGATAAAGCTTTGCATACTGTTCAGCTTGATATTTATCTGTGACTGGCAAGAAATGAGCTATCTTGTTAGGCGATCGACAACAACCCATATTGAATTGTAGCCTACAAATGTCCTAGGTAATCCCACAATGAAGTCCATACAGATATCTTGCCACTTCCAACATGGAACTGGCAATGAATGTAATGGACCTGCAGTCTTCATGTTAACCGCTTTGACTCTCTGACAAGTATCACATTTGGCCACATATTGAGCTATTTCTATTTTTATTTTGGTCCACCAATATCTCTTTCTCAGATCATGATATATTTTGTTGCTACCCGGATGAATGGAGTATCTTGTAGAATGAGCTTCATCAAGAATCTACTTTCGTAGCTCCGAACTCTTGGGTACTACCAATCTATCTTTGAACCATACAACTTCAGATTCATCAATATTGAAGCATGTTGGTTTTCTAGATCTGACTTTATCTTTGATATGGGCTATACCCTTACTTTCCCATTGAGCAGCAATGATCTGATCTTTGATAGTGGACTCAACTGCAATATTGGATATGGAACCTTGTTCTATTATTTGTAAATTCAGATGATCCATCTCTTGACACAATGTTCGTTGCATAGGTTTCATAGTCAGACAATGACAATGACTCTTGTGACTTAGGGCATCGACAACCATAATAGCCTTGCCTGGATGATAATGCACTTCTAAGTCATAATCTTTGATAAGTTCTAACCATCTTCTCTGCCTCATATTCAGCTCTGACTGAGTGAAGATATATTTCAAACTTTTGTGATCCGTATAGATATGACAGATATTGCCCAATAATTAATGCCGCCAAATCTTGAGTGCATGAACAACAGCGGCTAATTCAAGATCATGGGTGGGATAATGTTCTTCATGCTTCTTGAGTTGTCTGGAAGCATATGCTATGACTCTGCCTTCTTGCATAAGAACACAACCAATACCAATTCCAGATGCATCACAATAGATATCAAACGGCCTCTCGATATCAGGTTGTGCTAATACTGGTGCAGTTGTTCGCAACTTCTTTAATGTTTGAAAGGCCTTCTCACATTCTGTTGATCATACAAACTTAGTTTGATTTTTCAGTAGTTCGGTAATTGGCTTTGCAATTCTGGAGAAGTCAGGGATGAACCGACGATAATAACCTGCCAACCCCAGAAAACTACGAACTTGGTGAACAGTGGTAGGACAATGATAATACCCTTACTTTCCCGTTGAGCAGCAATGATCTGATCTTCGATAGTGGACTCAACTGCAATATTGCACAAGGAACCTTGTTCTATTATTTATAAATTCAGATGCTCCATCTCTTGACACAATGTTCGTTGCATAGGTTTCATAGTCGGACAATGGCAATGACTCTTGTGACTTAGGGCATCGGCAACCACATTAGCCTTGCCATAGCATGTAGAAGTTAGGGTAGGACTATAAGGATAGCTTGAGGATAAAGAGGGTATGAGGGTTAGTATGAATGGGATTGACATTACTTACCTAACCACTTTTAAGGGGAATTATTATGCAAGGTGTTGAAGCATGATGCATGAATCGATCTTACGAATCCAAGCACAAAAGATTTATACAATCAAAAGTACTAAATTTTTAATACATAGGACAAACCTAATCATATTATCCGCCACAAACTTTCAAATAAGATAGGATTGAGGCTAGATCAGAGGTAAGACGAAAGAAATTTGAACTTAAAATATCAAGTTTAATCTTTTTGATCCAAATTAGTTTGAAGGTTTTCAAAAGTAACCTACAATGATATTAGATAGGAACTGCTCTGATACAACTTTGAATACCAAAGTTGATCCTTATAAAATAAGCTTCAACTTTGCTTTTTGTCACACCCCCAAATTCCAAATGGATTTTGAAATAGACGAAAGGGGCAAAAAGGACTCTTATGATTTGAATTTGAATTAAAATTTAATTTGTTTACCTTTTTACTTAACTATGATTTTTGACCAATTACATGGCCCATTAGGGTTATTTGAGTCAAATGACACATGGTTTCACATGATCACATGAAATTTGACCCTTGTGGTCATGATCTTCATTTAGAGTTTTAGATCACATTACATCACATAAAATAACAACTTATGAAATAAAGCTTATTTAGTGAATGCATTCAAAAATTTTCTACTTTATGAATGTTTTGCAATGCATATGATGACATGTCAAGTTTTAGTTCTAGGTCAAAACACCAGAGGATCGGTTCACTCTCGGATTCTACACGAAATAATAACATATGCTTCAACATGATGATAATGTAAACATGATGCTTTCATGGTGCATGAAACGTAATAACACCTTGAGTACAACTTTCCTTCACGGTATAGTTGCAAGCCAACAAAACCAACTTGCAATTCTACCATCAAGAACCACACAACAATTATTACTAAGAAACCCTATAGTCTTTTAGAGTAACCCTTGTTGCAGGTGGGTCGCATGCGCAGGCTTGTTTTGGTCCCTGCTGCATGACAGTGTTTGAAATCGATGACGATGAGGAATGATGAATGGCCTTTGGACAAGGCACTAGCTTGCGTGAAAAATGATGTTAATGTAAAATTATCCCGCTACTATGGTTGTATGACAATTATGGTTTTGTAAGTTTGAAACAACTGGTTTGTAATATTAAAACTTAAGTCTTCCGCTTTATAATCTCTGATATGTATATTGAAAACTGTTGTAATCTACAATGTCTATGATTGGGATCCTGTTCGGAAAAGATTCGTGGATGATTTGGATTTCCCGATGACACCCGACAGGCCTGTTAAGTTGTTGGAAACTCGTGTACGCTATCTGAGGTCTGTTGAGACAACGATAGGTGCACGTGGGCCCAATTTCTTAGGAGGTTCTGCCACAGCGGTCCCTATCGACCCTAGCGCCTCTAAGGGGAAGACGGTGTGCAACGGCACCGACCTCTCCCCCAAATTTGAAAGCGCGCTCGTCGACTTCCTCCGCGCGAAAAGGACATTTTCGCGTGGAAACCCTCGGACATGCCAGGCGTACCGAGGGAAGTCACTGAGCACGCCTTGTGGATCAGGCCACGTTCCAAGCCGGTGAAGCAACGACTGCGCCGTTTCGACGAGGGGAAGCGTAGGGCAATCGGCAAGGAAATTACAAAGCTTTTGGTGGCCGGGTTCATCAAGGAAGTGTATCATCCTGAGTGGTTAGCAAATCCCGTCCTTGTAAAAAAGAAAAATGGGAAATGGAGAATGTGTGTTGACTATACGAGCCTTAATAGGCATGTCCTAAGGATCCTTTTCCTTTGCCACGCATAGATCAAGTAGTCGACTCAACCTCCGGGTGCGAAATCCTCGGCTTCCTTGATGCCTATTCCAGTTACCACCAAATCACGATGAAGGAGTTCGGCCAGCTCGCAACCTCATTCATCACCCCGTTCGGCTCGTATTGTTACGTCACGATGCCGTTTGACCTCAAAAACGTGGGGGCAACATACCAGCGATGTATGCTCAAGTGTTTTGGGGAACTCATCGGGCGAACCATTGAGGCGTACGTGGACGACATTGTAGTCAAGTCCAAACGAACCGACGACCTTGTAGCCGATCTTGAGCTAACCTTCGAAAGGCTCAAGAAGAACAGCATCAAACTCAACCCCGAAAAGTGTGTCTTTGGGGTGCTGAGGGGTATGCTACTTGGATTTATCATTTTCGAGCGCGGCATCGAAGCCAACCCCGAAAAAATCACGACCATCACGAAAATGGGTCCGATGCAGAACCTGAAAGGGGTACAGCGCGTCACTGGATGCCTCGCAGCACTCAGTCGTTTCATTTCACGTCTCTATAACACCCCAATGTTATGTTTGCATCATTGCACTTGCATTACATGAGCATAAGCATCATTCATCCATGCATGAGTAATATACATGAAACATCTATATGAAACTAGTGAAACATTGTTATGAAACATGTGAAACATTGCTATGTTCTTTTATGTTTCAATGTATGTATGCTTATGGCCATGTGTAGTTAATGCAAGTGATGGTCAACTAGGCTCATTAGTACCTTAACTATGCTTAGGAAACTTAATGTAATAATGTTCATGTTGACCACTTAGTCTAATTAAGCTTCTAAGTGACGGTTGACTCTGGTTGACCACTAGAGTGCTTTTAGTTGACCAAATAGAAACTACAGCTTAGAGTGTTTGCATGGTTGTGCACCCTTAAGAAAAGTTGTAGCCAATTTAATAAGGAACAAAAGTTGTTTAATGACCATCTCATGAAAATGACCAGAACACCCTCAAAACTGGCCCACCAGTCAGTTATACATGCTGTTTAAGCACTTAGCAAATTTGGTTAAGTCATATTGCATTTCAGTTTCACGGTACATTGCTTTGGAGCTTTGTAACTCACAATATAGGATGAACCAGCTCGAGCTCCAATTGACAAAATTGAAGTAGACATGTAGCTATACAACTTGTCAATTGCACCACACGCTGATTCTAGCTGGTTTGGGAAATAATGATCGATGAAAATAGGGTTTCAGTCGGGCTTGGAGCTCTGAATGCAGAGCTGACCGGGCCGTGGTGGCCGATCGCCGTCAGGCCGCGGACGCCATCTGGCCACCGTACGCCAGCCGCGGGCCCACCGGTCAGGCCGGGGTGGCCTCAAGGACGCCATGACGCCTCTGCCTCGCCCCCAGCTCGCTCACTTCGCCCCCCATCTCGCTCGCGCGCTCGCTGGCAAAGCCGCAGCGGCAGCAGCGCCACCGCGAGCTCTGCCACCGCCTAGAGCCCGCACCGCCGTGTCTCTGCTCCACCGCTCACATCCATGGATCCGCCGTGTCCTCCTCTACCCCGGCGACCCCCTCGCTGAGCCAGCGGAGTCCTGGTGAGGCCGCATTGCTTTCTCCGCCGCCGTGGGTTCCTCGCCGGAGCACCATCGTGCATGCGCCGCCGTGGCCGAGCCTCTCCGGCGCCCCTCTTCTCTCTCTCTAGCGTAGCAGGTTCCTCATGTAGCCCTGATGCTCGAGCCAAGCCCAGTCGAACCGCTACTAGTCGGAGATGGCCGGTGCATCGTCGAGCAGCGCCGCCGTGCCGCCATCGCCGCCGGCAGGCCAGCTCCGGTAGCTCCACGCCTCCACCTTCGCCTCTAGCCGATGCGGGATGGCGCGGAGAGCACGCTAGTGCCATCATCCTCGCCGAAAACCTCACTGGCGGCGAGGAATCGCCGGTCAACGGCATCCTCTGCCTCGGTGTGGCTGACCAGTGGGTCCGTTGACCCAACGGGTCCCACCGTCAGTGACAGCACTTAGGGTTTAGGGTTTATTCAAATCCAGTTTTGAATGCAATCTTTGGAAATTTATATCTTGAGTTCTAGAGCTCCAAATGAGGTGGTTCAAGTTGGGTTGTGTTCATGATAGACTCTAGTTTTTATTCAAAATATGAAATATGCCATGTTTCACAGTAAAATAATTATTGTATAATTATCTTGTGTATGCCCTAATAAACTTGGAAAAAATGTATATCTAGGGTTTTAAGCATGCTAAAAATGTGAATCCACTTGGGTTGGTCTTGTATTGATATGTGTTGCTTAGGAAAAATGCTAGGGCAGTAGTGTGGATGCCGGAAATAGGGCTTTGTGATTTATTCTATTTAAATGTTTTTATAATCACTATTGGATTGTAATTTTTGCATAGAATGTTCTACTTGTGAAAATGCTATGAAACTTGTGCAGTAGCCTATTGAGGACATATATGAGCTACTGAAATTTTTGTAGAAATTATTGAGCACTTTTGATATATGTTTATTATTTCACCTAATTATCTAAATAAATTAATAAAGGCATTAAAAGAAATTATTTAGAGGTGAGCACCATGTTTTCTGGTGTTCATTGGGCTTGTGTAACATGTTGGTGAAGTTGGTTTTGTCCATATGAGAGTTTAAAACATAAGTTAATATTTATTTCTTGCAATTAATAGTTTCTGGAAAGTTCTGGGGACTTTGTACATTACACCATGTAAATGTGGTTTGCTGGGAAACTTGTGAATATAAAAGTTGTAAATAGTTCATGTATCTAGCTACTATTAAAATTTTGTGGTATTTGTCCAAGGGGTTTAGGAGTTACAACTGTTTAAATTTGGGGTTCAGAATTGGTTGTTCTATGTCTTGTCAGGACAAGATTTTATAAATATATAATTTCGACTTGTTTAACTTGGGAATGATGCTGAGGTGTATAAATATGAAATGTAGATAATTTCATAATATTTTCCAGAATGTCTTGTTGCAAGTCATTTGGATTTATAAATCTCCAGTTATGAGTAAATTACTTGACTGCTGTTGTATGCCCAGAGTTGCTAAAATTGCCTGATGGCTTGATTGCTTTGCTTAAGCATGATGGGGATGTTTTAGATGCTTAGGCTAATTGAAATAAGTTGTTAGATGTAGGTACTAGGCCTCTAACTGAGGATGAGCAATTATACCTTAGATTGTGTAAACTCGGTAAGTGTGCACTCTTGCTCTACAGAGAGGAGATTTACACCTACTCTTTAAAGTGATTTGAATAGAGCATTGCACATACTCGGTCAATGAATGTTAATCACTTTGAGTTACCTTGCTGTCATTCTCATACATGGTCATTATGTCATCTCATTCTCTTGTGCATACATGATATTGACCCTATGCATGTGCATGCAATAGGTGTACTGGAGGGAGTGACACTCGTGGAGTTCGAGGGAACCTACCAGGAGGTGGAGGAGCCTGCTCAGGAGGTCCAGCCAGCATAACCAGAGGCCAGCGAGGATGTCGTGCTTGAGTGCCCGCAGCACGAGCCTTCGTTGTTCGTGAAAGGCAAGCCCCGGAGCATTATAAGCCTCCTACTTTATGAAAGCAATTGAGTATATATGTTATATATGTATTGTTGCATTAAGTATAGGAGTTGTCTAGAACCATTGTTGCATTATATCCTTCCTTGTCCAATATACATACCCCGAATCCTATTTAGTCAGGATCGAGTAAATGCTTAGCCCTGCTTAGACTGGTAGAAGTCGGGTGATCTCCTGTCACCTGCGAGATATAGGGATCTATCTGGTCACGGATGGCTATATTTGCTATCGTGTAAAAGAACCATGCGTTAATAATATAAAAATGAGACCGAGCGGGATGACGATAGTAAAGCAACAAGGCATGGAGGTCTTGGGTGTGGATCTATCCCTATCTGTGTCGATTAAGGACTGAGGCATGGAGCCTTTCTTGTCATTTTGAACGCATGCCTCTTACTTAGCTGGCCGGATCCGATGAACCGACCGCGAAGCCGAGTAGCTCCACTCAGGCCAAAAACCGGTAAGTGAAAGTGCGCCTCGGAGGGGAGCCGTTGCTAGTGTCCAAGGGAAGGTGTTTAAAAGTCCTGAACGTCTTGGTGGCATGATATCCCTAAGAGTGTGGCACTGATCGGGCCCATGATTCTGAGTTGTACCAAAGGTGACCTGATACTCCTCGATGGGGGAAGTATGGGTTTGTGTTAGGAATATTTCCCCAGCTGGGTAGTAATCGATTCGAGTCGCCGTCTCTCCTGGTTAGTGAGAAACTTGACGGGATTATCTCCATTGTTGTCACACTAAATGCCTTGATGGTTCAGTAATGATGATATTTAATGATGGACTTATTATACCTGATATGGTTATTAATGCTTGTTCCTTAATCAAGTGGTTGCTATAGAACAGGTGCTAATCTAGATGACAGGTTAATGATTATTAACTTGATGCTTAAGCAATAAATGATTATTTATGTTACTTAAGCTTTTATGCAAAATATTGTCAAACGAGCTCCACTTATATATCAGCCTTGTATACTTCTTGGTGTCATGTTATTTCTGGTTTATGACGGGTAAGTCTAGCTGAGTACATTCTCGTACTCAGGGTTTATTCCCTATTGTTGCAGATGACATCTTCTATAATGGCTGCTGCAAGTACTGTCTTCTCCCTGTGGGGGATGATGACTAGACCATTGGGCACGGTCTCTGTTAGTGTCTCTCATCTAGAATGCTTTTGTGGGATATGACTATGGACTGGCTATGTATCTGAACTACTAGTGTTATGATCACAAAACTATGTTGCTTCCGCTACTTTAAATTTGGTTTGTAATAACTTATTTGAACTCCGATGTATGTGAGCTATCGCGAGCTACTTGTAAAATGTTGTAACAGGTGATGTGTTGTGTTGAATCATGTACGATCTTGGCTTGTTGGTTGGTTGGTTTGAAATCCTTCGTGATTTCGTGGACTACCGGGATTATATGTGCTCAAGTGCGGAAATTTGATCGCTTCGGCGATTGTTTTTATACTTGTGCTCTTATATTTTGGGTGGTTCCATGACAGTCTCGACAAATGAGGCCTCCCCCTTTACCGCCTTTTGAAGAAAACTGATCTGTTTGAGTGGACTTTGGAAGCTCAGGACGCACTTGACAAGCTCAAGGAACACCTGTCGAGGGCTCCTATCCTCGTCCCTCCTGCCGACAATGAGCCACTCCTGCTGTACATAGTGGCCACCACACAAGTGGTCAGTACAGTCCTAGTGGTGGAACGGGAGGAAGAAGGGCATGCCCTCAAGGTGCAACGCCCCGTGTACTTCATCAGTGAGGTTTTGCCTGACTTTAAGACTCGTTACCCCCAAATCCAAAAGCTCTTGTATGCTCTCCTCATCACGAAGAGGAAGCTTCGCCACTATTTTGATGCGCACCCAGTCACGGTGGTGTCCTCATTTCCCCTCGGAGAGGTTCTCCAGAATCGCGATGCCACCAGAAGGTCGTGAAATGGGTGCTCGAGCTGGTGGACAAGGGGCTCACTTTTACCCCAAAAATGGCCATCAAATCGCAGGTGTTGGCCGATTTCGTCGTGGAGTGGACCAAGGCCCAAACGCCGCCAGCGGCCATCGACTAGGAGTACTGGATGATGTACTTTGATGGTTCGCTGATGAAGAAAGGCGCGGGAGCAGGGCTTGTCTTCATTTCGCCGCACGGGGTACGTATGAAGTACGCGATTCGCCTCTTTTTCCCCGCATCTAATAACATGGCAGAGTACGAGGCTCTCGTAAACTGCTTACGCATTGCGATCGAGCTGGGCGTCCGATGGCTCAAAGTCCGTGGAGACTCCCAACTCGTTGTCGGCCAGGTCATGAAGGATTCTGACTGTCATGACCCGAAGATGATGGCGTACTGCCGTGAGGTATGTCGGCTCGAGGACAAGTTTGATGGCTTTGAACTCATCCATGTCCCTCGGTGGGATAACGAAGCGGCCAATACACTGGCAAAGATGGCCTCAGGCCAAGAGCCTGTCCCAGTCGGTATCTTTTCCAGCAATCAGCTCCAACCCTCCATCCGTTATGGAGAGCCAGGAAGGGTCGGCAGCGATCCGCCTCCTCCGGTCACGAAAGCTAACTCCTCATCCTCGAGGGCTGACCTAGAGAACGCTCCCGCTGCCTTCGTGGTCATGGCGATTGATGAGGACCCGGCGACCGGATCCAACCCTCAGGCGGACTGGAGGGCTCCTTACCTCGATTGCCTGCTCCATGAGATACTCCCCATAGATAAAATGGAGGCCCGACGGCTCGCGCACCAGGCCAAGTCGTTCGTCATCGTCGATGGGGAGATTTACAAGAAACGTGCCTCCAAAATTCTACAGCGTTGCATCCCTATCGAGTAGGGGAGGCTGCTGTTGGAAGATATCCACGGAGGGACATGCGGCCACCACGCCAGTGCAAGGACTCTTGTCAGAAAGGCTTTCTGACAAGGTTTCTACTGGCCCACCGCGGTGGCGGACGCCAACAAAGTAGTACGCACCTGCAAAGGGTGCCAATTCTATGCCAGGCAGACACACTTGCCGGCCCAAGTGCTCCAGACAATCCCCATCACGCGGCCATTCGTGGTCTGGGGGCTCGATCTGGTAGGACCCCTGAAGAGGGCGCCCGGGGGCTACACCCATCTACTTGTCACCATCGATAAGTTTTTGAAGTGGATCGAAGTCAGGCCAATCACAAGGATCAGATCCAAAGAGGCCATGAAATTCTTCACTGGCACCATCCACCGTTTTGGAGTACCAAACTCCATTATCACCGATAATGGCATGCAATTCACGAGGAAGAAATTCCTCAGGTTCTGCGACGATCACCACATCCAAGTCGACTAGGCTGCTGTCGTGCACCCCTGAACGAACGGGCAAGTTGAGCGCATGAATGGCATGATTCTGCAAGGTATCAAGTCTAGAATCTTCAATAAACTCAACAAGTTTGGTGGTCGATGGATGGCGGAGCCTCCCGCCGTACTGTGGAGCCTAAGGATGACCCCCCGACGGGCCACTGGCCACACGCCGTTCTTCATGGTCTACGGGGATGGCAATGGGGCCCCGATCCCCGATTCACCATGGGGAATTCCCCTATTAGGGGACGGGGATGGGACTAATTTGAGCCCTATTGGGATTTAATCGGTGAAAAAGTGATCCCCGTCGAGGCTGGCGGGGACAGGGATGGTACCGCGTTCCCCGTATCCTCACCCCACTAAACGCTGCTCAGATGCGACCAAGGAAGAGAAGGCCCATCTCAAGGCCCATCTCAGGCAGCCGAATATATATATCGCGACAAACCCTAATTCTATCCATTCGTTCATTCCTCTCTCCTAGTACCAGCTGCCACCAGCCTACCTCGGTAGTCGGTACCTCAACCACTTCACCTCGACTCCCCGAGGCGCCGACACAGTGCCACCTCCAGCCTCTGCGCCTACGCCTCTCCCCTCCCCTCCACTCTACCTTCTAGTCTTCCACACATGGCACACCACTTGTCAGCCCACCACCTGCTGGCCCTTCACGCGTTGGGGCATGGCAGAGTAGTGGATCACAGCGTCTGATGATCAAAGCCGCCGCCGCACGCGGGCATGACGGCGAGCTCGAGCCTGCTCTTGTGTTGTGTGTTCAAAGAAAAGAATTCTGCAGCTTGAATCTAGCCAAAAACTAGCAAGCTACAGGGACAGATCTCCACTCTGTTCTTTTGATTCCCTGCTTCATTCTTCGATCTCTTCTTGTATCTTCTGCTAACACATGGTCTATGATTGCAATGATGTATGTATAGTGTGCTTCAACTTGCTCTTGCTCCTGCCATCTAGATCTGATCTATGTGCCACTAGATCCATTTGTGAGTGCAATGATGTATGTACAACGTGTTGAACCGTTGATGTATGTACAACGTGCTTGTGCAAGGGTGTTTTGTGTTAGCTTTTGGAATTTCATGGTGTTCAATTTGTTCTACTCCTGGCTATACTCTTCTTGGTTCTGTCATTGAAACGGGGATAGGGATCCCCGCGGGGATCAATTCCCCGCTCGGGGACGGGGATGGGGGAAATTCAAGCCTCGACGGTGTTAATGGGGATGGGGACAGGGAAAATTTCTCCCCACAGGGATGGGGATGGGGAGCCATCCCCCGACGGGGAATTCCCCATCGCCATCTTTAGAGCCAAGGCAGTTCTTCTGACTGATCTCGCCTATGGGGCCCTGAGGGTCATGATGTATAAAGAGATGGAGGCAAAGGAGTTCCTTGAAGATGCTCTGGATTAGCTTGATGAAGCTCGATACGTGGCCCTCCTCCACTCCGCCAAGTACCAACAGTCGTTGTGCCGATATCACAGCCGACACGTGCAGGGACGAGCCTTCAATGTTGGTGACCTTGTTCTCCATCTTGTCCAGATCAACAAAGGCCTCCGCAAGCTCTCCGTGCCATGGGAAGGCCCTTACATCATCGCAAAAGTTCTTCGGCCAGGCACCTACAAGCTCAAAGATGCCAATGGCAGGGTCTACACCAATGCTTGGAACATTGAATAGCTACCTCGCTTTTACCCTTAAGTTGTTTCAAGTTGTACACACCCTTGTGTAAAATTCGCATCTCCGAATAAAAAAGGCTTGTACAATCTCTTGGTTCATAGTAAAGACCAACCCTAGCCGACCAACGGATCCGCCCCACTCGGGGGGCTACACCCGGTGGGTGTGGCTAATGCGGGTATAGCTGATAAAGAGTGTACACATTTTAGACTATGACGCAACCCTATCTCCACATTGCCGATCCCTCTTTGCTCTAAGAATTTTAAAAGGCAAGGGTAATGGGAAAGAGGGCTTTTCTGAACAAGCTTGGCTGAGTTGCAGAGATGTCCGCGTTCTCACTCACCAGCGCGATCAAAGGCCCACTAACCATGACCCGGGTCTGTCTAAGATTGGTAAAGCAAAAAGGGGGTCGAGACGCAATAAGGGGTCGAAATACGATAACTTTTTATACAAAGTAGAAAAGTTAAGTCTTGCTCACAAGAACACAAACAAGAACGCACGACTTGTCCACACCATTTACAAATTTTTGCTTAGGCATCGCCATCGAACTCGCCTAAGCTAACTATTGCCTCTCAGGGACGACCGACGGCTCCAAGCCATGGGCTAGCTTCTCCACCAAGGGCGCCACCTCCATCTCAATCTTGTCCAAATCCTCCTCCTTGCATCTGGGCGCATAGCCTTCACTAAGCACCTCCATGTTGATGCGCGAGTAGTGGGACCGGGCAGTCACAAACGCCTGATGAACGCCGAAGTGAAGCGTCGTCTGAGTCAGCTCGCGTGCGCGCTCCATGATCCTGAGAGATTGAACCGCGATGGAGCTCACCCCCTCGGCTTGGGTCATCCCAAGGTCGTTACAGACTACCCCGAGGGCGGTGCATAGGGAGTCATGGTCCGAGCATTCGGACTGAAGCTCTGCCTTCACCATGGCCAATTCTGTCTCCAGGCCTTGGCGTTTCTCTTCCTCGGCCACGTAGCTGTCCTCGAGGACTGCTCAGGCAATAAACATCAGAAGACACATCGAAAATTCACAAAACGCACGATCAAAGGGAGCAAGGAGCTTACCGATGTTTTCACGGACGAGGTGCTGGATCTCCCCCTCGTGATAGGCGACTTCATTAGCAAGCTGGGCGCTGACTCCCTTAGCCCTTTGCTTCAGGTCCCTCTCTGCGAGGAGCTCATTAGTGATAGAGGAGGCCTAGGCCCGAGCATCGGCGGTCGCCTACCAAGATAGGTCAAGCTCTGTTCGGAGACCCTCGGCGATCCGAAGTAGCTCATCCCGCTCCTCGCGCAGCTTCTGAGCCATGTCATTGTCTTGACGCTTCTGTTCCAGCACATCAATAAGCTTCTGCCTAGCCTCCTCCGCGTCACAGTGAGCATCCCTCTCCTTGATACGGAGGCTAGCTAGCTCCTCGGCAGCAGGTACAAGCATCGCGATCTGCTGACGAGCGGCGGCAAGTTGGTCAACCAGCTCCTAGCGCTGTCGCTCGAACTCCGCCAGGTGGTCTCGGGCGCTCTCCTCATCACGAAGGAGCCAGGACTTCTCCTGGCTATGAGCTATCAAAGACTGGCAAAACAGCACAAGTTAGGGAAGCACTGCAGCGCGGCCCAAACGACACCTAGGCAAGCACTCTATACCTAGCCGACAGGGGTGACAACATCCTAAAGCATCACCAGCGCAGCCGATAAAGCGCCGGTGCCCAAACGGACCGCGTCACGTTCTCCTTCCTCGGCGACATCGTCAACGATGGGGCGACCCACCCCGTGACCCTGCAGGTCGGGGTCATGGGGCTAGGCCCACCCTCACACCTAGGCCCCACCATCAAAAGGGACGAGTGCCGGGGCTGCCCCAAGCCAACCGAGGGGGCGGCCGACCCAACGAGGTGCCCTCCAACGAGGGGCGATAGCATCCTCCTTAGGCCCGCCAGCACGAATGGGGCCATCATGAAGGATGCCCCGGGACCACTCTGCCCCACCCCAACGCAGGGGCGACAGCTTGCGCGGCCGGTGGCTCTATCAGCACCGTCGCTAATTCCAAGGGCACGGTCACAGCCGGGTGTTCCATGTCCGTCGTGGATGAAAGGGGCATGCTCGTCCCTGCCTGAGGCTCCTCTGGCGGAATTACGCCCTGCGCGGGAATCACCGTCTCCTCTGGACAACCCGTCTTCGTCACATGGGTCCACGGTGGGCTCCCTATGGTCTGCTCCTTAGCGGACCCCGAGGTCACCACAGCCGTGCTCTCCGAGCCCTCGTCCATAGCCGTTTCTGAGGCGGCGTACCCCTGATTGCCCTGAATGATTCAGTGAGCCATGAGCTTTTTGTGTGACGCCAAATCTAGGGGAACCCGCTCTTCCTCAGACCTACGAGGGAATCACCGTCAACATGGCAAACAAGCATGGAGGCAAAAGACGCAGGTATAGCCAACCTACCTCATCGATCTCAGGCCACGGGGACACTTAGAAAATGGCACATCTGACGCCGGCGATGCCACATCGGCATGATCCCTCTTCCGCCCCCACCTGGGTCGGCAAAGATGAGCGGAGCTGAATCACCGGACCCTGTCGATCCTAGAGGCGAAGGTGGGGTGAGGCCGCTCGTCCCCATCAGCTCGAGACGCATGCCCATACCCTCCTGCCCTACGTGGAACGCCAGGGGCCACGTCGGTGATGAAGATGGGTCCACCTCCTCCTTCTCTAGTACCTCCCAATCGATGTTCGATAGGTCACCGACACTGGAGCCCTGACCGCCACCATCGCCATGCCCATCATCGCTGTCCACGTCCCACTCGTCATCATCGTCGCCGTCGGTGTCCAACCCCTGCTCCCTCTTCCGATGCTTCTTCTTCTCCTTGTCGTCCTTCTTCATCTTCTGCTGCCTCTCGGTCATAGTGCGGTTCCTTGTCCTCCACTCCTCGTCCTCTGGCAGTGGCAGGTTGGAAAGCCGCATCATCAAATTGGGCTAGACAAACCCAAACTCACGGTCAGATAAATCAGAAGAAGGGTGGCGCCGAGATAGAAGACGAGGGAACGAACTCACCAATTCGACGAAACCTCTCGTTGGCCGCATCGGAGGATGCCCGGGGACCGGGTATAGGGGAACCACCTATGAACTCATGGCCGGTGGGCAGTACGTCACCTCCCGAAGACATTCTTCTATCTCACCGACGCTAAGCGCCAGCCCCACGTAGTCGGGGTCGTCGGAGACCACGGTCCTAGCGGACGGGGCGTCCGGTGTCATCTTGTACATCAGGAGAGCGTGCGCCATCAGTGGCGTCAGCCTACACACATGGTACCCCCCGATGACGCCGATGCCACGGAGGCCGCAGTCCTTCAAGGTCTGTATGGCCTCGAACACGCTAGAATCGACCAGCCTCCGCTTCTCGTCCTCGACTGGCCCGTATTCCCACCGGCGCAGCGTGGCCGGAAAGTAGCACCCAGTGAAGGCAAGAAGAGGGGCGGCCGAGTCATTCTTCAAATAGAACCACTCACCGTGCCACCCCTTGTTGGACGTGCTCAGGGAGATGGGCATGTACTCCGACGCATGGGACTGCCTCAGGCGGATGCTTGCACACCCCATCGGCACCGAGTAGGTGACCTTTGACCTCTTCTCCCTCCTCTGGAACTGGGAGACGGCGAAGAAATACTTCCAGAGCTCGAAGTGGGGCTCGACCCCCAAATAGCCTTCGCACAGCGCCATGAAAGCCACGATGTGTTGAATCCTATTAGGGTTCAGGTGCTGCAGTTCGACGCCATAGTAGTGCAGCAGGCCACGGAAGAATCTGTGCGGGGGCGTGGCAAACCCGCGCTCATGGAAGGCGGCGAATGAGACGATGTAGCCTGGCGGCGGATCTAGGTGGTCCACATCTCCGAGGATACGCCACTCCTGCGTGTCCGTCCTTGCACGAAGGAGGCCTTTGCGGACAAGCCCCTCTAGGCGGGACCGGCGGATGGTGGAGCGGTGCCACGGATCCATCAAGGAGCGGTGATGACAGCATAGGACGCCGGCGGCAGCGACTAGGAAAGGTGAGCGGCCTAACCCTAGCTTTCCTGTAGCAGGCGGCGGCGGCGGCGAGGAAAACACGGGCGGAGAAAGGCGGACGGAAACAAGAGCGAGCGAAGGCGGGAATGCGGTTACACGACAGGGTGAGCAGTGGAACATCCCCGCATTTATGATGAAAGACAGGGCCTGAACCGCCCACATCGGTCTATGGGGAGCGCCACCCCATCAGAGCGCTATTCCACCAAGCCACGCGCACCCGCACGCCATGCTCCCTCGATCTCCACGCCGAGCGACGCTTTGACTGCCAAGCAGGCCATAGCCGCCGCAGGTAAGTGGGACGTGGAGCCTACCAGGGACGCCATGACCCAATAAAAGCCCAAGAGTTCGAAGGCTGGACCATTTTGGGTTCACAGCTGCTCTGGGCACCCCAAGAGCAAGGGGCAGAAAGGGATGGGCCCACTAGCGGCTAATAGCCTAGGGCGCAAGCTCCATGGCCATCTCCGCCTGCGTTCAAGTCTTGATTGGAAAGGGTCCATGGTTTTCGCGAAGAGAGGCAGTGAGCCCTCGGAGCCGGTCGAATAGATCTGAGAACTATATGGACACGCCATCAGGAACATGGAGTCGATCACCAGCTGATCCTAGCCGGAATCCCGCGGAAGGGAAGCCGGGGCCCCACTTGAACTAACCCGTTAGAAACTCGCCGAGCACCATGACTCACCCAACGAGGAAAGCATGGCACGGCTCAACCCCTCCGTCTTCCCGAGAAGACGCGCGAGGGAGTACCACAACAAGACAAAACGGCCCCCCAGACAGACCTCCGTAGCGCGCGGGGGCTCAGGGGCTCGAGTTCGCAAAGAAAGACAGACGGCGTGGCCGCACGAAAACGCTAAAAAGCCTAACGACCCGCAAAGGACCCACGCGACCGCTGCGAATGGAGTCTGACGGCATCGCGCACCCCGGAATGAAGGAATAGTTATCTTTCATTAAAAAAGGCTCGAGGGCTCACATACAAAAGTGCGTGACACAGCCGCCGCCTTTCTTTTTGCTACTATCCTATAGGTCGGCAGAAGGGGGATTCGCGGCCATGCGAACTAGAGCATGCGGCACAACCGCTGCTTCATCACCGCCGTCTTCGGGTTCAGCAAGAAGCGCGGCTATATCGCCAAAAGCCCGAGACGTGGGCTAGGTGGCCTCACGGATGACCTCCTCGGCGGGCACCTCGGCGACGACGGCGTCCGCGGCCACGTTGAAGTCCTCAACGAGCCCGTCATGGTCCGTCGCTCCCTCGCCCTCCGGGAAGCCCACCAGGTGGCGGAGCTTGTGCCCCGACCGGACCTGGGTCGCCGCTAGGGCTACCGGCGCCCCGCGGTGGACGTCGAGCTCCACCACATCCCTGACACGCTCAGGGATGTCGAGGAGGCGCTCCTCCCACCGTTCGCCCGGGGCGCGCACGAAGCCGTCCGCCACGTCCGCGGCCTCCCGGAGCACGTGCAGCTCCGTCTCCAGCTCTGGTCAAGGCGAAACAAAGTAAGCGGGGACTAGTGAAATGGGGTGGAGCAGGCGAGGGGAGGCGAAGTCTATGGGGGAAGACTTACCAGCCACCTAGCCATCGGCGTCCACAAGCTGGGCACAGATGATCTCCACCTCTAGCTCGGCCGCTCGAAGTGCGGCCTGGGTAACCTCGAGGTACCCACGGAGCCGCTTCGATTCCGGCTCGCGCCCAGCCGCTGGCACCCCGGACGACAATGGCGCCGAAGAAGCCGTGGAGGGCTTGCCAAGGACCGGGCACCGCCCACGCCCAGCATGCGATGCCACACCCTGCTCCAGCAGGCGATGCCGAATCGGCCTCTCCTCCCTGGGCTCATCGCCAGCGAAACGCTTGTTGGGCTCCATGGGAAGGGTGAAAGCGAAAGGGTGTGGGCACGGTAGGTAGATTAGCTGAGGCTAGATGGCAAAAGGCAGGGGGGTGTCGTGGTCTATAAAAAGACCGGGGGAAGCCCAACCGGCATTGGATTGAGCCATGGCAGCGGATGCCACCCCTCGCTCTCGTCCAATCACCTCTCCCGCCTCGCGAAATTCCCTAGGGTAGCGCTCCCACTTCCGCCACTCTCACCGGCCCACGCGTCCGCTACATCCCTTCGTCATGTCCCCTAGGAGCGCATGCGCAACCCCGGGCCTATGCTTCGGGAAGTGCACCGAACAACGGAGAGATCCAGGGGGCCGTGGACCATAGCGGGCCTAGGGTTTGCGAGGTCTGGGACCGCCCCGCCGGCCCACAAGAGCTCAGGCACACGCGCCCGTGCCACTAGAAAACCCAGGCCCCGGTGAACGGGACCGCAACCTAGTCTGGGCCGATCCGTTGACGACTCGCTAGGCCCAGCAAAGGCCCAACAAGGAGAGCAACTATATGTCCCAGTCGATGTGCCCCGACGAAGGGTACAAAGGATTGTGACCATGGGATGAACAAAGTCTCCGGGAGGAATCGTTCCCCTGCGCTCAGGGGCCCAGGGGTCGAACCCTATGGCGGAATGCTACATTCCACCAGAGACTCGAGGGGCTACACCCGGCGGGTGCGCTCGTGCGCACCCCTGACTAGACCACGAAAAGACAAAAATCTCTCGAATAAAAGTCTCTGGAGGAACGTCTTCATTCCACCAGAGGCTCAGGGGCTACACCCGGTGGGTGCGCTCGCGCGCACCCACCAGTTAGACCAGGCAAGGGTCAAGGATCCAAAAGGATGAGGACCTCAGATAAAAGCCTACGAAGGAGTGCTGCACTCCATCCTAGGCTCGGGGGCTACTGTCGGATATAAATCACGACTACTGATGACAAGAAGATTAGGCCGCATAGATACTGACTCAGCCGATAATAAAGCAGAGCCGTCCGACCCGTCCCGACCCATGGGACGTGAGCCCTACCTTAGCCGACCCCTTGGGGGAAGTTTCCGTCTTGCCCGACCCCCAGGGAGTGGGCCCACCCTGGCTGGCCCATGGGATGACGAGTCCGACCCAAGGGGCACGGTCCCCTCAACAATCAACCCCACGGTGGAGCACTCCGTCTCGCCCGATCCACGAGGGGCCGCTCCGTTTCGCCCAACCCCTCGGAAGCACGCCTCGTCTCGCGCCGACTCTCCTGTGCGGGTTTTCGCCTGTGACATTATGTAGAAGGGCCCTTGGGCGGAGCAGATAAGGCCAATGCCTCAAATCCCTGCGTCCTTTCTAGCTACCCTATACGGGGACGAACGGGCCGCGAGTGGCTCGCGTCATCCCCAACCACTCTTGGGCAGAACCCGTCAGCCCAGAAGCGACATATCAAGCCTAGGCTCCCACGATGACCTAGGATGTGGCTATAGGAGGGCACTATGCTGCCTAATCTGCGTACGGCGGGCATCCCATCACCCCTGTTGGCCATCTCATCCCCTGTAATGAGATGGAGAGCCTCGCCCCAGTCAGCTGGACCCGTACGGAGCAGCAAGGGCTAGGAGTGGCGCCCGTCGCCATCAGCGACCGTGCTATCCATAGGGATGACCCGGAAGGAAGAGAAGACGAAGCCATCACGATCCCGACACTGTAGAGCTTCTTGGCGTCAGACAACATCATCTCCGGCGAGCTCCCTGACCAGTTCTAGGACTGCCCGGCACTGGCGGCGCTGGACGTGTCGAACAACCTGCTCGCAGGCGCGATACCGTCCAGCCTCGCCTCGTGCCAGAGGCTGGTTCAAGCTGAACCTCAGGCACAACCGGCTCACGGGCGAGATCCCCAAGGCGCTCACCATGATGCCCGCGATGGCCATCCTTGATCTGTCGAGCAACTCCTTGACCGGCGGCATACACGGGAGAATTTTAGGAGCTCACCGCTACTGGAGACGCTCAACCTCTCGTACAACAACCTCATGGGTCGCGTGCGGGAACGGCGCGTCTGCGTTCCATCAACCCCGACGAGCCGGCGGGCAACGCTTGCCGTCTGTGGCGGCGGCGTTGCTCCGCCGTGCTTGAGAGCCGCGACACGGCGTGGCGGCGCAGCGCCTCGCGCGTGTCGCGGTGGGCTGGCTTCGCGGCGATGCTCGCGCGTCGTCGCCGCTTCGCCGCGCCGCCGCGTTCACGGCGTTGGTCGCCGGGCGATACGCGCATCGGGCGGTGGTACGCTGGGGGAATGCTTTGCGACGACGACGAGAGGCTCGGCGCGAGTCGGACGCGTGGCGTGGCGGCCGACGGCGTTCCAGCTGCTCGGGTTCACGAAAGCGCCGACGTGGTGGCGTGCATAAAGGAGGCGAACGTGGTGGGCATGGGCGCGACCGGGGTGGTGTACAGGGCGGAGCTCCTCCGCGCCGTGATAGCTGTGAAGAAGTTGTGGCCGCCGGCGCCGTTTGACGGCGACGACGCGGCGTCGGCGAGCGAGGTGACCTCGGACGTGCTCAAGGAGGTGGCACTCTGGGCGGCTCGCTCACCGGAACATCGTCGGTTGCTGGGTACGCGTGCACAACGACGCGGACGCCATGATGTTGTCACGAAGTTCATGCCCAACGGCACAATGGTGGAGGCGCCGACGGGCAGCCGGAGAAGCGCTGCTTCGCTGGATCGGTGTCCCTACGACGTCGCCGCCGGCGTAAGTCCAACAACATCCTCCTCGACACCGACATGGAGGCCCGCATCGCCGACTTCGGCCTCGCCCGCGCCCTGGCCATCTCCAACGAGTCCGTCTCCGTCGTCGCCGGCTCCTACGGCTACATCGCGCCAGGTTGGTAGAGTATCATCGCCGATCCATCCATGAATCGATCTGAAGCGATTGTTCTGCTTCTGACATGCAATCGGAATGGGAATGTTTGCAGAGTACGGGTACACGCTCAAGGTGGACCAGAAGAGCAACATCTACAGCTACGGCGTGGTGCTGATGGAGCTCATCACGGGGCGGCGCGCGGTGGAGGCGGAGTTCGGCGAGGGGCAGGACATCGTGGGGTGGGTGCGGGACAAGATCCGGAGCAACACGGTGGAGGAGCACCTGGACCCGCACGTCGGCGGCGGTCTTGCGCGCGTCCGGAGAGGAGATGCTTGCTGGTGCTGCGCATCGCCATGCTCTGCACGGCCAGGGCGCCGTGGGACCGGCCGTCCATGCGCGACGTCATCACCATGCTCGGCGAGGCCAAGCCGCGGCGCAAGAGCGGGAGCAGCGGCACCGCCAGCGGCAAGGACAAGGACAGCGCCGCCGCCATCGCCCCTGCCGTGGTGGTGGACAAGGACAGGCCGGTGTTCAGCACCACGCCGGATTCAGGCTACGCCTAGGCGCCATGATAGCTAGGTTGATACAGCTTCTTTTGCCTCGTGTTCAGTGCCTGTCAATGATTTGTTCATGTACCTAGATTTTGCTTTGCTGCAGGATCTTGAGCCTGTATGTAGCCAAATCTTTGCTGTGAAGATTAACTAGCTTATAGATTCTGTAGATTAATGTAAGCAGCTGAATAAGCTTTGAAATTTCCTTACACAAGCACCCCCAAAGAGAGTGAAGAAATCAAATCAAGCCAATCAATTGATCAAAGCTCGTTGTCATCTGTTCTCAAACTGAATACGTCCTACACTTATTATACCTAGGATTCTATCTCTATCCCTAACAGTATAAATAGGGCGTGTTCAGCTGGCTTTAAGCCGGCTGGCTGGCTGACCATCCAACTCACGGAATCACTGTTCACGTCCTGCCAGAACAGTATTTTCCTCTCACAACAATCAGCCGGAACAGTATTTTTCAGTCCTGCCGAACAGGCCCGCTAACAAAGAATTAGTTGGCTGCCCAGACACAGACAACCAGCATTGGGGATGGGGGGCTACCGAAACCTCAACTAATTACACAGCTACCGAAACCAGACGCTGGCCAGAGGCAGTAGGAGAGCGCAGCAGCGAGACTAGCAAATGGTGCCAATCTTCACCTCCGCCGTTGTTGAGCCATCATCTTTGTATGAGCATGCATCCTATCAGCATACATCGGGAGGGAGGCGCGTTATCTCATCAATCTCTTCGAGAAGCTTTTCCTCGGTAATGTTATCTGTGATACTCCCCATCACCTGCAGATCATGCAAATAAAATGTAACAGTACTGCAGTTGTTCGCTTTCCCACCCAAATACGGAGTACTTGTTTAGACATGGGCAAAATATGATGCTCAACAACCCACAAAAAAAAATGATGATCAACCACCCGCAAAGAAAAATGATGCTAAACTACTTACAGAACAAGGCTGTTGAAACTGACTTTGAGAATTGCTGAAGTGAACGTCTTAGAAAGCAGGATCACAAAAGATTATGAAGGCAGAAAATGGAACTCGTAAGGAGAGCTACCCATGCAAACAGAAGTACTATGATCCAATGTGACAGACCTACTGTGTTTTGGAAAATGATTTTGCCCTAACAGCAAAAATATTTCAAATGAGTACATTGAAATTTTCCAGCAAAGATCAAGATGAGATTTACATGCAGCAATATTCTTAAGAAAATAAATTAACGAAGGAAGTAAATCAGAGAATATGACAACTAGCCTTCCGGTATGTATTGATGTCATTTGGAGTCGATTTATCAGATCTAATACGCATACAGGCCCAACACTTCTCTTCCTTGTTCCAGGAACACTCAACAATCCTCCCAGCGACAGAGGATGGATCTACATCGTCTGTATAAGTTTCAAAACAACAATAAATATAAAAACAAATAGGATAGGATATTTTTACAAAAAAAATAAAGCAGACATTTAAAAATATATACTGTTATAAGATAATACTCCTATGAATACTCTCTCCGTTCCAAATTATAAGTCGCTTTGATTTTTTAGTTCATCCATTTTGCTATGTATCTAAACATTATTTATCTAGATGCATAGCAAAATGAATGTACCAAAAAAGTCAAAACGACTTATAGTTTGGAACAGAGGGAGTACATTTTAAATTTGTTAAAAGAATATTACTTCAGCACTTAAAGAGACAAATAAGCTGACTACACAACGAACAAGGTCATCATGATAATTGAAATACAAGTTACCAGTGAATGCTATCCGAGCACCATCCATAAGTTTCTTTTTTCCTCTCTCATAAAGGAAAACCAGTTGACGATTATCATTTGTAAGCTGCATTAGTCAGGCATAACAAAATCACCAATATCAAAAAATTATCTTCACTATGATTGAACCATTTAAACAAATAGTTAAATTTGGTGACCTCAAACAGAAAGTCCACAGAATTCATCTCAGGGTACTTCCATTTTAGAAGACCTTCATGAGTACGAGTTACATATGGATCATCCCAGCCCTGCAAGACCAATTGACGCATATCAGCCAAATAAAACCAAAATGTACTAGTAAATAACCACAGAATACATAGTTACAATGGATGTTCAAGGTCACAGAAGGGACAGCAGTTCCATATCTAGCACCGTTCAAAATTTGGTCCAGGATTCTACACATCCACAACAAAATTTTCTAAGCTATATACAAGTCTTAACAAGTAGGCAACAACTCCATGAGTGAACACGTACACACCGAAAAAACAAAGAACTCAAACTACTTGTAAACAGACACATAACATCTATGCGTGAAAAGTAAAAATGGAAAACAAAGTATCTGTGAATTATCAAGTGACCAGCAAGAAGTGAAGTGTTCAAAAGGCTTTTAGCTTGCTGCAAACACCTCACATGACCCATAAGAACGCCCCCCAACCCACCCACAGAAACAGAAAACTGATCTCAAACAGGAAATGGCCATGGTCATAACTCAGAAATAGAAATGTCTCGTTACAAAGTAAGCCCAACAAAGATGAAAGACACACTAATAACAACTAAGTATGTGTATATTTTACATATCATAGCACCGTGCATTGGAAATACAAACAGCGCTAAGATTAAGCTATTCCCAAAATCATGCAATTTGCCCTGTTGAGTCCCGGTTGTACACAAAAACCAAGTAGACCAGAATCATCACATTTGCTAGTTAGATTGCAGCCAAATAAAGATAGATCAATCTTTATGGAAGAACTTGATAAATGATCCATATAAAGCAAACAACATGCCTTACCATCCTCATATCATAATAAACAAACAGAAAACAAATCTGTACCTGAAATATAAGGCCATCAGCATCATGGCAAAGTGATGGAATAAACTCCTTAAGCAACCTTTTCACTGTGGAGAGCACCCAAAAATCCTTTCTCCTAACCTGGTAATGTCATATAATCAACAAAAAGAAAAAGAAAAGTGGCTTTGCAGGACTCATGAGTTGAACATCATAATTCAGAAGTGCTAGAATCCAATACCGAAAATAATTCCATGTCATATTTGTACAGCGGATTGCTCTTAGCACCACTCTCAAACTGCTTTTTCTCATGATAACGTGGTCTTATTATTTCATCTTCCAGCATTTTCCATCTTTCAGAAAACGGCAACTGCATACACAAATTTCCATAATCTCAAGCCACAATAATCTGTGTTTCTATCACCCTAGAGTTTTTTTCAGCATGTCAACCTACAGTAGAATAGAGCTCACGTACGTAAGTTACAGCAGAAAAAAAAATAATTTACACCCTTGATTACAGCCTATGAATCGTGTGGCAACATGAACTTTGTAGGCCCATCTGCTAATCATATGGAGGAAAAAGGTGAACAAGCAAACATGATTGTGGAGAAGATAAGAGCAAAACATTGATGGTGTGGAGATAGAGGGCGGCCGCCAAGAAATAATTCAGAAAGGATGCTTATTACATCTCTTTTCATTATTACAAGGACACCAAAGTTTCATAGATAAAAGAAGAAATCAGAAATAAGTAAATAACAAAATTTTATATATCAAGGTCATATATCATGCATAAGATCAAGCGCCATAAGATCATATTACCTTGGTTTTGGGCACTGCATCAAGCGCCATAAGATCATATGCCAAGTACCTTCTCTTCAAGCCTGAATCTGGTACCGTGTCTATAATCATCTCCCCATCAATCAAGGTCATATCATGCAGGCCCTTTATAGCAAAGAAATAAGGTTAAAAGTTTTGCATCAAAAGTCATGTTCTATGATTTTACTCCAGCACAATTGGAACCTTACTTCGAGGCTTCTATGGGGAAAGCGCATTTGGACCCTTCTAAAACAAAAATTCCGATCAATTAAGAAACAGCCATATCTCATAATAAGCATCATATATCGTGTTCCATCAGCTTTCCATGTAGCAAAGTAGTATCGCTACCTAAGTAGTTGCAGATTATCACTGAACAAAGTAAAATGAATGCATTAGATAAAAAAGAATATATAACTTAGGAATAAAGAATACCAGAATGCACAAAAATGATGTAAGAGAAATTTGAGTTACTGTTAATGTTACTCGCCTGTTAAGAGAAACTGGATGTGATCCAGGAAATTGTGGACCTCTTCCCTATATACAAATAAAGATTATCAGAGTACCTAAATAAAAAGGCACTATTTGTTTGAGAGCAACACATGCAGAAATTGAGTTACAAAACACAAACCAACTCAAATAGAATGGATAGAAAACATGATAGATCTACACACTGAAACAGTTTAATCACGACCAAATTCTATTAGTTCCCAGCATTTCCAAAATACCATTTCTGAGCCTTAACTTGTAAGATTCCAGACGGACCATGTCGAAAACACATTGTCTTGTAATCTAGTATCAAAGTATTTTGCCAACCAAGTATGCCAAACTGTGTAACATTTTCAGCCCGCATTGCATGACATGAAATATTATGCATCTGCTCAATGCTAACTTTTAACCAATGCTCCCAGAAATGAAATAGTTGCCGAAGAAGGGATTGGTGGTATTAGAACTATATTCTACAAATGGTTATCATAGTCCATGTTATCATTGTAAAGCATATACAACAATACCATTATGAGAGCTGGAAATTAATTACATAATATATTGGGTAGAAGTAGAAATAGCATACTTACAATGGGCATTTCAAGCAACAGATAACATATGTCACACAAAGCTTTTTGCTGGTCATATGGCACGGGGTCCCCTAACACATCGTCATTGGTGATGACTTTATCCTCTGATTCATTCTGCAAACATATTGTGGTGTCGAGATATTAAGAAACAATGCAATCGACACTACTTAGCAAGGAAACCATACAATGAGGTAATATCAAGGACACAAGCAATATTTAAGTCTATCCCTTCAACTTGTGAAGTAGAACTGGTAATTCCATATAAATTTCGAAGAAAACACATACATGCGGTGGTTTAAGATAAGCATTGTCATCATCATCATCATCCTGCTTAGCTTCGCCATTTAAATCAAGATCATCTGGTCTCTTCCATTCTGGTGTTGGAGGGCATGCTATCATCATATTCTCAGGGACCTCATGGTAAAATGAATACAGTGCTTCAATGTAGTCCCTCTTGTATATGCCAGGTGGCCGCCTTTGAGCAAATATATTTATTGCCTAGAAAAAAAAAGTGGTTATGTAATACTGAAGAATAAAATCAATCAAATACATCTGGGGTCTAGTATCCCTACCTCAGCAACACAAGAGATGTGTGTGCGCATAAGGTAATGAATAATCATGAAACCTGTACGATTATGACCATGGGTACAATGAACCAGAATATATTTAGGATTATTTGATTGCTTTTGTCGGTCAAGGCACATCATTGCCTGAAAGAACAGCAAAAGTTGTTGACAAAGATGGTTTACAGGAAGCTTTCTTAAAACATAGCATTATGCTCTACGCAGCTAAAGAAAGGCTGACTGGAGATATGAATGACAGTTGGGACTATCTATACCATTTACACCAAAGCAGAGGCAAAAAGAAATGACCAGATTACTGATAAACAGCGTCCAAATCAATTCATTGTAGAGAATCCAACAATATGAAAATGCAAAAAGATGCAGGCCCCTCTGAAATTAGCAACACGATGAGCATGTAGCAGTCTACCAGAACACAGAAAAGGTGGAAAGTGTAAACATTTTTTTTAGCGTAAAATAAAAGGGTAAGAACTGTACAGGGAAACAAGCACAACAAAAAACCACCCAAGAGGCTGAGAGCCACTTGGCAGCTAGAAAACTAAGAAAAGCAATCTATACAAAGAAGGAAAGAACTGCGTTTGTCCTCAGACATCCTAAGAGCTTCAGTCTAGCCTCGTCTAAGAAGGAGCATTTCCAGGAAAGTGTAAACATCACACACAACCTGATGAGAAAAAACAGGTTTGTGCGATTAAGATATGGGAACAGAATAGCAAGAGATGGAGTGTGTTAGCCGATGACAAGAGGCTCACAACAGAGCCTAAGTGTGATTAAGTGGATGGATATGTTTGTGCTTGATCTCCTTGATCGGCAACTCTATAAATATAGATTTGATCCATTACAACGTATTCAAGCTTACAACCGACCTCACAAACTCTAGTAAACCGAAACCAACAGATCTCCTAACATTAACCTACTTAACCAACAAGCCACCACATAACAATCTCCAATCCAACTATATCTCTAAGATTCCGATAAGCACGCCTTATCCTTGGCGATCTGCTTCATGCACCGCTCAAACTGCCAGACCAGGCAACCAGAATAAGGCCATTAAAAAAGGTAGGTGCAATAAATAAAATAACTTGGAATATAACTATGGTGCCCAGAGGTGAAAGAGAAAACAAAATTCTTTGAGAGTAACGCATCAACACCCTCCCTCCCCCCCCCCCCCCCCCCCCCCCCCCCCCCCCCCACCCCCACACCCCACACACACACACACAAAAAAAAAGGAATAACAAAATGGGTGTATATACTATCCAGAGTCAAATATACTACTTTTGCAGAGATATGTATCCATAGACTGTACCTCATTGACAAACACATTAACAGATTCATTGTCAGGTACAGCATCTCTCCCCTTGCATGGAATCTAATCCAAAAACATGTTAGTCAAGAAAAAAGGACCTTGAGAAACAAGAAAGCATTTAAGCTAAGCAATCTCACCTTGACATGCTTAGTACCTTGAATCGTCCATTCTGCTGGTGAATAATACCGGGTGGTATTTGTCAAATCAATCACCAGACATATCTGAAAGAGAAAAAACAAAAGTCAGACTTGCTACCTGGCTGGAAAGCAGACTTGATCTCTCGAGCTGGGAGAAGAATACTGGTCCAATTTGTACTCACATCAACCTTGGTCTATTTGGCAATGGCCCTGGACCTTCCAGCATGGGCTCTAAAGGCAATAGATAAAATAAGAAGGGGATTTCTCTGGAAGGGACGCAAAGATGTGAAAGGTGGGCATTGTCTTGTGGCATGGCCCAAGGTTTGCCGACCACCAGATCTTGGAGGGCTTGGAATCTCTGATTTGCAAAGGCTGGGATGGGCACTTAGAATGAGATGGCTGTGGCTACAGAAAACTGAGCCCAATAAACCATGGTCGGTCTTTCCTATACAGGTTCATCATTCAGTAAGAGCTCTCTTCTCTACGGCAATCATTTCAGAGGTGGGTGATGGTGCTCGCACATTATTCTGAAAGATAGATGGATCAATGGACAACGAGTGGCTGACCTTGCTCCACAAATTTTTGCCATTGTTAGCAAAAGAAGAGCTAATAAGAGGACTGTCCTGGAAGCCCTTACTAACCATGGTTGGATTGCGGATATCCAAGGAGCTCATACTATGGGAATCATCATTGAATTCTTAGCGCTATGGGATATTCTCTCAGAGGTGGTTCTGCAGCCTGGAGTGGAGGATGCTCATATTTGGCGTCTATCGACATCAGGACAATATTCGGCAAAATCTGCATATGAGGGTTTCTTCATTGGCTCCACTGTATTCAGGCCTCGGGAGCGTATTTGGAAAACTTGGGCCCCAGGAAAATGCCGCTTCTTTATGTGGTTGGTAGCACACAACAAATGTTGGACAGCAGACAGGCTGGCACGCCGAGGTCTCCCACATCCTGCTCGCTGCCCCCACTGTGAACAAGAAGAAGAAACTATCAATCATCTACATGTGTGTTTGCACGCGAATTTTGGTTTGTTTTGCTGCGAAGAGTGGGTCTACAGGCCCTTTCGCCACAAGATGAACCCTCCTTCGATGATTGGTGGGCCAAAGCAGAGTCTAGAATGGATGGTTCACACAAAAAAGGACTCAACTCGCTTATCATCCTTGGTGCATGGACAATTTGGAACCATCGCAACCGGTGTGTTTTCGATGGGACTCCTCCTAGCCTGGCTGGAGCATTGCTGCTCGCAAGTGAGGAACAGCGTTTCTGGAAGCTTGCAAAGGCTCAGGGAAGCTCCTTCCCTTCTCTTGAGCCTGTAGATAGCCAGTAGGATCCTTTTGTGGAGGTGAAGTCGTTTCCTATATTAGTAAAAGGCGCGTGTGTTTGTCTAAGAGCTTAGGAGTGTGAGTATGTGTTGTAAGGGCTCTTGCCCCCTTTTTTTTTCTTCTTAATATAAAGATACGCAGTTCTCCTGCGTGTTCGAGAAAAAAAAAATACAGAATGTATGTTGTCGGCCTAATTAAGCGGCTGTTTTGCCCAATATTTGGCTATAAAAGATGGGTGACCGAGTGTTTAGCGTTTAGGTGAACACTGATGCATACAAATACATATAGGAAATGGCGTAACCAAAAAATTTGATAATTAATGAAATAATATTTTAACTTCTAAGGGGATTCCACAAACCACACCTATTGATGCCATAAGCTTAAGTGACTTGCTATCTATGTGCATATGGAATACGTGCCACTATTTATACAGGGATTTCTGGACAAAGGGGATGATCGTAGAATATCAGGACTAACTTCAAGCCTCAGATTCCATTCACAGGATGGACAGATTGTGGGTGTCTAAGCGAAAGTGGCAGAATGGCATCTCCAACTTTGTAATCAAGCCATTAGATCCCATTGATCATACAGTTCAAACATTGTTCTTAAGGCAGTAAAGCGATCTGCAGTGACCTACCCCTTCTTATCACCTAGGAGCTTAAGGTGAGGCAGTAAAGCAGACGCCATACACAAAAATATAAGATATAAGAGAAGGATAAATAGGAGCACCGATGGGCCACAGCCACAAGCAGTCAGCCCACCAATCAACTAAAGCCATATCCAAGCCTGCCCATTCCCTCCACTGCCCCCTCATATGCCCTAGCTCCCTATGACATCCACTGGACACTGCCTCCCAATCCCTGACACCACCGACAACCCAGAACAAAGATGTGATGAGCCCCGCTGCCCACAAGTACCTACACAGCTCCGTAACCCACACGCCCCTGAATCACCCCTCCCTCCCTAATGGCCTACTTCTATCCAGATGGAGGTCCATCACCGACCCCTTCCAGAGCAGACCGAGAGATTGGCTGGTGATTGGGCTCGAGCCAGCGAGGAGGGAAATGCTGACAGAGAATTTCCTGCCTGCTGGTTCCCTTCATCCTATTTCTTTCTTCTGCACAGTCCCTCCTTCCTTCTCTCCCTCTTTTGGCTTAGCGCCTTCTCACCTAGGCAACAACTAGGCCAACGCCTTAAGAACACTGGTTCAAAATCAATTAGAGAACGTAACAGTGGAGTGTGCACCACAAAGAACAAATTGCCCTGGTTTATGTCAATAAGTATGAGTTCATCCTTTTTACTTCTTTTGTTATTCAGGGGCACTGAAGGTGACGGCAGCACTGGAAAAATTCAGAAGGATCTCAGAGCATGCAAAGATGGTGTATCTGTGCAGGAGAAATACCACTGTAGGACGAAGACAGGGGAATGGAAGGAGGACGTGCTGTGCAGTGTGCACTGCTGGCATGAGAAGACACAAGGGAAGACAAAAAATAATAGAAGGCAGTTGCAAATTGCTCCAAAAAAGGGTTCCTAACATACCTTTGCGGCGCCAGATAACTAAGAACCGCCCTCCTATCTAGCATATATCACCATCTAGCCCACCAAGTGCTCATTAGGAAATACATGCCACATAGCACCTACTTTTTAGAACATTAGGGTTGTACACAAGAAAAGAAACTCATTCCTAGGGGCAGCCTGATTTCAATGAACCAAATTTCTGTATACAACAAATGTTACTACCTTAACATAATGGTTAGTATAATAATAGGAGGGACTACAGTGTGATCTGCAGGAACAAGCAAGCAATACTTACTTCCCAACCAGCTTTTCTTTGTTTGTTAACTAGTTGCTTCGAGGAGTATCGCTTCCCAGGAGGCACCGACTCATTGAATGTTTCATCAAGAGGAACTTTGAAATGTATCAGTTAAAATTGCCCAATACTTGGTACCATGAGGTGTCTCTTTAATGCGACTATGTCTTTTGGGTTGAGGAACATAATCATTCCCAATCTGCTGGGAATGTAGCCTTGAACCATCATCCTGCTGCTCTCTCTTTAGTCTCTTGCGTCTCTCTTCACGCTCCTGTCAAGTATAGCAAGATCACGTAGAAGGTATGGTTAACATCAATAAACCAAGCTTGCAGGCTCAATATGAAAAGGAAACTAAATGAACAGTTCAAAGAGCCACAAGGCCTTTCTGGCACATACATACACAATGCATGCATACATACCAGCATGTATGCAAAATAAAGGCAGTCAAAGTAAATCGCCCGCCAAACAAGAAAAACATATTGAACATCAAAATCATCTTTCTACAACAAATCCAGTGTATAATCCACTATGCTCGTGATGCACAGACAACAAATTGTGTATTGATTGATGAAGACAACGGTGTGCACATAATTAACAGGTTCCCTCCCTTTGTGGAAGCCATTTCTTCAGCTAATAATGTCAACCAAGCAAAAGGTACACGCAGGTACTGAATGACACATATCGGGGGCAATCATTAGTAAGATCCAATAACAATATGTCAAGGGCACGGTACATGGAATGAACATCAACACCAATAAAGATAAGACAGTTGTGTACTCGGCGCATTGTTGCGACAGCAGACTCAACAACAGGTTCCTTGTGAGCATACTCAACCTCAACCTGCTCATTATCATAAGGCTGATGCTCATCATCGTCGGGCAACGGCGATGCGTTCAAATCCATAGAGAAGGTCATTCAACGCCCACCAGCTACTTCATATATTCCGTCAGCAATCAGTTCCGTTGGACTTGCACCTAACAGCAGAAAGAGAGTGTATTGGGATATGGTGTACTCAGAAATTTGTTTGTATGTGGAAAACGAAAGCGTCGGAGATGTCCCAAACCATCAGAAGCAAATAAAAAAATGGCAGGCAGGCATTCAAAGAATTAGTGCTACAACGAGAGCACGTGGTGGGCAACCCACCCTTGCGTGAATGCACGCCGCAAGAATGGAGGCGTTCCAGGAATCATTAGAAGCGAATAGAGAAGAGAAAGAAGCAGCATTCAAGGAATTAGCCGAAACCCAATTCCCCACGCCCGTGCTCTTCCAGAGCCGCTCGGCGTGCCGAGCGAGCGCAACCACCTCTCCCCGGGGGAAAAACACGGCAGGGCGGGACGGTTCGGGACCCTACCCTACCTCGCGCGGCGGGCGGAGGCGCGAATCGAAATCGGGCCGAGGGGGAGAGCAGTCGCCAATAACGTGGCCAGGGGAACCGCAGGCGGCGCGGGCGAGCGTACCTGGCGGCTGGCGCCGGATTCGGTGGAGCTGCCTACGAGCTCGGAGCACGCGGTGGGATCCGAGTGACAGGCCGGAGGAGGCGCGGGCGGGACGACCTCCTGCGCGGGCCGAGCTCGGAGCTCCTCGAACTGCTGGCCTGGCCCCCGCGCGAGATGTGGTGCGGGCCGACCTCCTCAGGCTCCAGCACCGGCTCTTGCTCCCTTCTTCTTTTTTCCTTTTTTTATATATTTAATAATTTATTTAATACTCTCTCGTTTTGATATTTTTTTTACATCGAATTTGTTATATACTCGCTCTGTTCTAAAATAAGTCTCCATTTCGGATTTTAAAGGCTCAACTAATCTCAAATTTAACTATTAGATTTAAAGAAAATAAAATTAATATTTATATGACCAGATAGATTTATATACTATAAAAATATATGACGCGGTTAATCTAATTGTGGCCTTATTTTCCTTAATGCATCTTTTTGGTATTTTTCTATATCTCTATCTATTTAGGTCTGTATAAGTTTGTCTAAACTCTCGATATCGCCTTACCTATATTGTATAATAGTATCCCTCAACCACAAGTTTTTTTTAGGCCAGCCAGCACCTCTGCGACTATTCAGCACTGTTCATGACGCGACGTCCGACACTGTTTATGACACGACATCGATATTCACTGTTCTCTTTTGTTTTTTTTCTCAGACGAATTTAAAATATTTTCTCCACTGTTCATAGTTTTATTTATTAATAAAGGTAGTGGCGACTAGTTTGAGTCCTTTGTCCTCCTTTACATGGTGATATCTTGAGATAGATAGGTCTAAATATTTTTCCGGTTTCTTCTAAGGAATTTAGCACAAGACGCAACCAGGGTTTTGAGCCTGTAGCCAAATGTTTGCTGTGAAGATTAACTAGCTTGTAGATTCTGTAGATTAATGTAACCAGCTGAATAAGCTTTGAAATTTCTTTAATTATACAAGCACCCCCAAAGAGAATGAAGAAAACAAAGCTTTGCCGTCTGTTCTGAAACTGAAGCTCAAACTTGAAATATGTCAGCAAAATATAAAGTTTTGTTAGTTTTTTTTTTCTCTCTACGTGGCATGCAGAGTAGTTAGCTAGTTCTCACTAATATTTTGTAGCAACTAGTACCTGCTGACGATACGTTCATGTAAGGAAATGTTGTTCATGTACTCCCTCCGTCCCTCAAAAAATACAGTACAATTCTCATTTACCAATGAGTCAAAATAGTTAATTTTAACCAAATTTATCTACAAAAAATACCAACAATTATGATACCAAATAAGTAACATTACATCGATTATGGAATATATTTTCATAGCAAATCTAATTGGGGTGATATTATTTCCTATAAACTTGATTAAATAAATTTAGAAAAAATAAAACCTAAAATTATATTCTTTTTGGGACAGACGGAGGAAGTATAAAGAAAGAAAAGGAAGTTTTCCATTTGTGTGATGAATGGATGCTGAAAGTCTGAAACTCTCTCCAAATTCTCTATTTTCTGTGCCTGCCTATTTGTGGATGCTCTAAACATGGTTTGAACTAGCAGTAATTAGCCATGGCCATTTCTGGTCAGGATTCACAAGCACACCTACCTACCGCTTCTCTCTCGCCACTCAAAATCAGCCCGACACTTGTCAATGCTGCAGCATCTTCAAGATTGTCTATATAAACCAGTCAGAGCACCTGACTGTCCATCAAACAATATCGTCGTTCGTTTGTTCCTGAAGTGATCTTGAGAAGTTACAAGCAGATCATCGGCAATGTCGAACATTGAGCAATCCTGCCAGGCCGGCAAGGCGCAGGCTGAGGGCGAGGTGAGCAGCTCCGGCATCCTCCTTCCAGTCCAAGCAGATCACATCACATCACATTCATCTGATATAGCATGGAATTCACTTCACCCCGGTGTACTGTGCAGCGCGCGGCGCAGTGCGTCAAGGGCGCCGCCGGCGCCACCGCCTGCGCCGTGGGCGACACCGCCGGAGCCGCTGCCGACAGCGCGCAGCTGCAGCAGCACCGCGCCGCCGGCGCCGTTCAGCAGGTACGAATGGCTGGTACCTCTCTTATCGCCGCAGAGTAAGTGAGTAACTGCGTGACCGTGCTTGCTAACACCGTCCGTGCGCGTGCCAAGGCTGCCGAGCAGGTGGCGCAGACGGCCCAGGGCGCGGCGGCGGCTGCCCAGGGCGCGGCGGCGGCCGTCAAGGACACGGTGGCGGGCGCGGCGGCGGGCGCGGCGGCGGCCGTCAAGGACACGGTGTCCGGCGGCCACTGATCGACCCACGCGTGAACCGGCGTAACAACAATGCTGCATGGCCAAGGATTGAGGGCTAAGGCCAAGGATGGCTAAATTTTACCCCTTTCCTTGTGTTTTTTTTTTAATTTCAATTAACATGTTTCATTCACCCAGCTTATTGTGATTGTGATCGCCTACGATAAAAAGGCCATCTTTACTATGATCAACATTATGTTTCCAGTTGCACTTACACTAGCACTGTTTCCTAGTGCAACTAAAGGAACAGCAATATATACATTATGTGTTTCATACTGTCAATGTTTTCTCAAACAACTTACTGTCAATGTTTATCATCCCTTCCAGATACTATGCATTGGTCTTGACAAAAGATTCGTATAATACTTTTAGCAAATTAGTGTGTGCTTTCAAATTACCAAAGATAACATAGGCCCCCAGAGAACGTTATGTTTCCAGTAGTACGATCAACATTATGTATTCACGCATCTAAATTGTGATCACCTACAATAAAAAGACCATCTTTACTATGATCAACACTATGTTTCCAGTACTATGATCAACATTATGTTTCCAGTTACACTTACACTGACATTGTTTCCTGGTGCAACTCAACAGCAGTACAGCAGTTCTGTCAATGTTTTTTTTAACGAACCTACTGTCAGGTGTCAATGTTCATCACGGAAGTGCTAGCGACAAAAGATTTACCTTTCATCCTTTCAAGATAAAATCTGTGACAAAAGATTTGACTCTCATCGGCGATCGTGACAAATTACTTAAGATCGGGATAATGATTTTAACAAATTGGCGTGTGCTTTCAAATTTCAAAAAATAATAGATGCTACCAAAGAACTCAATAGCCCAGTCATCAGCATAGTAACTCGGAAGACGCAGCAAGCTGCAAGCTCTCTTTCGCCGCTAATACAGCGGTACAACGTGCACAGCGGTTTTTAAGCGAAAATAATTGCATGAGCATCAAACTGTGGTACTAAATAGATCATGCTCACCAAAAACATACATCATACCACCAGGGGCGTCTCACTTTAATTCAAAGCACGATAAACCAGTACTTTCATAATATTACGGCTAAAAAATTTCAGAAGTACAATTCAATCAAAAAGTCCCAACTTCTAGCTTGTGACGTTCTTGATGGCAACATCCAGGCTTAGTTGGCAGCAGCGGCACCCTTCTTCGGGGCAGCCTCAGTCCCTGGATTGAGGTTAAGAAAACCAATTAAATTGAGTTCACCCAGGTTTGACACAAAGATGAGAATTCCAATGTCAAAAATTGCAGGGATCATCAACAACAAAAGAAACGTACCTTCTCTGAAGTTGCTCTTGAAACGGCGAGGCACGTGTCGCATGTACCTCATCCTTCCGGTCCCAGTTGTCTTGCGCCTGATGGCCTTCACACTCCAGTTATCTGAAATCATGGCCCACATGTTAACATTGAGTACATTCAGGTTAGAAGCAAGGCATATGAAGTTGAATCGAACAAACTAAAACTAGGTTTACAATTTACAGGATTTCCAACCAATGCTTACAAATCAGACCTATCATCATAGACCTAAACCCTTGAGACAAACAAAAGAAGCAGAAATATGTTAAGGCACCGAGAAGGCAAAGGCATGAGACAAACAGACAGAGTGCAAAGAAAATTAAAAAAAATGTGCAGGAGTCATCAGAGACTTAAAACGAGGGAATCACAGGGGAATAATCCCATCATATTGTTGCAGTTTAATACTCTTCATCTGACCATGAAAACAGGCAAGAACCAAGCTAAGCATCTCGGTAAGAAATATAGCAACCTAAATGTCAAGATTTGCAAAGAGAAACAGTGACACTCATTGTTTAGTATACTGCTGCTCGGAATCCGATGCACAAGGATAAAGATGGTATCACCATAGAATTAAAACTTAGGAATCATAGGATAATAACTCCAATCATGACGTTGGAGCAGTTAATTGCTCAGCGCATGATCATCAGCAGTGGAAGCAGGCAACACAAGTGTTCAAATGTACTACAAACTCACACGATGGTACAAGATGCAGCATCATGATAGAAAATTCCAAAAGGCTTCAACAGAGGAAGTATGCAGAAACATTTGTGTTGAATACACGAAACCAGTGACTCATGAAAAACAAAAGTAGGCTGACGCTCAGCACATGAAACATCTTCTCATTAATGCCAAGGCATCTCTAAAGTCTGACATGCGAATATAATTTTCATGATTCATCATAGCTTTCATTCAGTAGTTAGTAAACAATATCAGGGGGTGAACATAAAAAAAAAGTACATAAAGTGAGGTTTGTAAATGAGGGCAATGCCCAAACATACAAGGAGTGAACAGCAGAACAATATAATATGGTTCATACGAATCAACTGTTCTAAAGTACCACAAAAATCAGCAATTGGCTTAATGGGATCAGTTTGGAAAAACATTGTTGTCAGTCAAGTATAATCAGAAACACGGACCAATGTTTTATTCATCATTTCCCGCACGAACGAATTCAGCAGCACATTAAGCAGAAAGCCCATAAGCCGGTAGCATAATAATGAACAGAAAGTTACAAGCACGAACCCTACTACATACGTGACAACGTTCAAAAGCTCATGCAGTTTTTAAGATCATAATAAAACATACCAAATCACACTGTTTGGCCATCTAGATATATGGCAACACGGAGCAACATCACAGGACAAAACTGGCTAGATCTAGAAGCGGGGGAAACGGAAGAAGAGAGGAAGCGAGGAGGCGGATCTTACACTTGCGGATGCGGGCGGCGGGGTAGCCGCAGGAGGAGCAGGTGCTCTTCTGGAGGTGGAAGCTGCGGCGGCCGCAGCGGATGCAGAGCGTGTGCGTCTTGTTCCGGCGCTTGCCGAAGCTGCCCGTACCCTTCCCCTGCGAGCCACAGCAACAACATCATGTTAGCAGACGGACGGACGGAGGCGTAGGGGGAGGCGGCGGCGCGGACGTACCATTTCCTTCCTTGCTCCGCTCGGCTAGGGTTCGAGGCGGAGGCGCGGCGTGGCCGGGTTGGGAGAACTGGCGGCGTGGGGGTGGAGAGGCGTAAAACCCTAGCGTTTTATAGCGACCGCCGCACGCGGCACTGGTCACTGGGCTTTTGGTCCGTAAATGGGCCGAGAGGAGTCTTTGCCCTAACCTTCTTACATAAGCTTTCGACCACCCGGTGGATTGGGCCCCCAACAGCGACGTTTGTTGTTCACACGGTGTTAAATTTTTCATTTAGCCCTTTCTGAAACTATATTAACAAGTATATCCTTCTAGAAACTTTTTTCTAAAACTAGATCCAAAGCCCAGCGTTAAATAATACAATGTCAAGATCTTTTGCATCGGTGTTATGTCAAGTTGCACCGAAGCCTGCCATGTTACCGCCAACATGGCATGGCCTCACCAAGCCTCGGTGACGTAATTTAGCGCTGACCCTTGTACCTAGGTGTTTAGTCGGCTCACATCGAGGTCTAGTAGGCACCTAAAACGTGTCGGCCCCTCTTCTTCCTCCTCCTCTCTTACGGTGCGCCACCTCTTATTTCTCTCCCATTCACTCCCCATGAACCGTAGCTTCTCTCCCATTCACTCCCTATGAACTATAGCTTCCAAATCTGACCCTAAGGAGCCCTGATCTCACGTGGTATGACTTCCATGAGGTAATCCCGCCTCTTCTCTTGCATTTCATTCGGCCAGATTTGATATATATTGGTGTGATAGGGTTAGAACCCTAAACTAGGGGTGTATGGTTGGTTTGGTATTTTATTTGTGAAATGTATGTTAGAAAATTAGCATGCATGTGTAGCAGGTAGTATAGGCTTAGGGTTCTTTAGTTGAACATTTTTTTTATAAAATGCCAAAGTCTAGAGTTGCTTACAGTGGAACTTATCATGAAACCAAATGGTGTAGAGTAGCCGCACTGAACATGTCTCGCCGATTTGAATTGTCCACCGCCGTGTCCAACCAAACCTTTACATTGGCATTGCCGTCCCTGCCATTATCATACGTGAAAGGCAAGCCCACAAAGCCAAGGTCTGTCAGTCCACAATCAGCGAGCACATCCCGGAACGCAGCCATCTGTCTTTCCGAATGTTGACAAGCTAAAAAATGTTCATAGCTCCACATAGCTTCATTAAGATCACCAATCAGTAGCCACGGCTCAACTGACGCCCCACACAACATTCTCATCAATTCCCACATAAAGTGTCTATCTTCAGTCGGTTCACCATACAAAGGTAATTTGAAAGAGGCAAAGTACCTGATTCACGAACATGCACATCAATGAAACGTCTATGTTTTTCAATCAAGTGAACATCAACCGACTCATGCCAAAACAAAGCCAAACCACCACCTGTATTAGTACTATCAACGGCAACAGAATGTTTGAGCCCCAATCTCCACCTCAAATTCATAGCACGATCGCCTACCATTCTTGTTTCAGATAAGAAGACCAGGCGGGACTTTTTGCTCCTACTCTTGAATTGTCCGAGAGAGTCCTAGCCCTCGGCAGTTCCAGCTTAAATGATTCATTGCTCCTGACGGGCCTTGCCATGAGGACCCGTCAAGTTGAGAGACGAGCTGTGGGGGGTATAACCCCAGTTACCCATGGCAATAGACATGGGCCACACCGCTAGGGGAGGTCCAGCCTATAATATTAAGGCCTACGGTGCCCAGTTCTGGTCGGCGTGCACCACAAGACAATCAAAAGATATTTTGGCAATGAAGGAAGATCTTTTCAGATATGATAGATATCGTATTCCTTGTAAATACTTACTATATAACCGGATAGATCTAGGTCCAATCCGACTTGTAACCCTACCCCCTAGACTATATAAGGTGGGTAGGGACCCCCTCAAATGGATCTCATATACAATACAATACACCAAAGACACAGGACGTAGGGTATTACGTCGATCAGACGGCCCGAACCTGTCTAAATCGTTGTCTTTATGCTTGTGTCACCATCCGGTTCCTATTACGCGCACCTCTACCGATTCATCTACTACCGTGGGCATACCTCTCGATAGACTGCCGACCATATTTCGTCGACACGAACCCTCTGCAATCTCCATTGCCACAGATAGGATTGTGAGATCGACAACACAAACGACTTCAGGTGGGAAAGATCGCTAGGGATCCTTCTGATCACCCGCCGTGACCTCAAAACTCTAGATGAGTCTGCAACGACTAGAAAACCACGGCAAAAATCCTCAAACAGACGACCGAAGAAGACCTTGGTATCTAGAGGCCTAATCGGAGAGAGGAAGGGACTCCCTCTGACGTGGGGAAGGTGGACTCCCCGGCAATTCCCGTCAACCCTAGTCGTCGCCGGCCTGCCGCTGGGCAACGAGTTAGGAAGACGTAGCGCTAACTGTGCGCCTGCTGCCTTAGCAGCCATTCGATCATTAAGCATATTGCCTTAATTAGCAGCCATTCATTAAGATTCCCTTGGCAGCCTTTCTATAGTTCGTCTTCTTCTAGTAATCGTACATAATTGACTTCTTCGTCTCGTCAAAATGGGTTGGCCCGGCCGAAAATGTTTCACCTGCATGTCCCGCTGTGAAAATGGCGATCGTAGCAAGCAGAAGCTAAGCTGCAGGTCACCGGTCACGTATGCCAAGACCGAACGTCTACTACATATGCCACACAAGATTCATGGACCAGCTTTCGTTCGTCGTATATGCACGCTAGCTGCAACCAAAATGTACGTACATTGTGACCAGGGACGGCAATTGTATATGTGGGTATTGCACCCGATCGGTACAGGCACGTACGGATACAAAAAAAAATTACCCATAGATATAGGTATGCGTATGTATGTATACAATATAGATTCTACCGGCCGACACTACTACAAAAACTTTACTGGAGGCAGACGTTTTCGGTTTTCCGCGGCGGACAAAGCCGTCCGCCGCGGCCTAGAGGCCACGGTAAATCGTGGCTTAACATGACAGCGGCCTTGCCCGCCATGTTAACCGATTTACACAAGCGCGAGCGATGTAACGTGTCCGCCATGGTAAATATACTTTACCACGGCGACACGCGTTACCGCCGCCCGCGATTAATCGTTTGGAAAAAAAAAAAACCAAAGCCCACCGGCGAGCCCATTGATCGAGCCCACCGGCGAGCCCAATCCCAAACCGAAACCCTAAGCGCCGCCATCGTCGCCCCTCGATCCATTGCAGCCCCGCCTCTGCAGGCGGCCGCCAAGATGAGGCCGGAAAGGAGGAGGGCGCCGAGCAACCACAAGATCCGCGTCGCGCCACCACCAGCTCCGACGTCCGTCTTGGCTCTAGATCTGGGAAAGGGAGAGGGCATAGTGAGGGAGACAAAGAAATCATAGCAACAACAATGAATCCAAATCGATTAAAAATCACTACAATACAATAAAGCGTAAAAAAGGAGAGAATGGATTCAAGATGAAAAAGAACTCTAAAATGGCACGCCAAAACAAGAACTCAAGTGTAGGAGATCATAAATAACAGTCCAATATACATCAAACTTCCGCATCACATGACATTTCGACCCCAAAAGCAACAACCGCCTCGGAAATGAAGGGAATCGTGGCGCAAGGAGATTTTGATCCGGCTAACAGTAGTCGATCCACGCACCTGGCTTGATGAAGGGCGAGATCTCGCACGGCGAACTTCGATTCGTCCACCTTGCAAGGAGGAAGGGGCACATCTCGGTCATCCCACGCCAATCGCCGGCCGCCAGAGCGCCGCTTAGGCGCTGGCTGGGTTTCAGCCTAGCCGCAAGCAAAGAAGGCGGACAAAGCCAAGGCATGGATCCGTGGAGGCGTCGGCGGCCACCGTGGATGCGGGCCATGAGACACCGGGCGCTGGGCTCACCGCTCGCGACCGCCAAATGCGTGAGCGCCATCGCAGGCGGCTTGATTTGAGCAGCACGGCCACACCGCACTCGAGCTCTGGCGGCGGCACTGGACCGGAGGCGAGCGGGTCACCGCCATGTGCGCTTCCGTCGGCGGCGCCCCTCACTCGGCTCGCATGTCCCGACGTCGCCGATACTGCTTTCGTCTGCTCTTCTCTCTCAAATGCGCGACGCGAAAAGAGGAACAAGAGAAAATGAAGCTAGGGTTTTTGGGTCACGGGCGGTGATGGATTTTGTTCCCGGCAGAGTGTCCTCGGCCGTCGGATTGGCATCAACGGATCGAGATCGAGCCAACGCTAAGTGGGCTCATGGGGCGGGTGGACCAAATACGGCTTATGCTGCCCAGTTCCTCGGTGGCTCCGCCCGGCGTCACAAGGAGAAACACGGTCATCACGCCGTCGCCTCGGCCATCCGCCTGTTGTTGCTATTTTTAATTGATGTATACAGATGCCCGCCACGGTAAATCGATTTACCGTGGCGGCACCTTAAACGCCGCCCGAGAAATAGGCTATTTTCCGAGGCGGACGTCTTAAGACGCCCGCCACGGTAAATCGATCTACCGTGGCGGGCAAAAGTGACCGCCTCATAAAATAAAAAACACCCGCCTACGTAAATCGACAGGCATTAACCGTGGCGGGCAAAAAGATGCCCGCCACGGAGGCCACTCGGGCGACGTCGCGCAAATTCGATTATGTAGTAGTGCGATAGAAAAACACAAAATATTTTATTTATTCTAGTGACAAAGAACAATTTAAATACAACCTATTTTTAACTTATTTCACTTAAAAATAATTAAGTAAAAAATGATGGTTGCTAATATAGAAGGGGTGGGGGTGGGGCAAGAATCAGATCGAATTACGCGAAACCAGCTATCTAGTGTCTCTCCTTGCTAGGCATAAAAACGAAAAACGTTTCTAGTGATTCTCGAGTGAAACGTTTCTAACCTGACCCGTTTGGCAGGGATTCTACTGATTCCATCTCGCAAGAATCAGAAACGTGTTTCGTTGCTAAATTAACCGGGGGCTAATAAGTCTACACGCATGTATATACGGACCAAGCTTTGCATGGCTCCAAATTGTTAGTCCAACCTGGTACGCATAAAAGTAAGTGAGTCAAGTCCCTGGTCTCACCACATCACGACACAGGTAGGCAACAACAACGCACCGTACCTGTACCTACCTAGTTTGGAACGCATGCATGTATACAAAAAAAAGTAGTGATATATACGGACCCAGTCGTCGTCAAATAATTGTCGTCAGTCCTCCCTGGCATACGTATAGAAGTCAAGAGAGCAAGAGTAGTATATATAGAGACGTTCCGGTAGTAAGATCGACACACATCAGTACCTGCATAGCACATGCATGTACGTACATCGATCGATCGAACAGCAAGGAAATAAACTAGAGAACACAAATGGAGCTACTACTCTCTGACGAAGGTCTGGCCGTCCTGGTGCCCATCGTGGTGTATTCGGCGTATTGTGGCCTGCATGCAACGCTTGGCCAGTCCATGTACATGGACAAATACAGGCTGCACCCAAGCAGCCATGCATGAAGATGGCAAGAACCGTGTGTCACTCGAAGCGACAAGTCATCAGCAACGTCCTCAAGCAGCAGCTCGTGCAGGTTGCCATGGTGGCCATGGTGATGATGTTCAAGGTACGTGCCTAGTATATATGGCTTAAGATTATTTTATATATTGCATTGCCAGCATGCATCGTTATATGGCTCTTTTTGGTATAATATATGTTCCTTCTACGTAGAATGCATATAATGCACAGAGGAGCCATGAAGATAGCTATTTTGTTGGATTTAAATTTAATTGAGATACAGGTCAAAGGAGGGAGCGCCATCAATACGAAAGCGGCATCACCGGCGCAAACCTCCTATATGAAGTTAGCCAGCCAAATCGCGGTGGCCATGGTTCTGGTTCGACGTGTGGCAGTATGCATGCCACCGGATCATGCACACCTGCAGGTTCCTCTATCGGAACCTCCACTCGTGGCACCACCGTCTCGTGGTTCCCCTACTCCTTCGGAGCCTTGTATGGACACCCTGTCGAAGGCTTCATCGCTGACACTTTCCTGGTGTCTGGCATGTCGCCGAGGGCTTCCATCTTCTTCTTCTCGCTATGCACCGTCAAGGTCATTGACAACCACTGCGGCCACTGCTGCCCAGCTGGGATCGCCTGAGCTTCTGGAACAGCGCGGCGTACCACGACATGCACCACCAGCTACGCGGTGGCAAGTACAACTACTCTCAGCTCTTCTTCGTGGTGTGGGACAGGATTTTTGGGACGTACATGCCCTCCCTCATCAAGGACACAGAGGAGAAGGAATGCTCCAGGTCCAGGCACCTGGGCTTGACTACAGGAGAATCAACAAGCAGCTATTCTCATACATGTGTATCTCAAGATTTAGAGTATATGCTAAATAAGTAAGTATACAAAGAGTATGTGGTCATATTTATTTCATATACAATTGTGATGATATTATAATGAAATATATGGGTTTGTTTGAAAAAAAATTCACGTAGTAAGATTTGAAATATCTTAAAATGAGTAACACCTCTTTGAGTGTCTTGGTGTGTGCTCTGGTATGTTTGACTACTGTTACGTATTCCAAAATTTAAAAATTCAATACCATTTTGCAACAAGTTGACCAAATAAATAGGATACATGAATTGCTGGAAAAATGAGTCTGAAGATCAGGTCTTGGTCTTGGTAGGTGGCAAGATCATATCATGTGCTCCAAAGAAAAGGGAAAGAGTGTTTCAGAGAACATAAAGACTCTCTCAAAAGAAAATGCCGAATTGCACAGGTATCTCTCCAATTGACCATACCAAAACATCTAAGCATATATCATCTCAAAGAAAAAGGAAGGCATCTAAACTGCCTAAAATGGACATATGAAAAAATATATATGAAAGCAACCTTTCGGGAATATAGAGATGTACAGGCTCAAGCCACAGCACCCCAGCCCTGGGCCGCTCGGGCTTGGGAAGTCTCTACCCTACCCTGGGCCTTCGGATCTTCTGATGGGCTCTCCTCTCCGCTTTCTTTACCCTCTAGAGACAGAACTTGACGTCATCATCAATCGTAGCCCATACATTTTGCCTGGTTGCAAATTTCTATCTCTAAAAGAAAACACATTTTGTTCCAATAAAAAAGTAATTGTTTTTAACCTAAAAAAACTGATGCAATGTTGTGCAGAGATAGAACACCCCATATCTATTCGGCCTTCCACTCGATATAGCACTATAGAAACTTGCTACAGAGGCATGAAGGGGCACAAAGCTGTACATGTTTTAGTTTTATATAATATGGGGTGCTGATGCGTCCAAGCCAAAAACAAAACTAGCCATTAAAATTTGCCAAATACAAAACTCGTTACTGTGACCAAATTTCACAAAAAAATCATGCACGAACAAGGCACACACCAATCTTCCATTCGCTCTGCTCTCGCTTGGCCACTGTCCACGTGCATTAACTTTAATAATTCTTATTACAGCCACAAGGCGAAAAGATCAACTTGACCAACCTTTTCAACACCCACAAATTCCGGCCGTGTAGTGTTGAGATTGCTCGACTGTCACCCCTGCGCAACGCAGGAGAAACGACATTGTCAGCCTGTTCGTTTGTTGATTTCAGGCAGAACTTATCAATCATGGTACAGTGTTTTTCTCTCACAACAAATCAGTACCAACCGAACTTATCAGTACAGAAACCAACCAGCGCTGAAGGCCGGACAATAGTCCGGTCCACTGCCGGCTCCACCTGAGTCCGGGTCTGATGACATGATGCCCATCTTTGGTCTGTACGCACGAGAGAAACAGTATCTGAACAAGAAGAACAAGTCAGACTAAAAAAGCTGGATTAGATATTGATGTAACAGGCGGCAGGCACCAAGATGCTTCGAGGCAAACTGCTGGAAGATCAACCAAGGTATCAACGTCTGCGCATGTGGCTGAAGATGACGCACCAACTCAAAAGAAGAAAGGAAGTAATTTCTCAACTCTTGCAGGATATGACCAAGTACAATACAGGAGAATAACACACCAAGGGCTTCCCCTTCTTAATGCAAAATACTACATAGAGAATGAGTCTTTTGGGCGCTATTCACCAAGATGGAACTATTTTACCATTTTCTTTTTGTAGGTTGCAAATTCCATTTGGCCACTTGGCTCACCAAACCGGTTCTTCTGACCAGGTCTCTGCAATGGCTGGGCGCAATACAATCCTGATAGAACAAGCTATAATGAGGTCCAGGCAATTATAAGGATGGCTTAGTTCTTCCCGAAAGGAGCCCTGCATCATACATCATAGATTCCTAAGAAAGCAGAGGCAGAAGAACACATAGAGATGGGTCGAGTGTTACCATGGCTAATATTTGCAGCCACCCTGCTGCTAGCATCCATCAAGAGCAGCACAGCGTATAGGATGGCAAGGCCTGGCTGCAGAGAAACATGCGGCAACCTCACCATTCCATACCCCTTCGGGCATCGGTACTGATCCTGATTGCTACTATGAGCAAGGGTTCGACGTATCATGCGAGGACAACCGCACTTTCATGCATAACTCAAGCAGCCGAATGGAGATCTACAACATCAGCCTGCTAGGAGGGCAGGTTCGAGTCAGCACCTTGATTGCCTCCAAGTGCTACTACGGCAACAACGACAATCGCAACACAGATGGATGGGCCACGGCGAATACTGCTCGCTTTTTCACAATATCCAGCAAGGCCAACAAGTTAACAGCCATTGGATGCTCCACTCTTGCATACTTGAAAGGCTACAACAAGCACAGCGTTAGAACTGGGTGCTTATCTATGTGCCTGGACAAGGAGAGCGTGGATCAGAGCAGCATGTGCTCTGGCATGGGCTGTTGCCAGACATCCATTGCACCAAACCTCACTTACCTCAACATAACCTTCGATACAAGGTACGACAATTCTGAGGTAAGTGGATTCGATCCGTGCAGTTATGCCTTTGTCGCCGAGCAGGATTGGTTCAAGTTTAATGCTTCCTACCTGGAGGATAACAAGTTCACAGAGAAATTCAAGGATGGGGTTCCTTCTGTGTTTGACTGGGTTGCTGGAATTCAGTCCTGTGATGAAGCGCCTAAGAATAGATCATCATATGCCTGCATTAGCAAGAACAGCCACTGTGTCAACTCAGCAAATGCTACAGGGTACCTCTGTAATTGCAACGATGGCTTCGAAGGGAACCCCTACCTCGAAGATGGGTGCCAAGGTCAGCAACTCTCCAGAGTTCAATTTCTTGTTTACACCTCAAGTTACTTGCTCACTGATCTTCAGTTATTGTGTACTCTTGTTCGATGTTTGCAGATATCAACGAATGCCAATATCCAGATAAATATCAGTGCTTTGGAAATTGCAGTAACACAATTGGGGGTTACGACTGTTCCTGCGCAGCTGGGACTCATAGCATAAATCCAAAGAAATCAACTTGCACTCCGGATGCAGCTTTAGACCCCTCAAACGAAAAAGATACAGCTTCAGAGAAGGCTAAATTAACAAAAATGTTTATAGGTAATTTCTTTATACTCCAAATATTTCAGTACAGTTATCAGAATGACATGGATAAGCAACTCTGATCCAGTGGATATACCCAAGCACTAGTGACATGAAATCAGCCCTGATTACCTTTACCTGAATAGGCTCCTAAAACTTACAATACTTGAATTTTAATCACTTCCCTTGGTTAATAGCCAAAGATAAATGGGTTGACAGAATACTGTAAACATTCTCTTAGTACTCAAGGCAACATGGTATCTCTAGAAATATTCATCTCCCTATTATAATTGAGTAAATAAGATGGCACAAGAGGGTGCCACTTCATATAAAAAATTCCATCTAAGAAAACCACTCAGTAAATAACACAATCATAGAACTTACCATAGACTTACCATAGACTTCAACGAATGCCAAGATTTGAGAACTTCTTTATAGATCTCTTTCACACACAAAATCAACAACTGATTATTTCATATGATCTACGTAAACAATAATTTAATTGAAGGTAGGCTCAGTCCTAGTTCAGTATTTGATTGAAAGTAGTGATAGATTATGGAAACATCATAACATGTGTTCACAAGGGCGTACTTAAACAAATGAAAAATAAATTGTGTTCACTTGTTAAGACATTGCATATTCTGATACTTGTTTGAAGACTATGCAATCCATATCAGGACAAATCCAATGCTCTGAATCATAAGTACTAATTTAACACAATATAAAAGGTGCACAAGGTAAGCTTTATTCTCATATATATAAGTGAAACATACTAAAGCATGAAGATAAACATAATTCTAAAAAAGCACGAAGATAAACCATGTTCTCTAATTAACACATAAGGTATCCACAACATCGGCGTATGCCGTATACATTAGGTGATAGTTGCAGAAGCGTTACTCATCTTATGTGCATATCATCCCTAAACTAATCATCACACCGACGACTTTTATATGAATGAACAAGAAAAGGATCTAAATACTTGTTTATGTTTTGACAACTGTGCCTCACAAAGAGTACTGATCTAGTAACTGAAAGAAAAGACCTTTGCTAATTGAGCCATTAGATACCCCAAAAAACATGTTAATTTAGATTTAAAATAACTGAACTGAAATAATGTTTTTCTTGGCAGGTATTTCGTCATGTGCTATAATTCTGCTTATCTGCTTTTTTGCACTGCTGATTGAATGTCAGAAGAAAAGGCTCATGAGAGAAAAGGAAAAATTCTTTCAAGAAAATGGGGGTCTGCTGTTATATGAGCAAATCAGGTCAAAGCAAATTGATACAGTGAGAATATTCACAACAGAAGAACTCAAGCAAGCAACAAACAATTTTGACTCAAGCAGAGAAGTAGGGAGAGGCAGCTATGGTACTGTTTACAAAGGAATTCTGAAGGACAACAGGATAGTAGCCATAAAACGCTCGAAGATTATGAACATGGTTCAGAAAGATGATTTTGTGCAAGAGATGGTTATACTTTCACAGATCAACCATATAAATGTAGTCAGGCTTCTCGGTTGTTGCTTAGAAGTTGAGGTTCCCATGTTAGTATATGAATTCATGCCAAACGGCACTCTGTTCGATTTGATACATGTCACATACAGAAGATCATCCATTTCATTGGATTCTCGTCTCAGGATTGCCCAGGAATCTGCAGAAGCACTAGCATATCTGCACTCATCAGCATCCCCTCCCATAGTTCATGGAGACGTAAAATCTCCAAACATTCTCCTAGGTGACAATAACATAGCAAAAGTTACTGATTTTGGAGCATCAAGAATGCTCCCAAAGGATGAAATACAATTTATGACAATGGTACAGGGAACTCTTGGTTATCTAGACCCTGAATACTTACAAGAGCGTCAACTAACAGAGAAGAGTGATGTTTATAGTTTTGGAGTTGTGCTTCTAGAGCTAATTACAAGGAAGACAGCGATTTATTCTGAAGGTACTGAAGAAAAGAAAAGCCTGGCATCATCCTTCCTTCTGGCATTGAAAGAGAGCAGACTTGAATCTATCTTGGACAGAAATATATTGGGTGTCCGAATCGAGCTGCTACAAGAAGTCGCTCAAATTGCAAAGAGTTGCTTGAGTATGAGAGGGGAAGAACGGCCATTAATGTCAGAAGTGGCTGAAAGGTTGAGATTTATACGGAGAACCTGGCGAGAACAGTTGACTGAGCATGCTAGTGAAGAAACTGAATGCTTGCTTGAAAACCCATCGAACTACGACCCTTCTAGTACTGGACGGCATGGAAGTTTGATGGGACTAGATTTAGAAATTGGTAGATGATAAATGTGTAAGTACCAAAATTATAGATTGAAACAGAAAGTTATTTTTTCCTGACATAAATACACTGTAAACAAGAAGGGCGGGCCTGGTCCAAGCGGTAGAGTCTTACCGCCTGTGACCGGAAGGTCCCGGGTTCGAGTCGCGGTCTCCTCGCATTGCACAGGCGAGGGTAAGGCTTGCCACTAACACCCTTCCCTAGACCCCGCACAGAGCGGGAGCTCTCTGCACTAGGTAAGCCCTTTTTTTTATAAATACACTGTAAACAAGTACTATCATTTGCTTTTGGCATCAAGCTTCTCACCACGAATGGCCAACTTGTTGATGGGATAAGTCTCATGTGTTGGTCTTTATGGGGCTGTGCTGGTCACATGGTCTTTGTGACTGCATGGTCTATTTTTAGGACAACATAGGACAACATCTTAGACTAGAGGACAGCATCTTAGACTAGCATCTAGATGACAGCATCTTAACATCTAGGACAGCATCTTAGACTAGCATATTGGCATATGTTTGGCTGGCTAGCAGCCTATAAATATGTATCCCCAACCCCTCGGGTTGGCATGACATTTGTGTGAGTTTGTGTGAGAAATAAACCAGAAAATTGCCCTAACTCCTAGTGTCATCCTCTCTCGATGAGAGTAAGAATTCTGCTACTACCGAGAGTGAGAGTTCAACGACTAACAACTGGTATCAGAGCCGTACTATCCTGTAGCCTGAGCATCTCCTACTCATCTCCTCTCCCAGCCACACAACAGCCCCTAATCAGAAAGCAAAGCAGCCCGCCCGCTCCTCGCCACTCCTCCCCACAGACGAAAGGCAGCAGCCGTCTCCCAGCCTCCCCACGCAGCAGCAGCCCCCCAGCGCTGCGTCATGTCCGCAGGCGATCTCGGCCTCGGTCGCCTCTCGAAAGCACGCTGGGGTCGGCGGAGGCCAACTTGCCGCGCAGCAGAGAACGCGAAGCGAAGCGGCGGCATAGACCGGCTGGCGGCGCGGCAAGCGCGCCGAGGTTGGCGATGGCGGAGCCGGCAGCAGCCAGAGCGGAGGCGAAGCGGCGGCGGCGGCGAATGCGATCGTCTGGGCGGCAGCAGAGGTCGAGGCCTCATGCGCAAAGATCGCCAGCCTGTTGCTGACGACACCGCCGACGCGACCTCGAGCCGCTAGAGAGGCAGGCATGAAGCGCGGCGCGGCGCGGCGTGGCGGCGCGCGCGCGCCTACGAAAGCATGGCGGCAGCCGGCAGCCAGCAAGCGCGGACGCTACCGGCGGCGCTCTGGAGGAGGCGCGCGCGCGCGGTGGCGCTCTGGGCGCAGCCGCGACGCCACGCGCGCGCGGCGCAACTGTAACAGGCGGACGCAGCGCGGCGGCGCTCGGTGGCGCGCGGCGGCGCTGCTCTGGAGGAGGCACGCGCGGCAACGGTGGCGGACGGGTCGATGGAGAGCGCGGCCTTCACAGTGCGGCGTGGGGCTCTCTCCCCGGATCGGTACCGCGTGGTTACCACGGGCTCCAAGTCGTTGTCGTGGGGCGCCGGTCCCGCGGTGGGTGGCCTACCCTCACCAAGACCAACTACGCCGAGTGGGCTGCGGTGATGAGGGTAAAGCTCCAGTCGCGGCACATGTGGGAGGCGGTCCGATCTGGCGACGTCGACTATGACCTAGATCGACGGGCGTCAGATGCCCTCATCATCGCAAGCCCCGCCCGAGATGCGCTTCGCTACTACCAACAAGCGGATTGCCAAGGAGGCTTGGGGCGCCATCGCCGCGGCACGCGACGGCAGCCGACATCACCCGCAAGTCCACACCGCAGCACTTCGCCGCGGAGTGGGAGAACACGCCTTCAAGCCGGTGAGGACGTTGATGACTTTGCTCTCCGCCTCAACACTCATTGCGTAAGATGGTGCGATTCGGCGATGACACCTACGGCGGAGAGAGAGCCGTCGAAAAGCTCTTTCGGCCGCGTCCCGAGAAGTACAAGCAGATGGCTCGCTCGATCGAGTCCTCGCTGGATCTCTCCACGATGTTGATCGAGGAGGCGATAGATCGCCTCAAGGTCGCCGGCAATGATGAGCCGTAGTCTCTCTCGGGGCCCATCACCATTGGCGGAAGCTCCTTCTCACTGGGAGCAAAGGGCTTGCCACCAAAGTGACCGGAAGAAGGGGAGCCTTCTTCCGCGACAAAGCGATCGCAAGCGTGGCAAGCCACGCAGACGCCCAGACGGGCGCGAGGACGTCTGCGAGGTGATGCCTGCCGAGGCGCGCCAGGCGGCGCCACCGGCAGCACAAGCCAAAGACGAGACGACGCTGCACCAGCTGCGCGCCGGCAGCCCATTAGGCCAAGGACTGCCGACAACCACGACGCGGCCAGGCCCACGTCGCACAGGCGGAGGAGGAGTCGGCTCTGTTCATGGCACATGCAAGCATCGAGCTACCTCCAGCGGCACCGGCCGCAGCGGCCCTCCTCCACCTTGACAAGTCAAAAGCACACGCCCTCCTCGGCGACGGCTCCAGCGACGACAAGACTGACGGGTGGTGCCTCGACACCGGTGCCACCCACCACATGACCGGTCGACGGGAGTTCTTCACCGAGCTTGACTCTAGCGTCCGAGGCTCCGTCAAGTTTGGGGATGCCTCCGGCGTGGAGATCAAGGGCGTCGGCTCCGTCATCTTCACCGCCATGTCTGGTGAGCACAGGCTGCTCACCGGAGTCTACTACATCTCCGCGTTGAGGAACTCCATCATCAGCTTGGGACAGCTGGATGAGAACGGTTCGCGCGTGGTGGTTGAGGACGGAGTCATGAGGATTTGGGACCGTCGTCGTCGCCTTCTTGCCGAGGTATCCAGAAGCGCAAATCGACTCTACGTCCTTAACGTGCAGGTGGCACAACCCCTCTGTCTCGCTGCTCGTCGGGACAACGAGGCGTGGCAGTGGCACGAGCGTTTCGGGCACCTTCACTTTGAGGCCCTGAAGCGGCTCAGTGCCACGAAGATGGTGCGAGGCCTACCGTGCCTCGACCATGTGGAGCAGCTACCGCAACGCGTCTGCGTGTTGACGGGCGAGGCGGCGACTCCTTTCCCCAGTGGGCGAGCTTTCGAGCCAAGGAGAGGCTCGAGCTTGTGCACGGGGACTTGTGTGGCCCGGTGACATCGGCCACACTAGGAGGACGACGTTACTTCCTGCTGCTCATTGACGACCTCTCCCGCTACATGTGGGTGATGGTCCTCGGCAGCAAGGGAGAGGCTGCGGACGCCATCAGCGCCAGCAGCAGTCGCCGCTGGGCGAGTCTGCGGTCGCAGTCGCTGCGCGTCGCAAGACCGACAACGGCGGGCAATTCGCGGCGCATCGCTACTTGACGAGGGCATTCAGCGCCACTACTCCGCGCCCGTCATGCCCGCAATGAATCGGCGCGTCGTCGAGCGGCGCAACCAGACGGTTGTGGGGATGGCTCGGGCCCTCCTCAGCGAGGGGATGCTGGCTATCTTCCGGGAGAGGCGGTGGTGACGGCCGTCTACATCCTCAACCGCCTTCGCCTACCAAAGGCGCTTCGACGGCAGGGGAGCGCCGACGAGGCTTGGCATGGGCGCAAGCCGGCGGTCTCCCACTTGCGGGTCTTCAGCTGCCTCGCGTTCGCCAAGGAGCTTGGCCACATTAGCAAGCTCGACGACAGGAGCACTCCGAGAGTGTTCATCGGCTACGCGGAGGCTCGAAGGCCTACCGCATCCTGACCCGAAGACACGGCGTGTGCGCGCGCGCGCGGCGTTGTGTTCGGCGAAAAAGGCGAGAGGATGGGCGTGGGACAAGGCGGCGGTGGATTTACGGCTCGGCTCCGACGTCACGACGCACTTCACTGCTGTTGAGTACATCCACTTCGAGGGAGCTGGGGAGTAGGCGCTCTTCTTCTTGAAGCGCGTCTACCCCATCCCGAGAGCCTCCACCGACCCCGCGCTACCGCTATCTCGACAAAGACCACGCTCTCCGCCCCAGACCTCGGGCTGCGATGAGTTCTTCACGGCTCCACCACGGTAAACAAACGCCACGCACTCTAGCACCGACAGCACCACTCGGCACGCGTCTACTCCACCACCACTCGTGTCGAGCACGGCCCGGCTGAGCTCGCTACTCGCTCTCACGACGAGGAGCGCGTCGTCGACGTACCACGACGGCGCGCCGCCGCTGCGGTACCGTCACGATGGAGAACCTTCTCGGCGACTAGCCGGTGCCGGGACCGATGGCCTCACGACCTAGAGGCGCGCTTGCACCTTCGCGTGATTTACGGCGGCGCGAGCCTCGGTCGCTTGCGAGGTCGAGAGACACGCGCATGGCGCGCCCGCGATGCGATTGGAGATGGATGCGGTTGAGAAGAACCGCACTGGAGCTTGCTAACCTTCCTCGTGGTCACCGCGCGCGATCACCCTTAAGTGGGTGTACAAGTCAAGATGGATGAAGCCGGTACCATCGTCAAGCACAAGGCTCGCTTGGTGGCACGAGGTTTCGTGGCAAGCAGGAAGGGGTCGACTTCGACGACGCCTTTGCTCCCCGTGTAACGGATGGAGTCCGTCGCGACTCCTCCTTGCGCTAAGCCGCCGAGAGGGTCGGGCGTGTTCATCACATGGACGCCAAGTCGGCGCCTCATACGGCGACTTGAAGGAGGAGGTCTCGTGCACCACCCGGCCGGGATTTGCGATCCCCAACGACGGAGGGCAGGTGCTCACCGCTGCGCAAGGCCCTCTATGGCTTGCGGCAGACCGAGGGCGCGTGGGAATGCCAAGTCGATTCCACGCTAAAGGGGATGGGCTTCGAGCAAAGCCCACACGAGGCGGCTATCTCACCGACGGGCGGGAGGAAATGCTCTCTGGGTGGGGGTGTCTCGTCGACGACTTGGTGATCACCGCACCAAGGATGCGAGGTGGCGGCATCAAGGAAGAGATGAAGGCCACCTTCCGGATGAGTGACCGGGGCCTCTCTCTTCTACACCGGGAATCGAGGTGCACCAGATGACTCGGGATCACGCTTGACAGCATCGCCTCGCCAAGCGCGTCGTTGAGCTAACTGGGCTCACCGATCGCAACCCAGCTCTCACTCCGATGGAGGAGAGGTCAAGTCGAGCCAGACAAAGACGGCGGAGGAGGTGGACGCCACGCAATCTGCGATCTTGTGGGGAGCCTTCGCTACCTCGCCCACACACGGCCGACTGGCATTCTCCGTCGGCTCGTTAGTTTGTTCATGCAATGACCGACAACGAGCACCATCAGTCGTGTGAAGAGGATCATCCGCTACGTTATGGGGGACTCTCGACCACGGCCTCTACTACCCTAGGTGCCCCAGGGCGGCACACACTTCGTCGCATGCAACGACAAATGACCACGCCGCCAGGCGACATCGACACCAAAGAAGAGCACGAAGCGGGATCCTCTTCTTCCTCGGCAAGTGCCTCGTTAGTCGGGCAATGGTCAAGCAAAGAGTGTGATGGCCTCTGTCCACCATGCGAGGCCGAGTACATAGCGGCCTCCACCGCTTCGACTCAGCGCGCCTGCTCGCTTCGATCGCTTGGTGATCTCCTCGGCAGAGAGACTAGAGCGGTGGAGCTCTGGGGTGGACAACAAAGTCCGCCTGCCCCGCAAAGAACCCCATCTTCCATGAACGCAAAGAAGCACATCCGGGTGAGGTACCACTTCATCCGAGGCTGCTTTGGAGGAAGGGAGCATCAAGGCGAGCTACATCAACACCAAGGACCAGCCTTGCACACTGCTCACTTTAAGCCCCTTGGGAGGATCAAGTTCCTTGAACTCGCTCTCCGGGACCGGATGGTTCAACTTTCCCACAAGAGACGACACACAAGACTTAGGGGGAGAATGATGGGATAAGTCTCATGTGTTGGTCTTTGTGGGGCTGTGCTGGTCACATGGTCTTTGTGGCTGCATGGTCTGTTTTTAGGACAGCATCTTAGACTAGAGGATAGCATCTAGGACAGCATCTTAGACTAGCATCTAGAGGACAACATCTTAACATCTAGGACAACATCTTAGACTAGCATCTTAGACTAGCATATTGGCATATGCTTGACTGGCTAGCAGCCTATAAATATGTATCCCCAACCCCTCGGGTTGGCATGGCATTTGTGTGAGTTTGTGTGAGAAATAAACCAGAAAATTGCTCCAACTCCTAGTGTCATCCTCTCTCGATGAGAGTAAGAATTCTGCTACTACCGAGAATGAGAGTTCAACGACTAACACTTGTCATATTTGAAGGTACTCCATAATAGCAGTATGTTTAGCAACACAATTTTGCCATGAAATTGCTTATTGCAATTTACACCGCGGGAGTTGGGACTTAAATCAACTTAGATTAGCATCATCTAACACTAACTAATAATACAACATTATACTAGTAGCTTCCATAAACCTAACTCCAAGCTATGAACACTCTACTCTTGAAATGGGCTTTGAGAAATAGAAGGAAAAGGTATATACTGATAGAAAGCTTAACAATCAACGACAAATAGGATTAGTTAGTGTCAAACTGTCAATACCTTATCATGAGGCCAAAAAAGTGGAACCTCTGCCCATCAAAAAATTGATCCTTGTAATATCAGCTTCAACTGAGTGAGACACTAGTAATGAACAATACAAACAAATGAAATGCTAGGATGCTTTGAGACCTGGTCATGTCACAAATGATCAGATAAAACCTGCATTTGGTTAGACAGGTAAATCATGGGGCATTAAGATCAAGTTCTATTTGCAACATCATAAAAGGTGAAAACAAGGTCCATCAACTCACCATGTTACTTCATGAGGTGAGACACAAGACAAATTATTCATTAATCTATTGACTAAAAGGGAACAGAAGCAACAAATAGTTGTTGATTGTACTAGCATGAAACATGATGTATAACAATTTGGGGTAAATTCACAAAGAAATGAGACTGGAGATACCAATGAATCAGATTAGTTGATATGGAGAAAATGGTAGACCTTGTGCTTCCCAAGGAGATACAACACAGTATCTAACTATATGTAAATAAGAACATAATTTGTGGAAGATATCTTGTCAACATGTCACTCTGCCTCGCCTATGCTGTGAACTAGTAAAGGAGAGTTGTGATATATAGGCTTAGTGATCCAACGGAAAAAGAACAGCCACCCAATTTTGAAAATTATGTGATCCTTTCTTTATTATGCTCATAGCAAATATTTGAAAGTGAACAAAGAAATGAATGAGCTAGCACACCTCAATCAGGCACAGCAGCAGCGCGGCGTGAGTAGAGACGGCAATGGGTACATGGAACCTGATACCCGGTGGACTTTATTCTATTAAGACATGGGTCTGGGTCAATTTCCTAAGCCATGGGTCTGTTCTATGGGCAAAAGGCCTAACCCATCGGGTCTACCAGGTTGGGGTACGTTCCTATAGTACCCATACCTGTAAACCCATGGGTAATATAAACCCAGTCTATCCAGAAAACAGCCCATACCTTGTCCCATAATACCCTAAAACTGGTTTATTTTACCATCCCAGAAAGCTAATGTTGTGACCTGCTATCCCAGAAAGTTTATGTCGTGACCTGGTAAAGTGGTGGATGGGGAGAGTTGTGATAGGCTTGGTTATCCAATGGAAAAAAAGAAAACCAAACCTATTATGAAGTGGAACCCAATTTTAGTGTTTTGTCAATTTGTGTGATCCCTTCTTTATGTTCATAGCAAATATTTGAGCAAGTGAACAAAGAAATGAATGAACCAAAACACCTCACTAATACTATCCCTTTGTCATTTGACGTTAGGAAAGGCCGCTCTACCTACGTTTTAGTTAAATATAAAAAAATCATTAAAGCTGCAAATTTATCTTAGAAGCACAGATCATGGACATACAGACTCAATGAAAGCTGTGAATTGTTATGCCGTCATAAAGCACCTGAGTACAAGTAACATAACATCTGGTTTCAAGGGGTCAAGATATCAGAAGTATCCAACAGTGTTACAGCTCATTTCTCAAATGAAAAGCTAAAACAACATGAAACACGTGGAGATTGTTAGACGAGCTAACAGGCTTTTTCTGCCACACCAATATTAAATCATAACACATCCCTCCGTGAATAAACCACGACAGACGACTGAAGGTCTCTGTCAACCTTGAAATGGGAGTGGAAAAATCTCCTCACCTGCCAACCATAACAATTATTGATGAGTTTGAGTACTACCGTTAGGAAACAAGAAATCCTATCATTACTGCTGTGTGCTCCCTCTGAATCAAGCATATGTCATATTTTTTGTCATCTTCTTTCAAAATAGGGCAATCAAAAGCATTTTTCTGTTAAGGCATCCAAATATTTGCATTTGTAAACAATTTAAGATTCAAAATGATACATAAGAAAATGTCTTATGTTAATCAGGACTCCATAAAAAAACTGTAGAGTTGCGCTATGTGGTAAACAGTGTCCTAGAGGGCTAACATACTGCCAAATTCATGGAAATTCCTACACTAGTTATTAACAGATACTCCTTGGCAAATAATAACGCTGGAAAGCAGTAGCTAATGCATGTCTATTGAACCCTGAAGTGAAAAAGAAAACATGTGGTATCTAAGGTACAATGGTATATTACCTCAAAAAAGGAATTGTGCAGAAGCAACTGAAGAACATGTCTTTCTTCGGACTCAAATAATACAATGTGACTGAATGTTGATAAATTTCCAAAAACCTCGCCCACAAACTCAGATGGGCTTGTAAGGAAACGATCCGACTCATCCAGGGTCCCTTTGTTATCACTGAGTGCAGTAGAAAGAGTCAGCAGGGACGTATGTATTCAAGCACAAGTATAGATATGAAAGGTTAAATATTTTCACATTCCAAAGAACAAAGAAAATAACCACCTAGGAGTGCAGTCCAAAAAGCGCATAGGTAGATTGTAATGCAAGGTTGAGTAGTAAGGTGTTGAATGACAAGGCATGAGAAAGAGGACACTCTTCACTCTTCCATCATGGGCTTCTTTTGACAAATAATACATAACGTCTTCTGTTCCCCTCTGCCACAATGAGTGTTGAATATGGGATATAAATTGAAATAATGGAGAAGTAACAAAAGTAATTCATAGATGCATAGAGCAATACACAATATTGAAATAGGGAAAACTTACTTGATGGAATAAGGACATATATAAGGCCATGGGAACATTGGTTATGACGAGAAAAATAACAGAAAGTTGCAACCTTGAAAGGCTTCTTTTCCCATGCTGATTTTTGCCCTTGAATTCTGACATGGCAGCTAAGCAGTGACCTGAGAACATCAATGCTAAAGGTAGCACCGCAAGAACAAATCTGCAGTATTCAATCTATTTTTATCATATCATGTGAATAACGAGAAGAGGTTACTTGACTGCAAGGGCACTGTACACTTACAAGAGAAGGTGAATACCTGAATTCTTTGTGTCCAAGTATGCTGTAAACCCCTAATACCCAAGCAATTAGACCTGAAAGTCTCCATTCACGAGACTTTACAATACCACACATTGCAAATGGTAAGAATGTCCAAATCATGGATGGAAAACCCTGTGTAAAGTACCAGTGGAAGACATGTGTTCCATAGTAGTCTCCTCCCGAAGAGAAGAGGTTGAATTTCAAAAAATTAAGTGGCACTATGACCCAGGAACCATACATCCACCAATCAAGGAGTGTTGTTACTGCAAGGACAATGGCCCTGCAGAAAGATTAAACAAATAACTTATATAGAATAGTCATACATCGGGAAAGATGAAAGATAAAAAAATGGCATCACAGCAGAATCAACAGATAAGCAACATATGTCCTCCCAGGAAAGAAATAAACAAAGAATTGAGGGTGGGGGTGGGACTTGACATGGTCAACTTAACAAAATGTCAGCATTGTGCATATGTCCAGTGTGTGAATTCCAGAAACAATAAAGAGAAGCAAGTGTAGTGAAATTCACAGATCTCACGCAACGAAAGATAGAAAGTTGACATGAATTTTAACAATAACTTACCCTACTGGAATGACATCAAGAAGGACAAAACGAAATTTTGATTTCATCTGAATAAAATCCAAAAGACCAACATATAGCCATGTTACAGCACTTGTTGCCCGAATGGCACAGGACAAGGCTGCTATCAGAAGAGCCACTTTTCTTGATGAGACACTTTGTTCACAGGCAACATACTGCTTTGAAACAATTGAGGTTGCCTTGGAAGACTCTATTGCAGTAAACCAGTAATAGAGTCCAGCCACAGTCAAAACAGTCTCCAAGCTGTTTGATAGAGTCCGCGTGATACAGAAAAACATGAACCAGTTAACCAACTGGGAAAATAACTGCAAACAGTTTGTTAAGGCTGACATCCAAGGTCATTGAAGTCATATACTAATGAAGATAATCATATAGATATATAGATGAGTTTAAGGATACTGTCCACTGGGCAACCTGACCATTGAAAATAAGTTTGGAAAATTTATACAAGTAGAGATCTCCAAAAGCTGCAAACACAGATTGCAAGAGACGGGGAGCCATCACCTGCAGGAAAACAGAGAAGCAGCTAAGGAAATGCTCCTCCTCTGAAAGTGAAAAGGATGAAGCTGACTAGCTGAGTAGAGAGCTAAGGACCAATGTACTGAGTTATGATACACGTGGCTTTTGTTGGAGCAGAATGGCATGGTTCTCATGAAGCTTGATGTTCAAATTAAGCTGGCAACTTGGTAGCTTATACTTTATAATTAAGATTAAACTACGTTTTCATATGTTTATGAAGATAAGAGGCTGGTATCACAAGGCCAACACAATGGCTCAAACCGATTTCCAAGTCATTTGTCATAATAATTCTTGATCTGCTTAAGCTGACATAAACTGCTTAGGCTATTACCATAACCCATGGAGTGTCTAGGTGGAGCAGCGCCAGGATCTTGTAGAGAGCAGCAAAGATCAACGGGTGGAGGTAACTTCGCAGGCCCCACTTCCACTCCCATGTAAGGTGACCATACCTGCACCCAACCGCAAGAGAACAAAAATTTTAGCAATTGGGCATCAAATTTCCATGAAAAACAATGCTACGCAGCCCTCATTTCGCAGGGAAACCATCTCATTCCCTCGAGCTAAGCAGTGGTGAGCAGCAAGCCGATCCAATTCGGGGCGCACTGTAATTAAAACCAGCGAAACAAGCAGCGGCGGCAAGGCGAGGGCGAGGTTACCCGAAGGCGACGCGGTGGGCGACCTCGAGGCACTGCCAGTGCTCGTCGGGGTTGAAGTAGGTGCGCACGAGCAGCGCGTTGGCCGCGCGGAACGCCAGCGCGAGCGACAGCACCCTCCGGTCCCAACCCAGCACCGCCCATGGCCGGATCCGGCCCGACTTCTCCGGCGTAGGGGCCGGACCGGCGTCGCCATGCGGCGAGCCGGCAGCGCGAGATCGCCTCCGGTGGCTCATGATATATCGGGTAGTTCAGGAAATTCGGGTCACTATCCGAAATTATGATTGGATAGATCGGGTACGGATAGTTCGGGTATGGGTTTAGGTATTTCGGGTTCGGGTATTGGGTAGCGGATAATTTGCCTAGGGTTAGGCTCATCACCGGGACCGCCGGCCGGAGGGGAAACTGTGGAGAAGAAGGGGCCTGTTCGCATGGAGAAATTCTGGATGAATTTGGATGGTTTGGAGGAATGCTGGAAGAATTTGTGAGAGAAAAACACTGTTCCGGATGGAAAAAAAGCGGATCAAGCCGGGTTTAAGAGCACGCGAACGGGGCCAAGGAAAGGAAGGGGCTGCCGGACTGCGGGGTTAGTGGGCTAAAACTTTGGGCTTGAAAGACGGGCTCACATGGGTCCTTGATCCATTAAGAGTACTCCACCACGAATAGCAAAAGCAAGCTAAACCAATCCTCAGTTCTCACTCGAACGCTCCCTCCTTGCTTAGAAAAAAGTCGAACCATTCGTAGATGGATTTTCTTTCCTACCTTTGTCATTCCACTAACACCACACATATTTACGTCATAGAATAGTTCCAGATAAAATGTATGCTAGCACATATGTAGCTCCTCTACCTCCGATAAAGGAGACAATACTACTTACTTCCGCACTTTCGTCCAAAAAAAACTTATTTGCTCAAAAAAATCTAAAAAACCTTGTTCGCATGTGGTTCTTTTTTTAACAGACGATGAAAAGTGCTCCACACTTAGTGATTTGCCCCGAGTAAACAACTCCGTCCATTTCTCCTTATCAACAAACCTAAAGAAATAACTAGTAGCAAATCCAAAAGTACATTATTTTCTATCAGTCCAAAGTGAGAGATATGAGCCAAGCTAATATAGTACTTCTTCAAAATACTCAAAGGATCATTGTTAGTACTCCCTCCATTTCAATTATAAGATGCTTTGGTCTAAGAAAGGAGGAACAATGATGTTGGTCATAGAAATACCAAGGTTTCCAGGCAACTATGCAGCGGGGTTAACCCTATTCTTTTTTCCATTCCATATCATCGCCTATTGGTTTACTTAGATTACACTAAGTCCTCACTTTATAAATTTATTTATTTCTCAATCCTACCTAGACACCAACCCCTTCCAAAACCACTATTTGTCTCCCACCATACTTTATTCCCAAGTACCATTGCTTGCATCATTGCTCTCCGACGGATCTCATTGCCAGAATTAGAAGACACTATGTGTGCACCACACTCTCTTTAGATGACATGATGGCCGGAACATAAACTTCTCTGTGGTGAGTGAGACCCAATAATTAAACATGGTTGGTTATTTAATCCGTTTCATGTTTCCAACGAGAGCCACGTCAGGGAAATGCATAAACAATCCTTGCTAAGACGTCAACGAAGTGCAATCCATAGCGTCATAAAACACCTTGGTGAGAGCAATAGATGGTAAGAGAGGAAAAAGGGCCCCACCACCGCACACCATCCCTATCCCTCAACCTCACCACATTGCTTCTCACATTTCGATGATATATCACGAAATCCTTGCGCATCGGCGGCCAAGCTTGCTAATGCCGATCTCACAAAGCCCTAGCATCGCCCCCATCGACAAAATCTGACTGCAACACCACATTCCCCCGCTGCGCTCGCTCACTGGAGTTACGATTCTACCCATTCGCTCTCCCTTGCACCTTTTCATCGAGTGGAATTTTGATTCTAGTTTCCGAGGAATGTGGAATGCCTAGCGTTTATGGTATTGTGTCTACTCCACACTTGTGAAATAGTTGGCCAACTTTTCCGCCTATCATATTCACCTTTCCAAAACACCACTCTCACATGGTTCTTCTATGTTCATGGCGAGTGTCATTGCCAGAGCAACTAGTCTCCTTTGTTCGTTGCATATTCCTTTACGACATTATGTTTCCTATTGTCCACATTCTATCAAGTGAGAAGTGACACTTTTCTATTATCACCCCTCAGTGGAACATGAGTGTAACTTTACCGGTGTTTATTTATTGTATCATGATTGGTGACAAAAAGGTGGCTAGAGCATGAACTTCTTTATATGGTGAGTGAGAATAAATAAATAAGCATGGTGGGTAAGGAAATAATTATTTAATTTATTGTTACCATTTTTCAGATGTCATGTTTCGGAGTGTCAGAGACACATGACGAGAGAGTAGCATAGCTGTGTAACCCATAATACCAATACCACTATTATTTATTTATATATTCCATTGCTTCTATTATCAAGCATAGTAGTTTTGCTCGTTCAAAGGCTTATTGTATGCGTATATATATACCACTCGTGTTTGGTCTTCCTTTGTTTGTGTTATCATAGTACTACAGTTATTAACCATCGAGTGTAGTAGACATTTCCACGTGCAGTGTTTTTTTTTACAACACATGCAGTGGTATTGGTTATCGACACACACAACAAAAAGTACTATGATAATAAAGCAATAACAATACGTTTCCACATGCAGTAATAATAAGAAGACTTATTATATATTAGTTTTGTTATTGCGTAAGTACGTATCATAGTACTATTTTATTATTATTATTATTAATGATTCACCCAACAGGAGTTCACATGTCTCGGAGCGAGAGACGAAAGAGCAAAATACTCCTCATCAACGTCAATCATCAGCACTCGACAGCGAGCGAGAGCGACGGAGGGCCGCAGGGGGAAGGAGAGAGGAAACACAGGACTGGAGAAGGGGCCCCGCCACCGCCCACCGTCCACCGTCCCTCCGCCTCGCCTCGCCTCGCCGCGCCGCGTTCTTTCCTAGCGTCGGTTGCCCGAGCTCGCCGGCGCCCGATCGCGCCACGCGCCGAACCCTAGCGCCGCCGCCTCATTCCCCGCCGCGCGCTCCCTCGCCCAGCCACCGGAGGTACGATTCCACCCACCCGCCGGCTCCTCTTCTCTTCCTCCCCTGCGCCTTTCTCATCGTGCGGAGTTTAGACCCTAGTTTCGGAGGAATGTGGAGTGCCTATTCTCATCTGTCGTGCGGAATTTAGACCCTAGTTTCGCAGCAACGCGGAGTGCCTATGGTTTAGGGTATTGTTCATTCTGGCTACTCTCTTTGAAAAAAATGTTCATTCTGGTTACTGTGTGTACGGTGCGTTGGGAATGGACAGCTAATGCGGAGTGCCTGTCGTTTAGGGTATTGTTCATTCTGCTTACTGTAGAGTGCGTTGGGAATGGACAGCTAGAGGAGAATTTGGTGCCAAGTCAGCCTACCTTACTTGCACAATTCCCTTAAATGGTTCATACTACACTTTCAAAGCAGGCTCAGTTTGCAAAGCGCACGCCGAAGGCAAACAATGCTGCTTTGAAACGTGCTTGATACATATACAAGCAAAGACCTTGGCAGCGGATCAGCTTGTCGTGCGGCATTGGCCGAGCAACCTGATCTATGTGATCATGAGCCAGAGACGGTATTTCTTTTTCCTCGAATAAATACACAGGGTACCTGCGCATCATTGCATTATGAAGGAAGGCATGATATTAGCACCCCCCCCCACACACACACACACACACACACACACACACACACACACACACCCACACACACACACACACACACACACACAAGACACACAAACACACTTACGCACCAGGGAGTGTAAAAAGGGCGACCACAATGACAAATACCACAGAACCATCTTAGACAGCACCCATGTCCAGCTTGGTAGTCCCCTAGCATCCACTAGACACCACAAGTGACCCTCCAAAATTTGCCGATGCGAAGACACGCATGTGATCATCCATGGATAGATTAAGGTATTTTGTTTCCCATGTGTGTTTTTGGTCAAAATGTAAATCAAACAATGAAACATTCGGGCTTCCTCTTCGTCTTATATGATATATAGGAGCGCTCCTGCTATTTTCTCTATGGTGCATGCGTGCATGTGCCTTTCCTGCTGCCTTGTGATTGACAAAAAGTTTATTCCATGTTTTATACTATTGCTACAGATGCAAAATGGCCAACACTTCAGGAGGATCATCGATGGATGGAGCAGCTGGAGGCAACATGGCGAGTGGGAACGACGGCCAGGGCGTCATCAGTAGCTCTCACTCGGGGTCAGGCCACATGACCAAAGTGCCGAGCGCGAGGAGGAGGGCACATCCTTTCACGAGGTTGGGGAGTGAGGTGCCAGAGCCGTCCCAGAAGAAGCGGAAGGTGGTAAATGAGGAGGAGGCACCTTGTGGAGTTTCAAATGTGGGCAAGATCAGTGCTCCATCTTCTGCGGCGTCGAGAGATCCCAACGGAACTTCTAGCTCTGAGGACCATGCAGGAGGGCATACAAGTGAGTACGCCACGGTTGGGAATGTTAGGGGCTCACCAATTAAACGAAGGTGTATGCGGACAAGTTGCTACTTGGGACTATTTACGTCCCTAAAAGGGGAACACACAGGTACTTGATGCCCTCTCCTTATCCACTAGGTCACATGTTGCCATCATGATGCACAAATTGTTTTTGTTGTTTACCAGCAAAATCAAGGGGTTGTCTATTTCTTACAAACATTTGAAGTTTTATATGGGAATAAACTGATGGTGCACACGGAATTAGAAAATTTACATAATTAAATGCTGGAAGAAATAAGCATCTGGAATTCTTACCAAAAACTTTGTGTGTCGGACATGGATGCAACAAAAATTTATGTGCAAAACATCTACATTAGATTCAGCATGGAAGAGAAATGTGATAACCACTTTTGGCTATTTACGGCACGTTAGTTTCATGCAAATATGTTACCATATCTGATTTGTGTCTAATTTTGCAGATGAAGTTGTTAAATCCAAGCAATCAACTGTTCCCACAAAAACAAAGAAGGTATGCCTGAAAACAGAAAGTGCTGCTTAACCTGATTTACATTACTCCCCACTTGTTGTATTGGCTACTGAAACACACATTTTTTGTTCTTTACAGGTTAAGGAAAGCCAATTTCAGAAACTTCAGAGATTGCCAGATGGGTGCCATCCTGATTTTGATAATGATCATCTGTGTTCTGTAAATAAACTCCTTGAGTTCCGGCACAAGTCTCAAGGTGCTGTCTTTGTTGATGATAAGGTAGGAGCTACTCAAGTCAGCATTAAATGTTACACCCATAAATAACATATTATTGCAGACCTTCTACTTACACTAGCATTTTCTGTTTTGTTGGTTTCTAATTATACTGGTATTGTTATTTTGTTAGATGTTTGATGAAATTCTTTTATGTGAATATGCTGTTTTATTTCTGCATGCACATCTTTGCAGTTATATTTAGATTTGGATCTTATTTCCCCTTGATACAAAAATAAAAGAAACATGGTTTGACTAATTGACTTATGTACCATACAGGAGCATGTAATGAAGACCATCTTTTTCATATCATTGGTTTTACCGGATGCTTGCCATTCTTTTCTACTTGTCACAACTTCTTCTCTTCCCTTATGGAAGGCTGAGTTCAATCGCTTTGCACCATCTATCAACATTGTTGTGTTTTATGGGGAGAAGGATGTGCTTAAACTAATTCAAAATCCGGAGTTCCATGAGAATGGAAGTCACACAATGTTGCATGTTCTCCTAGCTCATCCTGATGTTATCTTAGAGGTAATTGGTAATGATCTTTTCGGCCCCATTAATATTCCTTATGGATTAGGGCACATATTACACCCTAGAAAGAAAATAAACCGAATGTGGTTTCTGTGTTTCATTTAATTTTGATATTTTCCTGTCTACTATGGCACAGGACATTAAAAGTGTAGAGGGCATTGTTTGGGAGTCAGTTATTGTTGATTATTGTCAAGACTCAGTTGCAAAACACCTCAAACAACTCAAGCAACTACCAGCATATTTTAGGATGGTGCTTTTGAGCTCTCCACTGAAGGTGCCTTTCATCAGCTCTAAACTACATCTTCACTTCTATAGCAGTGCTCAAATAATTCCATGTTTCTTGCTGTTTTGTAGGATAGTCTTCCTGAGTACAAGAAGTTGCTAGACTTCCTTAACTCGGAACAAGAAGACAGTGGAGATTACATTGAGACTGATAGCCTTGCTATGTTGAGAGCAAGGTTTACACGCCATATTGCATATGAACGAAAAGCAGGTTCTTCAAAATTTTTGGAGTATTGGGTTCCGGCTTACCTTTCACAAGTGCAGCTAGAACTCTATTCTTCTATATTGCTTGCAAATTCCTCTGTCCTGCAGTCACAAATGACAACTGACAGTGTTGGAGCTCTTTGTGACGTTGTCATGTCTCTTTGGAAGGTTTGTTTTCAAAATATCTGTTCTCTTCTATACTAAGTAGACAGCACCCTTGCAATTTGCATGACTACGCACATTTTCTTTGAAGTTTTTCATGTTGTCACGGATTCTGATCTCATCTTGGCTGTAACAGTGCTGCAATCACCCTTGCCTCGTTGACCTACAACATTCACTTGCCAACACTCGAGATATAACTGAATCTACGGATGATAGAATGTGTGTGAGTGGAAAATTATTGCTTCTTGAAAAAATGCTTAAAGAGATCAGAAACAAGAGCTTAAGGGTCATTATTCTTTTTCAAGTGAGTTATGTCCACCTTTTCTTTCTCTTACTTCACTAGATTCTTAGTTTAGCAGTCATTACAAGCATAATTACTCAAATATTTGGCTTTCCTAGGTATTCTATGTTATACTCAATTTAATCATCGTCAAAGGTTTCAAGCTATATTGGTTAACTAACTCCAACGTTAACCAGTAAAAACGATTTATTAGGAACTGGATAGTGGATAATTCTAATTAGCTTATTCTGAACTGTGGCATTCTCTCTGTTACTGGTATTAACTTTGCCTTCTACATTTTTCTTGCTTATGCTAGCCTTCTGCAGTTAGCATGCATCAAGGGCATGCTTCAATCTATGAGTTCAGCACTATTTCAATTTTTTTTTTTTGCATTGTGGCAGTCTGATGGGGCAGTTGGAGACCGAATGGGCAACATCTTGGAAGACCTCGTGCGCCATAAATTTGGCCCCGAGTCATACGAACGTGTTCAAAACCGTTCAGCATTTGCAATGAAGCAAGAAGCAATGAATATGTTCAACGACACGACCAAAGGGAGATTTGTTTTTCTGATCGATAGCCGTGCATGCCAACCCAGCATTAATCTTTCATATATTGATTCCATTATCATTTATGGTAGTGACTTGAGTCCACTAAATGATCTGAAGGCTCTTCGAAAGCTCAAGATAGGGTCACAACTGAAGTATGTGCGCATTTTCCGCTTATATACTCCTTTCACAGTGGAGGAGAAGAGTCTTGTGCTCGCCAAGCAAATCATGGTTATTGATAGCAACAGCCAAGACATAACATCTAGTTTAAGCCATTGCTTGGTCAGCTGGGGTGTTTCATTCCTCTTCAACAGAGTTGATGAGCTTCAACAAGATAACTGCGCAAGTAAAAGTAATGAAAGGGGCACAATCTTTATGGATAAAGTTATTTTGGAATTCTTAACTGAACTGTCTACTGAGGTTGAAGATAGCAGCAAAGTAAATAGTACAACCATATCAAAAGCTTGCATGAGTGGTGAGTTTTATTCAAGAAACAATACTCTGATAGGAGAGAAGGAGGGGGTGTCTTCACTGGATGGAGATCCACCTAAATTCTGGTTAAATTTGCTGGATGGGAAATCTTATTGTCAGCACTATAAACCAATCGAAGTTACCACTGAAGAAACTAACACATCCAGAAGGAAGCTTAGAAACACATGTGAAACTGCAGGTTCTTCAAATTTCCGTTTGGATGTAATTAATCATGACCTGCTTCCTGAAATTAGTACTCCATCAAGTGCTGACCTTCATCTACTTCCTGAGACAGGTAAAACAATCTGAAATTACAATCTGAAGTTAGTATTTTTGTTCTGTAGGTGTACATATTACATTTTTCTAATAAAGTTCATTTTGAAGGAGTGGAAAACATGAGCACACCCAAAAGTCTTCACGTTGAAATTAAGCATGAGCTGTCAAAGCTAATGATGGTGTTAAAGCTACCAGTATGTATAGTCTAAGCTCTTCTATTGTTTTTTCTTTTGCTCTAAACTAGAAACAAGGACAGTGTCTGCAGTTCAGAGTTGCTCTTCTGCACTTGCTAAGACTTCCTGTGATACACTTAATGGTTATATATTCTTGATGCATATGTGAAGCGGCAATCTACTACTGCTTGTTCTATTTTAACATGAAAAGTCTTTCTGCCAACTTTTTTCCTCCCTCTCTGCCCCTCTTGTTGCATTTAGTGTCATTCTGATTTCATTATTTGTGGAAGTATCTGTTCCTCTGGTTCTGAACTCTTTTTCATTCTTAACAACTGCAGGATAATGTACACTTTCTGGCCAAGCAGTTCCTTGAATATCTTTTAAAGAATCATCTAGTTGTGCGGGAGCCACGGTGCATACTGCATGCGTTCAACATAGCCTTGGTAAGAGAGGCACCAACTAGTGTTACTTTGTTTGCTTTTACATCGGCTTTACCAAATACGATAAATTTCTTTATTACTTGCTTCAGTGTTGGCGTGCTGCTTCTTTTCTGAAATACACTAAGTTGGATCATCGAGAATCACTTGCCCTTGCTTCAGATGGCTTGAAATATGAATGCAGTGAGGAGCTCTCAGAATTTTTCTATAAAGAAATAGGTATCTTAAAAGAAAAGGTTGCACATAAACCAGGTGGAAGAATCAATGATAGATTATCACCACATGAGAGCTCATCTGCTAACTTGAGAAGTGACCACAATTTGCCGAAGCAGGCAATGGATCTTCATGGTAACTTCACAAATGGCACTGAAGATAGCGCGTCTGCCGCTGAGAAGAAGGTGATGGTTTCAGATGAGCTCGAATTGGTATCTGCTCCAGATGCTGGCAGAGAACAGCATCTCTTAAGTGATGAATCTCCTAGTAATGCTGCAATGAAAAGAATAGACTTATTTAACAGCATTTTTTCCTCAAGAGAGAGGGATATCATTGAGAAGCAAGAACTTGAGATATTAAATTTAAGAACACAGAGAGACAATCAAGTTAAGAAACTGAAAGAGGTATGCCATGCAGTTGTTCAACACATTAGGACAAGTAACATTGATGAAGAGATGAAAATTGACCAAATAAAGTTAGTGATTCAGTGGTTCACTATGTTTATGCATTCTTTTTTGGCGCACATGAGGCTCCAGTTTTTCAAACTTGATGCGCTGCATTCTACAACACTGGCTGAAGAACAACTGATGAAGGAAAAACTCAAACACGAAGTAATATCAGGTGAATTAGATCAATTCCCTGATCCCTGCATTACTCTACCAGATTCCAATTCTGTCGTTGAGGAATTCATCCATTTTAAGAAGCAAAATGGTGATAATCATGTTGACAAAAAATTGCCCTTGGATGGTGACCAGCTTTTGGATGACAGATTGATGGAAATTACTATTGTACGCAGTTCATTTTCACCAGAGGCTTGTCCTACACTTGCAGTGAGAAATGAGCCTACAGAAGCTCATATGAGGTCTGGTGGGAGAGCAGCATCAGAATCTGTAGATCTTCCAGATAACAATAATCACTGTAGTTCTGATGGAATTGACTACCAAAGAGCCTGTTCTGCTAGTTCTATTCCTACATGTCATGATTCAATCAATCAGGTATTGCATTAGTCAGCTGAGTTTTTCTTTCTTTTGTTATCTGTCATACGCCATGGCTTTTGTTTACTGTGCCTTGATTGGAGGTTGTTTTGTGTTTGAAGCCTATCAAATCTGTTATATTATCTTTCGACACAAAAGATTCTTTGAGCGATTATCTTGTCTATAAAATCACATCAAAGCCATTTCATGCAACTACTTTTTTCCTCTTGAATGCTTATGAGATCTGTGTGTCATTTCATGAAGAAGGATATACCCAAATGCAACACCACTTACAAACCACTCACACAAACACCAATTTGCATATCACAGCTGTGCCACCAAACAAAACAAGAAACGACCTAACAACTGAAGTACTGAACTGAGAAATCAGTGAGGTCTTTAGCCTTGGCTGCACACCATAAGGTACCCTTCTCCACAGCTCCATTACTGCCCTCACAACCATGTCTGAACTCATAGAACCGTGTCTGAACTCATAGAAGATCTATTGAACACACAGGTCTTGCCATGCTTCTACAGCTCCCAGACCACCAAGATAATCAAAGTGTTTAAGCCTTTTTGCTGTACAAGTGTACTTTGTTGATACTTCACCAGTGCTTGGAGCTTTTTTTGTGTGTATTTTCTTTAACCATTGCGCTTTGTTTATTCTGCAAAGCGAGTTGTAAGTGTGGCAAAGTGTAGAGCGTACGAGGATCTTTACCAACATTTGAGTACGAAGGAAGGAGAGAAGGACATTTATAGGATGGCTAGGGTTCGTGAGAGAGGCAAGGGACTTCAACCAAGTTAAGTGCATTAAGGATGAAAGGGAGCATCTCTTGGTGAAGGAGGATGAGATCCGACATCGATGGCAAGAGTATTTTGACAAATTGTTCAATGGTGAGAATACGGACACAACCTTTCAGTTGGATGACTCTTTTGATAACACCAATAGGCGCTTTGTGCGGGGAATCCAAGAATCTGAGGTTAGAGAGGCGTTGAAAAGGATGAAAGGAGGTAAGGCGATGGGACCGGATGGTATCCCAATCGAGGTGTGGAGATGTCTTGGGGGTATAGCTATAGTATGGCTAACCAAGCTGTTCAACCATATTTTTCAATCGAACAAGATGCCTGACGAGTGGAGAAGTATATTAGTACCGATCTACAAGAATAAAGGGGATATTCAAAGTTGTACTAATTACCGGGGAATTAAGTTGATGAGCCATACTATGAAGCTATGGGAGAGAGTTATCGAACATCGCTTGAGAGCAATAACGCGGGTCTCTATGAACCAATTTGGTTTCATGCCCAAAAGGTCAACCATGGAAGCCATTTTCTTAATAAGACAAGTTATGAAGCGGTATAGGGAGAAGGACCTACACATGATTTTTATTGGCTTGGAGAAGGTTTATGATAAAATACCAAGGAATGTTATGTGGTGGGCTTTGGACAAACATAAAGTCCCAACGAAGTACGTCGGGCTCATTAAGGATATGTACAACAATGTTGTGACTAGTGTTCGAACAAGTGATGGAGACACGGATGACTTCCCGATTAGGATAGGACTACATCAAGGGTCAGCTTTGAGCTCTTATCTGTTTACCTTAGTGATGGATGAGGTCACAAGGGGCATACAAGCAATGTTTTCAAGGCGGTAAGGCAAGGCGTGGCGACTGACTACCGCCTTACGCTTAAGCGAGTAAGGCGTAAGGCGAGGCGACGCCTTAACAGCTTAAGAAAAAATTAAAACAGCAGCTCAGAGCAGTAGATGGTGAAGAGAAAAAAAAGGAAAAAGGAAAAAGAACGGAGTAGTAAGAATAGGTCTGGCCCAGGCCATCAGGCAGCCCATGTGCCCCTCACCCACCAAGCATGTCTTCATCTCTCTTCTCCCAAATCCCCAATCCTCTCCAGACTCCAGTAACACAAGAATCCTCCCGACTTCCGCCTCCCCCTCTGCCCTCTCTCTCTGTCTCTTCCCTCCCTCTCTTCCAGATCACAGCACACAGTGCATGGCTTCTGAGATGGAAGAGGGCACGATCAAGATGGCTCACCATGGACGGCCGAGCGGCAACTTCCCCGCACCAAGAATGAGGATGAATCTGCGGCAGCCAGTGAGCCAAGCGCTTCCTCTTCTCTCACCACCACTTGGGTCCCCATACCTTCTCTGCTCTCTGTTTCTTGGCCCTTGACTCTCTCTCTCTCTCTGCGTCTTTGTTTCTTCCGTCTTTCAAGCTCTCTCTTCCCTTTTTTCACGCCTATTCTCCTGCGTTTTCCCAATCGTCTAGAAAGCGAGGCTTCCTCGTATGGCACCCGTCATGCGCGATTTGGCGCGATTTGGACGCCAAAGCGACGTTTTTGGACGCCTTCCTCGGTACGTAAGGCGACGCCACACGAATCTAAGGCGAGTCGTTCGCTAAGGCGTCGTCGTGCGTAGTAAGCGCCTGGCGCTTAAGCGACGCCTTAAAACACTTACGCATACAAGGGACATCCTTGGTGTATGCTTTTCGCATTTATGTAAAGCTAGTTGATGAAAGCCGGACAGGAGTGAATCAGAAACTGGAGTTATGGCGGGAGGCTTTGGAGTCCAAAGGTTTTAGACTCAGTAGAACTAAAACTGAGTATATGAGATGTGACTTCGGCACTACTACTCGAGAGGATGAAGATATTAGTTTGGAAGGTCAAGTAGTGCCTAGGAAGGATACATTTCGATATTTAGGATCAATGCTACAGAGAAACAGGGATATTGATGAAGATGTTAGCCATAAAATCAAAGCAGGGTGGATGAAGTGGCGCCAAGCATCTGGTGTCCTATGTGACAAAAGGGTACCATAGAAGCTAAAAGACAAGTTTTATAGGACGGCGATTAGACCTGCTATGTTGTATGGTGCAGAATGTTGGCTTACGAAAAGACGACATGTTCAACAGATAAGTGTCGCGGAAATGCGTATATTGCATTGGATTTGCGGTCATACAAGAAGGGATCGAGTTCGGAACGATGATATACGTGATAGATTAGGGGTAGGCACCAATTGAAGAAAAGCTTGTGCAACACCGGTTGAGATGGTTTGGACATGTCCAACGGAGACCTCCAGAGGCACCGGTGCGTAGTGGAATCTTAAGCCAGGATAGTAACGTGAAGAGAGGCAGAGGAAGACCGAAGTTGACTTGGGTAGAGGCAATAAAAGGAGACTTGAAAGGATGGAATATACTCAAAGACTTAGCCTTAGATAGGAGTGCTTGGAAAACAGCTATTCACGTGCCTGAACCTTGATTGCTTCTGCTGGATTTCAACTCTAACCTACCCCAACTTGTTTGGGACTTAAAGGCTTTGTTGTTGTTGTTGTTGTATTGCGCTTTGTTTATTGTTTGTGTTGATTGTCCCTGTAAAGTGTTTTAGTGATGCCTGACTACCGATCACTAATAGCCTCCTTATTTTTAGGAATCTTCAACTGGTGATGGCAGAAGTATTGAACATGCCAAGGGAGACATTATTGCTAATCCAAGTATGTTTCCAGGAAGTGCAACTTCTCTTGTGGGAATCAATGCAGAAAATGATAGTACTGTTGCAGCAGATCCGGACCACATGGAATTGCCTATTTTGGCTTCTCCACAAAATGTCACTACCTTGCAGCATCCAACTGCAGAAGAACCATCTGATGCATTACCTGCAATGGCAGCTCAGGATCTGCAAACTGAGATGCAAACAACATGCCCAACATTGGGTGCTCAACATCAGAATGTGTGTCCTGATGATTCTAGTAAAATGAACCACGGACCAGATACAGCAACTGGAGTGTTGCAGGAAGGGACAACTTCTGACCATTTAGGTGATTCCAGTAAGATGAAACCAGATACAACAACTGGAATGTTGCAGGAAGGGACAACTTCTGACCATTTAGATGATTCCAGTACGGGAATTAAAGAAAAAAATATTTACACTGTCGCTGCTGATCCATTGAATTCAGAAAGTCGATCTTATATTGCTCCAAACAACCCAGCTGTCGTGCCAGAAGCTTCGGTAGCTGAAACTCAGAGTGATCAGTCAAGTATGCCTTCACAACATAGTACAAGTCTACCCACTCAACGGAAGTTACCAATTTCGGGACATCCACCAGAAGAAGCAGATCCATCAAGTAATCTGGACACAGAGGCTGCCCAGCAGCCTGATATTCAACCATCAAGCTCAACCCTGGATGCTGACAGCTCTGAAACAAGGCATCAGCCAGAAACTACAACAGTTTTATTACAGGGAGGCAGTAAAAATCATGATGAAGATAATGATGGCACTGTTCACGCACAAAAAGCCCACTCAGAGTCACCAATTTTGGCTGCCCCACAAAGCTCAGCTATGTTGTCACTTCCTTTGGAGGTCGGAACTCCTGTTAAGATATCAAGTACGTCTTCCCTGCAAAGTAACGATGCATCTTCAGGGCATACACCTGCTGTGTCAGAATCACCAGGTATGTTGGGTACTCAGGCAGAACAGGATTTGCATCCTGACATGCGGCCATCCACGTCATTGTTGGATGTTCCACTTCAAAGAATGTTCCCAGATGACAGGAGCCAAACAGGCTGTCGGCCAGATAGAGGAACTGATTTGTCAGAGGAAGGCCAAACAGAATATCTAACTTGTACCACCAGCAATCTGTCCACCCTGCCATTTTCTGGGGAAGCTGAAACTGAGAATGGTCAAGCAAGTATGCCTGCACCGGAAATCACAAGTCCCCATGTCAGTTTAGCAACTTCACAGCATCCAGTTTGTGATTTGCAGCCACCGACCTTGATTCTGTCTGAGGAAGCAGAAAGGGCTGGTCTCTTGTGCACCTCAGCATCTCAGGATCTGCAACCGTCAGTTACAATACAGGAGGATGTTCCACTTGAAAGAACTGATCTGTCTGGCATGCCTATGACACAACACACAGCTGTCCAGCAGAGTGTGGAACCTTCATCTGATCCTCATGCAGAAGAAGCATGTACTTGTGGTATGTTGTCAGCTCCAGATTTGCAGTCCGGAATGCGGTCATCATCTCCATTGCAGGATCAACTTGCGGAAGCAGAAGGAGCAGGCATATCTGGCACCGTTCCAGCTCAGAACTTGCAGCCTGAAACACAGCCATCAACCTCAGCTCAGCATATCCCACCAGAGAGGACACGCCCTGATGAGAGAATTCAAATAGGTCTTCAGCCAAACACGACATCGGGTCCTGAGCAGCTAGCCCAACTATCTACAGTGGCACCTGCAAGTCTATTATGTAGTTCCGAACCACTAATAAATGAGCTTGAAAAACTGAAATACTGGAACGCTGTGCTCAGTAAAAACCATGAACAGAAGGTTTGCATATTTACTTCTATGTACATGGTTTATCCTTACATTAGATTGCATTTTCTAACCGTGAGACTTTTCATTTCTTCCTTCTCTGCACAATTTCTTGTGGACAGAAATCACAACTTCAAACAGAGTGCAACCAAGAAATAGAGAAGGTAAAGGAGAAATATGAGTTGTTACTTCAAGAGGAAGATTCTGCATATCATCGGTTGACCACAGATCTTAATCGTATCTGCACGAAAGTTTTTGTGCATCAATCACTAGCTAAAATTTTTCAGAAAATGAAAGAATCTCCAGTTCAAGGTACGAGCATAACTTTGTGCTTGTGTTTATGTATTAGTATTCTTTGCTCTTGTGAGGTTTATACCTAATGCAGATCTTCCATAGCCTGCATTGGTTTTTTTATTATTCTTGTCAGATTGAACACTGTTTGGTTAAGACTAATCATTTTGATCTCACCTGACCCCTTGACCTGCATACCTGGGTGTTCTGTATGGTGGAATGATAGCATGTGTGTGTGGAGTTTTCCCTCCCCCTGTCTTGATTCTTGTGCTGTAATGCTATATGCTTTGCCTGGATTGGCTCGTTGAATTACATTTTTTACATTGATCTGTGTATTTAGATCTGACATTGTTGCTGAATTTATTTTTTTCATCCTTGGAACATGTGATACATGGTTTGCTTCTTCCTTGTATTTTACAGAGAGATCTGCAAGTCCCACAATTTGGCAGGCACCCCAGTCTTCTCAGCATGCTCCGTGTGGGACAACAGCAGCTCAAACCACATTATTACCGGTTGCCTCATCATTAGCCACTCGACCACCAGTTTTGATCTCATCTCATACAACAGGACCTTACCTCCAACCTTCACAGGTGGCTCGGCCACCGGCTTCTGGGGTTATCCAACTGCAACCAGTTTTACCTGGAAACCTTTCCAGGGCAGCACCATCACCTGTTGGTTCAATGCCTCCACGAAATGGAATCTACGGAGCTGTTGGAGCACAATCACGTGGACCTGCTCCTCATCTCCAGCAACTCAGGATGCCGGCACCGTCTACAATGGTTCGCAGAGATGAACAGCAGCCCAGTATCACCAATCCAGGGTTTGTACCATCGAGACAGTCTTCCCCTGGTATGTTTGAAAGCTCTGCGTCTGGCAATGCACTGGCAGGTATCCCATTGACATCCATGGCACCAAGTTCAGTCCACCAGGCAATGCCATCTGCGTCAAACTCACATCCAGCTTTCCCAGCATCCTCGCTGCTACCAGGTTCGGGTCCAGAGCCGATGGCAAACTTTGCGCAGTCAAATAGCAGAATCCCAGCTGCCATGGCAAGCCAACAAGCACCAGGTCTGAATCCAGCTTTTCACCACATGGGAGGTGGTCCACTGAACACTGAATCAAGAATTCAGCAAGCTCTAGCTCACATAGGAGGCACTGCTCAGGCTGCCCCAGACCAGAGTCAGGAGGTGCTGCGTCGCCTCCTACAACGGTTGCCCCAAGTCATGGCACCAAGCTCAGTTCAGCCAACCGCACCAAGCTTACATCCAGCTCCCATGGCGGTTCGACAGCAAGCAGGGTTTCCGAATCCAGCTCCCGACAACATGGCAGGTCCACTGAATGCAGCGGCTGGAGTTCGGAACCCCGCAGTTCGCATAGGCAACCAGTCTTATCAGGTATCCACTTCATTGCTCGAGTGGGAGGCATCGCTCAGGGTTGGCCTCATTCGTGGACACCCAGGCACATACCCCCAGGGACAGGGAGGTGCTGACCTGACTGGTGGACCCCCTGGCACATCCCCCCAGGGAAGCTCCGGCGCCAGCAGAGAGGTGGTGTGCCTATCTGACGACGAGTAGTAGTATAGCCTAGAGTAGCGGTGAACTTCTGGTTTTGTGGGTTGGTTGGTGTAATGTAGAGGCATGGGTTGGAATAGAGCAGCGATATCATCACCCACTGGACCCCTAGCAGCAGCATCCTTGAAAGCAGGAGATGTCTGGCTCTGGTGAGGGTAGTGTGCATCATCAGGCATTTTGGGGGGCCGTGGCGGCAGCAGCAGAGTAGTGAATAGCGATAGCATATGGCACGAGACAGAGAGCATGAACCCTAATCCTAACATAGAGCGCAGTCACTGTATATTTTCTTGTGGTTTCATAGACTGCTGATGATTATTTGGTGCAGGGATGGAATGATCATTAGTCAGTAGCGTGTTTATATATATATTGTTTGGCGCGGCCTGGTTGTGGTTGGGATACTGGTTATCTGAAAAATGTGGTTGTGCCTCGGATCGGATCTGGTGAATGTGTTGGCATGGCATGTAGCTGGCACTGGGAGGGTCACATGCCGGCCGCCTGCACATGCACGGTGATGGCCTGTTAGTGCTAGGGAAGTAGGGAACTGGACTGAAGTGAAGTGGGCATGCATGTGGAGGAATGCCAGGCGTGTCTAGTAGGTGGGGTCGTGTAAGCAGCAGAGCAGGGGAGTTTTGTATATGCTGCGCTGCCTACATGAGGTATTCCTATTTTTCTTAGTAGGAGTATGTTATTTACATACGGTTTGTGTGGGTTGCACACTGCTAGCAATGGTTTATACGTATACATATACTGGGTGTTGCTGTAGGGGCTGTGTTGTGTCACTTGTGTGCGAACATGTTGGTCTGGATTTGGTGTGGTATGGGAGACATTGGGACTGGATCGCTGGATGGCGATGCTGCAGCTGGTACTGGTGGCACAAGATAAGAGTAGCAGCAAGTACCTGGCCGTAGGTGTACATGTACATGTACTGGTAGGAGTAGGAGAGAATGTATCTGCCTGCAAGCTGCCGCGGTGCAGAAAATGAGGCGGGTGGGTGACCGGACGGTGGCGGTGGAAGCAGGAAAGGGTGATGAGAGAGCGGTGCGGTGGCAATTGGTATGCATCGGCTGGTTCGGTTTCGATTCAATTCCATTCCAGTCCTGCGCGTGCGTGCTGTGCTGTCTGTCGTCCGTGTGCATGCGTTGGCGATGTGCGAGGAACGAAACCGAAGGTTTGATTGGATGGATGGATGGATGGGAGGTGCTGCTGACTTTGGAAGACGGACGGACGTACGGACGTAACTGCCTAATAGTTGGCCGATACAAACGAGCTGGGTGGATTGAAACGGACCATAGCTAAATTGATCAGCTGGGTATATCAACGTGCTCTCTCGGTGACAACTAGAGAAGGAACTACCGAAATGTATATATATAATATGGGCCCAAACAACGCCCAGTTAATTGCCAGCCAGACAGCTTAGTTTTAGTTATGGAACTTGCCTGTTAAGCTTTCCATCAGTAGCAGCGGCAGCGGCGGAATGATGATGTTCACGGCATCCGTGTGCAGTGCAGCAGCATTTGCGTTGTTTGGCTTTATGTTATGTATGCAGTGTGCAGCAGTGCACGGGCCTGGTCGCTTCACCTCCGAGCCCTCTCCTCCCTCGTTATTGCAGTGCAGTGCAGTGCAGTGCATCCAATTTCAAGAGAATTCAAAGGCCTGTCACACAACGGATCCACGACCTTTTCCCCTCTCCACAACGCTCCTCTCCTCCCCTCTCCTCTCCTCCAACAACAAGCTAGGGAAAGGCCCCAAGGCAAACGCAGCCCGTTGTACAGAGAAAAAAGAGGGCAGTGCAGGGCCGGGGCGGGCGCGTGAGGAAGGGAAGACGACGACGGAGGGGGGAAGAGGAAGACGACCAAGTGCTTGCTTCCTGCTCCTCCGCTCCCTGCAGTCTCTGACGAGGTTAGTACGACCTGCACCTCCTCTCCCTCGGGCCTCCGCCGCATTCCTCCTCCACATCTGCCGGCCATGGCCTCACCGACGAATCGAATGGAATTCCCCTGCGCCTGCGGCCTGCCCTCACCGGCTCCCCGTCTGGGTGGGAGAGGGAGACTGGCCGGCGGGGCTGTGTGTGTGTCTTGTGTGTGTGAGCTAGCTTCCCATCATCCCAGCCTTGCTCACAGTTTTACTAGTACTAACTACTCAATCCCATGTGTGGAAGAAACGAAACACCACCTGCCTGTTCTCCTCTTGGATAATCACAGGCAGTGAGGCAGGACCCACTCCACTACACAGGGGAGCCATCACTCGTGTCATGTTCACGTCGGCCTCTCATCCACTTCTCCCCTGCGCCCTGCCTGCCCCTCGTCGTCGACGTCGACGACAACCAAATTCAGGGCCAGCCGGCCAGGGCCATTCCTTTCGCCCACCCATCTCCCTCCCTCCCGGTGCCCACCATCCCAATACCAACAGCGCTGCGCCTGCGCTGCTGGATGGATGGATGGAATTCATTCCTTTTCCAGATCCCATCTCCGCCACTGATCAGAACAAAGCAGAATGAGCACCGGAGCAGAGGAGAGCAGCAAGGAAAGGAGATACTACACTGGATGCCTTTCTGGTCCGGCCGCCCGGCCTTTTGCTTCTCCCCTCCCGTCGTGTCGTCTCTGACAGAATGATGCTCACATGCGTTCCTTCGTCTGCCCCCTGTCTCTTTCCCCGATGCGGCCGCGGGATAAGAACCATTCGACCTCTGCACAGTCTGCTACCGCTACTAGTTTAATGTCTTCGAGGTCGAGGAGATGTGGTAGTATGGTAACTTTCGTTTGTACGTATTCATTCAATGCATTCGCAAAAGAAGAAAAAAAAAGTCTCGTTTAAATACAGGACCTAAAGTTATAGATATCACATTATATGGGGCGTCGCATAGAGTGTTTGGATGCTAATAAAAAAATAAATTACAGAATTCGTTAATAATCCGCTGAGACGAATTTATTAAGCCTAATTAATTCATCATTAACACATGTGTTATTATAGCACCATATTATCAAATCATATACTAATTAGGCTTGGTAAACTACGTAATTAGTTATTTTTAAGTCTATATTTAATACTCCATGTATATTTAAATATTTAATGTAATAAGAAGTAAACTTTTGAGAAGAAACTAAACCATGACCTGCTCCTAGATAAACAACCCTTCTTTTTACCTCTCCAATGCGGTCAGGTCAGTTGCTGACCCACAGCCACAGGTAACTGCATTTTCCTCAGCATTTGCTGCCTTTCACATGTCCCACCGTCCAAGGTTGACTCGGATCAATACATAAAACATTGGTGAATTCAATTCTCTGCCATCGATCGAGGTGCTTCAATTTAGTTCCTGACATCGATCTTGCAGATACATGTATGGAGGTTGATGAAATTTCTAATTTACTTTGATTGTACTTCCGTTTCTTTTAGTCTCTTTCTTTATTACTCTTTCGCTGTGCTGATTTCTTGGCAAAAAAAAAAAAACGCGGCCTCAGTTTCCTTCCTTCCTTTCTTTTCTCTCTTTCTTTAACTCTTGCTGTTCCCGCTTGGCAAAAAAAAAAAAAAAAAAAGAGCATTCTCAGTCCTCTACCTGTTTTGCCACTAAAAATGCATACATACCAGTAGTTAGACTTAGACAAAACAAAGGGAAGCAAGGTGCGTCATCCTCTTCATTTTAATATCCCCAAAACCTACCGAACTCTGCTCAAACTGGAAAGAAGAAGAAGAAAGGGGTAGCCAGGCAGGGAAGGCCAGGGCAAGAGAGACGCACCTGCTGATGCCATCCCGCCTCTCTCCACGTCTGCAAAATAAGCTGAATTTTTGCATGCCGTAGCGTAGCTGGTCATCGATCCTGCTACTCATTCCAATCAAGATCATCCAAAACTCGACGTTACACTACGTGTACGTACGTGTCAGGTACCATGTCCCCGTTCTGCATTGTAGAAAAAGGTCTCCCCTCCTTTGAAAAAAAGGGAGTATCGCCAGGTAGCGCCGTAGCGGCACATGCCGACGTTTTCTTCTTCTTCTTCTTTTTTTTTCTCCGTTGTTGTTACATTATCATTTTCTTTCTGTGGTGCTCTCATCTTCACCTACCCTGCTTGTCCTTAACCGTCACGACCCCCAATTAAACAATGTGTTGGCTTAGTGCGATGCGAGCTCTATGTTAATACTCTTTGTGATTGTGATGTCGGTGGCCAGAAATACTAGAAAAAAGGCAGCTTAGCATTTCGTTTCATCTATCTGAAGATTGGGTCTTCATGATATAATAAGGGCTTACAAAGTGCAGAGAGCTCCCGCTCTGTGTGGGGTCTGGAGAAGGACGTTAGTGGCAAGCCTTACCCTTGCCTGTGCAATACGAGGAGACCGTGACTCGAACCCAGGACCTTCCGGTCACAGGCGATAAGACTCTACCGCTTGCACCAGACCCGCCCTTTATGATATAGCACTGCTTCTATTCTGGGGAAAAAAGTGAAATTTCGAGTATATAGAGATCATGGAGGCCCAGCTACTTGGTCAATTTACTTACTCTAACCCAAGAATCTATTCATGTATTGTGATCCATGACGAGAAAAAAATTGTTGTTGTTATTATGTCTAAGATCTTGATCTACACAAATATATTACATGTCTAGGATACAATGCATTGATGTGTATCTTGCAACTACTTTAGCATTCAACGATTTTTTGGATGGATCGGGTCACCAAAAAGGATTTTAAATTAGGAGCAACCACCAAGGCACTTCCAAGGGAGCAGCTTATTTTAAGCTCTAGCCACTACTAGCCTGCTGTAGGTAGTCGCAGAGGGCACATCCACAGGCGTACATTTGGAGATGGGACGCAACTATCAGATTAAACGACATTTTGAAATCTCTCTCATACGTTCTTGACCGACATAATCCAGTGACTGGAATTGAGTTTGCATCTTGTGATTGTGATCATTAGTCCAAATCGTTATCGCTTGCAGAGGTCGCTGAAGACCCTGATTAACTCCAGAGTTGGCATCTGTCACTCACACCCGACATTACAGGCCAGATGTCATTTTAAGTTATAATCCAGTGTTCAATGCCCCAAATAGAACATTGCACCTAAGTACAGCCAATCTCTTTCAAGGACTACGTCTTCTTTTTCCCTACTGCACATATAGTGCTGTAGGTTGAGCTGTCTCCTATCTTGCAAGCTACTGCATCGAGTGTGCTAGTATTTTCCTTTTGAAAGCAAGCATACATTTGTCAAACTATTGTTGATAGCTTCTGCCAATTCATTGGAACTGCCTGCATTGCATATAAGCTGCCTTCTTTATCTATCAGTTCTTAGACTCCATCTCTCCCCCACCTATCATCTTTCGCGCCTCTTTGATTCTACTTTCAGACCAGGATACTTGTCGTTTTTTTCTGTCTGAAGCAATTTAAATTAGTTTTTTTTCTTGTACTTTTAACAGATTTGGAGATCATGTGTCATATGTTTTGAAGAACTATGGTATGTGATTAGCATCAATGTGATCCATTTAAAGCAGAAGATTGTGCATCCATTTTTCCTGGTTGCTATCACTTGTTGATCTATCATCTAGTAGGATTTGTTGTTTTGCTAATGATGAGTTGTGCATAGTTAATTTGTATCCATTATTTTCTGTTTATCTATTCCCATAGACATATTTTGATACAGTTAGTCAACCATGTACTTGTTTAATATCAAATCATGATGAGACTTGTTCAGTGTGCTCTGCATGTATTTTGGTGGTGTTTTCCATTCCATTCCATTTTGGTCAGCACTCAGCAGTCAATGGTTTCAAACATGCCAATTCTTACTTTTCCATCATTATTTTCAGAGCTTGCTCTAGATGGGACACATGAAACTTCTCGTGGCCTCCCTCAGCTGTGTTCTTCTGATGCAAGCAGCATCATGTGGTAAGTTCTACAGTCCTCATGAATATACTTCTATTTTCAAAGCTGTCGTGACAAAATGTTCATAAAAATGACGAAAGGAAACAATATCTGATACACATACACTAGCTGTTGTTCAGATGGCACCACGGGCGAAACCGAAACGACAAACTGGACATGTGTATGCGCAGCTCATCCGCTAGGTGAACCAAACTCTAACAGCAGCCTATTGTCCAATTGCTCTTCGTCCTGCCATTGTCAACAAGGTAAGGGCAGTCCATCATATAGCTTCTCAACATCTCATTACACGACAATGGCACCTGAATTGGGTGTTGTGGCAGATGAAAATGGCGGCACAGGGTCATGGAACTGCACATGTGCCTCTGATAAGGACCTTCAGAAAGAAGAACATGCTGTGCTACGTGCCAGGAGTTGCTTCACTTCCTGTAACTGCACATCTGGTATGTGATAATTTCTTGTTTAACTATTCAGAATTTCAGATACATGAACTCCATTATGGACTAAAATGCTCAACTGAAACTGGGGTTGCTGAATATGGTCTCCATTATAACTTCAGGAAGTTCAGAGGAAGGAAAAGGCATGTCTCCAGCAAAACAGTCATAATTACGCTCCTAGTTTGTGTGATTCTCACCACTACTGCTTTCCTTGTCACCACCGTATACTACTTCCGCCGCAAGGATGCTCTCTCTCCACGATCGCAGATATACTCCTTCGATAAATACACTAGCTGGAGCAGCAGATCGAACCTTGTCAGCAATCGATCGTCTCCACTTCCCCAAATGAAACCGAAACCGAGGCTTGGTGTTTTAAAAGGCAAGCTTAACCTATGCATTTTCCCTATCTGAAATTTGAGATGTGCTGCTTGACTGAAATTGCCTGAGATCGGTGCCATGTGTTTGTTTGAGGACAGTGCATAGCCACACCCTGACTCTTGTTTCAACTTCCTGCTGCAGAGTTTCTGTGTAACTGCAATCTCATATGTGGTGGTGAAAGCGGCACATTCCCTGGTGTCATCATCCGGTTTTCATACGCAGAGTTGGAGCAAGCAACCGGGAAATTCTCAGACGAGCATCTTATCGGAGTTGGCGGATCGAGCAAGGTGTACCGAGGCCAGCTTGGCGATGGCAAGGTTGTTGCCGTGAAGAAGCTAAGGCCCCTAGGAGGTGCAGACGAAGACTTTGAATTCCTGTCAGAGGTACGCAATGCTGCAGACACCAAATTAAAGCAGCAATCTTGCATATGCAATCCTTGCAATTCCTTCTCTCATTTCCGACGTGTGATGATGCGTAGATCGAGCTGCTGTCGAGGCTGAACCACTGCCACGTGGTGCCATTGCTTGGGTACTGCTCGGAGAGCCAGGGCCGGCAGCTGGAGCGGCTGCTGGTGTTCGAGTGCATGTCCAATGGCAACCTGAGGGACTGCCTGGACCTGAAGCAAGGGAGGAAGCCCATGGACTGGCAGACCAGGGTGAGCATCGCTCTCGGCGCCGCAAGGGGGCTGGAGTACCTCCACGAGGCGGCCGCGCCGCGTATCCTCCACCGCGACATCAAGTCCACCAACATCCTCCTGGATGACAAGTTCAGAGCCAAGGTCAGTGGCTTGTTACTGATTCAGGCTTGCTACTGAATGCTGCAGATTATATATTGTGCTGAGATTTTGATTCTTGTGATTGGGTGCAGATCATTGACCTTGGCATGGCCAAGTGCCTGATGAACGACGGCGTGACGAGCTGCTCGAGCTCCCCGGCGCGGATGCTGGGCACGTTCGGGTACTTCGCGCCGGAGTACGCCATCGTGGGCAAGGCGTCGCTCAAGTCGGACGTGTTCAGCTTCGGCGTCGTCGTGCTGGAGCTCATCACCGGGAGGCAGCCCATCCACAAGTCGTCGTCGACGAGGGCCGACGAGAGCCTCGTCATCTGGGTGCGTACCATAGCGTAGCTCACGACACGAGCTGCTGGTTCGTTACAGGATCAAATGATGAAAGATGGCAATAATGGGCGTGTAGGCGACGTCGCGGCTGCGGGACAGCAGGCTGGTGGTGACGGAGCTGCCGGACCCGACGCTGCAGGGCAAGTTCCCGGCGGAGGAGATGCAGATCATGGCGCACCTGGCGCGGGAGTGCCTGCAGTGGGACCCCGAGGCCAGGCCCACAATGACAGAGGTCGTGCACATCCTCGCCACCATCGCGCCACTCCAGCAGGGCGCCAAGCGCCGAAACCTCCCCATCGCCGCCGCCTTCAACCTCACGGTCAGACTCCTTCTCCCATCCCAGCCACGTACATCTCTTGCCAGCGCTACGCATGGCTGCTGCCATGGCGCGCGCGCGCGCGCCTCAGGCGTTCTGAGTTCTGACATGGCACTCAACTCTGCAGCCGTCGCCGCACGGCGGAAGGTGTGACCCGGGGCCTAAGGACGACGACGACATCGAGAGGCAGCTGCGGCAGGAGTGCTCGCCGATGACGGCTGCCCAGTCGCAACAGCAAGCGCGCCGCCCACCGGCGCCGTCGCCGCCACCGGGCCGCGCGTCGTGGCCCGGCGACAGGGTGAACTTTGTGGGCAGAGGCGCGGTGGTGTCGGGCGAGCTGGTGGACGGGACGCTGCTGATGAGTCCCCACGGCCACGGGCGGAGCAGCTGGCGGCCACCACCGCCACCGACGCCCGGCGACGAGGAGGAGGCGGTGGACGTGGACCTGACGGAGCCTCGGATGGAGGCGTTCACGCAGCCGGCGGCGTTCAGATGACGAGAGGATTGGCAGGATCAGGAGGAGATGGTTGTGGTTCTGATTGGTGCAGCGGCGGCGGGTGCTGTTCATCTTCTTGTTCATGCCTCTCCACGAACCCAGTCCACACCTTCATCTCAGCATCTGCATGACTGCATCCATGAATGTACAGTACAGGAAAACACATCTAGATCGACAAAGGGAAAAGAAATGGTGTTGAGATCGTTGTGGGATAGGGATATAGGATAGGTTGAACACGAGATCAATGCCGATAGGAGGGATGGCAGTCCTCCATGTCTGAATCTGAACTGAATCCACAGCGCACGCGAGATAGATATCCAACAACACTGGATCTCCAGCGATTGTAAGTTTGTCAGGAAAGTAGATGTGCAACATGGATTCTGTTAAACGGCGGAGCCATGAATTAATTAAATTTAGGGGGGCGAACAAAGGCAGTATAAACATCTTATATACGTACTAATAAAGATCATCGAGAGAGAGTGTTGATACTGAATTACATGTGTTGCGTCATTACTCATTAGACACATCACTGATGTACACAGACAAAAAAAAAATATATGAGTGGCGTTCAGAAGGTTTGGTTGGAAACTGATTGTCAAGAGCTGGTGCGCCTGTGGAACAAAGATACCGATCATCGGCTGTGGTTTCGGTCTTGAGGGAGATCCAGGATTTGAGCTTATGCTTTCAAGCTTTTAAAATGTCTTTCATTAGTCGGAAATGTAATATGGTAGCTCATACTTTGGCAAAGCAGGTCACAGGTGATGCACAGTCTGAGTTGTAATCCTGACTTGCATTGAGAACCTGATGATCGCAGATTGTAATCCTGGAACTGCTTGATGAATGAATCTCCCCAGTCGCAAAAAAAAAAAAAAAGATCAAAGATTCACATCACAGAAGCAAAGTGGAGAAGGCTACCCAGCACGCCCCTAACTTCAGCCTGTGCAACGCTAGAGTGCATAGTTGAGATGGAAGAAAATGTGCGTAACCCCATGGCTTTTTTTTTCTCTCTCCATGAGATCATACAGATTTTAGTTGATCAATTTACCACCACCAAATCAGATCAAATATTTTTTTTTGTTTCTTGTAGGGAATGATTGCCGCCTAGTTCCTTACCTCAGTCTCTTTTAAGTGCATTTTGCCTGCCCAGTGTCTTCTGCCACCGGAATGTTCAATTGTATATCAAATTTATGACTCAAACTGACATCACTCGCTGATGAGCAATCTGAACGTATCTTGGCACCTAAAAAAATAGTTATGATGATTCATAAAAACAATCTGTACATCATTTTATTGATACCCACATGGAGTCATTCATTTTGACAGTCCAGTGATCACATTCTCAAATATTTAGTCACAATATCCTTTTACCATCTCATATATTTACTCATAAATAACCTTACTTCACAATCACAATCCCATTCTGTCTCATCTCTGAACCTAAAGAAGGAGACGACGTCTTTTCTCTGAACCTGAAGAAGCACCAACTGATGCAGACTGCAGACTGCAGAACCGTCCTTGAATATTCCTCCTTCCATCCTCGCCTTGGTATTTCTTGAGATTAATCTACAAGCACCAGATGCATAAGAGCACGAATCACTTGACGAACCTGTAGAGTAGCGAGCCGCAACCATCACTTGGAGTCCAAGTGGGCTAGTCGTGATGAGAACCCAACGGCGCGAAGCACGGGATTATTTTCTGGGCCGTCTGATATGTTGGGCCGGCGTTAGAGCTAGGGAGCATCGAGTGCGAGCCGAAGCAGGGACGTACGATCCTCAGCGGACGGCGATCCGTCTCCGACTGCACTCTCAGGCTGGACTCCGCCGACTAAACCCTCGTCTCCTCCAGTCCTCTCCAGTCTCCCCACCTCCCGCCGCATCAGCAGCCATGGCGCGCCGCCACCTCGCCTACCCCCTCCACCTCCCGCTCCTCTCCCGCAATCCCGGCGCGCCCACACGCACGCTATGCGCCTCCTCATCCACCCACGAGGCCCCAGCCCCCGCCGTCGAGGCTCCGGCGGAGAAGCCGGCTGAGGCGGAGGCGGCGGCCCCCTCGCCGTCGATGCCCACAAACCCGCCCCGGCGCGAGGAGCCACTCCACGAGACGATCCTGGACATGATCCGGCGGCGTCCGTGGACGACGCGGCTGGAGAACTCGGTCCGCCTGCTCTCGCCCACGCTCGACGCGCCGCTGGTCCACGGCGTCATCTCCGGGGCGGCGTCCGCGGGGCGCGCCGACCTGGCCCTCCAGTTCTTCCGCTTCGCGTACCGCCGGGGCGGGTTCCGCCCGGAGGGCGGCACGTTCGCGCTGCTTGTGCCGGCGCTCGCGTCCCGCCGCATGCTCAACCACGCGCGCTGCCTCGTCCTCGACACCATGCCGTCTTTCTCCGTCGCGCCCGACGAGCCCACGCTCGCCGCGCTCATCGCCGCCTACGGCAGGGCCGCCATCCCGCAGGAGGCCGTCAAGCTGTTCCGGATGATGCCCGACCTCGGCGTCCCCCGCACGGCGCTCTGCTACAACGCCGTCCTCAAGGCCATACTCTGCCGCGGACGCGAGGCCATGGCCAGGCGGATCTACAACGCCATGATCGCGGACGGGGTGGCGCCCGACGTGTCCACCTACAACACGCTCATATGGGGGTTCGGCCTGTGCAAGAAGATGGAGACCGCAGTCAGGGTGTTTGGGGACATGAAGGGCCATGGGGTGACGCCTGATGTCACCACCTACAACGCCCTGCTGAATGCCTGGGTGCGCGCCGGTGATCTGGAGAGTGCGCGCAAGGTGTTTGATGAAATGGCTGGGGAGCGGATCCAGCGGAACTCGGTTTCGTACAATGTCATGATCAAGGGGTACGTGGAGGGCGATAGGGTGGACGAGGCAGTGGCTTTGTTCGCTGAGATGGGCGAGAAGGGTTTGAGGCTGAGTGAGAAGACGTTTGCTGCGTTGATGCCAGGGCTTTGCGATGACCAGGGCAGGGCAGCGGAGGCCCGGAAGGCAGTGGATGACATGGCGGAGCGGAGGCTCACGCCGAAGGACAAGTCGGTGTTTCTGAGGCTTGTGACGACACTGTGCAAGGCTGGGGACTTGGATGGGGCGCTGGAGGTGCACCGGAAGAGTGGACAGTTCAAGCATGTGCTGGTGGATCCAAGACAGTATGGAGTGCTGATGGAAGGCCTTTGCACAGGTGGCAAGTCCGAAATGGCTATTGAGGTGCTAGATGAGCTTATGGAGAAGGGCACCTTGCTGAGTCCAAAGAGTCCTGTGCTTGAAGCATCGGCTTATAACCCAGTGATCGAGTACCTGTGCAGCAATGGCAGCACCGCCAAGGCTGAGACATTCTTCAGGCAGCTGATGAAGAAAGGTGTGGATGACAAGGCTGCGTTCAACAGTCTTATCCGTGGACATGCAAAAGAAGGCGTGCCGGAGGCGGCGCAGGAGATTCTTGCCATTATGACACGCCGCGAGGTCCCAACTGACCCTGAATCACATGTGCTCCTAGTTGATAGCTTCCTGAAGAAGAATGAGCCCGCTGATGCAAAGACGGCATTGGACAGCATGATGCAACATGGTCACTTGCCAAGCCCAGCTCTGTTCAAGTCTGTCACGGAGGCACTGTTCAATGATGGTCGGGTTCAGACCGCAAGCAGGGTCATGAAGAGTATGATTGAGAAGGGGGTTACTGAGAACATGGACGTGGCACACAAGATACTGGAGGCTCTCTTCATGAGGGGCCATGTGGAGGAGGCAATCGGCCGTGTCAATCTGATGGTGGAAAATAGCTGTATGCCTGATCTAGATAAGTTGCTGGTTGGTCTTTGTGATAATGATAGAGTGATGGAGGCGCAGAAACTGGCTGATTTTGCGTTGGACAGGGACTTCGATGTTAGCTTCTCGACCTATGACAGAGTTCTGGAGGCCCTGTACGCTGAAGAAAAGACGTTGCCTGCGTACTCCATGCTGTGCAAGATCAAGAACAAAGGAGGTGTTGTCAGCCAGAAAGGTTGTGATGATTTGATGGAGAGCTTAAAATCTGAAGGATACTCAAAGCAAGCAGATATTTTGTCTAGGATCTTGGCAGAGAATGCACAGTCGATGTCCAAGAGGGGCAAAAGGGTTGCCATGGGTGCTTAGTGAGCTTTGCCAGCTTGTTGAGACCATCTGTTTTTCTTTTTTACTTGAGGAAAGATGTGATTTCTTTCTTTTCATCGATGCTTCTTGAGTTATTTGTCAAGTGGGATTTTCATCCTATGGGAAAGAAGCAGGGACATTTACTTTCTGTTTGGAGGATCCCTGATTTGTTCGTCTTAGTGAGAAGAAACATATGCAATAATAGGCAAAGATGTACCTCCTATTATGAGTTTTGTTGCGAAATTTAGCATTAATTACTTTTAACATACTGTACTTCCAATGATTTTTAGTGGATGTACCAATGGCTGTCCAGGAGTTTCTCTTTGCTTTTCGTTCTTGTGAAGCACTACTAATTCACACAACATATTTCTCAACATAAGCTTTTGGTGGCAGACTTTCGTTTTCAGGTAGCGTGACCGTAGGGATAAACAAGCTAAGATTGAAAGAACAAAGTGGTGGAAACTGAAAGGAGAGACATGAGAGGTATTCAGAGAAAGGGTTATCAAAGAGGGCTCTTGGAAGGAAGAAAATGACATAAACAATATGTGGGGAAGATGGCAACCAACATTCGAAGATGGCCTCAGAGGTGTGTGGAGTAACCAAAGGAAGTGGAGGCCAGGCTAAAGATACTTGGTGGGGAACGAGGAAGTCCAAAGAGCTATTAAGAAAAAGAAAGAATGCTATAGATGCTTGTACCATGACCAGTGGCGGAGGCACAGGGTATGCCAGGTATGCACTGGCATACCCTACGACAGTGGCGACTAAACTATTATATATACCTATAAGCATGTGTATTTGTAAAAAAAGAAAGAAAAAAACTTATCTGGAATCCTTGATCACGCCTCCAGCCCTCCACGAAAGGCCTACGTGAGGCGGCCCACTTGGCAAGTGCACGAAAGGACCAGGAAACGAACGCCCTGGTCACCCCACGCAGCAGTTACGCACATGCGCAGATTCAGACTGCCCGCGCCCCACGCGAGTAGCCAGACGCCGAGTAGGCGTAACTTTCCCGGTTCCCCTGATCTAAGCGGTCATGGCGTCGCCGGACTCCCTGACGGCCTGACGGGCAGAGGCAGAGACGCAGAATCGCAGAGATGTGGTGAGTATGATCTAATCTCTCGTGCTATTCGTCTTGTTTAGAAAAATATTGCCAACATCACAAATAATAAAATATTTAATTATCTAGCCTCATGTTTTTTTAATATTTGTGCAGTTATGAAGAGAAACTCGGATATTGCATCTCTTTTTGAAAAGCATGTAGCAAAGAAGGCGGCGGATGTTGCTGCAACTTCTAATAGTTGCTCTAATCCGGTTGAACCTGTGGTAGAAGAGCAGACTCGTGAGAGAGTAATTAAGAAAATTGTAAATCCAAAGCCACCACCACCGGTTTATGACATCGATTGCCTTCCACATGATCCAAGTGAAAGACGGTCCATTCTGAAATATCCTGTTAATGATCAAGATACAATTCGAAGAGCATATATTGCAGCTCAAGAGAGATACATTGGCTTTAAGAATCTCAAGGTATATTATTCTTGTATACACAAATGAGTTATTCGAGTGTTTGCAAAGAAGGGAGCAAGATATTCTTAATGTGATATCACTTGTTAATGTGGCAAAGAAAAAATGCAAGAATTGAGGTCTGATGGTTGGGATAATTTTCTTGAGAGGGTCACCTCATTTTGTGATAAACATGGTGTTGATGTTCCTGCTATGGATGGTGATTATGTTCCTTATGAAAATCAGCTAGGAAAGCTCGTGCCCGAAAGCAAACCAATGATGACCACTTCAGAAGAGAAGTATATATTGGTGTCATTGATCAAATAAGTCAAGAACTTAATAATCGGTTTGACGAGATTAATATGGAGTTGTTGTCTTGTATGGCGGCCTTCAATCCTTCTAATTCATTTGATTCTTTTGATGCACAAAAGCTACGCAGACTAGCTGAGTTCTACCCAATGGAGTTCTTAAATAATAATTTGCTCAAACTTGAATTGCAGCTGCATAATTATATTGATGACATGAGACAGAATAATAGCTTCAAAGGTCTAGAAAATATTGTTGATCTATCAGTTAAGCTTGTTGAAACAAAGAGGCACAAAGTGAATGATATGGTTTATGAACTTCTCAAATTGGTATTGCTTCTATCCGTGGCAACGACAAATGTTGAAAGGGTATTTTCTGCAATGGTTTTAGTGAAAACAAAGTTACGAAATAAGATGGTAGATAGTCTTTTGGATGATTGTCTCGTCACTTCCATTGAGCGGGATATTTTCTTTTTAAGTTGATGAAGATGATATAATCAAGACATTTATGTCCCTTCGAAAGCGCCGAATAAAATCGTCAGCAAAAAAACATTGTAAGTCTGGTACTCTATTATGCCTACATTTCAATTAGGTATGGCTTTTGAACTATTTATATTATATTTACTGGATGGTTTCAACTTAATCCATGAATTTGAGCCTTATTGTGTTACTTAGTGCATATATACCAAATTACGTTGTCAATTTTATAATTATTACTGAATTGGTAAAATAGATTTACCGAATTGTATATGAATTTTTTTGGATGGCATACCCTAAGTTAAAATCCTAGATTCGCCACTGACCATGACAGGAGTGTGGACAACATAGAGAAGTATAAGGTGGCAAAGAAGACTGCAAAGCGAGCTTTAAGTGTGGCAAATGGTAGAGCGTACGAGAATCTTTACCAACATTTGAGTACGAAGGAAGGAGAGAAGGACATTTATAGGATGGTTAGGGTTCGTGAGAGAAAGACAAGAGACTTTAACCAAGTTAAGTGCATTAAGAATGAAAGGGAGCATCTCTTGGTGAAGGAGGATGAGATCCGACATCGATGGCAAGAGTATTTTGACAAATTGTTCAATGATGAGAATACGAATACAACCTTTCAGTTGGATGACTCTTTTGATAACACCAATATGCGCTTTGTGCGGAGAATCCAAGAATCTGAGGTCAAAGAGGCGTTGAAAAGGATGAAAGGAGGTAAGACGATGGGACCGAATGGTATCTCAATCGAGGTATGGAGATGCCTTGGGGACATAGCTATAGTATGGCTAACCAAGCTGTTTAACCATATTTTTCGATTGAACAAGATGCCTGACGAGTGGAGGAGAAGTATATTGGTACCGATCTACAAGAATACAGGGGATATTCAAAGTTGTACTAATTATCGGGGAATTAAGTTGATGAGCCATACTATGAAGCTATGGGAGAGAGTTATCGAGCATCGCTTGAGAGCAATAACTCGGGTATCTATGAACCAATTTGGTTTCATGCCCGGAAGGTCAACCATGGAAGCTATTTTCTTAATAAGACAAGTTATGGAGCGGTGGTTTTTGTTGACTTGGAGAAGGCTTACGATAAAATACCAAGGAATGTTATGTAGTGGGCTTTGGACAAACATAAAGTCCCAACGAAGTACGTCGGACTCATTAAGGACATGTATAATAATGCCGTGACTAGTGTTCGAACAAGTGATGGAGACACGGATGACTTCCCGATTAGGATAGGACTACATCAAGGGTTAGCTTTGAGCCCTTATCTGTTTGCCTTAGTGATGGATGAGGTCACAAGAGACATATAAGGGGACATCCTTTGGTGTATGCTTTTCGCAGATGATGTAGTGCTAGTTGATGAAAGTCGGACAGGAGTGAATCAGAAACTGGAGTTATGGCGGGAGACTTTGGAGTCCAAAGGTTTTAGACTCAGTAGAACTAAAATTGAGTATATGAGATGTGACTTTGGCACTACTACTCGGGAGGAGGAAGATATTAGTTTGGAAGGTCAATTAGTGCCTAGGAATGATACTTTTCGATATTTAGGATCAATGCTACAGAGAGACGGGGATATTGATGAAGATGTTAGCCATAGAATCAAAGCAGGGTGGATAAAGTGGCGCCAAGCATCTGGTGTCTTATGTGACAAAAGGGTACCACAGAAGCTAAAAGACAAGTTTTATAGGACGTTGATTAGACCTGCTATGTTGTATGGTGCAGAATGTTGGCCTACGAAAAGACGACATGTTCAACAGATAAGTGTCGCGGAAATGCGTATGTTGCGTTGGATTTGCTGTCATACAAGAAGGGATCGAGTTCGGAACGATGATATACGTGATATATTAGGGGTAGCATCAATTGAAGAAAAGCTTGTCCAACACCGGTTGAGATGGTTTGGACATGTCCAACGGAGACCTCCAGAGACACCGATAGTGGAATCTTACCGGTGTAACGTGAGAGGAATGCTAAGCCTTGGGTAGGAATAAAAGGAGACTTGAAGATGAATATACTCAAAGACTTAGCCTTAGATAGGAGTGCTTGAAAACAGCTATTCAGACCCGAAATTGACTTGGGTAGAGGCAATAAAACCTACCCCAACTTGAGAAAGGCTGAAAGGATATATATATACTTCAAAGACTTAGCCTAGCTGTGTTTGATCGCAGATTGTATGCTAAGATGACAAATGATCGTGTCCTCAATGCAGTCTGATAATATTAGTCCTTTTTTTTCAGTTATCGGGGTTTCAATAAAAATTCACTGGTGTGTTCCTCTGTAGAGCCATGAATCAAATGATGTTTTTCCATTTCCTGACCCTTTTCTTTTCAGAGTTTGCACTGTTTGATTTACTTTGCAGGCTGCTTTAACTGACGGTTGTTGGTGATCTCAGTAATTTGATATGATTAGTAGTGTTAGTTCTCTTTGACCAGCATGCATCCTTGGATGTGGTGGTGCTGGTAAATGCAGTTATGTAACTTCTCTTGATATGCAGTTTGTCTGTAATATGCTTCGATGTGGTGGTGCTGGATCTGTGTGGTCTTCAGCAATCTTTTTGTGTTGATGCCTTTTGGTTCAAAACCTGTGGGGTAAGGTTCAGTTTAGTTCACTGGGTGCAATCTGACTCAGAGTTCCAGATATGCAGGAGGGTTTTGGGTGTCCGCAGACTGTTTGCTGTCTTTTTTCTTCTGGTTTTCAGACTCTTGTATTTCTGTTTGTCTGAATGGAAACGGGGTGGCCTCGTGCGGAAAAAAAAAACATGCATCCTTGGATATCCTGCGTCATGTTGGTCCTTCGAAATTCAAGAGGTAATTGTTTACTATCTTCCTGTTTGCATCGATCCTCTTCCTTCACTAACTCCTTATATATATGATGAAAAGTCTGTCATCATCAGGTTGAGTTTAGCATCAAAGGCATTTGCCACATTGCTATTTTGTACAGTTTCACTGTTTCAGTCAAGTCAGTACCAAGATATATTAATATATGTTGTATGCTGGTCATTTGCACTGGACCTGAAGCACACCAATTTCTTTGTAGGTGTATTACAAGGCTCACTGAGAATGGCCAATGGTCCACTGATGCGGGTGCCGCAATGCATCGAGACAACTTGCAAAATTGGCACAAGAAAGTAAGAATTTACAACTTCATAACACTGGAAATAGTCCTTATCCTTCTTCTCTGCACCCTTTTGCAGAATGTGCTTATTTTAAATAGTATGCTTGGAAGAGTTTCATGCCCTGTAGTATGATTACAAACCATCTATTTTTCTTTTTGACTAGAAGAAAGATGTGATTTCTTTCTTTTCATCGATGCTTCTTGAGCTATTTGTCAAGTGGGGATCTTCATCCTATCAAACAAGAAGCAGGTACATTTACTTTCTGCTTGGAGAATCCTTGATTTGTTCATCTTAGTGAGAAGAAACATATGCAATAATAGGCAAAGATGTGCCTCTTGTCATGAATTTAGTTGCAAAATTATGCATTAATTACTTTTAACATACTGTACTGCGTACGGTTTTTAGTGGTTGTACTTGTACCAATGACTGTCCCTAAATGTTCAGTTTTGGCATTGAGGTTAATGAAGGAGTCCTCTTTGATTTCCATTATTTTGAGACTCTAAGTTTTGGTTCCATTAGTTACATCTGTATCTGCATCTGTTTTGTGCTGTTGCATGGCTACATGGTTTGCTGAATTAGTGAGATGCTTTGAAGCTATGAACTTGCATGTTCTGAGATTGCCAGCTGACTTTATAGTACAAAATGGTAAAGATTGCACTTAGGACTTGGGAGGCTTGTTTTGCAATACATTTTCTTGTTATATACTACTTATATTCCAGCGTGCCCTAGCATCTTTGCTATGACCATCGGTGTATTGTAGCAGCTTCTGGGAGCAATTACTTGTTTGCTGTTGGTGATAATTGCCTCGTGTCTATGTGCTTGAATTACTGTTGTTTTCTGCGAGTTTAGCTAGCTACACTTGTGATTGAAAAAACAGGGACTTCATGCATACAGATTTCCATGATATGGTTTCCCCTATATTTGTTCCTTCTTTTCAATTTTAGATCCTGTTATGTTATGCATACCAATGTGCATACTGCGCATTTTCAAATCTGTTATTTATCTGGTCATCCTAGAGTCAAGCAGTGCCCAAAGTAAGAACTATGGTGGCCAATTACAAAAAGTTTATAGCCTGTTCAGGATTCAGTTCCCACCGGGCTTGATAGTTGATAGTTATGTTTCCTTGTCCTATATTTCCTGTGAAACGTGCTGTTCCAAGTCTTGGCCTTCCACATACTGTCTCCTTTTCTTATGAAGTGTTATTTTCTTAAAATAAAATCCTATAACATCATTTTCACTGCATATCCGTAGTGGCACTATTCTTTCGGCTCTTTTTTCTGGGAAACTCCTTTCAGCTCAGCCTTTTGACGCTTTTAGCTCTTTGCCCTATGAAACTTGGTTTTCATCCTCACCTCCTTGACCCATTCATTTGGGCATTCTGAAAACGATCCACTGATGCCATTTACCCTACTTACATGATTTCCCTGCTAAGGCTGTGTTACTGTCAGTACAAAGAAGGCCCTTGGTGTGAATCTTGCTGATAGTAGGATTGATGCAAACCGTGCATACACTGCATGCACTTAGGGAGGGCAAAGGACTGATTATGCAACAAAACTGTTGCTGCTTCTGTTATCCATATAAATTGAGATGTGCAGTCATTGTGATAGTCATTTATTGCCTCTGAAAGAAGTCAACAAAGCAGCCTATCATGTATAATCCCTGGACGTAGGCATGCAGATTTTAATGGGTCAACCTGATGACCTATTACCCAAAACAATTTGTTTGGTGTAAATACCCGCTGGGTCAACCCAATAAGTTTTAGTGCCAATCAGTTCCAAGCACTATGGGTGATCGGATGTAGCAATACAAGCCCTGCCTTCTCCGTTTACAGTGTGATTCAAATTGTTCTGCCAAGAACTATGGGTAATCGGGTGCAGCGACACGCTGCCTGTCTACCTCCCTGGGCCTGGTGTCAACAGTGCCCTGCGCAAGGCCCCAAGCAGTAGCGGATGACGCCTCTCCCACAGCAGTCGCTGACCACGCTCCTTGAGGCAGCTGCCAGACCCTGAGGTGATTCCATCTTGATGCAAATCCGTTCCTCCCCATCGTCAGCGCCATAGGATCCAAGCTTCTCTCCCGTTGCAATGTTCCCTCAGGTAATCTTGATGGTTCTTCGGTGCAAGATTCATTCAGCAATTTTAGGGCTGCCAAATTGTTCTTTTTTCATAGGGCTGCATTGCCACTGCCCCTTCGTCTTCTCTGATCTCCCTAGCCCACGACGCTGCCTTCCATCGAGCTGACCTCCGGAAGTTTCGATCCATCAGCTTCGTTTGTTTCACTCCATGTTTAAATTATCAGTTCTTTTCTTGTAAGTTCAAAACAGTGGCGTTGGTTCGTCCGTTATTTGCACAAAGGTACTGCATCTGTTTTGTTTGCACAGCTTACATGTCTTGCATGGTCACTTCTCTGGTCCGATAGGATAGGCCTTGCATTCGTGATTGATATGGATACATTGAATGCTTGTTCTAGAATTTCTCAGTTTACAGTGCAATTCTAGTTGTTCTAAAAGCATAATCCCTCATCTGTATTTTGAAGTGTAAAATGCTTATTCCCTAGAATTTCTCAGTTTACAGTGTGATTCTAATTGTTGTCGACCACTATGATGCTAAAAAGGATTTTTTTGCCTTTCCAGATGTAGTTCAGACATCTGGCATAACCTTAATACTGTTCCTTCCTTCTACCAGAATACAATTGTTCATTTCTTCTATTTTTTCACATACACCACAGTCCACACTATCATCGCTTTGGCAATATTTTCAGTTACCTGCAAGTTAGGGCACTGGTTAAGAGTTAAAAAGGAGATGACAATATGATATGCGGGCCTGATGACCATCTTCTGCATCTTTAAATGCTCGCATGTGCTATTTTACCAATGTCATAATGTTACACCAATTTTATTAATATTTGATTCTTTCATCAGCTTTCACTCTCCTACAGATGGGATACCCCAGGCAGCGTTGAGTGCAAGCTAATAAAAGGCGCTAGTCCCTTCAACATCCAGCGGGAGTAATTCTCCTTCAGCCCCAACACCCAACTAGGGCAGTAGTAGGATTTCTCCTTGCTGGATCAAACCAAGGTCCTGCCTATCATTTGGTTTGCTGTTCAGTCGGATGGACCATGCCAATCCAAATGATTTTGTATCGTTCTGTTGGTAATATGGCATGATGGAGTGTTGTGTATCTGAAAATTTTGGTTGCGCGTCTTGTTTGACACAGACTGAGAATTTGATATGGTGTTAACTTTTGTTCATGTCCTGTAGAAGTGCGTAAGGTTGAAAAATCACACCGACAATCTATATGAATGCGCAAGCTCTTTGGGTTCAGACTAAACAGAACACAGCTCGAGGGTTTCGCTGTATGTTCTTTTTACGCGGTCAAACTAATGTATTTGTTTTTTCGGTAATGTATTTTCTGTGTATCTCATGAAAAAAAAGACTAATGTGGCAGCCATTTTTTTTGAAAGAGAATAAACATGTATGCAGCTTTTTTGTTTTTTGTTTTGATAAGGATGTATGCAACGTTAAAAGTAGCAAACGGCTTGTGCCTTTTCTTCCGTCTTATAAAAGCCCAGACTTTATCATTTCTTTTTACAAACATGTTTTACAAGAAGGAAGAAAAAGACAGTTTCGTTTTACAAACCCCTCTAATTCTGGCCGTCGGTTGAAAGCAACTGTCATTTTTTTTTTGCAGAAGCTCCTTGATCTGGAGGAAGCCGCTTGGTCCGCTGAAGGTAGCAGCCTTGAAGAAGAGGAGCCTGCCTGTCCTGTCATCAGCAAGTCTGCTAGCGACGATTTGTTTCCATGCTTGAGGAACTATGTTTTCAACGACTAGCAGTGCTGAGCAAGGTCAAATATATGCATTAACATTTTTAGGTCTACCAAACTGGCTGTGTGATGTATGGATTGGCGACAAAGAAACAGCAACCGACGTTGTCGCTTTTTGTTGCACCTAACCTGAACACCAGCAAGCAAGCATGCCTTTTGATTTTTTTTTTCATGGGGTTGAAGTTGAGAGCTGTTCAGATTTCCCAGATAGCGAAACCGGAGCGAACAAGCTTTATTAGTTTGTTGCCACTAGCCCATCCATAAATTAACATATATAGGGTCTCTTTGGAGACACCAACTAAATTTTAGCCGACTAAATTTATCTGTTAGGGATCCAAACGGCTCAGTAAAAGATTAGCTAAAGTTTAGCTACTTCAATCCAGTTGAAGTTTAGCTGAGTTTATTAGTTAGAGGATCCAAACATCCTAACTAAAGTTTAGCTGGGAGAATTTTTAACTAGCTAAAATTTAGACTTTAGTTGAGTGGATCCAGGCAGACCCATAGTCAATTTATTCATAGTACAGTGAGTGAAATACTATATTAATTAGTCAGTAGCCAGAAATGTCTTTTGCTTTGGCCACCTCACTAACTTATTAGTACTTGCTCATATACTCCCTCGGTTCTAAACTATAAATTATTCTGGCTTTTCTAAGTATATGCATAATTTTTACTGTGCATTGTACATTATGTTTAAATACATAATAATCAGAACGACTTATAATTTAGAATGAAGAAAGTATTAAACTTTTATAATGCTTTCATTTTGCCTCCATTGCAAGTCGTCTTATATATGTGGGCTTATTTTTATCGCTTAATAATTACTGTGCATGCATATATATATAAAAATGTGAGGCAGCAGGTTGATCACTTGATGCTACCTTGGGCACAGAGAGACAGCACGTGAGTTGGAAGCAAAGAAGTTGTTAGGTTGCTTTGCAGGATAGGCCTGCCTGCACCTGCAGTGGTTGCATTGCATGCACTATATCTATGAACATTTGAACAACGTCTTGGCTTGAGCAAGAATGTGCAAAGGTTTGTCAGGTCGGCCATCCCTTGCTCCATTTCTCTGTCACCTTTCCCTCCCTTGTTTGAATCATTCAATAATAGAGAGGATCAGAGGAAGCATATACAAGAAGAACCTTGCTCCCAAACGCTTGCGCTAAAATGTCCTTTTCCTTCTCTGTCAGTTTTTTTTTCTGATAATTCATGAGTGGACCGCATGCATGGATGCACAATCTTTCTCCTTATAAGGAACAGAACTGAATTGAATGGAATGGACTGATGGGAGGGACCATGCATTTGTGTATTGCAAACGAACAACATACCTGCAGGAACATGTGGACATGGAGCGACATCGCCATCATTCATATGTTATTTATTCCTTAAAACACCAACATAAGTACTGTAGAGTTCAATTATAAGCTACTCTCTTCGTCGCCAGATAAATCAATTTCTAGAATCCATGCCAGTCAAACTTTTTTTTTAGTTTGACAAACTTTATAGAAAAAAATAATAACATCTATATGTTAGGTAGATCTCCACCAAGTCGGCCAACGACCAACTTGGGCCCTGATCGGGGGCGTCCAACCAAGTCATGGTTGGTGGGCCCCCGTCGCACTGCACTATATAAAGAGGTGGGGACCGGCGGCTCACGGCACACGAGGTTCACCGGTTGCCAAAGCACCCCACCGACACTAACCCTAACCGATCTAAGGGAGCACAGCGGCGGCGGGAAGCACCGCCACCGTTCACGTCCACTAGCCGTCGCTCCTGGACCTCGCCGCAACTCCACCGACTCGTGCCGCCACACCTTCACCATGGCGACCTCGAGCTCCAGCGCCAAGCCCGCTGATGGTCGGTAACACCTCCCCACTCTCATCCTCTCTCTCTCTCGTTTTAGTTCATGTTCTAGGATGCTTTATCCCAAATGTAAGAACACCACCCGCTTGATCTACTGCTAGTCAATCTTAAGTTTCAACAATTATATCGGTGTCTTAATCTAGTGTGTAGATCGAGTCTGGGGTAGAAAAGTGAAAAGAAATTGGAAGGAGATGAAATATTTCCAAGTTTTCCTAAACCCTAACCCAAGATCACAGGACGGAGAGGAGGAAGGGACCTACCTGGGTTCTTTCCCCGCCGTCGCACGAGAAGAAAGGGCCGACCGAGCCGCCGGCTCACAAGCGCTCTGCCGTGCCGTGTGCACAGGCGTGCGGGCTCAAGGCGCCGACGCGAGCCACTCGACGGCGGCGCGCTCTACTAATTGGGAGCACGCGCTCCATTGAGGGGGCCTACGATGGCGTCGTATCCTCCTCCGGCAACCATGTGCGGCCGTCGCTCCGTCGTCTTCGGGCGCCGCTGACGAGAGAGGGTCGAGGGGGAGAAAGAGGAATGAGGCTAGGGTTAAGGGAGGCCGACCGGGGGGAGGGCATTTTTGTTCTCCCGATAGGTGCGCACACCCGTCGGATTGTGATCAACGGCCAGCAGATCTCAGGCCGGCTTTAGGCCCAGGCAGGAAAGGGGTTTCCCGGCCCAGGCCCAGGTTGCGGCCTGGGCGCGGGGGAGGGCGGCGTGTGGCTGGGCCACGGGCCGTTTTCGCAGCTGGGCCAAAAGAACAGTAGGGCTTTTGATCTTGTTTTATTTTTCAGAAGCGATTTTTAATGAATTATGTTAAGTTTTGATGTTTAAATCTCTGCTCAAATTTGAACTAACGGGAGAGTAGTTAAGTACATGGAAATGCTTATGATAATATCATTTTAAGATTATTTTTTCATGTTTCCGCTGCAAAGATGATGTTTATTATCTTCTAATTAAATTTGAACCAACGAGAGGATTTAATTTTGAAGAGTAGCTATAATATTCAGTAAATTATGATATTGTTATTGAAAGCATCTAGGCCCCTAGTTGGGTTTTGGTGACTAATGACAACACAAGATTACTGTGACTAACGTGTGTTTTGTAGAGGCAAATTGAGTTAGGTCATGGTAATGTCGATTGTTTGGGCAATCAATGGTATTCATGCCCCCTATCGATGGAAATCGTTTCGGTTTTCAAAGGATGGATGACAAGCTTAAAGACGGACTAGTTCTAAGTGTCGTTTGGCGTTGAAGTGACACTTAGAGTAGTTTAGGACTTTGTTTTTCCCTTTGGCAGTACTATTAAGGGGAGTATGAACTAGTAGCTTGACTTAGGTGAATCTAATAGATTAGGTGTAGTGCACACTTACCAAACTTAGCACTAGGTAGCTCAAGGACAGTCCACAGGTCAATTGAAGTCGACGCCGTTCACAAAAGTTGGTCGAATTTAAGGGAATGAAGACTTGGATCACTAGTAGAGAAACGACTTTTGATCCACTTCGAAATTTGACTTTAGTCCCGGTATTTTTCGCGCCCGGGACTAGAGAAACCTTTAGTCCCGGTTGGTAGCTCCAACCGGGACTAAAGGTCCCTGTCCAACGGCTACTACGACAGGCTTTTGCTGCAGGGGACCTTTAGTCCCAGTTGGAGCTACCAACCAGGACTAAAGGTTAACTTTTACTCCCGGTTGGTCTCTCCAACTGGGAATAAAAGTCTACTCTCGACTGGAGGCTCCGTCCGGGACTAGAAAGGGACCTTTAGTCCCGGTTGCTGTCTCCAACCGGGACTAAAGGTCCCCTCCTATATACCCCTTCTCCCTCCCCGAGCCTGAGCCACTTCGACCTCAGTGTTCTTGCTTCATCACCGGCCTCTCTTCTTCCTCATCGCCGGTAATCACAAGATTTCTTCGATTCCTCCATCGATTCTTCGGTTCTAAAGGTTACCAAATTTATACTCTCATGTTTTATCAGTAGCATATCTCATTTTGTGGACTAGATATATGTGGTTTTTTTATGGTGGATTTTTTTTATTTGTAAGCCATTTAAGCTCAAAATCACTTTAAAGTTTGCATATTTGGATGAAGGAAGGTTAAAGTAGTTATTCAAAACTAGTATTCAGCTTTCATTTCTAGCATGCATAGCACACTTCATGGTTTAGAGATATACAAAATTTTAGAGTTTTTTTTAATTTTATTTGTTTATAAAATGAGAAATTTATATTATATTAAAAATGAGTATAGAGAGTAGATGGCAACTGCTTCTGGGTCCTCGGCCTCTCATCGGGCTCCAAAGCGACTGAGGCCGGACCTTCCTCTCATGGCATGCAGCAAGGTGAGGAGAAGATTGTGATGGAGTACCGGGTGAGGAAGGAGTGTCTCAACAAGGGCCGTATCTTCTACAAGTGTTCGGATCTCAATGTGAGTTATTTTGTCGCATTTGATGATTATGGTTAATTTATACTTATTTTCATGATGATTGTGATTAAAGTTCTAATTTTTTGTTTTAATTTCAGTGGGATGGCACTGGATGTTCAAGCTGGTACTGGGAGGAAGAGTATGTTGAACACGTGCAAAACTCTCTTGCACAGGCGGCTACGGCGGCTGATGAGGCAGTGATCCTGTGGAAGAAGCCCATAGATGTTGAACAAACCCATAATCTGTCTGTTTTAGTTGGGATTGGTCGCGAAATCCTTATACTGTTGAAGTGCATTTTAGCTTTAGTTTTTTTAGTGGTAGTTGGGATTATCTACATTGTAGCGAGACTTTCATAAATTAATACCTTGTGTGGTGGCATGCATGTCGTATAATTAACTAATTATGTTCTAGGTTTTAATATGGTATGTATGTCATGTAATGCAGATGAGCCAGCATTGGATGTACAATGCTGATCGCCGCTCCCAAGAGTTCATTGAGGGCGTGCATTCTTTCTTACATGTGGCCGAGGCAAACAAACACGATGGTTTCATGTGCTGCCCATGTGCCATATGTAAGAATTTGAAGGAATATGCTAGCTTAAGGAGTCTTCATTCACACTTGTTGAAGTCGGATTTCTTGCCAAACTATATTTGTTGGACGAAGCACGGAGAAACCGGGGTTATAATGGAAGAAGATGAAGAAGAACAATGGGATGATGATGATATTATTGCTGAATATGGTGCCTTCAATGATATTGCAATGGGGGAAGCTGAAGAAGAGGTAGGGGCAGAAGATGAGCCCGTTGATGATCTTGGTCAGGCCATTCGTGACGCTCAAAGAGAATGCGAAAGTGAAAAGGACAAGATCAAGTTCGAGCGCATGCTAGAGGATCACAAGAAATTGCTATACCCAACTTGTGATGCGGGGCAGAAAAAGTTGGGTACCACACTGGAATTGCTGCAATGGAAGGCAAAGAATGGTATATCTGACAAGGGATTTGGGGAGTTACTGAAAATCCAAAAGAAGATGCTTCCGAAGGATAACGAATTGTCTGCCACTACGTACGAAGCAAAATAGGTAGTCTGCCCTTTGAGATTAGAAATCCAGAAGATACATGCATGTCCTAATGACTGCATCCTCTACCATGGCGAGGAGTACGAGAAGTTAGATGCATGCCCGGTATGTCATGCATCACGGTATAAGATCAAACGAGATGACCCTGGTGATGTTGAGGGCGAACGTCCCACGAAGAAAATCCCTGTCAAGATTATGTGGTATGCTCCTATAATACCACACTTGAAATGTCTGTTCAGAAATAAAGACCATGCAAAGTTGTTGCGATGGCACAAAGAAGACCGTAAGGTAGACAATATGTTGAGACACCATGCTGATGGGTCCTAGTGAAGAGATAGAGAATTCCCGGAGTTTGCAAATGACGCAAGAAACTTAAGGTTTGCTTTAAGTACGGATGGTATGAATCCTTTCGGGGAGCAAAGCAGTAGTCATAGCACTTGGCATGTTACTCTATGTATCTACAACCTTCCTCCCTGGTTATGCATGAAGCGTAAGTTTATTATGATGCCAGTGCTCATCCAAGGCCCAAGGCAACCTAGCAACGACATCGATGTGTACCTGAGGCCACTAGTTGAAGAACTTCTACTTTTGTGAAACAGACTAGGTGTACGTGTGTGGGATGAGCACAAACAGGAGCACTTTGACCTACGAGCATTGTTGTTCGTAACAATCAATGATTGGCCTGCTCTAAGTAATCTTTCAGGACAATCAAACAAGGGATATAATGCACGCACGCACTGTTTTGATGACATTAAAGGTATATTCTTGAAAAAATGTCGAAAGGTCGTGTACCTTGGCCATCGTCGATTTCTTCCTATGAATCACCCCCTAAGAAAGAAAGGCAAGCATTTTAAAGTTAAGGCAGACCACCAGACCAAGCCGGGTAACCGAACTAGTGAGGATGTACTCAATATGGTCAAGGATGTGAAAGTAGTATTTGGAAAGGCTGGTATTACAAGCCGGGACTAGTCCCGGCTGGTATTATGAGCTGGGACTAAAGGTCGGCTGGTATTACCAGCCGGGACTAAAGGTCTTTTAGTTCCGGGCGTTTACAGGAGCCGGGACTAAAGGTCTCTCCCCTATATAATACGGCCGTTTCTTCTTCCTCCTCACTCTTCATCTAAGTCGCCCATCGCCACTACCGCCGCCGCCGCCCTCGTCACCGCTGCCCTCGTCACCCTCGACATCTCTCCGCCTCCGCGCAACAGGCGACAACGCCAGTGGAAGCGCTGCCGCACCTTCCCTGCGCCCGAGCCCGATGCCGCAGCGGAGGAGCTGCCCGAGCCGACGCACCACTGAGGATGAGGAGCCCTAGAGCCAGCGACAAGACCCCCTCCCGTCCTGTGGGTCTCATCTTCCCCGAGACCGGCGGACTCGAGTCCAGCGTCGTCGCTGAGGAGCACGAGCACGTCTGCGTCGATCCGGACCCCGAGTTCAGCCACATGGCGCCCCGTCCATAAGCTGTCAGCTACCCCCTCGACAACTCCCCCGATGTCCCCGACGGTTGAGCCCGACGCCGAGGCGCACCGCGAGCCGGCATCGCCTAATTCGGCGACCGAACCGCGAATCTCCACCATCCCTACATCTGCACCAAGCCACCACGGTGACGGCCTTTTCTTCTTATTACCCCTTTTGTAACCGGATGGATGCGTGTGCCGAGCCCTCGTGCCGGCAATCTAGCTTGTAATGGGATATGGCTCTTCAATTTTTGTTGCGCGATTTTGCGCTGAGCCATCGAGCCGGCTCTTGTGCCTGCTGCGCCATGGCCGTGGCGTGCTGCTCCACTGTGCCACAGATCTGTCTTCTTTCTTTGTGTATATGGGTACGCTGGTTGTGGAGCACCAACATGGCCGAAATGTACCATTGCTGTTTTCGAAACTGGATTGAATACAAACAGATAATACGAATATCATAAGTACTAGGTAGCGTGCCCGTCCGTTGCTATGGGACAACTAAACTTTTGTACTAAAAACACACGGATCACACGTTAAGATAACAATACTGTACGACATTAAACTGATATTGAATAAAAAAAACAAATTTATACTATTTGTATACCGAATCGTGGGTCAATTTTTATGCTACTTCACCGAATTGTTATACATACATCTAAATTTGTTATACATATATATTAGAGTTATAAATTTATATTGTTATATATATAAATTTGTTATACATACATATTAGAGAGTTATAAATTTGTATTGTTATATATATATATTTGTTATACATATTAGAGAGTTTTAAATTTATATTATTATATATATAAATTTGTTATATATATCACTTGCCAATAAATATTTCTAGAAAATAAGAAATCAAAGTTATCCTTTGGAGACTTGAATTTCGAGTGTAGTTATTTAATTAATTTTAAGCACATGACTCGATCTATTTTATAGATATATAGTTTTTATTTTTTATAGATATATCTAGTGGTGTAAAAGCTAGATGGCTGCCTCGAGAGACAACATGGATGAAGAAATGATGGATATTATCAACATGGCACTCAATTTGCCGATGGTGACCAACAGGATGTAGATGACGGGAGTCAATACCTGGCTCTTGAAAATAAGCAAGAAAATATTGTGCAAGAAAATACTGGCGAGATATATATATTTATATATATATTTGAATATTATATATATATATTTGAATATCTATCATCTATTATGTGTACACATGATATTTATTTATTCTTTTTTTTATACGTAGCCCTCTGGATCGACGACCACAACGGCGAAAAGCAAAAATATTCGAGGCCCGAAAAAGCCATTGGAGGGGTGCTACATAATATCGGAATTCAATATCGAGACAGGCGAACCACTTGGTCCACATGCAAGAAAATTCGTGCAACACTGTGGGTACTTTGTAAGGGATAGACTTCCGATCAGTGCCCGTGAATGGAAGCAAAAGATCAACGAGCCTCATGTTAGTTTTGTCTCTGATCTTGATAATAATTTAATTTGGGATGATATCCTTCAACATTTCACGTTGCAAGCGGATGATTATGATGATATCAACGATGATGAATTGAAGGAGCTAGTTCGAAAGTGGGCTATGAAGAAGATGGCCACATAATTCTAGACTTGGAAGAAATCTCTATATACGAACTACGTCAAGAAGAACCTAACACCCAATTTCAATACTAGGGGCCCGCTCGGGAAGTTGAGGCCCTACTGAAATGATTTTGTACAGTACAAGACATCGAAAGAGGGTGAGGAACAGGTGAGAAGGAACCAAGAGAATGCCTGACAGAAGGTATAACATCATGGCATGGGATCAGGTGGCTACGCGACTGTCATTCCCAAGTGGAAAAAATGAAAGCGGACATTCTTGCCAAGGGTATCACACCAGAATCACTCAATTGGCCCAAACGCGCGAAGAATTGGTTTTTCGCTAATGGAGAAAGACTGGACCTAGAGACCGAGAAGCTGGTTCATGGCCCAAAACTCGAAAGAGTAACACAAAGATTTTCTTATGCTCTACAAGCTAAAGCTATTGGTGCATTCAGGCCCAATAGAGAGAAGGATGAACTAACGCATGCCATCGGGACTGCTGAACACAGTGGCCGAACGAGAGGTTTAGGACAGAACATTTCTTGGGAGCATGGTTTCCCTCACGACAGAGATACCTATAGAAGCCAACAGAGAAGGAAAGATGAGGAAGCAGCACGCATCAGCAAGTTGGAGGAATATATTCGTGAGTCACGGGAGACGTTGCTTCAAGCACAGGAGCGCGAAAAAGACATACAAGCTAGAATGCAGGATGAAATCATAAAGCAAGTGTAAATAACAATGAGTGCCCAAAGGCAGGCATCAGATCCAGGAATCAACATTAATATTAGCCCCCTGATCAGTTGAGAAGCAGCTGCGCTTCCATGGAGTTGCCAAATCAAGATGATGCAATGCTACGTTTCCCCGTGGATGACATCACTGCACCGTTTACATCATGTGAGCTACATGTTTCAAAAGGGAATGCCACAATCATGGTGGCTCTCGGTGTTTTTTCTCCTCCAGATCCTACCAAGACACCAAAAATCTATGGGACAATAATACCACCTGGATATGTTAGTGTCTCAGTGGATAGAGTTAACAAAAGGTTTTAGTGATCTGGCTCTTGATATTCCAGGAGGTGATGGGGAGAAGACTCTAGGAGAAGCAGAGAAGACATTCAAACTATGGCGCAAGCGCTACATCATTATTCCCGAGGTCTCTAGTCCACCGCCGCTTCCTCAACTGCCAGACAATAGGTGCGGACAAAAGTGAACAAAACAATTTTTTTCACTAATTTTCTATTGACATGCATGATTAATAATAACAATTTCTTATATCTAATTATTATTTTTTGTACTCACATAGCTGGGCCTCCGCCAACCTAAGTCCAATTACTCAATCTCTAGATCATCATAGTGCTCCGGGCAATGATTATGCAACGCCGTCACCGCCGCCACCTCCAAGGAGGTCTCCAACGCCTCCAAGGAGGTCTCCAACGGCTGCCCCGCCTCCCTTGATGACCAAGAAGCAGCCAACTCCTAAGAGGTCCGCCCCGCAAACGAAGCCATTGGCCCACCAGCCGGCAAAGAAGAAAGCCTCCTCTAATCTAGTTATTCCCCAAAAAACTGTCTTACGAGAAAAGTGAAAAGGAATTAAATGCTGCTGTATAAAAAGATGCGAACAATTTCTTCAAAAAAGTAAGAAAGCAACGAGAAGCGAGGGAGAACCTGGAGAAACCATACTTCTACCTACCTCCAGATCTTCTAAGAAAGAAGATGGACCAGAAAAAGCGGGAATATCAAAAGACCCTGCCAAAATCGGACTACGACCGCTCTCTCACCAAGTCATTTGAGGCGGCGTAGAAAAAGACTAGAGTAGGAAAAGGTGTTGCGCAACTCGGACAACAATCGCAACAATCAGTCCCCCCTCTTGTCATTCGTAATGAATATGGTTCAAACTTAGACTTACTGGACGTCGATTTTGAGGATCTGAGTTAGTTTTACGAGGATACTGGTTTGGACCTTGCCCAAGTGCTCGCTGAAGGACCATCTGCTCTGAAAGTGGATCCTTGGAAGAAATTTGAATATAGAAAGAGTCTATACAACCCTGAGGCCTTAGGTGAACTGGGTACGCAAATGTACCTGCTAAACAAGTGGTACATGGCAGCGTGTGAACGGGGAGAGACCTTTGTTTCTGTCAGAGTTAGAAACCAACATTACTTCCGTGGCGATGACGTTATATATGTCGAGTTTTTAGAATTACACCAACTATGCCACCTGGACTCTCTCGACAAAAGTCTCATTAGCTGCTATTGTCTGTAAGTGCGATTATTTTCTACTATTAAAGTGTATATATATAAAGCTACATGTATATATATAAATTATATATCCTCACACTATATTTTTATATACGCAGATATGAGATGACAGAACTCAGAAAGAGAAAGGATAATGATATTGGTTTCGTTGATCCAAATGTCTTATTCAAACACCCTAATCCCCCGCTTAAATGGAAAGTTGAACTCGAGAAAAATCTCATGAGGTTCTTAGTGAACCAACAAAACAAGGACATACTCTTCCCCTACAACTTCAAGTGAGTGTTAAATAATTAATGTCGATCATATGGACATTTGTTCAATTATTTGCTTAATATCTAAGCTATCTCCCATACATACATATGTTGACTCTAGTTAACGTCGATCATATTTGTGTATAAAAACATATGCAACAATCACTGGTTATTGATGGTCATCGATATGACCAATAGTCGGTTGAGCATCTTAGACTCGTTAAGAAAAGAGCAAATAGAGTACCAAGATATGATAGATATTATCCAAGAGTAATTTGGTCTCTCTAACAACTATATATACCCCGATCTCTTAACTGCAACAATTATTAAAGGCCAAATTAATTTTTTATTTTATTGGGCGCAGTGTTTGGAAAAGTTTTATTGAGGAACACCACATCAAACATTGCAAAGCGTCACTGGATGTAATCGCACACAAAGTAAGTACTAGCTATATTTATATATATATATATATATAATTCAATTAACACCATGTATGCTTTCAATTCACCGGATCTTTTTTCTCGCAAAAGTGGGTTCTGAGGTAAGAACAGGGGACCAACTACTGCGGATACTATGTTTGCGAGTTCATCATGGCGTACTAAAAAAGAACTCCTGAAGAGATCCTCAAAGTACGTTATATAAATATATTCATATATTCACAATTTCTTTTATTGCTCATATATATAAGTAATCACGTGACCAACACACACATATATATTAATACTTTTCCTTTAACTTTTATTGAAGACTCTATGGTTGAAGGAAAAAGTCATATGACGTGACCAACTGAAAGCAATTCAAGAGACCATAGCAGGGTTTCTTAATGACCAGGTCTTAAACCCCGCCGGCAGGTTCTACATTGACATGAACAAAACATGGAAGCCAAACCAGATGGAGTGAATTTGTTATCCCAAGGATATGATAGAATATACAATGCAAGCTTTATTTGTAGTATATATATATACATATTATATGTACATAAAATAACGTACAATATATGTATATGCATGTAATATATACGTTAGTTTTATACTTTAGTTTGTACAAAATGTTCGAACATTATAAACATGTAGAATACGTATATTATTAGCAGAGTAGAATGCGTATTCGAAAACCTTTCAAAAACCAAAACGAATCATTAATTGAAAATAGAAACAAAAAAAAGAAAACCTTTAGTCCCGGTTGGTAATACCAACCGGGACTAAGGGCCGGCCCTCGTGGCCAGGCCGGGAGGTCTCTTTAGCCCCGGTTGGTATTACCAACCGGGAGTCCCGGACGAGAAACCGGGACTAAAGGAGGGGCCCTTTAGTCCTGGATTCGTGCTCCCGGTTGGGAAACTGGGACTGAAGGGGTTTTCCAACCGGGGGTACAGCTTGTTTCTGTACTAGTGGATATTGACTGGACGCTGGACCAGACGCACGGGTGCCATGTCCGGTCAACAGTATAGCTCGCGCAACAAGGAAGTCTTCTTGATCGGACGCTGGCTCCTTGTCCAGACCGAACAAATAGGTGCCGACTAACTGTAGTAGCTGGGTATCATTGCAGATAGCTGACCGGACGTAGAAGAAGAAAGCGACTGGACTCGCGCGTTGCCGTGTCCGGTCAACAACAGTAAGCACCCAGAGAGGAAATTTGTTGACTAGACGCGTCAGGTCTAGGTGGATCGGACGCTGCAGTGAGTCCGGTCCCTCTAATAGACTCCTCTAACAGGATGACGCAATGTAGCCGTTGGCTATTGACCGGACGCGTCCGATCATTTTGTCCTGAGTGTCTGGTCACCCCGAAAATGCTGAGTTGGACCCCAACGGGTATGTTTTGAAGTGGGGAGTATAAATACTTCTCCCACTCGTCCAACTTAGCCCTCTTGCCCATTTGTTCAGCAGAGAAACACCTTTGAAGTGTAAGGGAGAGCAAGAGCCTTGTGGGGTGATTGAGATTTGATAATCCAAGATTAAGGACCTTATTAGTGCATAGGGAGTAGCAAGTGTGCATCCACCTTTCTCATTAGGCTTGTCTTGGTCAAGTGAGAGTTTGCGTTTGTTACTCTTGGTGATCGCCATCACCTAGATGGCTCGGTGGTGATTGAAATCTTGGTGATCATCCAACAGAGCTTGTGGATGACCCAAGTTATGGTGTGAGCGGTTGTGGGCGATTCATCGCGGCGGAGTGTCGAAGAATCAGCCCGTAGAGAGCACTTGATCCTTACGTGGATCAAGGGGGAGCTACATCCTTGCACGGGTGCTCCAACTAGTGGGAAGTGGTGACTCTCCGATACCTCAGAAAAACATCGCCGCGTTCCTCTCCCTCTCTTTACTTTGAGCATTTACTTTTGAACAATTAAATTCATGTCTTTACATTCTTAGAATTGTCATACTAGAGTAGGATTGGAACCTAGGGTGCAAAACTTTTATGCGGTAGAACAATAGGAACACTTCTAGGCACAAGGGGGTGAAATGGGCTAAGTGTAGGGCTTAATTATTGCAAGAAATTTAGAATTAGCCTAATTCACTCCCCCCTCTTGGGCATCTTGATCCTTTCAGTTATTTTTCTGACCAACGTTGATAATAGTAATATTATAATTTTTTATTCATGAGTGTTTCCATGCATTAGTTCTATTTTTTCCCAATGATGACGTAGAATTAATGTACAAGCATATTGTTTGTTTTAATTTTGACCAACGTTAAATTACGGCATGCAATTATTATGTCAACTATTTCTCACTTTCTCTAACGTTGTTTCAGGCTACAACCCAATGACGTTTATCTCGTCCATTCTGCCTCTCAATGGAAGCCACTATAACGTATGGTGAGAGAAGCTTGAGATAGTACTTGCGCTGTCCGACAATGATCTAGCACTTATCTCTCTGTGTCCCACTGAGCCAGTGGACCCGGTGTGGAAAGCAAATGAGACTGATGCAGCTTTCGCTACTCGATAGCGTGACCATACAGAAGTGAGAATGAAGTACGACTTTAATCGTGCGAAGTGGGATAGTTCAAACCACTAGTGTTTGATGGCGATTAAGGGCTCCATTGAGGATCTAATAAGGTGTTCAATCCTAGAATGTACCATCGCCACTGAGTATCTCAAGAAGGTGGAGAGTCAGTTCACTGGCTCTTCAAAAGCTTATGCAAGCACTCTTATTAAGAAGTTAGTTAATGAGAAATATACTAGTGGAGGGATTAGAGAGCACATATTGAAGATAAGCAACACGACATCCAAGCTCAAGCCAATGGACTTGGGGCTCAAGGATGAGTTCTTAATTCATTTGGTTTTTGCATCTTTGCCCAAAGAATATGAGACTTTTGTTGTTAATTACAACTTACAACCAGATAAGTGGGACATTGAGAAGCTCATTGCCATGTGTGTGCAAGAAGATGAGAGGCTTAAGAGCTCACATGGTGACTCCATCAACCATGTGAAGGAAAATAAAAAGAAAAACTTTAACAACAAGAATGCCAAACCACAAGGGAAAACTCAATGGGACAATAGCTCCTCCAAGCAACAAGAAAAGACCCCACAAAAAGATCACCATCAGAAATCCAACTATGTTCTAGTGGACAAGGACACCTGCAGATAGTGCCACAAGACTGGACACAACCAGAAAGATTGCCCAGAGTTCCTGAAGCACCTGATCAGAAAAGGTGAGGACATTATTACATTTGTAGATGAGTCCTTGTATTTAAGTTATGCAAAATCTACTTGGTGGATTGATTCAGGTGCAACTATTCATATTGCAAATTCATTATAGAGATTCCATATGAGAAGTGTAGGGTTGAGATGGTGGATTAGAGGGGGGTGAATAGTCCTTTCTAAAACTTAATCGCGCCGGCTAACCGAAACAAGTGCGGAATTAAAACTATCGGTCTAGCCAAGACTACACCCCCTCTATCTATGTTCTCTAGCACCTTGCAAAGATCCTAATTAAGCAACTAAGGTGCCAAGCTAGCTAGAGCTCACCTATTCAATTCTAGGAGCAAGGTCACACAAACCTATGCCACTAGTATTTTGCACACCGGAAAGCTCCTACACAATTCTAGTAAGCAAAAGCACAAAGTTCCTAAGCTCACTAGCAATGCTCAATAACAAGGCAACTAATGTCAAATTAGAGAGCGCAAATACTTAGCTATACAAACTAAGCAATGTGACTAACAAGGTTACACAAACCAAATTAGCCACGCAAGGGAGCTACTTCTATGCTACACAAGCTAGAAGATAACTAGTGAGCTACATAAGCTAACTAATTACAAGAGCAACTATACAAGCATAATGTATATGAAAGTAATTACAAGCTTATGTAAGGGGATTGCAAACCAACGGGAAGAACAATGTTGACACGGTGATTTTTCTCCCGAGGTTCACGTGCTTGCCAACAAGCTACGTCCCCATTGTGTCGACCGCTCACTTGGTGGTTCGACGGCTAATTGGCATCACCCGCCAAGCCCGCATGTTGGGCACCGCAAGAACCTACCCCAAAAGTGAGGGTAGCTCAATGATATGCTCAACTAGAGTTGCTCTTCACGGCTCCCGCGGGGCGAGCACAATACCCCTCACAAAACTCTTCTCTAGAGCACCGCACAAGCTTCTTGCAGGCTTCGATGGAGACCACCACCAAGCCATCTAGGAGGTGGCAACCTCCAAGAGTAACAAGCACCACCGGCTTGCAAGACGACCACCTAGTGCCACTCGATGCAACCTCACGATGCAATCGCACTAGAATTGCTCACTCACTCGATCGAATGAACACTATCAAGCTCAAGTGAGTTAGAGGGATCCCAAGTACTACCACATAAACCACCAAGGCTTTAGTGTGCTCAGCTCTGCTCAGCTCTTCTCCACTATCGGCCAAAGGCCGACCAACACTTCTATTTATAGCCCCACGGGCTAAAATAGCCGTTACCCCTTCACTGGGTAGATTTTGGGACGACCGGACATGTCGATCGGATCGACCGGACACACCTTGCAAGCGTCCGGTCAACGGATGGCTGCCACATCATCCCTGGCTTCAAATGCTGAGCACCCGATCTCAACGGTTAAGTTGCAACCGGACACACACCGCGAGGATGACCGGACGCTACTACGCCTGAGTCCGGTCATTTCCAGTAAGGTTCTAGAGAGGCAAAAACATGACCGGACATGTCCGATCATAGGTGACCGGACATGGCTCAGGGTCCGGTCCTCACTGCCTTAGCTGCTCGTGCTACGTCACACGTGACTGGACACGGGCCCTGCGCGTCCGATCACTTTTACTGTGCAGCGTCTGGTCACTTAACCGAGACCGCGCCCAACTGTTGCCACTGACCGAACGTGCCGGTCCTGCTGAGGCCAGCGTGTGGTCACTCACAGTGACCTCCTTTCACCTCTTTTTCTTCACCGAGTTGACCCGTTTCAACTCTAACTCCTCCTTTGCAAATGTGCCAACACCACCAATTGTACACCACCATGTGCATGTGTATTAGCATTTTCACAATCATTTTTCAAAGGATTAGCCACTCAACTTGCCACGCCACTTGATCCTAGCAACGATGCAAAGTTAGATCGCTCAAGTGGCACTATATGACCGATATGCAAACAAGTTTGCCCCTCTTGATAGTACGGCCATCTATCCTAAATCCGGTCATCAACTTCTCTACACACCTATGACCGGTGAAATGAAATTCCCTAGGTTATACCTTTGCCTTACGCATTCCATTCCATCTCCTCCATTGTTGATGCAACACATGCACCAACCAATCACCAAATGATATGATCCACTTCATATCATCACGTGACTGTATTGGTTTATCAATCTTAACTTCACTTGCTTTTCACCGTTGCCTTCATCCATTGGTGCAAAGTCTTGCTCAAGCTTTACCGCCACGCGGTCCATCGCTCCAAAGCCTCCAACTTGCCATTCACGCTTGCAATCGGTCCATCGAGCCAAGTCTTGTCTTAATCTTCTCCACCTTGATCACATGACTCAATGTCATGTTTCATGTGTAATGAGCTCCTTCATCATCACATGTGTGAGATTTGCAACATCTCCGAGCCATTTCCACCTCCATGACATATGTTGCTTACACACATGTACCTGTTGACTAATCACCTATGTATCTCACATAAACACAATTAGTCCACCTAGGGTTGTCACTCAATTACCAAAACCAAACAAGAACCTTTCAAGGAGGACCCTGCAAAGAGGAGAAAGACACATTAAGGTGGCAAATGGAGTCAAAGCTAAAGTAGAAGCTATTGGAGAACTCCCATTACAATTAAATGATGGCATTGTACTTAAGCTTACAGATGTCCTTTATGTACACTCTTTGCGTAGAAACTTAATAAGTGTATCATGTTTAGACGATGATGGATATGATTTCTATTTTGGTAATGGCCAGTGTAAGATAATGTTTAATCATAAGTGTGTTGATCTTGCTTTCCGATAAGAAGAGCTTTATTTGTTATCACTTTTCTGAGAATATGAATGTTGTGAGCACTAAGAATGAGAATGCCTCCTCATCTATGAATGCAAGAAATAAGCGAAAGATAGTTCATGATGTATCATCAAAATTATGGCACTGTCGTTTAGGCCATATTTTGAGGGGGATAATAGAATGATTGATTAAGAAATCAATTCTTTCGCCATTAAAAAGTTTTAGACTTAGAACAATGTATTGATTGCATTAAAGGAAAGTATATTAAGAAAATAAAGAAAGATACCAAACGAAGCGCAGGAATTTTGGAAATAATTCACACAGATATCTGTTGTCCTTTTCCTATGAAAAATATAGATGGTTATGATTCATTTATAATATTCACAGATGATTATTCTCGTTATGGCTATATTTATTCAATTAAAAAAAAGATCAGAAGCATTGAATGAAATTAAGATATTTAAGGCTGAAGTAGAATATCAGCACAATTTAAAAATTAAGATAGTAAGATCCGACCGTGGGGGGAGTACTACTGTTGACATACCCCATATGGCCAAGTTCCTGGACCTTTTGTAAAGCTCTTATAGGAAAATGACATAGTTTCACGGTACTCTACACCAGGCGAGCCTCAGCAGAATGGAGTAGCTGAAAGACGCAACCATACCTTAATGGATATGGTGAGAAGTATGATAAGTTACTCCACTTTACCGATAAGTTTGTGAATGGAGACGTTAAAGACCGCCATTCATATTCTCATTCGAGTACCAAGCATGTCGGTGTCTAAAACACCATATGAGTTGTGGATAGTAAGGGAACCCTCACTTAATCACTTACGTGTGTGGGGCTGTTCAGCCGAGTCTAAAGCATTTAACTCAAACATTGGGAAGCTAGACTCCAAGACAGTCAGTTGCCATTTCATTGGCTATCCAGATAAGTCAAAAGGTTATCGTTTCTACTATCCTGACAGACATACGACGTTTGTAGAAACAAGACACACTGTGTTCTTGGAGGATGATATGGTCAGGGGGACCATGGTAGCGCGAGAAATTAACTTTGAGGAGAAACAGGTATACGTGCCTACTCTGATGGTTCGGGGGCCATTTTCCTCGCTACTTGTTGCAGCTGCACCAACAGTAAAGGGCACTGTAGTGACATCACCTGTTGTTAGTTCTCCCGTGGCAACAATGAATGAACATGAGAATCTGTCCTTCAGGATCCTATAGAACCCGTTGTCACACATGAGGAAGAGCAACAACAACCTCATATGGAACAAGCAACAACTAATGAGGCTCCTAGAAGGTCTCAAAGAGTTAGAAAACCAGCCATTCCTGATGACTACGAAGTCTACGAATATGAAGAATTTCAAATGGAGGGTGATCCCACGTTATTTGAAGAAGCCATGAGAAGCACTCACTCGTCAAAGTGGCTTGAAGCCATGCAAGATGAAATAAGATCAATGAGTACCAACAATGTTTGGGACTTAGAAAAAATTTCTAAAGGAGCCAAGACAGTAGACTGTAAATGGGTCTACAAAACTAAATATGACTTCAAAGGGAATGCTGAAAGATTTAAAGCACGACTTGTGGCGAAAGGATTCACGTAAAGAGAAGGAATAGACTATAATGAGACATTTTCTCCAGTCTCATGTAAGGATTCATTTAGAATCATAATGGCATTAGTGGCGCATTACGATTTAGAATTACATCAGATGGATGTAAAGACGGCTTTCCTTAACGGGGATTTAGATGAGAATGTCTACATGGCACAACCAAAAGGTTTTGTCGTGAAAGGAAAAGCACGTATGAGATGCCGCCTGAAGAAATCTTTTTATGGCTTAAAACAAGCCTCTAGACAGCGGTATTTAAAGTTTGATGGAACGATAAGAAAGTTTGGGTTTAAAGAGAATGTTGCGGACAATTGCATTTATATAAAGTTCAAAAATGGGAAATTCATTTTTCTAATCCTGTATGTAGATGACATCTTACTTGCTAGTAGTGATGTTAATCTACTACTAGAGACGAAGAAGTTCTTGTCCTCAAATTTTGATATGAAAGATGTCGGTGAAGCTTCGTTCGTTTTAGAGATAGAGATTCACCGAGATAGAAGAAAATGGGGTTTTAGGATTATCGCAAAAGGCATACTTAGAAAAGGTTCTACATAAATACAGTATGCATGCGTGTAAGCCTTCACCTGCTCCTATAGTCAAGGGCGATAGTTTTGGAGAATTCCAATGTCCTAAGAACCAATATGAGATCGATCGAATGAAAGCGGTTCCATATGTTTCAGCTGTAGAAAGCTTATAGTATGCTCAAGTATGTACATGCCCTGACTTAGCTTTTGTTACCGGGATACTTGATAGATATTAGAGTAATCCAGAAATAGAACACTGGAGAATGGTAAAGAAAGCTTTGTGTTATTTGCAAGGCACAAAAGGTCTCATGCTAATGTATAGAAGATCTGATTCCCTCTATATAGAGGGGTATTCATATTCCGATTTTGCGGAAGATATAGATGATAGAAAATCCACATCAGGCTATGTATTTACTCTCGCAGAGGGAGCTATATCGTGGAAAAGCTCAAAGCAAACTATCACTGCATCGTCCATGTCGAGTTTGTAGCATGTTATGAGGCCACGAGGCAGATAAACTGGCTAAAGAAATTTATGCTCGAGTTAAAAGTGGTCGATGACATTCATAAGCCACTTAAGTTGTACTGCGATAATGAGCCAGCAGTATGTTATGCTCACAACAATAAGCCAAGTGGTGCTGCCAAACACATTGACATAAAATTTTATGTTGTCACATTGACATAAAGTTTTATGTTGTAAAAGATAAAGTCCAAGATCATTCTATTAGTCTCGAGTATATAAGTACAAAGAAATTGCTTACGGATCCGCTTACAAAAGGCTTACCGCCTAATGTGTTCAGAGAACACTTAGCCGGCATAGGTTTACGAAAAAGCCTATATGATTCATGGACAATAAGGGCCTAGTTGAGAATCTATTTCAAAATAGAGAGGTGTATTGTAGCGGTTAATCTAATGGTACTAACCGTTGTGACGAGGCACGCTCTATGCGCTAAATTGTGATAGAATGTGAAAAGAGATGAGTATTTTAAGTTTAAGTAATAAAGGTGAGATCAAGGGAGAGAATCATAGATTGATCTCCACCAAGTCGGCCCAACGGCCAACTTGGGCCCTGATCCGCGCCCTGATCGGGGGCGCCTAACCAAGTCATGGTTGGTGGGCCCCCGTCGCACTGCGCTATATAAAGAGGTGGGGGCCGGTGGCTCACGGCACACGAGGTTCACCGGTTGCCAAAGCACCCCACCGACACTAACCCTAACCGATCTAAGGGAGCGCAGCAGCGGCGGGAAGCGCAGCAGCGGCGGGAAGCGCCGCCACCGTTCGCGTCCACTAGCCGTCACTCCTGGACCTCACCGCAACTCCACCGACTCGCGCCGCCACACCTTCGCCATGGCGACCTCGAGCTCCAACGCCAAGCCCGCTGATGGCCGGTAACACCTCGCCACTCTCATCCTCTCTCTCTCTCGTTTTAGTTCATGTTCTAGGATGCTTTATCCCAAATATAAGAACACCACCCACTTGATCTACTGCTAGTCGATCCTATGTTTCAACACTATAACATAAGATGAGCACATTATGAAAATATATTATATGGTACATTTAATGATACTAGTTTGATATCATAAATCTAGATGTTTTTTCCAACAAATTCGGTCACAGTTTAAAAAATTTAACTTAAGATAACTCCAGAAATTTATTTATTCAGAGCAGACGGAGTATGACGATGACCAAGGAGCAAAAGAGAAGAGAAGGACCGCTTGTTGATGGATTTGGAAGCTGGCCACGTGTACTACTCCCTCTGTAAAGAAAACTACAAGTATCGCTCTTTGAGTCATCAATTTTTTTTAATTTAACTAAATATATAATAAAATATTAATATTTATGATGTGTACGTAATAAATGTTAGTAGATTAATCATGGCATGTACTCTCATAATAAATTCATTTAGAGATATAAATATCGATGATATTTTGTATCGAGTTAGGTTAAATTTAGAAAAAAGTTAAATTGTCGAGAAATAATAGGTGTAGTTATTTTTGAGACAAATTAAAGGGAGTATGTTTGGCACAATTTCACACACGGAAGGAATGCCGCCATGCATGGTAATTGGTAACTGGTAAGTGACGGCAGGGGATACAAAGAATAAATCTTTGATGATCAATTTGACACACGGAAGGTATGCCTGTCTTTTCTTCGTGTTTGGGGATGAATGATGATGGAGGGTTGGGTATCTCATGAGGTTGTTGCTGGGTCACAACTCACACCGTACACAGTGCGTCAGATGAGTGCGTGCGTGTGAATGAAGGGAAGAGTCGTTGGTTTGGTTGCAGGCAGCGGGTATGGTTGTATTATTATGGGTATGGCATGCGTCGCACGGAATGGCTCTGCGTCTGCAACGAGACCGACGCCCAAAGCACACGACAAGAAGGATGTCGCCCGCCACAGCCCACAGGTCCTTCGCTCGGCGTTCGGCCTCCTCCTGGTGCTCTCATCTCTCACAGTCGGTGAGGGCCCGAGGGGAGTATCGCCCAGAAGCTGCCGTTGCCTGCTTGCTTCTCCTCCAGGAATTGATCCATTCATTCCTCTCATTTCTCAATCACTGAGTAAAGGTGTCGATGTCCCATCGAATGTTTGACACGTACATGGAGTATTAAATATAGATTAATTATAAAACTAATTGCATAGTTTACGACTAATTTGCGAGACGAATCTTTTAAGCCTAATTAGTTTATGATTCGACAATGTTTTGCTATAGTAAACATATGCTAATGACGGATTAATTATGCTTAAAAAATTCGTATCACGAAGTACTGACAGATTATGTAATTTATTTTTTTTATTAGTATCCGAACATCCTATATAACATTCTCCCAACATACCTCCTAAATTTTAGTAACCAGATCGTACATCCTTTAGTTTCGGTTGGACAAAAGTAAACACGGCTGGTTACTGTAACAGTGGTCGACCTTTTGGTTACTGTCAGTCGGAGGAGTACGTACGAGTACTAGTAAACATGATGCATGTACTTACTGTGTATAGTGGTGGATGCCAAAAAAAAAACAGGCTCTTTGCTGCTCCAATTCCTTTTGCTGATGCATGCCAGATTTATATTATTATTATTACTAGAATATAAATGGAGTAAATACTATGGCTAGTTGCCCCCTTTGTTTTGGACATTGGACTTTGGAGTAAGCAGTCTCTCGGCTCGGATGCAGATGCACATTGTACAGCGCAGGCCACGGGCAGATGGAATAATGCACACTGTAGCACATGCTCCAACAACTCCTCTACTGAGGCCACGTTTAGTTCAATGCAAACTTTGACACTATGTAAAAAGAAGATTTCTTGTCACATCAAACTTGCAGTACATATTTGGAGTAGAGGCCACGTTTAGTTCAATGCAAACTTTGACACTATGTAAAAAGAAGATTTCTCGTCACATCAAACTTGCAGTACATGTTTGGAGTACTAAATGTTGACGAAATTAAAAACTAATTACACAGTTTGGTTGTACTTTGTGAGACGAACATTTTGAGCCTAATTAATCAACGATTGGACAATTATTACTAAATACAAACGAAATACTACAGTGCGCTACAGTACCCGCAGATTTCAGCGACGCCAACTTTGGCAGCAACTAAACGCGGCCTGAATCTAGAATTGGGTGCAAATTACAAATATATTTGGACGGACACTAAAGCTTAGCTAGTTAAAATTTCATAGCTCAATTGCCAGCTAAAAGTTCTCTGGGTTAAACCTTAAGCCAAGGTGTTTGGATCATTTAACTAATAGACTCAGCTAAACTTTAACTAGGTTTAAGGTATGATTGGATCCACCAGCTAAATTTTAGCTGCTAGGGATCAAACGGCCCAACTAAAAGACCAACTAAAATTTAGCTGATGAGTTTAGCTATTTCAACCCAGCTAAACTCAGCTAAGTTTAACTGAATCTATTAGTTGGAAGATCAAACACCTCAGCTAAAATTTAGCTAGAAAAACTTTTAGCTGACTAGAGTTTACTTGGGAGAACTTTTAACTAGCTAAACTTTAGTTGAGTCGATCCAACTTTTAGCTGAGCCGTTTGCCCTGTCAGCTAAATTTAGACGGCTAAATTTTAGTCGGTAGATCCAAATAGGCCCCTGGTCGTGAGGCGCTTTTTGGCTAACTTATTACTTAGACAACATGATCACATTCCATGTCAAGAAAAGATGAATGTTCAGTAGAAGCATAATGCCAAGTGAGGTGAACTCAAGTGAATGAAGGAAGAAAGAATGAACATAATTCTTGTTCGTGTGTAGTGTATGCAGTGCACTATCCAAGCTGTGCTCTTGTTACTGCTACAGTTACAAACCAAAAAAGACAAACCGGCCTAAGTCCAACCAAATTACCAATTTGATTGAAAGTTGAAGCCTCCCTGATTTCCTCTCTTTTTTCTAGCAATAGTACTGTACTTGGTAGGAGCAGCAGCAGCTAGCCTCCTCAATCTCGGCCATCTCATGGCCGACGAGCTGATCCTGCCGGTCGGCAATGGCGAATCCATTTGTTCATTCCTAGGAAGAAGAAGAGGAATTGGAACAGTAACAGGGATCACAGCCAGTCACTGCTGCAGCTTGTTGAGCGCCTGCAGCAGGACCGGCCGGAACCTGGTGAGGTTGACGGCGACGTCCTGCTTCATGACGGTCTGGGCGAGCGCCTGCCACCCCTGCTTGTGGAGCGACATGGGGTCCCTGAACACCGCGTGCTCCCGCGGGTACTTGTCTTTCAGGCTCGTCTCCTCCTCCCCAACGTAGTACTCCAGGTACCGGAGCCCCATCCCGGCGGCCGGCCGCGCATAGAAGTTGGTGGCCATCCAGTCCATCTTGCCCCACGGCACGATCTGCACCACCACCGCCTCCGTCGGCAGGAACACCACGTTGGCCAGCCCGGCCCCGTGCACGCCCACCAGCACGTCGGCGGCATTCACCTGCGCCGCGAACGCCGGCACGTCCGCGCCGGCCTCCGCCGACGTCACGTTGAACCCCAGCTCGTCCGCCGCCGCCGCCACCTCGTCCAGGTTCAGCAGCCGCCGAGTGCCGGCGCGCGAGATGATCAGCATCCGGGGACGCATGCCGGGCTTCTCCCCGAGGACTGCGGGCCGGTCGCGCGGCAGCGCCAGCGCGCCGCGCATGAACCGGCCGAAGTCCACCATCGTCAGGTTGCGCGGGTTCCGGGTCGGGTGCGGCGACAGGATCAGGTCCCGGTCGCGGTACAGCCCCACGAACGCGCCCGCCGGGAAGCAGTGCACGTCGTCGGCGTCCTCGGCGTCGAAGTTGATCACGTCGTGGAGCGACATCTTGCGCAGCAGCGGCGTGTACTTCTGCACCCACCACGGCTTGTAGTTGGTGATCAGCAGCTGCACCTCGCCCTTGAGATGCGCCGTCGTCAGGAACAGCGGGACCATCGCGTCCACCATGTCGTGGAAGAAGTTGTCCGTGTACCCGGCGATCGAGAACACCACCGCCGGCACGGCGTGGTGCTTCGTGCACTTGGGCGCCACCGCGGCCGAGGGGACCGACTTCACCGTCACCTCCGTCACGCCGGGCATTAAAAAGTCGTCCTTGCGGGCGTACGGCCGCAGCCGCTTCTCGCCGCTCTCGTCGAACCCGCCATCGCCCGACGGGTTCACCAGGTACACCGTCTTTTGCTTCGGGCTCACGCGGACGTCGCCGGAAAGCTCGCACACGGTCGGCCGCGCGTACGGGAACCCCTCGTCCACGCCGTTCTCGTCGCACGTCATCTTGCCTTGGCCGCCATTGCCATCGTCCCCTTCTTTCTTATCCTCAGCAGCAGCTGCTTCAGCTAGTAATTGAACACCATTGAAGGAGAGAAGGCGTTAGATCTACGTCTCCATCTACTCGTACCAAAATCTGCAATTAATTTCCAACGCCCAAATTTTGTTTCGCCAACAAGATTTCGGTCAAGTACAGAACTTTACTGAATTTCTGGTTCGTTGGCTGGCTCTGCTTTCCTTTCCTTCCATTTAAAGTTGTGCGCGAAAGAAAAAGATTCCTTTTTTTCAATCAATCAAAGAAAAAAAAAGAGAATAGCATACATGGTTTGTTGGTGGGCTCGGCCGCCGCATTGTCGCCGTCGTCCTTCCTGGTGGGCAAGCCGGGCTCGTCGGACCCCGCCATGTCCTTCCTGGTGACGGCAGCTTCCGGCAAGCCGGGCTCCTCGAAGCCCGCCGGCACCTCACGCGGATCGACGGGATCCGCGCTGTCGCCGCCGCCGCCGAGCGTCTCTTGCGGCGGGATGGTCTCGGTCTCCGGCACGGACGGCTTGGACGAGGTCGGCGGCGCGTTCTGCAGCAGCGCGGACGTGTTGGCCGTGCTGGCTGAGAAGAGAGGAAGGCAGCTCCGGTTAGATTCGTGAGGAGGAGGGGAGGGGGAGCAGAGGAATCGAATCGAAGCTAGTGAAACGCGCACGCACCGAAGACGGGGGAGTAGATTGCGAAAAGCTTGGCGAGGGAGACGTAGGTGAGGAGCGCGAGGCAGCAGCCGGCGACGAGGCCGACGCCCAGCTTCTTGGGCTCGATCTTGGACGTGAGGCTCCGCATGAGGCGCGGGGGCAGCCGCCGCTCGGGGCCGCCGCCCGGCAGCTTGGACGGCCGCGAGTACGCCGTGGACGTCATGTCGGGCGGGCCCTGCGCTGCGGCCTGCGGCAGCACAGCTCAGCACCGGAGGACTGGAGCAGGGGGGTTATCAGAGGAAGGGGAAGGGGAGCGACCGCGCGGAGGAAGAGCAAGATGGGGAGGATCGCTAATGCCCAAGCATTTGTATGTGGGCAGGAAAAGGAAGAAGCTGGTGGGAGAGGGAGTGCGATTAATTTTGATGGTGTGTTGGAGCTTACTGGATGGATTCGAGGTGCCGAGGTGGTGGCCTGGTGGTGTTTGGTGATGGAGGGTAGGAGAGGCAACAGCTCCAGGCTTCCTTTCTCACTACAACAAAAGATCTTCTTGCTTGCTTCCTTTCTCACTACTCAACAAAAGATAGATCTTTTTATTTGTTTCCATACATGTGCCCACGTAATTTTCTTCTTTCTTAAGAGTGTGTTGCATGTGGCCGTTTATTGGCTATTGGTTTGGGGCTTTGGGCTCCAATTCATTCATCTTTTGTTTAAATTTTAATAGTGGGTTTGGTGGTGAAACGGACAGTGTAGTAGCTGCTTGATCTGGGATCCAATCCAACTAACGCAAGCTGTAATAAAATAAAAAAATGGAAAAAAATTTAGACCTTACTAGTAGCTGGGAGAAGAGGGGATGCACATGTATTCATTTCAATTTATATGTGTTGATGTGTATTGGAATAGAATTAAACTAAGTTTTTTTTCGTTCCATTCCAACACATATGGATTAAAATGAATACGCATGCATCAACCAAGACCTTAGTTGGGAGGACAGGAGTACCTTGTCATACTTGTAAACACAGTTCCATGGGCCACACCATTTGTAACTGAGTATTCTACTGCCGGTCTATACTGGGTACCATACAGTAATTTTTGTAACCTTATCCATAATCATTCTAAGAATGCAGAGTTTTGTTTAGGGTAATATATGATTCACAGCTTCGTAAAATTGCACGTCAAGTATAGGGTTACTTGGTTTTTGACAGGTAATGGTAGGATCGAAATGGCCCGTGTTGGGCTTTGTTCGCTTGTCTGAATTTCGGAGAAATTTAGATGGTTTGGAGGAATGTTGGAGGAATATGTGAGAGAAAAACACTATTCCGGATGAAAAAAATAAGTGGATCAAACCGGGTTCAAGGACACGTGAACGGGGCCAGAGTCAGTCGGTACTGACTACCGATGGGTCTATTCGCTTGTGCTATTCAACCGGTTTTAATCCGTACAAATCAGTTATGGAACAATGTTTTTCTCTCACAACAAACCAGCCGTACAAATCAGCAGAAGTCGATTTAGGGTCTCTTTGGCACGGCTTATGCCGGATTCGGCTTCATCTATTTTGCGCAAATCGAGGCACTGTAACGTAAAGCCGTTTTATAAGCCGGGGTTAAAATAAACTAGAAGCCGGAAAAAGCCAGTTTTTCTGGCTTCACCGGCTTTGGCCTCACCAGTGAAGCCGTTTTGGATGAGCCATGCCAAAGGGGGCTTAATACCAGCCGAACAGAGTCTTATATTTCTGTATCATTTTAACCTATGGGATATACCAACCATTTTTCCGGTACCGAAACGAGATTGATATCTTGGTACATTTGCCGACAATTTGGGTTAAATTAGGTTAAATTAGTTATACTAGGAAAGAAAACTATTCGTGAATCAGCATTGGCATAGGATTGCTGCACCAAATGTTAAATTCTACTGCATCCTAGACTGGCCTCGAAGCCTATTTTAGCGTGTGTTTGGTTGAGCCATTAGGGGCCTGTTCGGCAGGGCTGAAAAATACTGTTCCGACTGATTGTCGTGAGAGAAAAATATTATTCTGCCAGGACATGAATAGTGATTTCGTGAGAGAAAAACACAAGCCAGCCGACCGGCTTAAAGCTAGCCGAACAAGCTCTAGGTTGAGCCGTTAGGCGCTGAAAACCTAGATTGAAAAGTATTGTTCATTGATTTGTTGTGAGAAAAAAATACTGTACAATGTCTGATGAGTTAGGTTGGTAAGTTCGAGCGAACAGGGTTGCCTGCAAGGAAGCGGCTTCTTAATTTCGTTTTTTGTCGTCAGGCGGATAAAAGATCAATGACTGACAAGCCACCGATCAAACACACTAATCCTGTCTTACGAAAATCATATGCTATTATGCTAAGGCAATGCGTTACTACCACGACCATGTTTCCTAGCAAGAAACAAAATTATCATACTTTGGAATACTTGAATGACCAATTCAATCATGTAACACAGTCTTGACAAAACATTGCAGTGAGCTCAGCTAGCCTAATAGTGGAATATATATATATATATATATATATATATATATATATATATATATATATATATATATATATATATATATATATATATATATATATATATATATCAATGCTCAGACAATAGAGAAACATTTCTATCTTAGTAGTGCAAAGCTGCGACACACACTGACACGCGACGCCATGCAAATGCACTTTGTTTATCGGTTTCTAATTTGTGTAGTAGCCTGCCTCCATCGATATATACCTCCACTCTGCTGCAGATAGCCAATCTCAAAAAATTGAATCAGCAAGGGCATGGATGAGCTGTCGTTCTAGAGATGGGCTCCGATGCTTGCACGCTACGCTTGCTCTGCTCTTACATACGAGCCAGCCCGTGCTTAATTGTTCCCTATAAACGCCTGACTGGCTGCAAAAACAATCCAACACAGCACCGTCAAAGCTGTAAATAAAGGAAGATATAGTAGTCCGGTGTATAGATATACTACCATCTTATAGTCTATAAGTCAATGCATGCCGAACTTGGAAAAAAATGTTGAATCAGCCTGTTTGCTTATGCCAAAACTTAGCTTATGTTGATGCTTATGTTAAAATATTGTGAAATTAAAACACTGTTTGTTCGCTGAAAAAAGTACTGCTAAAATATTATAAGAGGAAAACACTCTATGTTTGAAAAGCTACAACTTAATTTCTCAATGGCATACCTCACAAAATGCTTTTGTGCAGATGATGTGGACACCAAATACAGCTAATCTAGGGAAAAAGTCTAGATAACCCCATAACTTTTATGTTTGTGTCTACTTCACCCCTGAACTATTAAACTAGGTATTTAGTATCTTAAATTTTTCCAAACCAGACATTTAACCCTCTATAGTGGTTTTGGCTTCTGGTTTTGTCCACGTGGCGGTCCAAACTGGCTCACATTGACATGTTGGCGCATGGGCCCACACGTCATACAAAGGGAGCATGAGCCCGGGGCACACACTCCTCGTCGCCGGCAACAAGAAGCCCGCTAATACGGTTGCTCCCACGCCGCGCCGCGATAGGCTGCCGCTGTCGCCGCCGCCGCGGGGGCTCCTGCTGCTGAGCCTCCTTCACCTTGCGCATGATGCTATCCATTCTCGCCTGCACTTGAATTATTTCTTTTTCTCTCTTTTTTTCTTTGATGAAGGAAAGACGCATTACAGAGACAGAGAGATCGAGGCATAGGTACAGGCAGCAGAGTGACTCCTGAATTTTCAGCCAGGGGCGCGTTTAGTTGGCCGGAATTTGGACGTGAAAAGTTTACATAGTGTCAGATTCTTTACTGTAGCATTTCATTTGTATTTGATAATAATTGTCCAACCGTTGACTAATTATGCTCAAACTGTACAGTAAAGTACAACTAAACTGTACAATTAGTTTTTAATTTCGTCTACTTTTAGTATTCCATACATATACCGCAAGTTTGATGTGACGGGGAATCTTCTTTTTGCATAGTACCAAAGTTGGGAGTTTGGAGGAACTAAGGGCCTGTTTGGTTCCAAATAAGTCACATACTTATAAGTTAAAAAGTGAAAAAAATGACTTATTTTGCTAAACACCATCAACTTATAAGTCACCCATGCTTATAAGTTTTAAGTTGGTTCACCCCTGCTTAAAACTTATAAGTCACCCTTTTTCGCGTAGGGCCCACACCTTTAATGAGCTTATAAGTCATCTGCAACCAGACAAGCATGACTTATAAATAACTGATTTTCAGTCACCTGACTTAGTCATCTGACTTATGAAAACCAAACCGGCCCTAAACAAGGGCCAGGACTAGGAGTCCCTTTCCTGATCCAGTACTTGACGTACGTGGAGCAGGCATGAGCACCAGCAATGGTGGCGAGCCGTTGGTGGTGACGACGACAGGCGGCGCACCACCGCATCCCTAAGAACGCAGCTGGACAAGCCACAAGAATCCTGCCCGACGACGCCTCTGCCAGTCCGCCGCCATATGCGCTCTCCGCCATCGGCTGCGGCTCCTGCTGACGACGGCGCTCGGTCCGCAGCGGTGTGAGCGAGGAAGAGCCAGAGGACGAGTTCGAGCGGGTCGTCAGGGACTCAGGGCAGCAGCAGCACAGCCCGCCGCCGGGGAAGCAGGCACCCGTCCGTCGCAGTCCGGTAGGTCGCCGGGGACATCGCGGAGCGAGCCGTGAGTTTGTTGCGTGCACATGCGGTGCGGCAATGGGCGAAGCGTAGCGGACCAGGCCCGAAGCATGTTTTGCCTAATCTAAGCGTCGTCTCCTCTCGCTACTTTCGCTGGTTCGTTCTCAAACCGAGCGGCGCATTGAGCGGACGGGTGCGGACTAAGGGGTCTCTGACAGCTGGGCCCCATCGCCAGCGTGTCTTTTGCTGCAACCACTCTTGGGGGTTAATTAAACGTTTTGGAAAACTTTAATGTGCTCGTTAGATGGTTTTAAAGTTGAGTAGCCGCTTAACCAAAGTTGAGAGGGTTACGTAGACTTTTTCCGCTAATCTAGTCCCTACTAGAAGAACGTGATGCTACCAGGGCAAGATGAAAAGCAGTTATGCATATCTCTCATCTTTGTAATAGCCTGTTTTTCTCTTTTTTTGATCTAAACTGCTCAAAGTTAATATAATAACTGTGCTTTGGCTTTCAAGAAGCCCTTTCAATGAATTCAGGTGGACATTGCCCTGGAACATAACTGAAAGGTATATGCCTTCCCCGTTAATCCTCAAAAGACAGAAAAAGGAGAATACTATCTTTAACAGTAGCTGAAAGAGTTCCAGTGTTGGACATTATTGCCCTGGCTGGCTGGCACATAAGCAGCAAAAAATTCGGTCAGTGCTCTACAAAATGCGCAGACTAGTGAGGTTTCGATCAACAATTGAGCAGTGTACGTGTCGACGAAATATGGTCGGCAGTCCACCGAGGGGGGTGCCCGTGGTGGTAGATTATCGGTAGACGGTGCGTGTAATCAGGAACCAGATGGTGACACAAGGCGCAGAGACAACGATTTAGACAGGTTCGGGCCGTCTGGTCGACGTAATACCCTACGTCCTGTGTCTTTGGTGTATTGTATTGAGATGTATACCTATTAACCTGTCCTCTAGGGGACCATTGTCTCTCCTTATATACTCCAAAGAGACAAGGTTACAAGTAAAGTATCCAATTTGGTATTATTACAATATCTAGCACAACTTGTAATCTTGATGTGCACGCCTTGATCTTACGGGCCGGGCCACCTCGGATGGTGCGGTCCATGTACCATCTTGTGGTACGCGGGGGTATATCCCCACAGCTAGTCCCCGAGCGCCATGTATTCTGATGCGACACGCCATTCTAACCTTCTCTGAACAGTGAGGCTTGAGTTCTTGACATCTCCGACCACCGTTGTCGCCGGAGAAGTAGGTTGTCCGAACAATGTATGGTGCTCTTAAGAAGAAAGAAAAAGATTTCCGTTCTGGGAAGTGTGCCCACTTGAGTTTCTGTGAAGAAACGTAAGGGTGTCTTGAAGCGTAACGTCTTTGATCGTCAGAGGCACAGTGGTCGAAAAACAAGCACATTCACCGCAAGGTGAAGTGTGCCCACTTAGTCTCCGAGCCTGGTAGTAGGTGACGTAGGCACGTGGTGCCAGGGTCTAAAAAGAATTCCCAGTTAAGTTGAGAATCCAATCGTCAGACACAGAGCGTCGAGATGCACCGGCAGGTGCATCGTCCTGATGTAGTCCCCGAGCTTGCTGGAAGGTGAGGTATGAGCCTTGTAGCAAGGTCTAAGTGAAAAAATATCCCAACTGTATGCCAGTCGCCAGTCGCATGTAGTCGAGACGCAAAGTCCCCGAGCCATGGTCGGAGAGTGGTCAAGGCAGTACCCGAGCACATCCCCGAGCCATGGTCGGAGAGTGGTCGAGGCAATCCCCGAGCATAGGTCGAGGAGCGAGCGACGAAGTCCCCGAGCCGTGATCGGAGAGTGGTCGAGGCGATCCCGAGCACATGCAGGAGCGAGCGACGAAGTCCCCGAGCCGTGGTCCGAGAGTGGTCGAGGCAGTCCCCGAGCACAGGTCGAGGAGCGAGCGACGAAGTCCCCGAGCCGTGGTCCGAGAGTGGTCGAGGCAGTCCCCGAGCACAGGTCGAGGAGCGAGCGACCAAGTTCCCGAGCCGTGGTCGGAGAGTGGTCGAGGCAGTCCCCGAGCACAGGTCGAGGAGCGAGCGACAAGTTCCCGAGCCGTGGTCGGAGAGTGGTCGAGGCGATCCCGAGCATGTGTCGAGGAGCGAGCGACGCAAGTTCCCGAGCCGTGGTCGGAGAGTGGTCGAGGCGATCCCGAGCACGTGTGTCGAGGAGCGAAGCGACGAAGTCCCCGAGCCATGGTCGGAGAGTGGTCGAGGCGGTCCCGAGCACAGTGTCGAGGAGCGAGCGACGAAGTCCCCGAGCCGTGGTCGAGAGAGTGGTCGGGATCCCGAGCACGTGTCGAGAAGCGGCGGCGAAGTCCCAGCTGTGGTCGGAGAGTGATCGAGGCGGTCCCGGCGTAGTCGTCGAGAAGCGAGCGACGAAGTCCCCGAGCTGTGGTCGGAGAGTGATCAAGGCAGTCCCCGAGCGTAGGTCGAGAAGCGAGGAGAGTGGTCGAGGCAGTCCCCGAGCACAGGTCAGAAGCGAGCGACGAAGTCCCCGAGCATAGCTCGAAATTCCTGTAGACAAATATGTAGAATGGTAGTACATGATGTACAAAATAATAAATTATAGAGAAAAAATCAGCGGTGAAGAAACAACACTCAGTAGTCATTTGCAAATGAGCATGATGTGATAAAGCAGTTGGTGCTTTGTAAACATCAGTGTTAAAGTGAAGTTTGTGTTTATACTTAATATAAACCGCCTTGACCGCTTAGTATGTAGCTGAGTTTCCACCTTAGCTAGCCCGTTAACCATAACGCTGGGCGCTGGAGCCCGTGTAATGCGTGTAGGAAGAACAAAGCGTCACTAAGGAGCCGCTGCCGACCACCCATAACGCAGAAGGGCGGCTGCGTGCCGTGTAGGGAGGAGCCGAGATGGGCCTTTTCTGGAGACATCGAGCATCAACATGACTGGTCGAGGATTTGCATTAAGTATAGTTGTATGTTACATTTAAGATTGTATACATGGACAAACGTTATTTGAAGAATAACCATGACGAGGACGTTGTGGAGAAACGTCGTGATGAAAATTGTATTAAATATAAATATTAGAAGTGTACTTATCTTTGGATAGAAATCTGGTCGATGGTGATGAAGTTGTCCGGTCCTCGAGCTTTCCGGCCTGTCGTCATGACGGTGGTCGCGATTGTCATAGCGTCGTTCTTTGCGGCGATCATTATTGCGACGTGGTCTGGTAGTCGAGGTGGTCGGAGCATGACAGAGCCGCTCGGGATGTGGTCGACGTGGTTCGTGGTCGATGTGGTCGGAGCTTGGCGGAGCCGCTCGAGACGTGGTCGACGTGGTCCATGGTCGATGTGGTCGGAGCTTGGCGGAGCCACTTGAGACGTGGTCGACGTGGTCCATGGTCGACGTGATCGGAGCTCAAAGCGCTTGGTCGACGTGGCGGGCTGGTTAGCAGCTACGCTTGATGGCTGGAACAGAGTTGATCTCGTGTTGGAGTAGAACGGACGTGGTCGATAGAGTCTCGCAAACCGTGACCGTGATCCCGAGCCGGATCGCGATGTCGGTGATAGTGTGGCACTCCTCGGATACCTTTGCACCGCGAGATCGCACATGCTAGTGCTCGCCATCATTGCGCTAATCTACGCACGTCGAACGCAGCGATGATGCGAGGTAGATAGAGAGACACACGCCGCCGAAATCTGATCAAGACCTTGCTTGCTAGCTTGTACGTGAAAGCATGCAAGATGACTCCTAGCCGCTTGGATCTTGTAGATGCGTATGTGCTCTTGATTGCTAACTGGTTGATTAATCGCCTTGCGTGTATGGTGCATACGTGCAAGTTGGCTTACACGCGTCACCCGCTTGCTTGTTTTGTATTGGCTTGCATCCTTCATATGCATATGTTCCCATCAAGTTAGCCTTGCATGTTGTTTGTAGATCACAGCCTGGCCAAGAAATGTATCCGTGTCGATCTCTTGAATTGGATCCCGAAGCCATGCATGTTTGCTTGCCATGCGATAATATAATTAACTGCCCTGCGTGCCCCTCGTGAGCCCGATGGGATCTCGTGATGCGCCCGCCATGTTGTTCACCGAGGAGAGGATCGATGGACGTCGGTATGCAACGGAGGTCGCTGAGTTGTAGCCGTAGTAGATTGATTCCGTCGCCGAGTTGTCACCGTATGGTGGAATCGAGGTCTGCCATCTAGTTCACCATGGATCGGCGCACATACTTCCTTTACCGACGATTTAAATATGGTCGGCAGGTCCACCGAGGGGTGCCCGTGGTAAGATTATCGATGACAGTGCGTGTAATCGGGAACCAGATGGTGACACAAGGCGCAGAGACAGAGTTCGCCGCCGTTTGGTCGACGTAATACCCTACGTCAGTGTCTTTGGTGTATTGTATTGAGATGTATCCATTAAGTTGTCCTCTAGGGGACCCTTGTCTCTCCTTATATACTCTGGTTACAAGTAAAGTATCCAATTTGGTACTATTACAATATCTGCACAACTTGTAATCTTGATGTGCACGCCTGATCTTACGGGCGGGCCACCTCTATGAAAATGCCCATGTACCATCTTGTGGTACCGGGGTATATCCCCACAATCGTGACCTCTAATGTAAGCCCGTTTAGTAGCGATCGTAAATTTTCACGTGACCACCAAATCTTCCCTCACGAATCATCAACGAAGAAGCCCAGCCAAACGAATTGGCTGAATATCCAAAATGTAGCTCATGTCATAGGCCCAATACATTTTTTCAGGTACAAAGCCCATACAACATCTTAGCGTGGTTATCTTGTCACAGGCCCGACAAATATTTTGCTGTGATCTGACTGGCTCAGGCATAAAGCCCATCCAAACACAGCCTTGAGGCTTCCTTTTATAGTCTAGGCATAAAATCAACAAAAAAAAATTTTATTTGCAATTAGGTTGGGGGTGCGCCAGCTCAGGCAGTAGTGCAACGCCCAAGTGACAAGGCAAGCCACTATGGTGAGCCCTCTCCACAAAAAATAAATTTAATATCAAAGTGGACACATGGTCCACATATCAGATATTAAAACCCTTCCCTACAAAAAAATAAATTTAATATCAAAGTGGACACATGGTGCTTGTATCAGATATTAAACTGATAAGAGCACACAAGACAGCCCCCGCTGCTGTGCGCCTGTGCCTGTGTGTGCTGCTGCCCCCAACCAAACCAACGAACGCACTGTGTAAATTGTGACCCTGCAACAAGCTCCCTCATCATCGCATCATGCATATGCATGGCATGGGCTGGGGATATGCAGTGCTAGGTGGTGCTCTGAAGCCGTCGTGGATGACTTGGCCTCAACTGTTGTGTGATGCAAGAACAGGGCGGCAAGTGGATAGTTGGTCTCTCCAATGCTGATTATACTTTATCTTCTACAGAAACGCGACAATTTTCGTATCACACTGCTATATGGGGACGATGCATGCGAGTGGACAGTTTTCATGGTCGTAGCTTGGCTTTTTTTTTTCTTTCCTTTCTTTCTCAAGGCACATATTTCGTCACACGAGTGTAGGCTCGTCAATTTAATTTCCTGTAAATTTTGGAGGAAATTCCCGTGCAGTCGCCGTGCACTGCCAAATGCCCTTAAATCTCTCTTCTGCCATGCCGCCAGCAATAGGTATCGGAGCGGCCACCGGCAGCCGCAGCAGGCGCGGGCATGATCTGCCATGCCAGCAATGGAGACGGACTCCTCCACCTCCATGACGACGCCTCTCTTCCTCGTATGTAAAGCTGCTATCGCCATCACCCTCATCTCCCTCACTGCATGGCCCTCCTCGCCCGCACCCGCAGCCGCAAGAACCCTAAGGCTGGCGCCACGGGCCGACTCCCGCACGGCCTGCCGGCGCTGCGGCGCTCCATCTTCGACTTGGCCCTAGTGCTGTGCGACCTGCACATGCACTACGGCCACCTACATCATCTTGCTCTGCCTCGCCTGCACGATTGTCTTCGTTGCCGACCGCAGCCTCACGCAGACTCCTCGTCCAGGGTGGCAACACCTTCGTCGCCGACCTCACGCCGTAGGTTTACTCGAGCAACCTCTTCACCGCCGGCGGCCGCAACGTCGGCACCTCGCTCTACGGCGCCTACTGGTGGCTCGTGCGCCGCAACCTCGCTTGTGGGCCTCGTGCACTGCAGTAGGCGCACGAGGCGTATGGGGTGGGTGCATCGCAGGAGAGATAATAGTATATTGTCTTTGTCTTGCAGTGCACACGTCTCCATACACATCCAATGAATACTGAGTACTACTAAACCGCATTCAGTATCAGTCAGTGCTACACCCAGTACCTCGAAAATACTAAATAATACTAAAACGCGACTACTGAATAGTACTAAATTTTGTTCAGTATAACAGCTTGGTGTAGAATAGTATTCTACACTAGAATAGCGCTGCCGTGTATATAGGGTGTAGAATAGCATATATATATATAATGATACTGATTTGGTATGTATGTAAATATTTGCACTCGATTTGGTCAAACTTAAAAGTGTGTGACTTAAAGAAAACTCTAGAAATTAATTTATACAGATACTCTGAACGAATAATAGTCATAATGTGACAAATTATACCACTCCTACACAGCTATTGCTCAAACATGCAACCAAGCACAATAGAAACTTCTCTTTAATAAAATAAAATAAAATCACACCACCACAGAAGTTTCTCTATAGGACTAGGATTTCTTTTGACTCTGCTATGAAGAATGATGAAGTTGACTAATTTTTCCAGTGCATACATACATATACTATAATTTTAATAAAGTCTCTAAGTCAATGCATTCCGAACATATCTGTTTAGGGAAATCAGACTTGGCATACCTGCAGGTGCGGCAGACACCAAATACAGCTAATCTAGTCCGCAGAAGAACGCGATGTTACCAGGGCCAAAGCCTTAGGTACAAAAGCCCATAAAAATGCTTAGCCTGGTTTCCATGTCACAGGCCCAACAAATATTCTATTGTGATTCGGCTAAGGCGCAGGCAGAAAGCCCGATCCTAATGTAGCCTTGTAGGTTGAGGCTTCCTTGTATTTATCTAAGCACAAAATTATTATTATATTATTTATTATTTATTTTTTGTGTTATAAAAAACAAAATTTTATTTTATTTGCTATTTGATTAGGGTTTGCCATCTCGGACAATAGTGCAACACCCAAGCGACAGTTGAGGACTAAAGTGGCAAGCCACTATAGTAAGCCCTCTCAAATAAAAAATTTAATATCGAGGTGGACACATGATCCACGTATCATATATTAAATTAAACTGATAAGAATAGATATTACACTTGATTCTTAGCCAAAAGGTCGATAAAGGTACGAGATGAGAAGAGGCAGTGGGTCTCATTTTGTACCCTTGCTTCGGCTGTGCTCGCTCAAAGCTGCCCAAGCGGGACTAAACAGAAGCTTAAGCATAGCTTATCTGCTACTCCCTCTGTCCCTAAATGTTTGTCTCCACGATTTACGCTCGATAACTTTGATTCGATTTATAGAAAATGCGTGCAACATTTATATCTTCAAATAAATTTATTAAAAAACTAGATTCAAATATCTATCCAATGATACCAATTATGTATCATAAATATTAATATTTTTTAATATATATTTAGTCAAAGTTGTTTCTCGGGAAGCGAAAACGACGTACGTTTAGTGACGGAGGGAGTATGTGTTTGGTTTATTGGATCGTTTGGGCTTGTAATTAGCACCCCACATGTCGGTTGTGGCCTGAGGCCCATTAATGGGCCTTCTTCAGCGGAGCCCATTACTAGCCCGTAGCACATTACTCTCCTTTCTGCCGTAGCAACTAGATTCATGCATTGCTAAAAAAAAAAAAAAAAAAAAAAAAAAACTAGCATTCATGCAGAGTCCCATCATGAGAACATATCACAGGTGATTCTCTTTGTTACCAAGCTGAAAATCAAGATACGATAGTCATGATGACTATACTACTGCTACACAGCTATTGCACAAACATACAACCAAGCACCACAAAAGACTTATATTTATATAAAAAAATCACACCACAGAAACTTCACTCATGAAGCACAGCAGCAGGAAGTCTCTATAGGACTAGAATTTCTTTTGACTGTGTTCTATGAAGATGAAGTTGACAACTTCTTCCAATGTGAGCATGCCAAACTTGAAAAAAAAAATCCTCACAGAGTAGTAATTGCACACAAAATGCCTGTGCAGATGCTGTAGATACCAAATACTGATTAGGGAAACCTCACAAAACCGATCCAAATGTGTCTAGGCACAAAAATTTTTATCGCGACTTGGTTGGGGTGTGCCAGCTCTGACAGTAGTGCAATGCGACACTTGAGGACTCTAGTGGCAAGCCACTATGGTGAGCCCTCTCCCACAAAAAATAAATTTAATATCGAGGTGAACAAATGACCCACACATCAAATATTAAACTGATAAGAACCTGGTTGAACATGTCAGACAGAGTAATAACCTGAAAAAGAACCAAACACTTTGGTTCTGTTTTTGCCTTCCATATCTGATCCCACGGCCCACGGGACACGTGTGATCTTAAGTACAACAACATAGCATTTCAGTCCCAAATAAGTTGGGGTAGGCAAGTTATTATATGCTGATGATTTTCAAGTGTCTGGTTCTGTTGCCAGGTGAACCGGCTGTCTAACTTCTGCATCTGTTTGACTACTGCCCATTTTCAGAGTGTGAACACGGACATGTGATGAGTCGCTATGAATGACAACAGAGATTGAACTAGTTGAAATCTAACTGATCTCAATGTTTTGATTGGTCAGAGACGGCCCTTCCATCTTCTGATTTTTTTAAATAATAGTATTTTAATTATTAATTGCAAATAAAGCATTTAGATAAAAAAATTATAGAAGTTGTAGTGTTGGACTGCAATAGGTGCCCTCCCATGAGCCGACTAGCTTCAGTACAGTAGGCACCGACAGTCCTGTCGGCTCGCGGATGCCCGATATTGGATAATCGGCCCATGAAGGGCCGATAGGTCCCTGTCACCCCGTGGCTGGCCAACAGGCCTAAATTATCTGCCGGCTCCTTCCTCTCTCTCTCTCTCTCTCTCTCAGCCAGCCTCTCTCTCTCTCTCACGACTCACGCCCGCCGCTGCCTTCTTTGGGCGCCTGAACGCCGGATCCGCGCCGCCTCCCGCCCCCCCCCTCAACGCTGGGGGCGCTCGCTTCACGCCGACCGAGTGCCGATACGTATGGATTTTTTTAATTTAGATTTCCTTTTTAAGTAACTTTAATTAGATTTTAATAGTTTTAGTTGTAGATTAGTTAGATTTGTATAGAGTTAGATTTAATCGTATATTTAGTTTGTAGTTTTAGATTATGGTTAATTTTAGGGTTAGTTTACTTTGATTTAGTTTTTTAGTTAGTTTAGTTTGATTACTTAGTATATTTAGTTAGTTTAGTTTAGTTAGATTAGATTTTAGGGTTAATCTGTAGCCATAATTTTAGGGTTAGTTTTAGTTGTAGATTAGTTTGAGTAGGTTAGGGTTTTAGGGTGTTTTAGTTGTTAGTTTTAGTTTCGGATAATTCTTTTGGATTACGGCTAGTTTAGTTAGTAGTAGGTTAATCTGTTAGGGTTAGTTTTTTTAATTTATTTTGTTTAGTTAGAGTAGGTTGCCATGATACTTCTTTTAACTGACTGGATGCTTTGAACGATGCGACCAGGAATGTCGACCGATTTAGTTCCTTTCAGAATATACCATGGCAACGGTGAAATCAGATATGGGGACAGCGGGGTAGACCTTAGCGAGTTTCAGGTGTTTGACACAGAACTGAATTCCCTGCTAGATTATAGCTGGAAACAAGTTTGAGCCTGGCTACATGAATACTTGGGTGTTCCGCCCTCCCAGCATCGTTTCAGGATTAGTATGTTGGTGCCTAAATTGCGAGAGAATGGATGGAGGTGGGAGTTGTATGAGGCCAGTAACACGAAGAAGTGGCATTTTCTCATGTCCAAGGCATTGGAGCGTCGTTATTGCAACATCATGCTTGTTGAGTTTCTGGATGGTGGCATGCAGGGTGAGAGTAGCAACACAGGTGCAGCAGAGGACAATTTGGAGGCCACAAATGCTGAGCATACCTATGTTTGCGATGATCAGAAGGTTCAGAACCCAACAGAGGATGGACAAGCGGAAGAGTATGGTCCTTATATGGAAGCTGACCAGGGTAAGGAAGATGAAAGAATCGTGGAACAGATGGAGGCTGACGATGCGGAGCACCAGGCCTTTGTGGATGAATTTGCGGGTCGGAGGTTTGACGACGAGATCGATATCCCTGAGGATTGGGCTCACATAGCACCAGATTTCATGGCGGTCGATGATGCTCATCATTCGTTGTGGGAGTATTCAAGGATCGAGGTTAGATAAGGCCAAATGTTTCATGACAAGGTTCATCTGCAGCACGTAGTTCGACGGTGGTCTTTTTCTGAAAAGAAGCAGTTCAAGGTGGTTATTTCTAACCCCATGACGTGGGACGTTAAGTGTGTGACCGAAGGTTGTACTTGGCGTGTTTATGGTCATATGCCACGTACGGAGACCAACTTCATCACCACTATTGTTCAACCACACAGTTGCTTGCTGCAGACAACGCTGATGAAGCATAAGAACATGATGGCGGAATTTGTGGCCAATGTTATGTACGGCGAGATCGTTGAAAAAGTTGGCATGTCTCCATTTCGGATAATGCTTGCTATTCAGAACAGATATGGCTATGAAATGTCTTATGACCTGGCTTAAGAGCAAAACAACTGGCCTTGGAGAAGAGGTTCGGTAATTACAAGGACTCAAATCACCACTTGCCAACTCTTCTAGCAACCATTCAAGCTAGAAACCCTGGGACTATAATTGATATTGATGACTACATAAACGGGGAAGGAGACCGTGTCCTGAAACAAGCTTTTTGGTCTCTGGGGTGCATGATACAGGCCTTCAAGCATTGCCGACCTTTGCTCTGTGTGGATGGCACTTTCTTGACTGGATAGTACAGAGGTACGTTGCTAACAGCCATAGGGGTTGACGGCAACAACCAGGTTGTGCCTATTGCTTTCGCCCTGGTTGAATCTGAGAACAGCGATAGCTGGTTGTGGTTCCTGAAGTTGATTAAACGAGCTCTCGTGGAAGATAGGGATAATGCTTGTGTCCTGCATGATCGTAATGCTGGTTTATTGAATGCAGTGGATAAATTGAAGAACGGTAGGGATCTAGAGGTCCAATGGCCAGATATACAAAGTCGCTGGTGCATGAGGCATCTAGGTAGTAATTTCTACAAGCAGTTCAAGATCAAGCACCTGATGGACCTGTTCAAGAGGCTATGCAAGCAGAACCAGAGAAAGAAATTCGATTTCCTTTGGCAAAGGTTAGACGAGCTGACCACAAGTCACATGAATGAAGTGCGTCGTCAACCTGTTGTGGCACGAGATGAGGAGCCACAAGGCCTTACTCCCGATCCTAATGAGGCTAGATGCAAGACTCGCCGACGTAAGGGGGCAGGTCTTTAAAGTGTTTCTCAGATTGGATTAAAGAGGAGCCCGTCGAAAAGTGGTCCTTGTTGCATGATACCTATGGTGCACGCTACGGCATAATGACAACAAATCTAACTGAGGTTTACAACTGGGTGCTCAAAGGTACACGTTCGCTTCCTTTGGTTGCAATTGTGGAGGGTATCCTGAGGGGCACAATGTTGTATCTGCAAGAGCGTTGTCAAGCGGCAACGGCTGTCATTCAGAATCCACAGATGACCTATTGTTGGAAGATTTCTGCATACCTCGAAGAGAAGAGTGCCAAAGGGTCCCTGCATAGGGTGTATCCTGTTGGCAACCAGGACCTTGTGTACAAAGTCATGCTGCGTGACAAGGGCGGACTTGGCACTGGTCCAAGCGATATAATTATGGAGTGTCAGTTATGGCCAGAGGTTAACAAGTGCGAGTGCACATGCCAGAAACCGAAGTTCTACCATATTCCATGCTCCCATGTGCTTGCTGCATGTGGAAAAGCCAACATTCCGATGACTTTTGTGTCGGATTATTTCAAAAAGGAAGCAGTATTTAACACATGGTGTGGTGAGCTTCAAGGTTGGAGGGCCGTTGCTGATTTCACTAAGGCAGTTAATGACTCGGACTGTTAGTGGTCTCCTAATGCAGAACCAAGGGTGGACACAAAGGGACGTCGCAAGAGTCGACGTATTAGGAATGACATGGATGCTTCCGAGGCTTCAGACAAGCGTCCCTTCTGCCTCGCTTGTGGTGGAAATCATCTCAGGAAAAATTGTGATGCGTACCCCACAAATAGGCTACTAGATGGAACGGAACCGCGACATATTCCAAAACGCACCTCGAGGCAGGCCACTCAACAAGGCCCTAGCGCATAGCATTGTATGTACTGTTATGAGTTTGCAACTAAATTTGCATTACTTATTCATATGTTATTATATTTGGAAACATGACTTGCTTTTGTAGGATGGCGGGCATGGAGCTCATCGACCCTGTTGTCGACCAGAGGCACAGCTCCAACTTGCAGGATGGGCAGCTTACACCAGCCCTCCGTCTTCGTACCCACGACGAGTTGTGGATACTTGACCAGCGCTGGGTTCCACGGTATGTGTATTTTGTACCTTGTACGTTCGTGCCTTTCGTGTTGAAATTCGGTAATTAATATTCTTTCTTTAAAACAGGCTACATGCTGCTGGTTTACTTCCATCCGCTCGCCTAGTTGAGCGACACCGGCACAGGAGTTCGCGCTTTCCGGTTGACCGTGCACTCCTCTCTGCTTGGGTTGACCGCTAGAGACCGGAGACGCACATATTCCACCTACCTGTAGGTGAGGTCACCGTGACTCTGCAGGACGTCGCCATGCTTTTCGGTCTTCCTATCGCAGGTGCCCCTATCGGCCCTGTAGTTGTGTTTGTTCCATCAAAAGTTTGAAAGGTTCGTTAATTTATGAAATGTGATGAATGTTAGTGTTGGTCGAAAAGTGGTACAGTTTTTATGCCGGGTGATGGTTGTGTTCGGAAAATACACCGGTGGTTCAATAGCATGAAATAGTGCTGGGGATAGGACTGTCGACCTTTGGATTGCCGATAGGTCCAGTCGGCCAACCAACAATCGACAGAGACTGTCGGCCAACCACTAGCCAACGGCCGACAGGGTGGCTATCGTCGCTGACAGGTTTAAGTCGGTTGCCACGTTGATCTAATCGGCTGCTGAGTTGCCTTATATGGGACATTATCGGCCTTTCAGGAGCCGACAGGCTTCTAAATTTGCAATAAACCTACAACAGCTTCTAGTTTTGCAATTTTCATTTGAAAAAAATATTATTTAAAAAAAATACCCCCATCTTCCATCTTATTCCAACGAGGCTGCCCAATTTGAATGAAGTGTCAGTCAGTCAGTCCAGGGACTTACCGGCAAGGGAAACTGCAACATTGGTTCGGTTATTTTCCCAGTACCGCGTACAGAGTCAAGGTCCAAAACATGACAGTGAATCTTGTTAATATCTGTTTTGAATATTTGATTGATCTTAGGCCACTAGCTTCCCCCAAAATGTGGTAGAATTTGCACAAAGTTTGAAACATGGTTGGCAATGACGAAGTTTATGGCCTTTTTTTTTTTTTTTCTTTGAACGAACTGACACTTATAGTGGAGTATGTTCCTATTAATATAGTATCAAAAATTACAAACAGACAACCCTGGGAGGTTAAAAGAAAGGAACAAAAACAACATGAACATCAGTTTTTGGCCATTTTCAGAATTCAGCTCCCACGCCAGGCTTTCCCTTCCACGGACCGTCTTCCTTTCTTGTCAAGAATTATTTTTCTTAAAATAAAAATCCTATAACGTCATTTTTGTTAAGATTAAATAAATTGTGATCAATTAGTTAATCCATCATTAACAACTGCTAATGACGGTTCACTGTAGAGACAACTTTAGATCCCGTAGAGACACCTTTTGGCCAACAGGCAACTGCCCATTGGGCTTGTATAAATATTTGTACACTGTTCATCAATCTAGACAGACAGTCATATTCATCCATCGACACTTTTCTTCTAACACGGATGAGTGGGATCCGCCCTGCCGGCCGGCCTCATGGCCAGAGTAAGGGCCTCGGCCCGAGCCCGCCATGAGAGGAGGCGGAGGAGGAAGAGGAGGCACATGACGACAAGAGGCATCAGCAGGAGCAGCAGAGGTGTCAGCAGCGGCGACGGCAATGGTAGACGGCGGGAGGTTGGGTGGTTCCTCCACCCTTTATAGCCCACGGCGGCGGCCGCGCTCATGGGCTAGATCGGCGGCCCAGGCCTAGGTTTCGGCCTGGCCGACCGCGCCCGTGCCGGCTAGTGGGCCGGTCACTTGCGGCTGGGCCGCGCGCCTCTCCCTGGCTTGCGGCTGGGCCGCATGCCCGCTCCTTGGCCGGCTGGGCCATGTGCCCGCACCCCCTGCTGGGCTGGCTGCTGCTCTAGGCCGATTTCCGCCTCTGTTGGCCTAAAAAATATAGTTTCTTTGTTATTTTTTTAGCAATAGTACATCTAATTAGCCTATGCTTTAGCTAATTTAATTCTCTGCGGAACATCAGTTTATTTGTATTGTTTGATGTTGCTATGTACGTGCTATATATATTATCATTGTATATAAATGTGGTTTGATCTTATTATATTAAAATGCAGTATGTGATTCTATTATATTTTGGCGTATGTTGGTGCACCCAAACCCCCTGTTTCGTACCAATATATATGTTGCATTTCTTCACTCCAAACTGGATTGTACTTTACATACATAAAGCTCATAGAACATGTTGTTTATAAGATAATTTTCCAAGATGTCGATATATTTTGAAACTGGCATGATCGACTTGGGCACCCTGGAATAGGGACAATGAAGAAAATTGTCGGCAATTCTATTGGTCATGATATGGAAAATGCAAAATTTTCCTAAAATAAAGATTTTTGTTGTACTGCTTGTGCAATCAAAAAATTAATTTTAAGACCATCATATCTTAAAATTCGAGCTGAACCATTCAAATTCCTTAAAAGAATTCAAGAAGATATTTGTGGTCCGATCCAACCATTGTCGGGGCCGTTCAGGTACTTCATGGTATTGATAGACGCATCTACTAGATGGTCTCACGTGTCTCTTTTATTGACACACAACCATGCTTTTGCCAAAATAATGCCTAACTTATTAAGTTGAAGGCACATTATCCTGAATATCGCATTCAATCTATTCGAATGGACAATGCTGCTGAATTTTTGTGCCGTGCTTTTAATAATTATTGCATGGCATTGGGAATTCAGGTTTAGCATTCCATTCCATATGTACATACTCAAAATGGTTTGGCTGAATCATTGATTAAAAGAATCAAACTCATTGCAAGACCTTTGTTGATGAATTGCAAATTGCCTACATCGTGTTGGGGTCAGGCAGTTCTGCACGCTGTCGACCTGATCCAACTATGACCAACTGCATATCACAAAACATCCCCTTTGCAGTTAGTACGTGAGAATCCTTCGAGTATTTCCCATTTGCGTAAGTTTGGGTGTGCAGTATACGTACCCATCTCACCACCTTAGCAGACATCGATGGGTCCTCACAGGAAACTAGGGATCTATGTAGAATATTCATCTCCGTCGATCATTAAGTACTTAGAACCTCTAATAGGGGATCTATTTACAGTCCGGTTCGCTGATTGTATTTTTAATGAGGATCATTTCCCGACATTAGGGAGAGAACTGTACCAAAAGGAATGCTAGGAATTTGACTGGAATGCAGAAGGCATTCCATTTTCTGATCCACGTACTACAGAAACTGAACTACAAGTTCAAAGAATTATTGATTTGCAAAATATTGCAAATAATCTGCCAGACGCTTTCTCTGATTATAAAGGTGTTACAAAGTCTCTCCATCCTGCAAGGAATGTGCCTGAAAGAGTTGAGGTATCTAATAAAACCACTTACCCCCAAATTGGTAAAAAGAGGGGGAGAAGCACTTTCAAGAGGCAAGATGTGATTGCTGGTAAGCAAAAGAAGATTGAAATATAACTCAACCTTTGGTTGAAAAACACCTAGAGGACATACAATATCTTGTGGATAGAAGTGATCCACAATCTAGCTCAGTTATGCGCATAAACACTGAGGCTGGAACATCGGAAGACCCTAGATCCATCGTTTTTGGGAAGTCATGATGAATCTTTAAGGGTAGACAAAATCGCTACAAATTTTGTAAAAACTGGAGAGTCTTATAATCGTAAGTCCATAATAGTCGATATTTATTTCTCTGAACAAATTGCAAATATCCTTCAAACTGATTCAGATCCTAAGTCTATGACGGAGTGTAAGAAGCGCTCAGACTAGGATAAGTGAAATGTAGCAATTGAAACAGAGATTGCCTCGCTTTATAAAAGGGAAGTGTTTTCGGTTGTAATGCCAACACCCCCTGGTATCTTCACCGTGGGATACAAATGGGTTTTTGTCCATAAAAGGAACGAAAACAATAAAGTGGTGAGATATAAAGCAAGGCTTGTGGCACAAGGTTTTACACAAAGACCTGGCGTTGATTTCAACGAAACTTACTCTCTTATAATGAGTGGAATAACATTCCGATATTTAATATCGCTGGCAGTACAAAATCGTCTATCTATACAGTTGATGGACGTAGTGACCACATACTTGTATGGGTCATTGGATTCTAAGATATACATGAAAGTTCCTGATGGAATCAGTATACCAAATCCCAAGGCAAATTGCAACATGTATTGAGTTAAGTTGTAGAAGTCATTATATGGCTTAAAGCAGTCGGGCCGAATGTGGTACAATCGGCTAAGTGAATTTCTTAAGTTGAAGTGATACACAAATAATGATGACTGCCAGTTTGTCTTCATTAAAAAATCATCAATATGATTTTGTATCATATCGGTGTACGTTGATGATCTTAATATCATTGGCAACGAACTTGATATTAATGAAGCACGTCATCATTTAAAAATGGAGTTTGAAATGAAAGATTTGGGACAAACCAAATTTTGCTTGGGTTTACAACTTGAGCACTTTCATTTTGGTATATTTATATACCAAGCTGTCTATGACCATAAAGTATAGGAGAAATTCAATATGGATAAGTCATATCCAACAAAAACCCCGATGATAGTGAGATCCTTAGATGTTGAAAATGATTCTTTTAGACCACGGGAAGAAGAAGAGATATTGAGACCACATGTCCCATATCTTAGTGCCGTTGGAGCATTAATGTATCTTGCTAATAGCACCCGGTCGGATATTGCATTCACAATAAACTTGCTGGCAAGACATATGTTTGACAAGATTTTGTACAAATTTTTTTGGTTTGCATGTATGTTTGTACGTGCTATCGAGAAGAATAATAAAGAAAAATGAGAAGCAAATTGCATTGTGCGTGGACTGTGACAAGCTAATGCATAGTGCTCCTTTTGGTCATGTTTGCTGTATAGATGTCCAACAGGCCAGGCACGGGCCCATGCCAGGCACGACCCGCAGTGGGTCCGGCCGGCACGACACGTCGTGTCTTCCGGGCCGTGCCAACCTAGGCTTCGTGCCTAGCCGACGGCCCAGGCATGGCCTGTCGGGACACTTTTCGTGCCGGGCTGGCCCGAAAAGCACGCCACGGCCAACGGGCCGGGCCAGCCCGAGGCCCATAGAATGCTAACAGAGAGAGAGATCGGGGAAGGGGAGGCAGGGAAAGCTACGCGAGCCGCGGGAGGCGGCGGCGGCGGCGCGCTCGCCACCCCTGAGAAGCCTCCGACCGGTGCCTCCTTGTCACATGCCGACCGCGTCAGGGCCGCACGCCACCGCCTCCTTGCCGCAGCAGCGCAAGGCTGTGCCCGCGCGGCCGCGCGTGGCTCCAACCTCCTCCTCTGCGACTTCTCCGCAGGGGTGCACGCCGCTGTTTGAGGTTGCCCCTGGCTGTTCGAGTGCTCGTCCATGGTTTGCTCGGATCTGAGAGAAATCAAAGGAGAGAGAACAAGAGACGTGCTAGTGCGGTGGAAGGACGGAAAGAACTGGAGCTGAACTGTGAGGCGATGGAATCCGAAGTGATAAAGTTCGTGGACCCAGCAGAAAAAAAGAGGTAAAGACGTGAGGTGATAAGGTTCTGGTGGTCCCCACCAACGAAGAAAGAGCGTTCGTATTTTTTAGGAGCGCGCGCGCGGCTGCCGGTCTGCTCTGCTGTGTAAGCTGTAGCTGGTGTGTATATTAATTAATAGGGGATCTGGGCCTACACCGGGCCTAAGTAAATTTAGCGGGCCAGGCTGGGCCGCCCGGTGTGCCTAAGGAGCAGCCCAGGCACGGGCCTAAGCATCGGGCCGGGCTGTCCTGAGCCCGCTTGGCACCGTGCCGTGCCATGCTCGGGCCGAGCCAAAATAGCGGGCTTCAGGCCGGGCCAGTGGGTCACGGGCTGCATGGCCATCTATAGTTTGCTGGAAAGAGGCTAGCAACAATGATATGGGCTTGTCCAGTTGCATGTTCCATGCATGCACGTAAGTGTGTTCATGACGTGCAAATAGAAGATGCTAACAGGCGCAGCCATGCATACGTGCACCTATATATGATTCCAGCCGGCCGTAGAGTTCGTACGTACGCCGGTCCATGTCATCATGTACTTTCGTAGGATTATACACCAGTTGAGTCTGCGAGACACCGGCGCGACGGGGTGCAGAACCTTTTGCAACCTTGGCCAGATGTACGTGCGGCCGCAGGCTAGCTAGTGACTTGTTGATTGAGGGGAAGGTTAATCCCTTCATCATCCCAGGCCCATGCGTCAGGGAACAAGATACGGCCGCGAGCTTATCCAAGTAACCGAGGCCTTCTAGAAGGCTTACCACATGAAGAGATAACCTCTCCAGATGGATAAATCACACGTGCCTTCATCTTGTGTATACGAAGAAAAGGATCGGCTCCGGTATCTCCCGCGCACGCCAACAGATTTTAGGCGGCGGCGCATACCCTGTGGCCAGGGGCCTGCGGCGCCATAGCTGCTGCCTATATATAAAGGACTCCCAGGACTTCACGAAGGGGCTAATGACATCTGTTCAAGCCGGCCGCAGGAAGGGAGCGCAGCTACGCGCCCGCCCCGGCGCCACCACGCCGCCGCCGGCCAAGATCCATCCACGAGCAGGCCATCATCAGGCGACGGCGACGTCGATTCGGTGGCCACCTGCATCGCCCCTGCCTAGCATCTTTCCGCATCTACACGAGGCGGCCGCGGCAAGGCGCCAGCGTTACCCATCTACGCCGACGCCGAGGAGCAAGGAGACGCCGGCAGCCGGTCGATCTACCAGCGCCATCCAGCAGAAGAGAGACGGCCGCACGACTACGCCAGAGGAGTGCTGCAGCCATGCAGCTCCTGTTCATCTACTCCATTAGCGCCGCCGGCCGAAGGGCTGCGTTAGGAGGAGACGGAGGCAGCCTTGTGTATCTGCATGGCGCTACACGCACGCATCCCGTCGTCGCCACGGCAGCCGCGACACTGTCGACTCTGTCGTGTGTCATGGAGCCGGAGGTGACGCCTCGATGCCGGACGTCGAGCATGCTGGCATGAGTAGCGCGCAAGGCACAGCGCGGACGCCACGTTTTGGCAGTCATGGCCGGAGCACATTAATCTGTAATTGTTTGTTTATTTGTCTCTTACAGATTATGAGCATGCATGCATGCGTGTGTACTGCCACAGGAATGCAAGTCTTCATCAACTACTACATGTTCAACTCCACTGTGATCAAGTTTCACGGCGTACCACGACGACGCTGCCGAAGAAGTCCGAGGCAATCCAAGCTACACTAACCATACAAGTGACTGCGATGACACTACGTGGCGTTCGACACCGATGACGCGAACGACGCAGGCGGGCATGGTTGATATTCCAGTCATGTTGTACCAGATTAGGACCGACGAGGCCCTTACGCTAACGCCACTTACATCTACACCAACACCATGCGTGGAGATGTGAAGCGAAGATTGAAGACGACGACCACAACAGCAGAATTGGAGGTACTCTGTGGGCTAGCTCACGGGGGTAATTAACTGGGAGCCTTCCGAGGCCCCAGGAACCATGAAGACCACATCGTCCAAGCTAGATTGCCACCAGCAGGCTATGGAGCGCACTTGTATCAGGGAACATGTATTTGTATTTTATCAAATATGAATAAAATTTGTGTTCCCTTATCTTTATTTATTTTGTGTACTTTGTACACCGGCACGCCCATGCACATTTATTTTTTATGCACAGAGAGATCCTCCTCTGTTGAGGATTTTTCTGTCCAAACAACATAGTGTTAAACCTACCAAACATCATTGGGCAGGAGTTAAAACCGTTTTAAGATATCTCAATGGCACTAGAGATCTTGGATTATTCTATACTAAAAATCAAGATTCAATTTTGTTAGGATATACAGATGCTGGTTATTTATCAGATCCCCACAATGGCAGATTATAAACATGCTTTGTATTCTTGCAAGGTGGAACAACAATATCTTAGAAGTCTTCAAAGTAGACTTTGGTGTCCACTTCTACCAATCATTCTGAAATAATTGCTTTATATGAAGCATCACGCGAATGTGTTTGGCTTCGCAAAATGATAAACCACATAATACAATCATGTGGTATTGGTGCCCTTGAGACACCGACGATTATCTTTGAGGATAATTCGGCATGTGTTACACAAATTGAATCAGGTTATATTAAGAGTAATATGACTAAGCATATTATTCCCAAGTTATTCTATCCCCATGAGCTCCAAAAGAACGGAGAAATTAAAATTTTGCAAAACTAAGTCATGTGATAATCTAGCAGATTCATTCACAAAATATCTACCATACTCCGCATTCCGTAAATGTGTTGAGGGCATTGGTATGAGAAGACTTAGAGACTTGCAAGAATCAGGAGGATAATCCCTCTAAAATATAACCTGTTTCAGATATCACATTACACTCTTTTTCCTTTATATGAGTTTTACTCTTCTGGAATTTTCTCACATAAAGTTTTTAATGAGGTAATGTCAACACATAGTAAATGTCATATTATCTATTTTTTCTCACAGAGTGTTTTTCGAAGATAATATTTATGACATATTGATCTCTGATCAAACTGTTTTTAGACTATGTCTTTGAGAATATATAAAGGGTCTATTAACATTGGAGTTATATATATCATGGTGTTTCTCCTTATTTTTCCCACTGGGTTTTAAGGAGTTTTGAATGGTATATTGGTATACTTTGGTTTTTTCCCACAGGGTTTTCCAAAGCTTCGAGATGATGACCGATGAACAAACAAAGACGTCTACGGGAACCAATTGATCAAGGGGGAGTGTTAAGATTAAATAAAATGTGATCAATTAGTTAATCCCGTTATTAGCAACTCCTAAAGATGGTTCACTGTAGAGACAACTTTAGATCTCGTAGAGACACCTTTTGGCCAACAGGCAACTGACTAGGGCTTGTATAAATATATGTACACTGTTCATCAATCTAGATAGACAGTCATTTTTATCCATCTGACACTTTTCTTCTAACAATTTTCACTGTCATCTTCAGAATGTATAGTCTTGTAGTGGCGCTATTCTTTCGGCCCCTTTTTCTTTTCCTTTTTTTAAATAGGTTTTCTGGCCGCTTTATTTCGTGGTGAAACTAACAGGACTTTTTTTCTTCTTATTTAACTCCTTTCAGCTTAACGCCTCAACCTTTGACGATTCCAACTCTTTACCCTCTGAAAACTGGGTTTCATCCTAATTACCTGCATGGCTATATTATTGCACCATTTATATTCATTTGGGAATTGGCTTCCTTTACCTTTTTTTTTTTTTTCTGAAATGAGGATATATTGGGTCTTCGAGGGAGATGGATATTTCTCAGATCACGAAGAGGATGACTGAAAAGGGGAGCTCTCTGATGGTGAGAAATGGGCAAATGGCTATACACTACGTGAAAAACGGTTTGTAGCAACGGGACAAATTTTTTGTAGGGGCGGCTGGTGATGGAGCCGCCCCTACAGTGGCGTGCTCGGGAGCCACTAGACCAGCCACCCCTACAAATGGCACAGTAGGGGCGGCTAATAATACGAGCCGCCCCTACAAATGGGGTCGATTTGTAGGGGCGGCTCACTCACCAGCCGCCCCCCAGTGTTACGACTTGTAGGGGCGGCTCAATCACCGGCCGCCCCTACAAATCACTTGTACAACAAATATATCCTAGTCCCCAGTCCCCCCGGTCCCGTTCCCCTCTGATCCTTCCCCCCCCCTCTCTCTCTCTCATCCCCGCCGTTGCCACCTCCGTCGTCTCTTCCTCCCCTACACCTACCCCGCCGCCAAACCTCCCCTCTTCCTCCTCCACCGCCACCATCCCTCCCCATCCCCCAACCACGACGGCTCCACGGAGGCCGAGATCTAGGCATAGTGGCTCGTGAGTCCAGCGACCGCCAGATCCAGTAAGGGGGCTCCCACGAAGCCCGGTTGATTCAGAGAGGCCCTCCATGGCCTCACCTTCGCTGGCGTCGCCAAGGAGGCTAGGCGACCTCGGTGGCACGCCCCCAGATCCGACGAGGCCGCCTCCTACAAAGCTGCTGCGTATCGGATCTAGAGATGCCACTCCTCATCTCCTCTTTGACAACCACCGCTGCCGCTGGCGTCTGGCGAGGTACCCACATCTCCGGCCCAGATCGAACTGCCTACGGTGCCTCCTCCCTCAACCTATTCCCCTCCGGTGGCGGGAGCTCCTGGGCGAGGATGCCGCACCACCACATCTGACTGCAGCTCACCACAGCTACCGCATTCATCAGCTCCGTTCCCGTACGTTGGCCTATTCCTAGCTCTTCTGTCTAGAAGGAGCTACCCTGCCAAGGTGAGACCCCTCCCAGCTCGTGTCTCTGTTAGTGGCCACCGTTATGGACTGAATCGGATCTCTGATTTGGTAATCGAAAGTTAAAACCCTAAAATTTATTATTGTGTCGATTGCCATACAAATTGAGCCCTGATATTTGTTATATATCGTGTGAAAGGTCTATATTTTGATAGTAATGCTTGTTCATGTGAGATTGAACGGTCTAGTTTTTTTGGCAAAGTAGTCCTACAGTCCGAGTCCTGGAATTGACCCAATTTTATATATGGTTAAGTATTCATACATAAACTTCGATTCTTGTGTAGTTACAGCCTGCAGCTACTATTTTTCCAAAGCACTTGGATTTCAACAAGCTAATTTACAAAACAGACCCCACTTGATAATGCTAACATGGCAGTCTGAAATATTTTTCTTCAGTAAGAACTGCATTCAGTTAATGCGACATGGAAGAATTGTCCATATTCTGAATGGATGTTGCACTAAGTTTCCTTGTGCATGCTAATTTGTGATCTAGTGTTGTATCCTGATGACTGAAGGCAGTGAGACGAATCTTACTTGACCAACGAGTCTATGTCTAAGGAATATTTTTAATTGAGTTCCTGCTATTTGTAAGTAATATATTCCATTGAAGGGATTGCTCAAATCTGTTAGACACCTGATTCGATTGGAGTTTCTGAGCATGCATGAATACACCCTGAATACGCATCTTACTTGCAAAATAGTAGACACTTGATTGTAAAATGTCTTTTTTTTCAGGTAATTGAGAGGAAACCTGAGCTAGCTAAGCTAGAGACACTTGATTGTGGGAAGCCTTATGATGTATTTGTTGGGTGGGCCATTTTAGTTTATTGTGTCTAACTGTCTATGTATAAGATGTTGTTGACTAAGTAACTGATTTACTTATATTTATGTTTCTTCATATGTTCTTGCTTTACTTATTCTGATTCTGACTCTAAAGCATTATTCTTTGTACTTGTATTTGTGTTGCAGGAACTATCCTCTCCTGATGGCTACATGGAAGGTAGCTCCTGCTCTGGCTGCTGGTTGTACAGCTGTGCTAAAGCCATCTGAATTGGCTTCTGTGTAAGTATTAGCATGTTATGATGAGTTCATGCTATAAGCAACGGCATTTGAAATGCCTACCTTTTGAATTACCAGTACTTGCTTAGAGCTTGCTGATATCTGTAAAGAAGTCGGTCTTCCTTCCGGTGTCTTGAACATTGTGACAGGATTAGGTCCTGATGCTGGTGCTCCTTTGTCAGCGCACCTAGATGTTGACAAGGTAAACTGTTCTGCATATAATGACACAATCATGCATGAGCATGACACATAAATGAAAACGTTATTCCTCATAGCATCGGTTTTCTGTGTATTTAGGTCGCTTTTACTGGGAGTTTTGAAACTGGTAAGAACATTATGGCGGCTGCTGCTCCTATGGTCAAGGTTCGTCTGTGAATTTATGTTTTATTTCTAGTAATAATGTGCTGCGCCGTGTTGTTTTTGCTCTCTTTTATAAATTATCAGAAGTATGATTTGAATACCCTATTTTTAAGAGGAAATTCTATTGCATTCCTTAACATTGCATTTTCTTGACAGCCTATTACACTGGAACTTGGTGGAAAAAGTCCTATAGTAGTATTTGATGATGTTGACATCGACAAAGGTACGTGTATATTCTAAGCCTTACTAAATTCCTAAATTTCATTGGTATTTGTGGATTGTTGCAGTTTGCAAAGAATTTAACTTATCAGAATGCTAAACACCTAAACCCCTTAAAGCGCTTCATTGGTATCTGGGATTTTGATAGAAATACTCAGCTGAGCAGGCTACTACAACAAGAGTTACTTTGGTACTGAAAATTGGTGCTTAGGATTTGTAAAATACAGTCCATAAAGTTGTGGGAAAAAAACCCCACATGCTTGCTATTGTTTTGACCAGAGTACCAGACTTTGCATTGGTTGTGTATCTGGCACAAAATTTAGAGACGTGGCATGCCAGTTGAATAAAAAGATGAAATGAAAAGTATTTGACGCACTATGTATATGATACATGATTTCATATTTCATCATTGATCTTGAGAAATATAGGGCTGAATTTCTGTGGAGAACATAAGCTTTAGTTTCAAGAAAGGGAACTTCTATAGATTCGCTGACTCTGACTGACTTAGTTATGCTGATACTTTGCTCAATGTGGAATCATGGATTCTGTTATACTTCCATCATTGATCCTTCCTTTTAAATATAAACAGCTGTTGAGTGGACTCTGTTTGGGTGCTTTTGGACCAATGGTCAGATTTGCAGTGCAACATCTCGTCTTCTTATCCATGTAAGTGTCACATGTTGTTGCTGGTACTCTGACTTGGAATACTTTTTACAGTTAATACCTGCTGCTTGCGGTTCCCAGGCCAGCTGAACTCTGACCTCGGGAAGCTTGCAGTCAACTTGATACCCTTCCCTCGCCTCCATTTCTTCATGGTTGGCTTTGCACCACTGACATCAAGGGGATCCCAGCAGTACCGTGCCCTCACCGTCCCCGAGCTGACCCAGCAGACGTGGGATGCCAAGAACATGATGTGTGCAGCTGACCCACGACATGGGCGCTACCTGACAGCATCAGCCATGTTCCGTGGGAAGATGAGCACCAAGGAGGTGGACGAGCAGATGCTGAATGTGCAGAACAAGAACTCGTCCTACTTAGTGGAGTGGATCCCGAATAACGTGAATTGTAAATTTAATTTTTTGGCGGAAAAATAATTTGTAGGGACGGTTGGTACTGTAGCCGCCCCTACAAATCGATTTGTAGGGGCGGCTGGTGTTCCCAGACTGTCCCTATAAATCGATTTGTAGGGGCGGCTATAGTACCAACCGCCCCTACAAATGCATAATTTATAGAGACGGTATGGTAGGGGCGGCTGGCCAAACCGCCCTTACAAATGCACTGTAGCCGTCCCTGAAAATCATATTTGACGTAGTGATATATCGTTGAGAATGGGCGGAGTGATGGAGGAGCAGAAGCTGGACAGTGAGTCTGAATGTCTGATGTAAGCTTCTCGACGGCTATGGCAGAGTTCCGGAGGCCCTGTACACTGAGGAAATCTGAAGGGCACTCAAAGCAAGCACATTTTCTTTTGGGAGCAGTGACGTCAGGTGTGCTGCCCTTTCGTTGAAGAAGAGAGTTTGAAATGTTTACTTAGGGTATGTTTGGTTGGGTGGCTAGCCCCTAGCCTGGCTCGCTAGGGCCAATTTTGGCCTGTTTGGTTGCTTGTAAGGGGCTCGGGGCCTGGCTTGGGTTGGCCAGCCGTACGCTTGGGGCCTAGCCTCGGTCGAACGGCCGAATCGGCCGTTCGCGTGGAGCATGGCTTGGGCTGGCTCTGCCCATGTGCGGTGTGGTAGGCCCGGTTGGCTTGCCCTAGCCATCGTATATAAGCGTGAGCCTCACCACCTGGCTAGGATTCCCAAGCACTGTTCACAGGCCTCCGCCGCCGCTCACTCGCTCTCTCACCCCCCTCCATTTTCCTCCGCCTCCTCCCGGTGTCGGCGGTGAGCACCATTGGCGTTGCTGGTAAGCCACGCAGGTCCTGTTATGCGGCCTGATTCCCCTCTCGTTTGTCTATTCATCTTTGTGTCTTCTTGTTTTTTGATTCGAACACTGTGCGAGCTTTTCTTTTGATTGCGTAGCTGAGCTTTAGGGTTTGGTCGATGATTGTTGCGGATCTGGGTGGCGCACCACCAGGTGTCGCGACCGTTCCTTTGATTTGCTTAGGGTTTACGGTCATACTGCTGCAATGTTGTGCTATTTTGTACCCCACATCCTGGTTTAGACTGATGTGGTTGGGATCCATCGATTCTGTACATCACCCCTAGGGTTTGGTCGACGATTGTTTTGGATCTGGGTGGCGCACCACTTCGTGTCGCAGCTGATCCTTCGATTTGGCTAGGTTTTGCCTCATACTGATGCAATGTTGTACTAATTGATCTCCCATTTCCTATTTAGCCTCATGGAACCTTCAACTAGGCATGGTCGGCTTATCATTAGGGGAGCCACCAGTGCAACGCCCCTAGGGCGTGGCGCACCTCCAAGGAGTCTGCGGCAGCGTGTTGTCGCTCATCGACGCAGGTGGAATGGTTCGCCGGCGACGGGTTAGAGGGAGGACAAGGAGCTGAGGGGGCAGCGAGAGGGAGACGAGGGGTCAGGGGGTGGTGAGCAAATGGGGGTGACTGAGCTCGTGGGTGTCGGGTGCTTATTTATTGAGGGAGACCAGGGGAGGGGGTAACGATACCGATTAAAGGAATGGGTGAATGCACCCAGCTGTGTCCAACAAACCAAACACACCCTTCCTTGGCTACACTAGTACAACCAGGAGCTCATGCACCCAACCAAACAAAATCTGAGCTAAATTAGACCATCAATAGCAGCCCAACCAAACAAGCCCATGTTGGCTTGATGGAACCAGGCCAAACCCAACCTGGCTCCAATCTTAGCCAGGCTAGAATTTAGGCATGCAACCCAACACACCCATAATGGTCCAAGGCCTTGTGGTGCTTACAGTGTGAAAATGCATATGCAAATGCGAATGCAAAAGAGCATCATGCAGTTTAGCCAACAATGGTGGTGGCACCCGGCAGTGCCATCAGTACCAAAGTAGCAACAATGGAGGCTAGCATAACAGACCACCACCTCTTGGCTTCTAGTTGCTGGCAGTCGATGCTTGCCATAGCATTGGCATTGCAAGTTGTGCCATCAGGCCCCAAACCATATATAGCACAACAAGACAAGAGCAATTATATTGGCCATGGCATGCAACGGTGATTCTGGTTGAACATGACAGAGTAGTGATAACCACGAAAAGAACCGATGCTTCGGTTCTGTTTTTGCCTTCCATATACGGGCTTGCTAGCGTCCGCACGCTCGCACTTGCAGTTTGTTTCCCGCCCTGTTTCACGTGCCCACACGGGGTCTGCACCACCCCGAAAGCCACCAGCATCGAGAAGAGGTGGAAGGGGCGCGCGATGCCTAGCCAGCGCTAGGAGGAGGAGGAGGAGAAGTCGAGGCGAGGCAGTAGAAAGTGATCAGGAAGATGCAACACCTGATCTACTTTTGAAACATCCAGACGCAACACTTGCAACAACATCTAAAAAGCAGATAAAACACTTGAAACATGCATCTGAAACACTTGCAAAAACACCTGAAAAACATTGTAAAACATACGCAACATCCAGATAAAACACTTGTAACATAGGTGTGAAACATATGCAAAATCCAAATAAAGACAATTGCAACATACGTCTAAAAACATAGATGAAATATTTGGGAATATAAGCTTGCAACATACATGTACATCCATTGTAACATATGCAACATCCACATGAAATACCTGCAACATATCTATGAAACATCTGAAACACTTGGAATATATGCTTGCAACATGCGATTTCACCCTTCTTCCGTACAACGTAGTGCAGAGCAGGGGACAACCGGTTCTGGCTAGCCGGGAGCCGAGGATGGTGGCGTGGCCTGGCAGCGGCCAATTGCGCCTGCGCCTGGCCTGGGCCTAGCTAGCAACCTCCCCCTCTTCTAGTTGTGGTGAAGGACAGAGCACGACAAGACACGGTAGGGGATAGAAGAGCCTCTATAGTCGCCGAGCATGCACATGGAGCTTGGAGGCGGAAAGCGAGGTGTCGGCGACCAGGTCCGACAATAGTTGCAGTTGGTGGGGCGGCTGGTAGCGTACCTCACGCGGAGGATTCCTCCTCTCTGCGGGGGATGGCGGTGGCGGTGGGCCACAGTGGGCTGCGGCGCGGGATGGAGGCGGCGGCGCGGTGGATTGAGACGGCCGCGCGGCGCCGTGAAGCCGCAACGGACGAGCGCGGAGTGGGGGAGACGAGCTTCTATAGGAAGATTTGATTTTTTGTTTCTCGGGTCTGGATGGACGGACACCCGTGGCCAAGTATTATCGTTCCATATATGAATCTGATCCCACGGTTGATCTGAACTGCCAGTTTGTGGCGTCTGGCTCTGTTGCTTGGTGAACTGGTTGTAGTTTGGTCCAGAGCCGCACAAACTGCCTAAGTTCTGCATCTGTTTGATTGCCCATTTTCAGAGATTGAACAAGCATGGAGTATTTGCAATGAGCAAGTGGGTGGACAGTTTCTTGCTCTCTACGATAGAGGAGGCAAACAACGTTGTTGGGCCAACCTCTCGTACGGAGCCTATCCGCCGTCCTATTTTGGATGGCGAGCCATCCAACAAATTTGCATTTAGGTGGATGACAGTGCATCTTGTAAATATCTGTTTTGAATATTTGTTCTTAAGCCATTAGCTTCCCCCAAAATGTTGTAGAGTTTGCACAAAGTATATGAAGCATGGTTGGCAATGACGAAGTTTATGGTCATTTCAGGATCGGAATTTCTACCATGCGAACGTCGTGCTCTAGCGCGACGGCATGACCCTGCTCCCACTGCGCTCGCGCCTCACTAGAGACGAAGATGACGACAACGACGGCTTGGGTTCCGCCATCGGCCGTTTAGGGGATCTTTCCCTGTGGGCTTAGAAGGTTTTTTTGGGGGGGGGTGCATCACGGCGGTGGAGGCGGGCGAGACGGCGGGGGTGTCGCAGCGGAGGTCGTCGGCAACCTGTCCTGGGATTAGTGGGGGCGGGGGCAGGGGCGATGGCGAGAAAGAGGACGGCAGAGGCATCACGACGGAGGTTAGGGGAGGGCTGGGTCGAGGGGGGGGGCGAGAAAGAGGATGGAGGAGGATAGGGGAGGGCGGGGTCGAGGAGCGGGGGCGGGAGGTTGGTGGCGGGGCGAGGTGGCAGGAGCCGCTAGCTGCGGGTGGTGGAAGCCGGGGCAGGGGTGGAGGCGAGGACAGCGTCGGTGAGGAGGAAGACAATAGGAGGGGGCGTCGCGCAGAGGAGGAAGACGGGTCGCACGTTATCTGCCTCGCTTTCAGGATGGTTCCCACCAGGCTTGCTGCTAGCTAGTTACGTTTCACTGACATATATTTTTCCTGCAAAACGTGCTGCGCCAAGTCTTGCCCTTCCATGTGCGGCGTGCCATCATCCTTTCTTGTGAAGATTGATTTTTCTGCTAAAAATAAAAATCCGATAACATCATTTTCACTGTCACATTCTGAATTAATGTATAGTCTTGTAGTGGCGCTGTTCTTCCGTCCCCCACCCCCCTTTATACCCACTGAAAATTGGGTTTTATTCTTATTACATACCTGCATTGCTCCATTTCCATTTGTTTTTGTGGCTTGGAATATTCCTTTACCCTTTTTCTGAGATGAGGATTGGATCTTTGAGCGAGGGAGATATTTCTCGTCGTTACCTGCATGGCAGTATGGCGGCACTGGCTAGCTCATTCCTGCTGTATGCTCTCCTTCACACCCATCTCCAGTAATCCAGTTACCTGTAGATTGTAGTACGTGCTATAATCTATTCTCCTCTTCTCCATGGTTTTTTGGCTGCCTCTGAATTCTTGCATGAGTACTTGAGCAGGAGCTGTCCATTCCCTGTTCATGTAGTCACATGCATGTGCGTTGCCTGCGAGCCAAGACGTAGAGAGCTACTGTAGCATTGTACCAAAAGTGAATTTGGACCTTGCATCTTTGATTTCGTCGCCATTTTCAGAAGATATTTGTAAGGCATGGCACTGCTGAAATGGACCCCTCTCACACATGGCCCCTGTCGAGGAATCGAGTGTGTCGCTGAGCTAGCCTCAGCTCATCATGTTGGAATTTGGATGGATTAGCTATATAAGCTGACACCTCTCTCTACACTTCACTTCATGCAGTCCACAGTCCCGGATCAAAATCAGTGTACTACTGCGAATCAATATTTTAAATCTCCGGCTATGATATTTAACATATGGCCTCAAAAACTAAAATTTAACCGATGACCTCTAAAACTATACTAATAGGAGAGCTAAATGTTGCTATAACCAACTATAGTCGCTAAATTGTACATGAATGAACACAAATCGCTTGACCTGACTCAGCTATAGCCAGAGATCTGAAACCTTGCTATGAACTACTCCTTGTTGAAAAAATGTAGAAACATTTTGCGCAGAGATGCATGGGTTCCCCTGCGCGCGTAGTCGCCAAAAAAATGTGTTGACGACGCCAGATTAAATCTTGCATCATACATCAACAAGGGCTACCAAGTCCGATGTCGCACATAACCTAAGCACGCAACGAGCAACTTCGAAATTATCAAGTACCAACCAGTTGGTTGGTAGAACTGATTTGAAGCTCGTTCTTCATCCATAGAACTCGAGAACACCTCTCGGAAAACATCCGTCAGGATGATGCACATTGAGGTTGTCTTAGGGCCAGCAAGGTTATCTAGAATGCCACACCGAATCGAGGTTGTCTTAGGGTCGGCAATGCCACCTAGAACACCACCGAGTCTCATTGAGAGACAGCTCCAAACTGCACGGGTTGGAAAAGTTAAGGTAAAAAAGGTAATAGATGTATTTTTGTTCGATTGGATGTTGAATCTCTCAATCGACCGTTATCATCTAATATATAGAGATGGGATGGTCTTATATCCCACTAGTAAAAGCGTCCAAGACATTTTTTGTAAGTTTCTCACATCAAAACGCGACACAAAACTATTTTGGACTCCTAAGTCTTAACCAGTTCGGAGTCCAGAAAAACCAGCCTAGCAAATAAAAGGAGATCTTAATAAGACTCTTATAAATCTTAAAGTTGGGTCGGGTTTGGCAGATTGAGTGCAAAACTCCTTTTCTTCGTACGGGCTCCAGATGCGATGATTCAAATGTCGTTTTGATTATCTCGACGCTCAGAACCAAGTGATGGAGTCCATTACACGTGTTGGCCACTTTTTGCTGTCAACACTGTTTATAGCTTGCTTCGAACTGCTGCTTGTTGCAAAAGTGGAGCTGAATTTTGCGTAGAGATGGACGGTTCCGCGCGCGTCTCTGAACAGGAGTCACACTGTCCGTGCAAGCATGAGGCGTTCCTCCACATCCCTCTCGTGTTCACATCGCCAATCGCAAGAGACGAAACGTCATCCAATCAGCTGCTGCCTGTGGACTGTTCCTCTTCTTGTTCTTACTCGCCTCGTGTTTCTTGCTTGAGTTTCTGTCCTCTCGAGTATCTCGCCTCCCTTACTTCAGATTTTTTTAATTTGTTCTTCTGTATTTGCTAGATAATAAATGAATGCACTGTGTATACGCACGTCATTTCATGTGGAAATTCGTAAAAGTAAATATCCTCCACCTGATGATAAATACTTACTTGATATTTTCTGTCATACTACTGTACTTGATAGTACGATACTCTCTTTGGTCATACATGATACGTGATGTCTTTTACTCACTCCGTTTTTCGAAAAAAATTTGCATATCTCACATTTGGACGAGTCAATTTTTTTTAAATTTTTACTAGATATATAACTTTGTATTTATTAAAAAGATATTAAATTATAAGTCAGATGATACTTATTATACATCACAAAGATTACTATTTTTTTTTTGTATATATTTTTTTTCTTGAACTTAGTTTGACTCCTTGAAATGAATGAGATGCACAATCTTTTTGGGGGCGGAGGGATCGGAGTATCAAACTTCTAAAACTTGAATGATCGAAAAATATTTGCATAGTTTTGTTTTGAGAAGTACTCTCAATAATCCTATGAGTATTTTTAGCTTTTATATTAAAAAAACCTTTGTATTTTTTGGTTGAAAATAAATGGTCAAAATCAACGAGACAACAGGCCATGAAAAAGTAAACCAAAAGTTCAAAGTAAGATACAAGCGAGACTAGAAACAAGACAATTGAGGAGGAGATGTTCATTGTTCGTTTGTCTTATAATCCGTAATTTTCAACTTGTTTTATCAGTCGGAACAATATTTTTCTCTCACAACACATCAGTCAAAACAGTGTTTTGGCTTGTTTTTTCGGCGAAGCGAATGGGCAAACCCACTAATGAATTCACTATACAAGTGTGCCCTGCCTGCGTATCCATCCACACACTTTTGCAATTGCACAAGTGTTTTTATTATCAACAGCCGGGAGACACCGATCCATCGAACACAGAGTATGTATAACAAGGAGGGCCTACACGTTACTACTCGGCCGGCGTCGGCGAGACGGCGACGTGGTCACCGATCATCCTATGTCACTGTTGCACTCCGGCGGCGGCTGCCGGCGACAAGCTGGGAGAAGACTGCCGCTTGACGAGCTTGGTGAACGATGTGCCCTCCACCACGAAGTCGTCGTACCGCCGGAACAGCTCGGCCAGCAGCATGCACGCCGTGTCCACCACCACCTCCTTGGCGGCGCACTGTTTGTTCCCGGGCGCCGGCTGCGCCGTCTCCGGCCCGTTGGACCAGAAGAGGTGCTGCAGCAGCTTGGCGCCGTCGTCGCCGAGGAATCGCTCCGGCACGAACTCCTCGGGGCGGTCGAACACCTCGGGGTCCCGCATCGCCAGCGGCTGGTACCCGCACAGCACCTCGCCCTTGGACACCTGGTACGCGGCGCCGCCGTGGGATTGCAGCACGAAGTCCCTGCGCGCGCGGCCGAACTGCAGCGGGACCGGCGGCTGCATCCGGAGCATCTCGTACACCGTGGACCGCACCAGCGGCATGGACTCCCGGACGGCGGCGAACCCGAACCCGGCGTCGGCGTCTTTGTCCATGGCGCGCCGCACCTCGTCCCGCAGGCGCGGGCGCAGCCCCGTGGTGTCGGCGGCGTCGCCGACCTTGGCGACGAGGAAGGGCAGGAAGACGGAGAAGCCGCCGAAGGCGTTGAAGCCGAGCACGAAGAGGATGTTGTTGATGGCGTCCTTCTTGCCGATGCCGTGCTGCGTCTCGGCGTAGGCGACGGCCTCGGCGCCGTGCTTCTCGACGAAGCGGTAGAGCAGGTAGTAGCCCGGCCAGATGAGGAAGGACGGCAGCGGGAAGGAGTGGATGAGCAGCTCCTCCAGCGGCTGGACGAGGCCGACCTTCTGGGTGGGCAGGATCTGCAGCGCCAGCCAGGTGTCGAGGATGGTGAAGCCGAAGTTGTCCACCAGCCAGTCCGCGGACGGGTCGGCGCCGACGAACGCCTTACAGAGGAACCGGAAGATGCATTGCTGCAGCGGGACGAGGTAGCTGGCGGAGGGCTTGTCGTCGCCGGTGGCCTTGCCGGCGAACTCGGCGTCCACGGTGTCGAGCATGGCGCCGACGCCGGCGCGGAAATCGACGGGCCAGCTGCGGGCGCTGCGGTGGAGGAGGTCCATGGCGAAGGTCTTGATGCGCGCGTGCTCGGCCTCCTCGGTGTCGAGGTAGACGCCGACGCGGGTGCCGCCGGTGAAGCCGGTGCCCGGGTTGTAGGGCCCGATGAGGATGTCGCGCTTGTCGACGAGGTCAGGGTCGAAGAGCGCGGTGAAGGCGGCGGCGTCGACGATGGCGACCACGCGCGGGTCGATGCTGACGAAGAAAGGGAAGGTGGGCGGGATGTTGGTGCGGAACACGGTGCTGCGGTGCGCCGCCGCGCGCTTCCGGAAGAACTCGTCCTGGCTCTGGAACCAGAAGTAGTCCAGGCGGTCCCGCAGCGGGCCCAGCACCGGCGGCCCGTAGCTGCCGGGTATCGGCCGCGGCGGAGGCGTCACTGAGGCGCTCGCCGTCGGCGACACGAAGGACGGCAGCATGGCTAGCTAGCTGCTAAGTCGTCGCTGCTGGCTTACTGGCTAGCTATATCTCCCGTGTGTGGTGTGTGGTGGTGGTGAGCTCAGCTCAGCTCAGCTCCATCGATCGATCGTCACACTCCGATCCGTTATGTACTAGCTAGCTCCCTAGAGAGGACAGAGGAGGCGAGAGCCAGCCAGCATGTGGAGCGTGTGGGACACCCAAGCCAAGCCCACAAGCTGCACAAGCACAAGCAACAAGGAACGGGCGCGTTGCCATTCTGCCGACGAGGACAGTGCCAGACTACTACGGATCATGTGGGCCCGAGCAACATGCCAGGGAGCGATGTGATTGGATCACACGTTACACATTTGCTTTCGGTTTGAAAGGTTAATTTGTTCGGTTTCTCTTTCGTATTATTAAGACTTGAAACAATTTAGCAACTATACTAGCACGTACTCCTATTTAAATTCCTACTACTATCTTAATACTAGTTTTAGTCCCCTCATGTTGCCACGGGAATTTAAGGTGTACTTGCAGGAAAAAAGCAGCATATATCTCTTTAAGTTGCATTTAGAGATTGAATTTGCTTGTAGAAAAGACTAAGTTGATTTTAGTATCGCAAATACGCGACCATCGCGCTCTAGCACGACGGCGCGGCCCCGCTCCCACGCTCTCCCTCTCTTCTTCTCCATCTCTGGCGGACTTAGACGGGCGTTTGGGGGTGGCCGCCGTGACACGACGGTGGTGGCGGGCGACACGGCGGCAAGGTGGGGCGGCGGGAGACGACGGTTGGGTGGGGCTGGCAGCGGAGCTTGTCGGTGACCTGCACGGCCCTGTGATTAGGGGAGGGCGGGGTCGGGGGCGGGAGCCACTGGCCGCCGGTGGTGGGGTCGGGGGCGAGGATGACGCTGATGGAGGAGTCGCAGCGGAGGTTAGGGGAGGGCAAGGTTGAGGGATGGGGGCAGGAGGTGGGCAGCGTGGCCGGCGGCGAGGCAACTCTTGGGTCGGGGCGGCAGGCTAGGAAGGCAGGGGTGGAGCAAGCAGAGCACGCGCAAGGAGGAAGATGGTCCTTTTATTATATGTGTAACACCCATGGAAAATATTTCTTACAGCAGATATATTATTGTGCCCCGGGTGAATTCAGAAAGCTAACTGTCTTAGTTACGCCTCTGCTTCAAGATATGTTTCCACTTTCTAGTCGCTTTTACATAATTTAGATGTTAGGCGCTGTATCATGCTAAGTTTTTTTTCTCGATCGTGTCCTTGTGACATGTTTTTCATTAAGATGAAGCAGAGTTTAATAAGTTACAACCAACCTAGGTAATCCATATATTACCAAACACATAAAAGGAGAGAAAGAGCAGAAAGAGGAAGAACCCACAACCCCCACAACCCTACTAGCCATAATCTGCGAGAAGATACATCAACGCAAAAGCTGCCTACGGAGTGGAACAGGCCACGGTGGCAAAGCATCCACCCAGAGAGGTCAAAGAACCAGCGACAACGGTGTCAAAGCATCCGCCAAGAGAGGACAGCAACAACGGCGGCCAAGCATCCGCAAGGTGAGAGGCCCGCACACACTCGGTAGCAGGAATCTACTAGAGAGGGGAGCAAGGACAACGATGGTGAAGCATCACCCTGAGACCAAACGATGAATGACGATGACTAGGCCAAACACTCTAGTAGGACAGACCTTTACGAAGGAATATGAAGCACACACAAAAACAACAAGGGGTAGATCCGGCGAGAGGAACAAGGGATGGACAACGATGCCTTCAAGAAGGGGAATGACATCCACGGATGCCATCATCGTAGTCCCTTACCGGCGAGCGAGCGGACGATAGAATGAAATTTTCGACGACGCCTCTAGGGAGGTTGGTGACGCAAGCTGCGACACCATTGCCGGCCCAGAGCAGAGGCCAGGCAGGGCTTTCACCCAATTCTAATCGACCCACCTTCGTGATGCTAACGATGACCACCACGGACGGCAGGTGAGTCTGGCAGCGCTGGTGGGCATGTTGTTCCTACTGCTACCTGGACAAGGAAGGTGTCGTTGTCCAGCTGGAAGCGCTGATGAAAGGTCCTTGTTTGGTTTTGGTAATTGAGTGACAACCTTAGGTGGACTAATATATGTTTGAGTGAGATACACAAGTGATTAGTCCAAAAGTACATCATGTGTGAGCAACCTATGCCATGTGATATAGACAAGGCCCGATCTTCCGAAGGTATGATAGCGTCGATTGGTGGAGACTCGACGTTCATGATCTAGGCTTCAAACCAAGACTAATTCGGACCCCCGCAATCGTTACACCACTGCTCCGTTGGTTATCAACCATGCGAAAGCGATTGACCTCGCCGAAAAGGCTTTCCTGCAAGCGAATCGAGAACACAAGCAAGAACGGGATGACGCAATCTGAAATTGCAAATAGATATGAGGCTTATGAAAACAAGAAGAAGTTCAAGTCTTTATTCGAAAGGACTAATCGCCACAGGTGAACAAGATCAAGAACTGGGACCCTGGTTCACAGCAAGCAGTCTTGGCGGCACAGTTGCAGCAAACCGACGTCTGTTTCACAAGGAAATCAAGAACAAAACAAAACCCAAACCCTAAGGAGAGCAACGGCTGCTAATTATAGAGTCTTGGGTGTCACCCTCCCTGGACGCGCCCCTAATGGGCCCAAACACGATACATGGTCCAACGGACCAAAAGACGGTGTCGCAGCACCCTGGCAGATTCTGGACGCTGACTTATTTCGATGATTCCCATTGATTCCGAAGGGCTTTTGATGTGAGACCACTTGCATTGGCTTCCTTATCTAATTAGCTTTCCATCCATACGTGGATCATCGAAAACAGAGCCCGTACGTGCCCGTGTGACCAGTTTTATGATAGACTGGTCCTGTAACCCGAGATGGGCTCGAACTTGATTTGGGCCTCCACCTTGGTGACTCGAACCGGATGAGCTTCGAGCCTCCTTCTCAGTTAGGACAACCTCACTGATCTCCTCGGCCTCTATCTCCAAGTATGGTCGTATGCATGGAGCTCATGTCCTTATCACCATGGAGGTGAAATGGCTTGGATTTGTTGCAAGGCCCACACATGTGATGAAGGAGCTCATTGCATATGAGACATGACATTGAGTTATGTGACTAAGGTAGAGAAGATTAAGACAAGACTTGGCTTGATGGACCGGTTGCAAGCGTGAAGGGCAAGTTGGAGGCTTTGGAGCGATGGATCGCGTGGCTAGTGAAGCTTAAGCAAGACTTGGCGCCGATAGACGAAGGCAATGGTGAAAAGCAAGTGAGGTCAAGATCGATAAACCAACAAGGTCATGTGATGATATGAAGTAGATCATATCATTTGTTGATCAAGGTTGGTGCATGTGTTGCATCAACATTGGAGGAGATAGAATGAAATGTGCAAGGCAAAGGTATAACCTATAGGGCATTTTATTTCACTCATCATAGGTGTGTAGAAGTTTATGACCAGATTTAGGATATATGGCCATACTATCAAGAGGGGCAAACTTGTTTGCATATCGGTCATCTAGTGCCACTCAAGTAATCTAACTTTGCATCACGACTAGGATTTAGTGGCGTGGCAAGTTGAGTAATCTAACTTTGCATCGCCGCTAGTAATCTAACTTTGCGTTGTTGCTAGGATCGAGTGGTATGGTGAATTGAGTGACTAATCCTTTGAAAAATATTTGTGAAAATGCTAACACACTTGCACATGATGTTGTATACTTGGTGGTGTTGGCACATTTGCAAAGGTGAAGAAAATTATGCTAAAGTGAATGGAGGAGAGCACACATGCATTGCAAAGAGAGAGAGGGAGCCTTGTGTGTGCTCGGCTTCTCTTTCATTGCATGCACTTTGAGATGGGTAAAAATAGGCAAGCATTGCATGCACTCTAAGCCAAAGAGAGGAAGTGTGTGGCCGCATGCTTGCTTTGTTGATCAAGTGAAAGGACGCCGCGTGAAGTGAAAGAAACAAGTGGTCGAGGTGACCGGACGTTGGGTTCGGGATGACCGGACACGTCCGGTCAAGTGACTTGAGGCAAAGGCTGCTGGCTGGCTACAACTGGACGCTGGCTCAGCTAGGTGAACGTACGCATGCCTAACACTATTCATGGGACGGCACAGGGGTGGCGTTGTGATCGGACGCAGGGGTGAGTCCGGTCACCAAGGACCGGACACGTCCGGTCGTAAAAAAGATGCTCCGGGAGCTCTCTGGACTCGACCGGACGCCGTGGCGTCGCGAGTCCGATCATGACTTGGAGGCACGTTCAATCAGGTGTGTGAGCGCGCCAACGTCAATTTTAAATGGTCGTGACATGTGGCAGCGTTTGAGTGACCGAACGCATGTGACCGGACATGTCCGGTCTCTGCGCATGTGCGTCCGGTCGTTGCGCAGAAAAAGTATAACAATTATTTTTGGCCTTTGGGCTATAAATAGAGGGGTGTCTCGGCCATGGCTGAGGTTGAGCACCTTTGGAATGTGTTGCCCTTTTTGTGCTTGGTTTGAGAGCCCTCTAGTTCACTTGGGCTTGCAAGAGTGCGAATCGATTGTAAATGAGTGATCCTAGTGCGATTGCATTGTGAGATTGCATTGAGTGGCACTAGGTGTTTGAGTTGCAAGCCAGTGGTGCTTGTTACTCTTGGAGGTTGCCACCTCCTAGACGGCTTGGTGGAGAGTTCTCCGTCATGAAGCACGCAAGAAGATTGTGCGGTGCTCTAGAAAAGGATTTGTGAGGGATACCTTGCTCACCCCGCGGGAGCCGCAAAGAGCAACACTAGTAGAACATGTCATTGAGTTACCCTCATTTTTGGGGTAGGTTCTTGCGGTGCCCAACGTGTGGGCTTGGTGGGTGATGCCAATTAGCCGCCGAATCACCAAGTGAGCGGTCGACACAACGGAGACTAGCGTGTTGCCAAGCACGTGAACCTCGGTATAAAAATCATCGTGTCATCCTTCTCTTCCCGTTGGTTTACAATCCCCTTACATAAGCTTGTAATTACTTTCATATTCATTGTGCTTGTGTAGTTTCCCTTGTGATTAGTTAGCTTATGTAGCTTGCTAGTTACCTTCTTGCTTGTGTAGCTTAGAAGTAGCTTCTTTAGGTGACTAATTTAGTTGGAGTAACCTTGTTATTTCCATTGCTTAGTTTATGTAGATAAGTAATTTGCATTTCTAATTTGGCTTTAGTTGCCTTGTTATTGAACATTGCTAGTGAGCTTAGACTTTATGCTTTTGCATACTAGTTGTGTAGGAGCTCCCCGTGCTTGAAGTACTAGCGGCATAGGTTTGTGTGACCTTGCTCCTAGAATTGATTTGGTGAGCTCTAGCTAGCCCGACACTTTTGTTGCCTTATTAGTATCTTTTTAAGGTGCTTGTGAACTTAGATAGAGAGGTGTAGTCTTGGATAGACCGATAGTTTTAATTCTGCATTTGTTTCGGTTAGCCAGCATGATTAATTTTAGAAATGACTATTTACCCTCCTCTAGTCCACCATCTCAACCCTACAGCTGGCCTGCGTCGAGGGCAGGAGCCTAGACCCGTGCCCGCGACGGAAGCACGTAGAAGGCGCCAGACGGAGGCCCAGCAGGGCTGCACAACACCTCCCCCTCGCGCAGCGTATCCTCACGCCTTCAGCGCGCATCGGGGTAGGCGGCGGCGGCAGCCCCGCATGGCTCTAGTGCGCCGCGGCGTCCTCTGTGCCGAGGCCCGTGCTCCGTGGCCGGCAACATCAGCAGCTGGAGTCGCCCGGGTGCTCCCACGCTGCAGCCCCGCGCGGCATCGCGCGCCTCGCAGCTAGCGACAGGCCGTCCCGCACGGGACCCGTGCGCAGCAGCGGCTACCTGTGCAGAGGCCGGCGCACGCGGCCGAGATCTCATGCCTGGGGTCCCCCGCGACCGACCAACACCAAGACGCCTTCCACCTTCACAGATCTAGTGTCCCCGTGCACGGATCCAGCCCCTAGGAGCGTGGATCTAGAAGAAACAAGCACGGATCGAGGGATTTGGGGTTGGAGGAGTAAAGGTGCAGAGAGAGGAGGGAAGAACGAGAAAGGAAGCCTTTTTGAGCCCCTTCCCTTGCCGCCGCCGCCACCGACAAGGAGGTGAGATGTCACGGCGGCGACGGCGGCCGAGCCGGCGAGAGGAGGCTAGGCGCTAGGCCGGCCGAGGTAGTCACCCTCGGGTCGCCTCCGAGAGGGTGTTCTCTGGGCTACTCGTATAATGCTAAGTCAGTGAAGAATGCTTACTTTGTATGCTATCTAAATAAAATAATATTGTCTTTAACCCTCTTGCTCCCTAATCATTAGTTGCTTGATCTCAAGCCGAAACAAACGGAAGTACGACACAGGGCAAATTTTTGGTATGCACATATAGACAGAAAACATATTTGTAATGCAATATTGAGAGCTTCATATCTGAACTAATGTATTGTCCATACTGAACTAGAAATTTGAGAAAGGTTAACTGGGTGATGACTCATAGGAAGAAGTCTCTGGTCCACGCAACCGCGGCATCCGCTATCACACCAATGCATGTGGTGCGATAGTGTGATCCTATCGTGCCAGCTGTACTGGCGTGACTAAAGAGGTCACATTTCAATTTTTTTTTTATAAAAGCGGTTATTATTAAAATATTAATTAATAATAAATTAAAAAGCCACCTATACCTGGCGGCGAGGCGGTGTGGGGCGTGGTGTTGAAGGCGCTCGTGGTCGTCAGCGGTGTCCTGCTGCTCCGTCGCCTGCACAGCTCCACCACCTATAGCTACTGGGATCATGCGCAAGGCCACAAGCCGTTGCCGACGCGCTCTCTGGTGAGAAGGTGATCCGGCGTTCTACCCTAGACAACATTGTTGTTTTGTTGGTGGAGTGGAGTTATGCACAGAGACATCTGATGCCACCTTTCAGGGATAGGAAAACTAAGATAGCTTCAAGTTAATTGTTACAGTTTACACGAAGACTTTGAACAGGGCTCAACAACATTCATTTTTATGCCCAGGAGCTCATATTTTGGCTTTGTGCATCTATGGATATGCACTGATAATTAGCTATGGTTCCCTTCAAGCTAGCCTTTTATACTAACTAGAAACTCTTGCGCGCCCCACCGGCCGGAATGTAGAGAAAATTTTCTAATCAAGTGGTATCACAGGTCATTCTCTTTATGATTATTACATAGATAATAATTATCATCATTCATGCATTCACAAACCATTCACAAATAATAAATCTGAGATCTACTACCGTAGAACCAACCATCCGATTGGCATACATCACTCACTCAGGTCTCACAATATCACAAATTACAGTGAACCAAAAGCTATATATACAGGCCGAAAGAAATAAACTCTTGTTGCATCTCTAAGGAAGAGCTATTGCCTCTGCATGACTGAGCTCAAGGCATGATTTTGGCAGTTCAGCGCATTGTCCCAAACCATTTGCACTACAAACTCCAGCAACTCATTCAGAGTCATCCGTACGAGTATCCTAAGAAATTAGCAATTAACAAAACGCTGTGGTCACGGTGCACCTTACTGTAATATGAAATGGGATTGTTATGACAGCACCACACCAGCTGTGGTACCTCATCAGAAATTATGACGACAACAACCAAGTTACGAGAAATAGAAACGATTGCAGAAGCAAAATCAACTGAAAAGACACAAATATGTAACCTAACAGTAAATTGCTGACATAAGATAGAGAAATAGAAACGACTGCAGAAGCAAAATCAGCTGAATTGACTCATATGTAACCTAACAGTAACTCTCTGCAAGTAGAATGCAACAACCTTGGAGTACACTTTACTAACCTCCAGTTTGCGAGACACGCGATTAGTTACAAGGTAATTTTATTGCCATGGCTAGCGCCCGGACAAACGGACGCGTCCGCACGCTCGTGCTGCCTGCCTTAGTCGCTACGTCCACGCGTCCGGACAACTCGCCTCGCACGTGTAGTCTGACCCATTTGCCTCGATTACACCTACCCCATCCGTGTGCCCATTGGCCCTGCCCCGTCGTGCACCGACCGCCAGCCCCAGCGCGGCAAGCGCCATGTCCGCCGGCCACCGGCTCGCCGGCCCCATTTCTCGGCACCCGTGCCATGCCACCATCACTCATCGCGTCCCCTGACTCTCCGAACAACATAAAACGCGTGCAACATAAAACACTTGAATGCAACACACGTCTGAAACAAATAAAACATCTATAACATACACTTGTAATATATGCGTGAAACATATGCAACATCTATATAAAACACTTGCAATTTGCAACAACAAAACACTTGTTGCAACATAAGACTGAAACAGACGAAGCATTTGGACTATATGGTTGCAACATCCAGATCAAAACACTTGCAACATACAGATGAAACAATTTGAACAAACCCTTGCAACATGCCTATGAAACACATGCAACATATGCAACATGTGCAAGATCCCCGATCTACTTTTGCAATCTCCATATGAAACAATTGCATCATACCTCTGAAACACTTGCAACATAGGGGAGAGGGAGGCCTGGGCCGATCAATTCCGGCTGCTAAGGTGGGAGCCGGTGGTGAGTGGGGATGCACGAGCACTACTAGCATCTGGCCGTGCTCATGGGTGCCTTTGGCTCGGCCGAGGATGACCCGAGGCGCCCCGACATGTGCGCCCAACGGCCATCGACGAGGACGGCTGTGGCGAGGCATCCCACAACATTGGGGTTGGGGAAGAGGCCAGGGAGGAGCTCTGCTGTCAGCGGACACGAGATAGAGAGTGAGAGAGATGGGGAGAGCAAAGGCACAACGTGCGCAGGATGGGGCGCGGCGAGGGATGGCCGTGGCGGGAGGGCCGCATGATGGGCAAGGCGAGCGACGGGAGGAAGCAAGTGTCGCGGACGAGGCACGCATTGCAGGCGGGAGCGAGCAGCACGTGCGGAAGAGGCGAGGCAGAGTGTGGCGCACGGCATCTGGATGAACGGACACCTATGAGAAAACATTATCGTAATTTCATTGGAAATTTCTCCGGTCGAGCTTGGGTGGTCAAATCAGCTTGTGCCTTACGCCCCTACCTGAGCCTCATGCTGTCATGCATGGTTGGTGCTCTAGGGGGAGTACATCCCGTCGTATAATCTAACGACCCTGATAATACAGAAACTCATATTTTTTTTTCACATCTACCTACTGCAACAAAATACAACATGCAACAACACTCACTGGGAAAATGAATTGCAATCACAGGCAACCAACTATAAGGTGGTTAGTATTCAGTAGCAAAGATTCAATTCTTTGCTACAGAGAATCTTTGTTCTTTAATGAATAAGGCCTGTCAAGATAAGCAGTCAATTCGGTTCAATTTGTTACTCCTATTTTGAATTAACAAAACACTGAATATCAGAATTCAGAGTAAACATCTAATGAAGATAATTGATCTACTGTGTAGTTTCCCAAACTGTTGTACTATGCTTCTAGAGATAATATTATCCGAGTCTTTCTAAAAAAACATGACGGAAGGTGTGGTTGCTTCCAAGAAAGAAAGAAAAAACATTCTCACTGTATCTGTAAAGATCAAAGTACAAGTACAGACATCTCACTGTCAAACTAAAGTAATGCCCGGCAGTTTCATATTCATAAAAAAATCTAAAAGCCATGACAGACCCACATCTCATTGAGATATCAACAAGTAGCTTAAATTGTTGAAATACGCTGTGAAAAAAAAAAAGGAGAAAATGCAAAGGTCGTGACGAATGTCTAATGATACACCAAGCATATGGGTAGCAAGGCTCCCATATTCCTCCATGCTGGTGCATTTGGACAATATTGTAGATAGAAACACTTCGATTCTTGTTAGACATATTAGACACCTGTCAAAAATTTGCAGACCCTTAAACTCATTTACTTATCTAAACCTTTACGACTCGATCATTTACATAAAAGTAATCCTGAACATTATGACGGGTATGCATCTGTGCCAGCTGCGCTATACATATGTGTTTTTTATACAAACGGCTACATTTTTTTAGATAATATACAATCGGCTACATGTGCCAAGTATCCTTGAAGCTTGCCTTTTATACTAATGTTGCTAGCCTGTATTAAGTGACCTCACAACGGTCAATAACTTTCTCAAGCAAATATGTAGTTGTCAATCTGAAGACGGATGGTGGAATACATAAACACAAAAATAATTTAGATTAACAATTTGACTAATTTTTTGAGCATTTGAAACTCAAGTCATGTAGGTAAGTGTAACTTTATTATTTTGTCTTGTTTTTAGTTTAATTTCCTCCACTTAGCCTCATAGTTTCACATGGAAATCCTTGTGTGTCTTTGTTTTGTAGTTTGTCTTGTCATACATTATCTAGAATGTGGTGTCCAAACAGTACCACGATTACTTCTAGAAATTTAGATATGTACGGTTTGTTGTACATAATTTATTATTTCTCAGTGGTAATGCAATGTGCCACGATTACTTCTAAAAATTTAGATACATACGGTTTGTCGTACATAATTTATTATTTCTCATGAAACAGAACACTGGTAATGCAATGCAATATATTGTTTGCAGATAGTTTTCAGTTATTAGTTTCTTATTAGCAAATGCTTCCTCTTCCGTATGCCTTTTTCATGTACGAGATTCATTCAATTGTCAGCCCTGTCAAATGGTGCCGGTAGACTGCTTCAAGGACTTGGTTTAATTTCCTGATAAAAATATGATGTTTGAAATTCTGAAATATAAATCATGAAATACAGATCAGGGCCGCGGCCATGCATTTGATTCACCTTTTAATGTGCTACTATTTTTTTGACACCTGTTGCACAGATGCCAAGGGAGGGACGATCGGTACATGCTCTGTTCGTGAACAAGTAGGGCCAAATATGGTTGGTGTAGTACTACAATCAACTCTCCCTTGATTGATGTGCCCTCAAGGGCAAGATCGTCCACAAGTTTCTTGCTCGCACCGACCAGTTGCTAATGAAGAAATTTCTCTGTTGGTAGCTTAGTCTCTGTCTTTGAGGAGTGTACAATGTTGGCTATATTGTTTTAATTAAGGTTGACATTAATGATATAAATATACTACAATTGGTGTCAAAGTATGTACTTACAATCTAAGGGAACCTTCACTACTAGCAATAAACTCATGCTTGATTTTCGTATTATCACTGAGGGTTTAGTGTTGATAATTTCTTCCTTATATTTTCTACAATATTTGTGGATCTGTAGAAGCGCAGATGCTTCCTTTTTAATCCTTGTGACTCTCATCATCAACACTAACCTAGAACATAATCAGATATATTTAACATTGGCTACAAATTAACTACAACCGTTGGGTGGTATCATAGAAGCAAGTTCAATCACAAGCAAGGCTTACATGTGATACTATTAAAACCATACACTGTGCGGCACGCACGTGCATGCACACTAATTCAAAACACATCACTGCTGGAAACAGAGACTTTGCCGAGTGCAAAATTCTTTACCGAGTGTCAAAAATCGAGCACTCGGCAAAGACCTTCTTTGCCGAGTGCTGCACTCGGCAAAGAATTGCACTCGGCAAATAAGGGCACTTGGCAAAGAACTTCTTTGCCGAGTGCCAGACTCTCGGCAAAATCTCTACACTCGGCATAGGCTGCCCGCGAAACGGCGTTCGGTCACGGCCTTCTTTGCCGAAAGTGCCCCACTCTCAAAAAAGATTTGACTTTTTTTTAAAAATTTTTTGCCGAGTGCCCCGATCCGCACTTTCGGCAAAGATTTAATTTTTTTTAAAAATTCTTTTGCCGAGTGTCTCAGATCCGCACTTTCGGCAAAGAAATTTTTAAAAAAAATACTTTGCCGAGTTTACCTAGCACTTTCGGCAAAGATTTATTTTTTTATAATTTCTTTGCCGAAAGTGCTCCTGATGATGCACCTCGGCAAGAGGAAATTTTTAAAAAAATAAAACACTCTTTGCCGAGTGCCTTATGCCCCGCACTCGGCAAAGACACCCTTTGCCGAGAGTGCCATGCCCCAAGACTTCGGCAAAGTTTTTTTTTTTTTTTTTGTTTTTGGCCTCTAGTTTTTTGTGCAGCCTTTTTAAGCACCGTGAACTCCTAGTTACAATTTGGGGATTTTTGATATATTTAGTTACTTTATTTCGTTTACTTGAATTTTTCATAAAATAGAAATTTGAACTTGCTAATAATGGAGTTTAATGATGAATAATGGAGTTTAATGATTCAAAATTGATAGTCACGTATGTTAGTGAAATGTTGTGAGTGCTTTTAAATTATCGAGAAACGGACCCAAAATTTGGACATATTGATATCATTCATATGTCGAAACATGTCATTGTAAATATTCGATGTGAAGTGCTTTTAAATGTCTATAAAAAGCATAGCGAATCGATAATCATGAATCAAATCTTCTCAAATATTTATCATAGCCTCCATATATGATATCATTTTATCATATTTTATGATTTTCGCTTCGCTTGCTTTTTTATAGAATTTAAAAACACTTCACACGCAAGTTCGCATCATGTTTCGCTTACAAGATGTCCGAAATTTTGGGTCCGCTCCGGATACGGATCTCACACTACACCCAAGAATATGACTATCATTTTTGAATCATTAAATTCCATTATTCATACCACATGCAGCTTCAAAATTATATTTTTCAAAAAATTCAAGTAAATGAAATAAAGTAACTAAATATATCAAAAGCCATAAAAAATCACCAAATTCTAACTAGGAGTTTCGGTGCTTTAAAAGGGCTGCACAAAAAATTTGGAGGCCAAAACAAAAAAAAAAAAATTTGCCGAGTGCTTGGGGCATGGCACTTAAGAAGGGGTTTTTGCCGAGTGCCACTTGATAAGGCACTTTCGGCAAGAGGGTTTTAATTTTTTGTAAAAATTTCTCTTTTGCCGAAAGTGCCTCCATAGGGCACTCGGCAAAGACATTTTAAAAAAAATAAATCTTTGCCGAGTCTTAGCATCAGGCACTCTTCAACAAAGTATTTTTCCAAAAAAGACATTTTTTAAAAACATCTTTGTTAGAGTGTGCGTGCAGGGGCACTCGGCAAAAAATTTTTCAAAAAAAATTTGCCGAAAGTGCGGATCCGGGACACTCGGCAAAGAAATTAAAATAAATTAACTCTTTGCCGAGTGCCGATCTGGAAACTCGACAAAGAATTTTTTAAAAAAATAAATCTTTGCCGAGAGTGCCTCTCCGATCCGACACTCAAAGAAAGAGCCGGTTCTGGGACTTAAGCGGCTTTGCCCGCCGGCGATCAAACAGTAGCCACCAAATTTACCGCCACGCCCGCCCGCCCGCGCCCGCCCATGCCCACACCGCCACGCGCCACCATCGCCATCAGGCCACAATGCCGACCGACCGAAAGCACCTTCGCTTTGACCAAGCGGGGAAAAGGCCCTATGGAGGAGGGCGCCGCCGCCCGCCGGGCTAGGGGCGCAGCCGCGTGTTCGCCGGGATCCACGAATCCATGACCGGACGGCCCCGCCATCCTCGGCGGCGTCCTTCATGAGGGGAGGCGCCGCCGCCCGCTGGTCCAGTCCACCAGCGACCGGGGTTGGTCCGGCAGCGGCAGCAGCGCCCCTCCCGCGCCCATCCCGGCCTTTGCAGCGCCATCGTGGCCTTTCCAGCGGCGGAGGAGGGGGAGCCAGCGCGCCGACCTTTCCAGCGACACGGAGGGGGCAGCCCGCGCGGGATGGCGCCTCCAGCTGCTCGCGTCGTAAGGTGCCATGAAGTGTTACTTGCTATTTTACCTTTCCAGACAATAAAGTTAAGTTACTTAGCATGGTGAATTTTAGATGGTCCTATTTCTTGCAGTTATGGCTACCTAGATAAAATGTGAACTATTTTCTCTCAAATGAACTTGATTTCAGAACTGTAGCTATTGTTCTCTGAACCCTGATTTTAGAACACACGATGCCTGCCTGCAGCCAGCAGCCTCGACGATCACGTACTGATCGATGAACTTGTGTGTATGTATGTGATACCGACCAACAGTCCAACACCAGGTGGAGGCGAACATAGGCACCGGCCAGCCAGGCACAACCGTGGCTTCCCCGGCTTCCTCTTGTACTCTTGGTACGTACAAGCTCTTTAATCTCTCCTCTGAAGTGTTAGACTTTCTGAGAAAGCATCCTTTGATAATTGATAGCGCAAACTTTTTTCGACAGAAAAGAGAATAATAGTTCGACAGAAATGTGGGCATTCGAAATCCAAAGATATATTAATCTGAATATCACACTTTAAATGGATAGAAAAGAAAGATAGTTCACTCAAGATTCTTGCTCATAATTTTTAACTTTACTGGTTTTTTTAGTTGTATGCTTTTATCCGTGACTATGATAGCTTTAGGGGGATGTTCCTGTACAGTTCGTGGTAGAATTAGTATCCTATGTTGTCATAGTCAGAAAGGCCCCCATCAAATAAATTGTGCAAATGCATAACTACATAGTTTTCAAGACAATAATTATCGCAATAATGGCGCAATTGATGCCATAATAGGGAGAGCTGGTCAGGTCAGCGTGCATCATGCAGGTTATTGAAGGCCAGTATTCATCGGCAATCTTGATTTGTTGGTAGATCGATCAAGCACATATAGCTAATTAGCTAGCATATATAGTCAGCCATGAGAAGAGATAAAAATTTGGCACTTCATATTAGCTAGCATGTACATGCCTGGTGTGTTAGCTGTTACTCTGCATCGTTGTTGCTTTACCTTTTTTCTACAATTTCATGAATGTAACTAACACAGTAGTCATGTCATCCTTGTATAGGAATCAAGTGAGAAGTTAGCGATGGGTGAATTTTTTTTGGCATAAAACCTCCTGAGAAGAAGGCAAGTATAATACATTCCCATTCTGTCATTTTCAGATGTGCTGCATTGTGTTATGTCGGTTTAGGCATCTTTCCGGCTACACTGTGAATTATCTCTATTTTAGGAAATGGAACTAGTTTAGTATTTCTGAAAGCTAGTGCATATCTATAAGCATTTTCTTTCTTGTCTGAACCCAGCAACCTGCTATACTAGCCACTATTATAGTGCTAATGTTCATTATACTTGTGCTATACTGACCACTATTCTAAAAGCACTTGCTAACTGACTAGTGTGGATCAGGTAGTGTAAATGTGCTATTATACTTGTGCTTGAGATATCATCGTTCATACTGATTCTATGGGTCCTTTCTGAACTCCTCAAGTAGTATAGGAGGAAGTTGTATTGCAGTTTTCATCGGGGCAGAGTTAGAGCTTGTGCAGTATGGTGCACACATACATTCTGCTGCGAGTACAATGTACAACAATAAATGCAGTTCTCTAGTCAAGTCTAAGATTTGTCTTGCTTTAAATTTTTGATCTGCTGCTGCACTGCAAGTTTTAAGTCGATCTTGTTCTGGCATGTATAAGGTAGTGTTGGATGACCTAGGTGTACAATTCATATTTTTATGTTCCTGTCTTGTTCACCGTGGAGAATTTTAAATTGCTTATGAGAATTCAGATTATATCTTTTGCTCTTTCTATTTGTATACATGATTTCCTTATGACCACTTATTTTTTGCAGTAAAAGGATGATAGGTTCTATTCTAAAGCAGCAGGCACCTGACAACCATAGAGCTGTGTCCGTAGCGGTGGCAAGCTCCTGCAAGTGCCAAAAACCAAGCTACTATTGAGTAAGTTCTTCAAAATGATGTACATAATATTCTGAACTTGACTGAATTTTTTATACCCAAATGTCTGACCAGCTGCACTTATCTTCAGTGGCCATTTATAATGGTTTTGCAGAATGTCAAGAACATGGCTTACTCAATGTAGTCACCTATAGTATGATAACAGTTGCACTTATCTTCAGCTGCAAGTACCTATAGTATGATAATTGTTCTAAAAAATATTGTCTGATCATAAAAAATTAAATATTAGTGAACTGATAGTAAATTCAGACCACTCTAACTCTTAAAATTATCTTGCAAAAGCAATGATATTTAAGATAGTAGCTGTAATCTGGAGACTACAACATAGAAAAATTAAGAATACACCTTCCATGCAAACTTCTGTACAAAAGAAGGAACTCTATGTTACTTGCTTGCTACCAATAGTGCTAGGGACATTCTGATTCAGATTATCATCGGGTTCTAATTATTGGCCTGAGCCAGATTGGTTTTTTTGGTGCCAAATTTGACAGAGAGGGACATAAATATGGTAACATATACCTGATTACTAACTGGCGAGCCAATATATGTTCTATTCCAGAAAACATCTCTTCTCTGGAATTGAGATCTCTTGGTCCAATTATTATTATTAATCCAGTAAACATGCATCCTTAGAAAGATCTATATAAATATTTGTGTACTTTACTCACTGTTTCTATTATACAAAAAAATCATCAGTTCAGTTAGTTTCTTCTTATTTCACTAACTTTATATGTGTATATATCATGTGCTTTCTTGACCACTCTGAATACGCAACTGGGCTATCAAAGATTGCTAAAGAAAATATCCTGGTTGGCAGGTAAACTTTCTTTTTTCTCGCAAAAAAATCACACAGTGTTTATCCTTCTAGTGCCAATGCAGGCCGTGGGTTTCACATATTGAAGAACCTTGAAATCTTGCATATTCTACTGCCAGCTTTGTGTGCAGCAGTGGTTCTGACCACAAGTTGCAGGTTGAAATTTAAGCATACTTTTTGATAAATGAGCACCCTAGAACTTTCTCAATCATGATTTATGCCCCTCTTTTGGCAAAAAACAAAAGATCACGTACTATTTACTGACACAGTGTATCACTTTGACACTTTCAATTGCATTTAGATTGTAATTAAATTTTTATTCAGGATAAATCTCATGTGTGAGTTGACAGAGCAAGAACTATTGTTCTGTACATGCGAATTTATGTAGGATACAATCCAAATGGAACCAGTTTATATATCAATTGTATTTCATTTTGTAATACTTTTCTGTATAGAGTGGCCTTCTATGTTAGAAAGGCCACATTTTGGATTGCATACCAAATTGTTATTTTCTATATCGAGTAAGGTAGGTCTTATTCCTTGCATTTCAGGTATGATTGAGCATGTTGGCTGAGATCTGATGCCTTAAATATCTTAGGATGCGCTGCTGCTTCACTCTCTATGTCTAAGTAAGTTTGGTTGATTGATGGTGCAAGAGAGCTGCTGCATACTGCCCTTCTTTCTAAACATTGCCAGCTGCAAACCTTATTGCTTATTACAGTATTCTCTGTTGTTGGCACTTTTAAATTTGTACTTTGGTTTATAATGGTTTTGCAGGATCTCAAGAACAACCCTCATACTCAATGTAGTCACAGCTTATGTAGTGTTAAAAATCTTCTATGTTGCTGCTCATGTATTTGTCATGATGGAATCTAAAAAAATTTACATTTTTCCAGCTTTGCCGAGTCTTTGTGACCATGGCACTTTCGGCAAATATTTTTTTTAAAAAAATTCAAACTTTGCCGAGTGCCGGCGGAGGGCACTTCGGCAAAAGAATTTTTTTAAAAAAATCCAAACTTTGCCGAAGCGTCGGACGGGGCACTTTCGACAAATATTTTTTAAAAAAATAAAAAATCTTTGCCGAGTGTCTCAAGAGTTGGCACTTCGGCAAAGAAATTTTGTAAAAAAAAAAAAATCTTTGCCGAGTGCTGCAGAGGGTTGGCACTCGGCAAAAGATTTTTTTAAAAATATAAAAAACTTTGCCGAAAGTGCCCGAAGGGTTGGCACTTTCGGCAAAGATTTTTTTAAAAAATAAAAAATCTTTGCCGAGTGCTGCGGGGTTGGCACTCGGCAAAGAAATTTTTTAAAAAAATAAAAATCTTTTGCCGAGTGTGCCCGTAGGGTTGGCACTTTCAAGAAAGAAAAATTAAAATAAAATAAAAAAATCTTTTGCCGAGTGCTGCAGGGTTGGCACTCGGCAAAAAACACCGCAACGGGCCGGCGCCGTGGATTTGCCGCTTTTTTCCGAAAGTGTCCCGGGGCACTCTCGCAAAAGCCTTTGTCGAGTGCCCGATAAAAAAGACACTCGGCAAAGAAGGCTTTGCCGGTCAATTTTTTGCCGTGTGTTCTTTGTTGAGTGTCGCGCTTTTCGGCAAAGGTTTTGCCGAGTGCAATTTGGCCTTTGCCGAGTGCCTCAGGCACTCGGCAAAGAACCTGAATCCAGTTGTGCATAAGGACGATATGGTTTGATTCGAAAACGTTCATTGAATAAATCTCCAAACCAAATCAAGTGCCCACATAGATATTCTATCAAACTCACAAAGATAAATTACCAGATCAATTAGAAGCCACAAACAGTGATTATGAATAACATAACAATACATCTTTAAGTGGTAAACCATTCCTAGACATCACTCAGATAAGTTTTGCCAAACCACATGCACTTCTAACCCATGTTGATTGCACAACTATCACTTTCTCCCCACCTCAATTCCATCACATTTGTATGAGTGTGTTCAGGGGGTTTGCCCTCTTCATGGCTGCATCTACACAACTCTCTCGGGCAGTCATATATTCAACGTCTTTAATAAACTACTTGTCCCTTGATAGCTCATGGAATTTCACCTTTACATAGTTGACTATGTTGGCATGCTTAGACATGATTACCAGAACATACGCAAGATTATATAGCATTGCATAGCACACCAACATTGCAACTACATTTTGAGCGGCTATCCATTTAACGGATTGTTGCTGCTTGAACATGCTGCTGAACAGAAGTTAAAACTTAGGTACAAATAGTAGCAAAGCCGGGACCGGAGAAAAAAGAGCAGAGGCGACGCCCAAGTGAAGAGATCTCAACACAAATACACAATTCCATTCCATACAAGGGCCTGCTCAGCTGCGGCGTTTAGGCCCAATAATCAATTGGCTTTATTTTATAGCTAAACTTTTATAGTTTTTTGTACAAGTCATATAAGATTAACATAATTAGATTATTATTTTCACAACTTAACTTTTGCGGAAAGATAATCAATATTGGACTCACTAAAATAGCATGTTTCATCGGGGGCATATTCATTTATTTGTTAATTTCTATCATCATGGACATATTCATTTGCATGTTAATTAAGGTTTGTGCCCGTGTACCGTGACAAGCTTAAAGATACATGGCATCCTATGTATGTTTTCTAATTAATATGAACAAATCAATGAGGAAATAGGAGAGAGCTAGGGTTTTGTACAAGTGGGAATGAAAGGAAGTAACAGCCCCTTGCCCTTGGGCACTATATATAGGCAATGGTTATTTAGAAGTGGCCCCTTGTGGGGGTGGGTTTTACATGCTAATACACTAGCAGTAGCTAGGTCTCTTCTAGGGGTGACTGTGCCCATATACTATATGGGCTCCCCCCAATAATAGCCCCTCAGCTACTGCATCCCCAAGAGTTTCCAAAACCTACTCACAATCTTGATTTTTCGGCAGGATTAAAAAGAATTGCTTTGCAACGACTCTCTATCTCAACCTCAATCTTTCCTCATTTGGAAAAATCGATCCAATCATGCCTAAATATACGTGGGCCCATTGATTGGTCAATGGAAGGACGTGGGGGAAGAATAAGGAGTAAGGACAAGTTTTCCCATACAAAATGTACAAAAGAGGTAGAAAATATAAAGGTGCCTAGGGTGACTTAAAAATAGTTGTGAGATTTCAGATGCAAAATTGCTTCCTAGTTCTATATTTTAGGGGCGAGATAATTGGAAACGTTTGGAGGAACGCAATGCTCCCAACCTTTTTTTGCCATTTGAAAAATCATTGATTTAGTGATTGTTGTTGAAAGCCCTTGTTTGGTTTTGGCTAACTGATGAAACCTAAGTGGACTAACCCTATGCTCTAAGTGCGTATATGAGATAGGTTGGTCCAAATCCAAGTGAAGGAGCTAGATGGCACTCAAGTAATGGAGGTGGCCAAAAGATGGTGATCAAGTGCTCCAACTTGGAAAAGAAAAAAGCGAAAAACAAAACCCTATGGAGATCAAGGCAAAGGTATAAATAGAGATTTTATTCTGCCAATCAAGACGTAATAGAGTGCGTGATTGGGTTTAGGATAGATAGCCATACTATTAAGAGGGGAACTCTCACGGTGATTGCGGTTACCTAGTGCTACTAGGTGAATTGACTCCATGCATTTGCATTAGGACCTAGTGAGTGTTAACAACCCTTGAAATGTTTGTGAAAATTGCTAACTCATGTACACAAGTGTTTGGAATACTTGGAGGTAGCACATTTGCTCATCGGTTGAAGTGTTGGAAGAGAAGGAGAAACTCAGAGAGCATCAGACACAACGGCAGCAGGCATCAGAAAAATCTTCCTTGTGTCTGATGTCAAACCCTAAGGCGGTAGAGACTTTACAGCAGCATCGGATGCTGGAGTATAGGGCATCGAACAAATGATGCTTGTGTCCAATGTGAATTGGGTGCTCTCTGTTTGAGCAAATAATTATTTGGACATGAAGCGTAGACATCCGACATTAGGGCGAAGGAGCATCGGAAAAAGTTGGAACTGTTCATTCGTGGACCTATGGCAGAACCACCCAAATTATACGGCCCACGTGCACCTGTCATTGTCCTATAGACCTCTGACTGTTGCACACAAGATCCAGATAACTCCGGTAGTCTGTTGGGTGTCCTCGGAGAACCTCGAATCATCCATATTTTACAACTCATACATGATCAATATAGAGTTACCACAACATTACAACCTTTGGTAGAAAAATATCTTAGATCAGAGTGCGGAAGACTTATATTATTAGTTTACAAAACATGTTCAAGTCAAATCTTTAACTGAGTTCCAAACGATAAGTAGAACTACAGGAAGCAACTTAGGTGAAGCATCTAAGGTAGGATAGACAGCCAGATCATTTCGAGCCCATTGACATGACCTCAATCAGCAGCCCAAGTCAGATGCTGCATCGGAGGTTAACAAACCCTGAGTAGTTGAGGGTACTCAACAAGTCTTACCCGACTAAAAAAAGACTCCAAGGGTATGTAGGTTTAAGAAAAGTTTGAAGCAAGAATAACCTTTGTAGAAAAGCTTACTACAAATGAATCCTTACTTTCAATGTTTTAGCTATGCATTAAGTTTGTCAGTAGTATCCAGTTCGCACCTGGTCTAAATCAATCACTTCATTAATCATCTCATCTTATCTTATATCATCTTGTAACCAAAAGTAACCATGTTTCATTGATTAACTACGATGTAGAGTGGAGAATCAAGTGTTCTTCTCCATGAAGCAATGGCGATTCGAATCGATTGGACCAGCTGGGGTTTCCTTACCACACAATATATGTGGGTCTAGGACTGTGGGGGTATTAACCCCTATACCCTTATGGCTAAGCTTGGGTTGGCCTGGATCGATAGGTTCAGTCCACCCGAAAGATGACGTGCGGCCCAGTTAACCTGATCGGAGTCCCGCACAAGGAATCAAGACGGATTTGGCGACCAAGCAGGATCCTGGTCGATTAGAATAGGAATCCTTATTCGCCACATATGGCAATTATAATCGACTAGGATTAGTTTCGAGATCAGTAACCCCGCCCCGGACTATATAAGGCGGGCGGGGACCCCTAAAAATCATCTCTCATTGACATACAAACAATACAAATCGACGCAGGACGGCGTGGGTATTACGCCTTCTTGGCGGCCAAACTCGGATAAAACCTCGTGTTCTGCTCTCTTGCGTCGCCGTCTTGTTTGGGACTTGCGCTTTTGTCTGCCGATAATCTACTACCTTGGGCATACCCCTAGGTAGACCGCCCACCATATTTCGCGATAGTGGCGCGCCGTAGGTGTGTGCGTCTTTGCTCTCAAGCGAACAAGATGGTCATCATCTCCGGCTCCATGGCTACGCCCAACGGCCTCACGCTCACCATCGGCGAGATCACTTGGACCACCGCCCCGACGTCTCCATCACCATGACCGAGGCGTGTGTTCAACCCGCAGCGACGACTACTTCACTGCGATCGCTACGGCTCGACCACGGTGAACGCGGCTCCGACCACGGTGAACACGGCTCCGACCACGGTGAACACGGCTCGACCACGACAAACACGGCTCCGACCACGATGGATCCGGCTCCGACCATGGTACATCCGGCTCCGACCACGCCTACAGCCCGCGCCGACAACCCGTCATCCGCTTCCCGCCACGGAGGGCGCAGATCGACGACACCGACCTGCTTTCGACTCCATCGATCGGGTTGGCATCAAACTCAATTGAAACCCTAGCTCGTAAATGCGATTCAAAGCCAACCTAACGAAAGGTAACAGCTCCCCACAACAGATCTATCCGACCAGCTCGGGCGATCGTCTGCGCACGGCTTGAACAGATCTTGTGGTCGTATCTACTCTCGAGGCGCTCCTCCGCCACCAGCCTTCGCGCGACGGGCCTCCGACTCTGAGTACGAAGTCCCGACGGAGAACCACCAGGTCCAGCCCTACGGCCTGCGAAACGCCGCCTTCAGCTACGCGTGCAACCTACGACGCCGCTTGGATCTATGTCCTATACACCGATCTCGTCCGAAGCCATGCAACATCGTCAACATGGTCCGGATTGAAGATTATCAAGAAGGATCTGTCCACACAGTCCGAGAGGGTGACTCCAGCTCCTCATCCGCATCGCATCCAACGCGCATCTGTCCACACCGAAGCTTCAACGTCCACGAAGATGAAGGCGTCAAATACGATCTGGATCTACCGACCACCACGCCACAGGTTTCCCCAATTTCCATCTTTCCCGCCAAGACGAGGGATTTGATCCATGTTGTCAAGAACGATGAGCCGCCAGGTTAGCTGGCGAAACAGAACAAGAAAAGATCGCACGCGGCAGCACGCAACATTGACCGGTTTAATCGCCGCAAATCGAAGCCGGCGGACCCGAGGCACGGCGCGCAAGGATCCAACCGCGCGACCTCAACAATGCTTTCGGCGGTGGGGACAAACAAGTCTTCAAGACCCCAAGCACCAACGTAGCCGTTGCCATGGCGACAATGCAGCGGCTGCCCAACACTCTAGAAACCCAAGCAGTCCGTGATGACATACAAGCATATCTGACGGCTGCTATGGCTCAGACCGCAGAGATGAATCAAGCCCGGGCCCCATCCGTTTCGGTGGAATCAAGCCACAGCCGCCAATACTCAAGTCGCTCACAGCCGCTCAACCGACGTGGCTCGCGCAACAACGACCCGTCGGACAATCGTCAAGGCGGAAACGGTGGTCATGATGGTGGTCGGGACGAAAACCGTCGCCGAGAGGATAACCGTCACGACGTTCGAGGTGACAACCGCCGAGATAACCGCGACAATCGCCGTGATAACCACGGTCGCAGAGCTAGTCCAGATGGCAATCGAGATCGCCGCGACGGCAATAACGATCTTCGCCATTACCTCGGCGGACGTGATCTGCGTGCTCGCATCAACCAGAGAGCCAACGATCGTGCATCCCATGAAAGCTATCGCCGTATGGAGTATGACACCGCCCACGGCCCTCCGGGTCTGAAGCAGTTCACTCCACACCTTCGCCAAGTCATATGGCCCAAAAATTTCAAGCTCGAGAAACTTCAGAAGTACGACGGCAAGGAAAACCCCGAATTATGGGTCATGCTCTACGAAACCGCGTGCCGATCAGCCATGGCTGACGAGCACGTTATGTCTAACTACTTCCCAGTCGCCTTTGGTCATGCAGGACACCAATGGCTAGTCAGCTTGCCGGCAAACTATTTTGACTCTTGGCAGGAGCTCAAGCAGGCCTTCATCGACAATTTCATCGCTACTTGTGAACAACCCGGCAACAAGTACGATCTACAACGGATCCGAGATCTGAAAGACGAACCACTGCGCGAATACGTTCGGCGTTTCTCAGAGATGCGCATCAAGGTCCCATCAATCTCCGACAACGAAGCAATCGAGGCTTTCGTCACCGGCCTCCGTTTCCACGACGCCCTAAGAGACAAGCTCCTCCGGAAAAGACCTGAGTCAGTCACAGCGCTCTTGGCCACCGCTAAGAAATACGCGGACGCTGACGACGCTAAAAAGATAATCGTCGAAGAAGAAGCAAGGATCCCACGCTCCGACCACCCTCCACGCCGCGACGATTACCGCGGCAACCGTGGTCGGAACGACAATTTTGACCGCCGCAACCAGCGCAACGACTCCAGCGACCACCGTGATCAACGTAATCAGCGGCGCAACCGCCGTGACGATTACAGGAGCAAGCGTGCTCGGGAAGACGACGGCGAGGTCAATACGGTGAAAAAGGGCGGCGGACGTCGTAACTACGAGGACGACTACGCCAAAGCATTGAAGGGCCCCTGCCAGCTCCATCCCAAGTCGAACCATACCATGGAGAATTGTCGCGTCCTCAAGACTATCTACACGCGCCAACAGGCTCCGGATATGTCCGACAAGCCTAATGACGTAAGGGAACAGCGCAACGAGGACAACGACGACGATGATGCAGATCCTCGTCATAATCGTCGCAAGCCGATCGACGATCGGCGTGCACACCATCATCGGCGGCAAGGTGTCCATTGAGACCAAACGAGAACGCAAAGCCGCCGCCGCGCGCCGCTTGAACGTGGCAAAGAACGACAACCTTCTTACCGATCCGCGGCTTCCTCCGTGGTCTCACCGTGAAATCTACTTCAGCGGGAAGGACCAATGGGCCGCCATACCCGAGCCAGACATTTTCCCCGGTCCTCGATCCTTGTATCAACAAGGTTCGGTTCGACAGTATCTTGATCGGCGGCGGCGGCTCCATTGATATACTGTTCAAGAACAGCCGCCCGCTCTGAAAATAGCCCAGCGGACTGAAAGCCGTCTGAGGCACGATTACGGGCGTTCTCCCGGACGAGCTCCACACCTCTCGGGCGAGATCACGCTACACTGCGGTTTTGGGACTCGGACCACTTCCGCACCGACTCACGCCAACTTCGTGGTCGCCGATTTCGACGGCACCTACCATGCTATTCTTGGTCGACCGTCGCTCACCAAGTTCATGGCCATACCTCATTACAGTATCCGGTGCTCAAAATGCCTACTCGAGAAAGGAGTTTTAACCCTCGGGGGCAACGTGTACGCAGCTTATACCGCGAGGATGATGCCGACTTCAAAATAGCAGAGGCCCATGACCTCTCTATTCGCATGGCGAGACCATGCTCGACGCTAAGAAGACCACGGCCGACCACTTGGAGATCCCAGAGCTCGAGGCTCCGCGCAAGAACATCGATCCAAGGAGCACAAGACGATCCAATGGGTCGAGGGCGATCCCAAAGACAACGGCCCTCATCGGGGCCAACACGATCCCAAATAGGAAGACGCGCTCGTCAGTTTCTTGAGGGGCAACGTGGATGTGTTTGCATGGAAACCTTCCGACATGCCCGTGTACCTCGGGACTTGATTGAGCACTCCTTAAATGTCAACAAAGAAAGCCAAACCAATCAAGCGAAAGCTACGACGGTTCGCTCGCGACAAAAAGGAGGTGATTAGGGTAGAAGTTACACGGCTTTTGGCAAATGGATTTATCAAAGAAGTGTATCGTCCGGAATGGTTAGCCAACCCGGTTCTTGTACGCAAAAAGAATAATGAATGGAGAATGTGCGTTGATTACACCGATCTCAACAAACACCGCCCTAAGGACCCTTTGGCTTACCTCGCATAGACGAGGTCGTAGATTCAACCGCCGGTTGTGAGAGTCGCTTTCCTTTCACGATTGCTACTCGGGTTATCACCAGATCGCTCTCAAAAAGGACGACCAGATCAAGACGTCTTTCATCACGCCTTTCGGCGCCCCTCGCTACACGACGACTATGTCGTTCGGGCTCAAAACGCCGGTGCTACCTACCAACGCGCTTATACAGCCTGCCTCAACGACGAGATAAAGACGGCCCTCGTCGAGGCTTACGTCGACGATGTAGTTGTCAAAACCAAGGAAGCACATACCCTTGTTGACAATCTGGACGCACCTTTGCAGCCCTTAATACGTTCCAATGGAAATTAAACCCAAAGAAGTGCATCTTTGGTGTCCCTTCTGGCATATTGCTCGGCAACGTCGTTAGTTACGACGGCATACGCCCTAACCCGAGAGAAAGTCAAAGCTGTCTTAGACATGAAGCCCCCAAAAAAGGTGAAGGATGTCCAGAAGCTCACCGGCTGCATGGCTGCTCTAAGCCGTTTCATATCAAGATTAGGAGAAAAAGGACTACCGTTCTTCAAACCGCTCAAATCGTCCGAGAAGTTTGAGTGGTCGGAGGAAGCGGATCTTTGCCTTTACGCAATTGAAACAATACCTCACGTCACCTCCGGTACTTCATCGCTCCCGGAGAAGACGAAACTCTCCTACTTTACATTGCGGCAACCGATCGGGTGGTTTCCACTACAATGGTGGTCGAGCGCGCAACGAGTCGGGCCACGCCTACAAGGTACAATGCCAATTTATTTCATCAGTGAGGTACTCAACGAATCCAAGACCAGGTACCCACAGATTCAGAAACTGCTCTACGCCATACTGATAACATCTCGAAAGTTGAGACATTACTTCGACGGATATCGTGTGGTGGTCATGACCGAGTATCCTTTGGGGGACATCATTCGCAATAAGGATGCGAACGGGCGCATCGTCAAATGGGCAATGGAGCTATGCCCTTTTCCTTGAATTTGCAAGTCATACTACAATAAAAAGTCTGTGCACTCGTCGATTTCATCGTCGAGTGGATGATTTAAGCACGCCTTTGCCTCTCCGAGATCCGGCGAATATTGGACGATGTACTTCACGGTTCTCTCAACATTAACGGTCTTGGAGCGGGAGTTCTTTTGTATCACCATCCAAGGAGCAGCTCCGATGCGTCCTCGAGATTTATTTCCCAAAGATCTAATAATGCCGCCGAGTATGAAGCATGACTGCATGGTCTACGCATTGCGGTTGAGCTTGGAGTTAAACGTCTCTATGTCTACGGAGATTCGGCTCTGGTCATCAACCAACTCAACAAGGACTGGGACACGACCAGTGAAAAGATGGACGCATATTGCAAATCGATAAGAAAGCTGGAAGGCAGTTTCTATGGCATCGAGTACATACACGTGGTCCGGGACAAGAACCAGGCAGCGGATGCATTGTCAAAGTTAGGATCATCCCGAGCCAAAATCCCACATGGCGTATTCGTCCAAGACCCGCTCACGCCTTCCATTGAAGACAAAGATTCAACAACCGACAAAGTTTCAGACCAGCAATTAGTGGCTACGGTTCCGGCGCCGAGCACAACCGAGCCACTTCCGACCACTCATGAGCCGGACTGGAGAACACCTTTTATCAAGTACTTAACAGACGGTAGCGGTTATATCGATCGAACAGAAAATGAACGCCTGATGCGTCGTAGTAGTAGCGATGATCGCGCTCGTCGATGGCAAGTTATGGCGCAAAAAACGCTAAGGAGGAAATCTTGATGAAGTGTATAACCCGGAGGAAGGCAAGCATCTCCTAGACCAAATCCACTCGCTCTGCAAGCAACCACGCGGCCTCAAGAACACCGGTCGGTAAGGCTTTCCGGGCGGGTTTTATTGGCCGTCGGCGATGGCAAACCTTGACGCAGAAAAGCTAGTCCGCCATTTGTGAAGGTTGTCATTCTTCTCAAGAGAATCCATGTACCAAAGACATGAGATCCGAGACGATTCCAGCCTCTTGGCCCTTCGCATGCTGGGGACTGGACATGATCGGGCCTTTCAAACCAGCTCCTGGGAAATTTACATGCGTCTTCGTACTAATTGATAAGTTTTCTAAGTGGATAGAATACATGCCTCGTACAGCATCCTCGAGAAAGTCATCACATTCCTCGACCAGGTCATCCACCGCTTTGGCGTGCCCAACAAAGATCATTATCGATATGGGTACTCAGTTCACCGGGAACGCTTTTTGGGACTTCTGCGATGAAAGGAGCATAGTTGTAAAATACGTCTCGGTGGCGCATCCTAGAGCTAATGGACAAGTCGAGCGGGCAAATGGCATGATCTTGGACGCATTGAAGAAGAGGATGTACAGAGAAAACGATAAAGCTCCTGGAAGATGGCTCAAGGAGTTACCAGCCGTTGTCTAGGGCCTCAAAACTCAAATTTCAACCAGTATAATCGCTGGCGTCTCACCATACTTTATGGTCTACGGCACCGAGGCAGTCCTCCCACCGATATAGCTTTCAGATCGAAGACGGGTAGAGAACTTCGACGAAGGCAAGGTCGACAAAATACGGAGCTAGAAGTCAACAAATACCTTGAGAAGAGAAAAGGCTTGATTCTTGCGTCTGACGGCCAAATACCTTCTTTGTTTTGGCGGTACTACAACAAGAACGTTAAAGAGCGTTTCTTTGTGGTCGGGGACTTAGTCCTCAAGGAAGATGAACCAGTGGTGTCCACAAACTCGCAAACCCCATGGGAGGGACCCTTCATGATCAAGGAAGTCACACGCCCAACATCTTACAGGTTAGCTCATCTAGACAGCACAGACGTATCAACTCATGGCACATCGACAAGCTTAGACGCTTCTATGCTTAACCAACGAGATATGTACTCTACTTGTATTTTCGATTTACTTTACTAAAGCAACTATGATTTCTCCGACCACTCATGTGTCACTCCAAATTTTATAATCATTCTAACTTAAGCCAACAAGTCGACCACCACTCTTTCTACGGTTTTCGAGCGGTGCCCATCTCCTCCTGTCCTCCCAACACGTGCACGGGATCCGTTCTCTCGCTATGGGTGATCGCGGGTCCCCCCGGTTTGACTTATTCAAGTCCACGTGTGCACGTGGTCATAGTACCTCATACTCCACCACATGCCGACTAGGGCCGCACAAACTTTTCGTGGTGACGTGTCGAGCAAAACGGCATTAACTAAATGTAACGTTAACACGTTCCCACTTAGTTACACCAACACAAAAATTTCAAGCTTAAAGTGCGTTTTGTATAAAACAAACAAGCTTATAATGATATCTGATTACGTTATTACAAGCTTGCTGAAAAAAGGCTCAAGTTTACAATAACACAACTATGTCCTCCTTCTACAGACTCTAAGCCTATTACATTGGTGGTCGTCGGGCGCATGGCATTTATCGCCCACCGCCTCGATACCCTACTCAAGTCTCGGGGACTCTAGGGCTGGTCAAGTCAAGGGATGGCCCCACGCCGGGCTCTGGCTGGTCGAGACCGCAGTTTGGTTGGTTGGCTTGGTGATGGCATTTCGGTGGCTTGTCGATGGCATACCCCGCACAGTGATGTCCCACCTCCAAGACAAAGTTAATATCGCCAATTATCTTTGACGACAAGTCCAAATGGGCCGTCCGAAGCTCTTCGACCTTGTCTGGTCTATCTCCTTCGGTACCCACCTCCAAGCGTTTGAGGTTGATCGGGGGTAGTGAGCACGCACCATGCTTACACATGGGCACCCGTGTACTCACCCGCCTCCTTCACGAAAGTCTTGGAACCATCCCCATGCTTGCTTGCATCTCTCGACCAGTCCGGCCGAGGCGTCCTTAGCTCTTCCTCTGTGGCGCCGGTCGATAAGGTCGAGGATCGGGCACAATGCCGCTTGCCATTTCTTGGCACCGTTTGCTCCACATGTCCCGCTCCTCGGTGGCCTTAAGGCATTGTGCTTTCCAAATCACGCGCTCCTTGATCACGGCCTCAAGGTGCCTCTTGGCGTTGACTTTCAAAACTGAAAAGCAGACAAGACATCAAACGTGATGACACGACAAGGCAATGTGGGCAATTGAATGAGAAAGGTGGTCTGAGTGCTTACCTTCAGGTTGTCCTTCATTCTCGTTAGTGTGGTCTTGGAGTTCGATTGCGGCGGCGTGCGCTTTCTCGTTGTCCTCCTTCAAGCGACCACATTACGCAAGCGCACGATCGTTTCCCCCCCGAGGCGGGTCACTTCAGCTTCTAAACCTGCATTACATGCTATTATCGTCAAGAACAAAATAACACAAGTCCCGCACTTGCTATGATACGTGAACGCTTACCCGTTTTCTCCCGCTCTTTGTTTTCAAGCGACCGACCGTGCTTTGTTTCATGCTTCTTGGTCTTTTCTCTCCCGGTCGGCGGCTTCAAGTTGGCGTCGAGGCGACCCACTTCATCGTCGGCTCCTTATTGGTCATCATGATTCCTTCTATCCGGTCAAGCACCTTTTTTCGGTATCTTGCGCTTTTCATCAAGTCCTCGCACACGCACAAGTTACGTCGAACGATTCGACTACACAACAGGTCAACGACTAAAGCCAAATATACCGGACTTCATCACCGACGCTTATCGCCTGTTCGACTCTTATGGTCTCTTCGACCTCTGGGATTTCCTCGTGCATGACCCATTCGTCGTTCCGATAGCGCGACACATATACATGTTGTCGCCTATCTTGGGGACGGCCCAGGACTTCTTCCACTTCATCCTCTTCAGCCTCCTGTTCGGGAGGCGGCACTGGTCCGGGATTCGCAGACTCCACGATCACCAGGGCTTTCCCACGAGCCGTCGCGTCGGCAACCATGTTCCGGGCAACTTCTGGCTGCTGCCCCTCGGCTAGATCCAGCTCCCTGGGCGCCGTGGTATCCGCCTCATCAGGGTTCGTGCTTGGAGCACTTGTATTCTCGCTCGGGATCAAGGCGTCGGTTGTCCGCTTCGCCGAGGCCCAGGCGAGTCCTCGCCATGGGCTCCTCCACGGTGATTCTTTGAAAGCGCTTTGTCCCGCCATTGTTGGTAAGGACATTCCGCACTCACTAAGCTGGTCGGGGCTTTCGGTGGACGCCGATCTAATACATTCAGAGACAAATTCAGAAGATAATAGCATCCAATGCAAAACGCAAAGCTTACATCAAAAGTATAGATACTTACAGTTTTGACTTGCGAAAGGATGTGGCGAAGGAACGTCTCCTCGACCGCCCCTGCTCCGCTTGCTCGGCAGTGTCCACTGGGGCTTGTTCAACCTCCGGTACGGGCGTCGGAGTATGATGCGGCATGTTCCCTTCGTCTGTGCTCTGTGTTGCAGTGGTCGGTGCTGTGACCACTGCTGGCACAGAGGAGCCACCCTGCTCCGACGGTCCCACCTGCTTTCTCCTCTTTCGGGGGACGAGCCGGAAGATGTCCGCATCCTCTGCTTCGTCGTCCGACAGGGGGAAGATGGCTTGACGTCGTTTGCTGGCAGCCGGACGCTTGCCAGCGGCTCTGGTCGAGGCGTCCTCTACGGTCTCGAGTACCGCCCAGCGAACGTCGTCGGTCCGGGCGCTGGTCTGGGCGGCTGGCCCAGTAGCTTGTGGCCATTCTACACCGGGGGGAGGCGACACAAACACTCCTGCCCGGTCACGGCCATTACACTGAGACACAAAATGAAGTAAAAGACAGTTATTTTCTTGATGCAACATGACTCTACAGTTAAAAGGAGGCGTCATTTACCTTTGGGGGAGGGCGAGCCAGCTTGAAGGCGTGTTCGATGGCGTTCAGTGCAACATAATTGGGATCGGCCAGGTTGAACAGCTCTCCAATCCTGGCCTTGATTTCCACCTTGTCGAGCGGCTCCTTCCTGGTCCTCGTCGGATCAGCGCCTCCTTGGTACTCGAAGCCGGGGTGAATCCTTTTCTGGCAGGGCTGGATTCTTCGGCTGATGAAGTTGCCGACAACGCTCGGGCCATCAAGCCTTCCCCACGGGATCATCCCGAGCAGTTCGGCGATCTGCTCCAAGTTCTCGGGCTTCTCCGACCAGTACTTTTTTCTTCTCTGGAATCACCCCACATCGCATGAGTGATGGTGTTCGGCTCTTCACGGATGTAGAACCATTTCTTGTACCACTCGTCCCAAGGAGGTGTTCCAGGCGGTCAGGTGTATTGAGCCTTCATGCCGCCACGCGAGTTCGTGTAAACGCCACCGGGCGATCTTGAGCCACCGCTCCCTTTCTTCCAAGATGTAATAGGTGGCGAAGAGGTCGAAATGGGTGGAAGCCACCATAAGCCTCGCAGAGATGGATGAAGGTGGAGACAAGAAGAATCGAGTTGGGATGCGATTGCAAATCCCAATCTCGTAGTACAAGCAGAGACCACGAAGGAAAGGGTGCACTGAAATCCCAAAACCCCGTTTGAAGAAATCTTCAAAGACCACAATCTCACCTGGTTGTGGATCGGGAAGCTTTCTCCCTACCGGTGCACGCCATCCCGCAAGTGCCTTGTTGTGGAGCACTCCCATGGCGGCGAGGTCCTCGATGGTTCCGCTTTCGTTGCTCGCGATTTCCACCATTCCTTCGCCATGACCACCGCTTTTCTTCCGGGCGTCTCTCTTCGCCATTAGTTCGCGCTTACTAAGTGGGTGGATGCAGGAGACCGAGGGATTGGTGATGATTTTTGGGGCAATAGGGTTCGCAGGAGGAAGAAGAAGGTTGCGGCGGCGGATGACAATGGGGAACGGTATGAGCAGCTTACGGATCGCATTATATAAAACAACGAGCACCGTCGTTTCGTCCGCCCGAGAATATTGGGAGTCGTAAGACGCTGCCGCAGATGGTTGTTCACACAACCTCGAAATCTGCGCGCCAATAAACGCTCCTTTATTAACGAGCAGTCACGCGCCTCCTCGTTGACGGTGTAAGGAGGCCTACACCGACACACCTCAATACAGGTGTCAACCGATTGTTTGCAAAAAAAAAAAAAAAAAAAGACGTAATGACGACTTGTACCTATTGATTTTTTTTTGACCGTGACGTGTCGATCGGGTCTTGGCGGAGAATAGAGAAAAGTACACAAAATAATAGTACAAGCGGCGCAAGTGATCGTGGATTTGTTTTGACCACTCACTGTGTGCTTGGATACCGCCTGCACCACTAATGTGCTCGGGGATCGCATGCACCACTCACTGCAGGCTTGATACGCCAGACCACTTTTTGTGCTCGGGATCGCTCCGACCACGGCCGTGCTTGCTCGGGACCCGCTCCCAGACCACCGCTTGAATAATGGTTCTCCTTGGCTACATGTGATTTGTACTCACATACGCTTAAGAGACTTTTCTTTTAGACCTTGCTACAAGGCTCATACTTTGCTTTCCAAAGAAGCTCGGGGACTACATCGGTGATGATGCACCCGCCGGCAGCATCTTGTATCGCTCAGTCACGGCAATTGGATTCTCAACCTCGGTGAATTTCTTTTTTAGACCACGCACCACGTGCCTCAAGGCCACCTACTACCAGGCTCGGGGACTAAGTGGGCACACTTCACCTTGCGGTGAATGTGTTTGATTAAATTGACCCTTGTGTTTTGAATGGTTATGAGGATTATTAGTATGCTCGGGGACTGCCCCGACCACTGCTTGAATAATGGTTCTCCTTGGCTACATGTGATTTGTACTCACATACAGTTAAGAGACTTTTCTTTTAGACCTTGCTACAAGGCTCATACTTTGCCTTCCAAAGAAGCTCGGGGACTAAGTGGGCACACTTCACCTTGCGGTGAATGTGTTTATTTTTCGACCCCTACGCTTCTGATGTTTAAGGATGCTATGCTTCAAGACCACTTACATTTCTTTTCAGAAATACAAGTGGGCACACTTCTCAGGACAGAAATCTTTTTCTTTTTTCTTAAGAGCACCATACATTCTTGGACAACCTACTTCTCCGGTGATGACGGTGGTGGGCGTCAAGAATTCAAGCCTTGCTTGTCGGAGAAGGTTAAAATGGCGTGTCGCACATAATACATGATGCTCGGGGACTAGCCGTGGGGTATTAACCCCTATACCCTTATGGCTAAGCTTGGGTTGGCTTTGGATCGATAGGTTCATCCACCCGAAGATGATGACGTATGCCCGATTAACTCGATCGAGTCCCGCACAAGGAATCAAGACGGATTTGACGACCAAGCGGGATCCCGGTCGATTAGAATAGGAATCCTTATCCGCCACATATGGCAATTGTAATCGACTAGGATTAGTTTCAGATCTGTAACCCGCCCCGGACTATATAAGGCGGGCGGGGACCCTCTAAAATCATCTCTCATTGACATACAAAGAATACAAATCGACGCAGGATTTAGGTATTACGCCTTCTTGGCGGCCGAACACGGATAAAACCTCGTGGTATGCCTTTTGCGTCGCCGTCTTGTTTGGGACTTACGCACCTGTCTGCCGATAATCTACTACCTTGGGCATACCCCTAGGTAGACTGCCGACCATATTTCGTCGACAAGGACCGGTCCCGAACCTACATATATCAACCCTCACTTGGATCCTCCAAAACAAGAACGGGTCCAGCGCTACCCTAGAGCACAGTACTCCACCTCCATGTGCCACTCCTGGTGGATTCACAGGATGTGTACACGCTACTCTCGCCATCTCTCCACTCCTAGTGTGCGGTTGGCATTTCACATAATGGAATAGCCAATGTATTAGGCTTATCGGAGTATGTGGCTAGTACTACAAGGTCTCGACTCACAATAGGTCTACAACAGTATGGTCCTTAATCGACACAGGTGGAAGCACTACATTGAGACTCCATTCTCGATGCAAGCTACCCGCCCGGTCTCAATTTAATATTACCATAACCATGGTATTTCACAACCCATAACCATAGTATAGAAGAGCAAGGTAAACATGTTTCTCTCGAACAATGAAACCATCATTCTACTTCTATCAAAGTCAAAGCATTACTAAGCATAAGATATACCTACCTACACATACTAGCAGGGTATGACTAAGGAGACCTGAATTTGAGGTACTCATACAACAATGGTATGCGATAAACTCCTAATTAGTTAATGCACATCTCACAAGACTTAAAGTGTAATAAAGATTTGTAAATACTAGAGAAGGGTTTATGCTCGGGGCATACCTGCGTTGCAGAGAAGGTTAGTTTCCATAGAAAGACTACTAAGGTTAAACTTGGCACCAACACCACTGGTGGATGAACCTCCTTCGAAACTTGATCAACACTAGTCTTCTCACTCTTGTATGTACTACACGTAATAAATGATGCTTTGCTTAACATGATGGCATGCATGGCATGATGCATGATGAAAGACATTCAAGTACATAATAGATGTTAAACAAAGATAAGAAAGTTGAGTACAACTTTCCTTCACCAAAGAACTAGGGTTTATCATTATATAAGCATTTTAGTTATTTAACTAACAAGTTAAGTAGTTATCTATCATGAAAGGATTAACTTAACATGGACCAGCAAGATTAACATGAAGAACATCTACATAGCATAACCACTTATTCGACCTATTGCATACAAGGAGCAATCAAGGCTTATATACATGCATCTACTAATTAAGCATTTAATTAAACCATTTATTTATTATATAACAAGTTGATGATAAGTATATCATGGAAAAGAATTAAATTGCCAAGGAACAATAAGGGTTTCATGTTCCAAGGTCCACAATCAACTCCAAAATACACCAAGGTCATTTTATGATTTATCCTAACTTATTTTAATATTTATTAACCATGGAAAAAAGCATTTATAAACACTTAAATTAATTAAGCAAGGTAGGATTATCAAAACAGTACCTAACTTCTTGTGAAGGCAAGTATTAACATGTGAAGCATACACAAAAAGTTTCATGATTAAAGGATTAATATTTTTATTTATAAAAATCATGTAAGGTCCATTTATTAATTAAAAGAGGTAATTTTTAAGCATAACAAAACTACTGATATTGACAAATTCATATTTTTCCATGATTAAGAACATCATAATAAAACTTCACAAAAAGTTTCACAATTTTAGCATGCTCCAAAATTTAGTTATGAATTTTACAAGAAACTACACAATTTAACATTTTTAGAAAAAGATAAAACCAAGGAAAACATTTTTCACTCAGCCCTCAGCCAGCCCCTATGACTGACAGGCGGGACTCGGTCAATAGCGTAGCGCGCCCGCATTGACCGCAGCGGTGCCACCTTTGACCGGTGGGTTCTCGTCAGCGGTGACCTCGTCGGCGACGAGATCATCTCCGGCGGACTCCCTACTTCCTTGCGCACAAGCTGGTGGTACTAGTTGAGCGTTTAGGGTACGGCTGCAACCTCGTCGGCGACCATGGTGGCTCAGCGGTGCTCTGGCATGGCAGAAATGACCGATGGCGGGACCTCCGATGACGGCGAGACCACCAGCGCACTCGCCTCACTCACGCGAACAAGTCTACACTACCGGTTGAACAATCTAGCGTTAGCGGCGAGCTCGCCCGCGGCCATGGCGGATGGCGGGGCAGGGGTTGCCGCCGCGGCGGCGTTCCGACCGCTATGACACGGTAGCGATAAAACGGAGAGCACGGGCATAAGTAGGAGCTCACCACAATCACGTCTACGCGATCAGTTGAAGCAAGGACGGCGTGGATGCGGCTGTCGATGGTAAGGGCGATGACGGTGGCATGAACTGGACGGCGACCTCACGTTCCAGCGTGCCCTGTATGGTAGAGATAAAAATGAGAAGCCGATGAGCATCAGAGCACCTCAGGGAATCCAAAACAACAGGAGAAGGGGCAAAACTGCTCTGGATGAGCCTGGCCACGGTGAGGCGCATGAGACGACCATGGCAGCGCTGCCGCGATAGGAACGATGTGCGCGACTGATTCTGATGGAGCGGGCCAAGGCAAGCAGGTTGGGGAGAAGCGCGAGGAGCAGGCGATGCCAGGTGTGCGAGCAATTGAGCAGAGAGCGAGCTGGCGCGGTGAATTTGGTCGGTGAGCCAAGGGTTCACGGCGGCAGCAGAAAGAAGAGAAGGAAGAGGCGACGACTGGCTCGGCGTTATAGCAACGCTGTTTGAGCTACGCCATGGAAGCAGCTGCGTGCAGGCATGCACGAACGTGGCACTAGAGGGAGGCAGACGGCGGCAAGCAGCTCGGTGGCACCTGTTTCCCCGGTGACACTGTTTATTCTGATAGAGCGACTTCATCATACTTTTTCTCCTAATTTCTCAACTAAACTCGATGATCTCCCTTAAGCAAAATTGTTCATCTACCTAAGATCTCCAAGATTGCTTAAAGGATCAACACCAACAGATCAAAGGATTTTGAGATTTTGAATTGTAAACATGGGTGCAGTGAAATTGAAATATGGGTTTAGTTTCAGGTTTTGAAATAGTTTTGATTAAGCTACTTTGGAATTTAATTAATGATCAACCAATAATCAAACATCACAACTAAATGCACATTAGTAAAGCCCTAGTGTAGGACCAAACAATAGATCAAAAGTTGGACACCTTTTATTTATGAAAATTGCTTTAATAAAATCCCAAACATTGAACTTTATAACCAATAACAAACACTTAGGCAAAAATGACTATGAGAATTAGTTATATAATTCCATCTTTGAGCTCGGATTGATACATGTTTGACTTCAAAACACCAAAAACTTTTGAGCCTACACTATAGAGCTCACTTTAAACCACAAAGTTTATATTAACAAAATTTTAATTATTTAAGCAAATTCTCTCATATAAATTCACAAAGTTTCTTAATTGATATCAAAGGTAATATTTCATGCAACAATTAGAACATAGCATATGCAACATATGAAACACCACATTGCAACATAGCAAAGCTATAAATGAAACATCACTTATGCAACATATGAAACATCACTTATGCAACATATGAATGTTATTCTTGAAACATAAATTGCATTTATGACTCAATGCTTGGTGATTATGCTTCATGATGCACATAATCAAGTTTTAACTGCTTTTTAACATATAGGATGTTACAGGACCAAGTCAGTCAAAGAGCATCGAACACTGGATATTTGTCCGATGTGGCTCATCGAACGCGTTCTATGGCTCTAGGTGCTCTCTGGAATGTCTCTGGAGCGCATAGGACACTGGCGATGCATTTGTCCAATGTACCATCGGACAGGGCGCGAACTCGAGCGTTGGGCGACAATGGCTATAATGAAATGGCTAGTACACGTGTCAATGGGCAATACATCGAACACTCCGATGTGAACAATACTCTTGTCCGATGCCCCTGTGGAAAGCACAGTGAGGGATTAACGACTACTTGAGCTTTGGGGCTCTATAAGAAAGTGTTGGCTAGCTCTTGCTCACTCTCTTGCCATTGTGAAATGTAGATACACCCTTGTGAGCCTTGTGAAACACCTCCACTCATCTCCTTCATTAATTCATCATCCAAGTGAGATTAGGAGGTGATCCATTGTGCATTTGCTTAGAGTTTGAGCATCTAGTGGCACTAGTGATCATGTGATCGAGCTGTGGGATTCTTGTTACTCTTGGTGGTTGCCACCACCTAGACGGCTTGGTGCAGTGGGATCATTGAGCGGAGGGTGGTGCTTGTCTCCGGCTCTGATCATGGTGATTGTGAGGGGTTCTTGTGCCTTCCCTGTGGGAGATTCACAAAAGACAACTCTAGTGGATTACTCATGGCATGGAGTACCCTCTCTTATGTTGGTTATTATGATGCTCTTGTGTAGGGCTAGATGTGTGATGCCTATTAGCACGTGTGCCACCAAGTGAGTGTGTCATCACAACGAGGACGTAGGTTGTCGACAAGCAACCAAACCTCGGGGATAAATCATTGTGTCATCTTGGTATTCTTGTGATTGATTTATCTCCTGCTGGTTCGGTATCGCTACTACACTTGCTCTTTACCTTTCTAGTACATATATTGTGTAGAGAGCTTGTTGCTTGCCTTGCTAGTTGTGGTAGGTAGTTGTATTTAGTTGTATCTTTGATTCTAGTTAGCTCACTAGTTGTAGAAGTAGAGACATAACTTGGTTGGTTGTGTGTGATATAGAGATCATAGCAACTAGCATTCGGTAGGTGGCTTGCTTCATGTTTTGTAGAGTTAGAGCAAAATTGCTTTATAGCCTTTTAGTTATCTAACCAAATTTGCTCTAGTGATTTATAGATTTTAATTTAGCTATTCACCCCCTCTAGCCATTTAGGACCTTTCAGTTGTTTTGTTAACTATTGGAGATGCTCTAACAACATCTCTAAGAGAACCACTCTCTCCAATAATTCCTTATCTTAACTCCCAATATTTCCTCATTGAAAGTTGATCCAATCACATGGAAAGATATGCACGCATATCCAATGGACGGATCTAGAGGTGAAAGGATGTGGGGGAAGAACAAGAAGAAAGAAGAGATCCAAATGCAAATAAGCAAAGAGAGAAAGAAAGTACTCACTCCGTCCAAGAAAGAATGCAATTCTAGCATAGTCTTATATTTTAGTATCTTAAGTTTGATCAATTATAGATTAAAAAATATCAATATTTAGGATATCAAATAAATATCATTAGATTAATTATAAAATGTATTTTCATAATAAATTGATTTGGAGCCATAACTATGAATACTCTTCAATAGAAACTTGGTCAAATGTGAACCACTTTATGATGGGGCCGGGGTCCTCGATCTTTCGTCAGGTTCAAGATAACTATCGATTTAGTGGAGAGCAACACACCGATCTGGCTTTAGATCATAAAGACCCGAACCCCGCAACGACCTTAGAACCACATCTCCTCTAGTTATCAACAGTGTGTCACAATCCGGTTGACCTCGCCAAGAAGACTAATCCCTACTACGAATCGAAGAACACAAGCAAGAACAAGATAAAACGCAACTCAAGTATAGTGGCAATTGTGGATGTATGATTAAGCACTCGAATATGAGGTTTCACAAACCGATAACGGAGACTGTTCAAAGACAGATTGATCTAAAGCAAAACCCAAACCCTAACGTGGGTGACGGCTACTGATGATTAAGGTTCGTCACCCCCTGGACACGCCCCTATCAGGCTCTAATACGATATATGGCCCAACGGACCAAAAGACGGTGAGACAATACACTGACAGATTCTGGATGCTGACTTGTTTCGATGATTATAGTTGACTCCAATGGAATTTACACTTCAAACCAAAGTCATTGGTTATCTTATGAAATTAGCTTTTCATCCATACATGGATCATTGAAAATAGGGTCCGGATGCGTCCTGGGCGTTTGATTTACTGCAGGCTGGTTCTGAAGGCCGAGGCAGACTTGACCTCGAGTTGGACTAGACCTCCGGCTTAGCTTGGACGTCCTTGCCAGCCTCCTAAGGAGGTGGCCAAGGAGGAGGACGTCCAAGAGCTTGTTCTCCATCTCCTTGGAACGTGCTCTAACTTGGGCCAGGGTCCTAACTGTTAATAACAGCTCACGACGATGACGTAGCACCCAATAGAAACAATGACAATATGTTTTGATGAGTTGAAGACCTTGCCGATGTGATATTGGCATGAGACCAGATCTATTTGAAAGCTTATCAAGCAAGCTTTCCATCAAGTGCTCATTGACGTCAATCACAATCCGGATGGATGAGTTATGACCTTCCCAATGAAGCACTGTCAAGCTGGCGACTTACTGAATGTTTGACTTTGTTGAGCCTACACTCCATGATCGATCTTGTGCATGTTGTATCTACGTCCCATTTGTTGTAGAGGCCATAGAAAGTGTCTTTCCCAGGTTTACATCATCATCATCATCATTGTTCCTAAGCATATTGAAAGCAACAACATTAGGTAGCCACAAATTCTTACTTTCGTTGGTACAAACATAGGAACGAGCTCACCTTTGTCTTTTACTTTCATGGGCATATCCGTTGGTGTCATGTCCTCATCACTTTAACTAGCACGTAATCCATAATTGCATTCTTTCATGGACGAAGAGAGTATAAAAGTGGATGAGGTGATTTAAAAATAGTTCGGTGATGCAAAATTGGCTTCTAACAAATATGCTTCCAACTTTTTTACAACTTGAAAAACTCACTAATTTACTAATTGTTCTTCTATGAACTATTGGAGATGCTTTTTAGGATAAGAAATACTTGGATATAACTTTTTTTCGTCCTCTTTCGTTGGGCTGAAAATATAAGATTGCGATAAAATGTTAGAGATGCGGATGCGGTTAGTAATTATTACTACTCCTAATTTCCTTTGAAAAAGATTACTCCTGATTAATTTACTTGGCCGAGGCAGGTGACGCCACACTGAGCGGTAGTAGTTGCAATTTTTTTCTATACCGGCATATTTGAACATATGCTGGAGTATCCTGTAGACGAAAAAACTAATTGCATAGTTCTCGAAAATCATGCGAGATGAATCTTTTAAGCCTAAAGTCCATTATTGACTGATTTATTGTGAAAAAAAAATATTGTTCGTTGACTAAAAAACACTGCTTATAATGCTTATAAAGCGAACAAGTGTGACTGTCCGGAAGCGGTAGTAAATCCAATTCCGGCTCCTGTGACGGCGCGGCAAACCGTCGCCGCCATTGCTTAGCGTGCGAAAGAAAGGGCCACGTGCAAGATCGTATTTTTGCACGAGTAGCGGTCGTCTGCATGCATATTATTTTCCGCAGTTTGCGGTCGTCCGCGTATCTTTGCGTGTGGACGTTTTCGTTTCTTTCAAGCACGTTTATATAAATATAAAATTGAAAGTTACTGCCTCAAAAAAAATTGAAAGTTACGGTCGAGGTTTCGTAATTAAAGCCTTATTTAAATTTAGATACTAAAGTTTAGGGATACCACGTTGGATAGTGTCATATGGAAATATTTAGATAGTAATAATAAAATAAATTACACAAGTCTAAGTAATCTACGAGACGAAATTATTAAGTCTAATCAATCCATCATTAGCACATGTGTTAATATAGCATCACGTTGTCAAATCATAGACGAGTTAAGTTTAAAAAATCCGTCTCACAAATTAGTCGTAATTTATACAATTAGTTATTTTTTTAGTCTATATTTAATACTCTATGCATGTGTCAAACATCCGATGGGAAAGAGACTAAAGTTTAGGAGAAAAAACAAATCAGGGCTAAGGTAGGCACTAGGCCTGAACACCTTTTTTTAGAGTTACCGGCGCCCTAATATGTACTATGTCGGTGGTGTCAACTCAAAAAAAATCATTTCTAAGAGTTTTTAAAATCTACTCTCAATTTTTTTGAAATTATTGTTGGACAGCTCGGGTTTGACTGAATAATACGCCGCAGCCCAGAGTATTTTAAATTTTCGGACCTATGGTGGTGGCTACTGACTTCTATATATAGATATAGATAGATACACACTCCGACCTAACCAGCCTCGAGTCGTGCCGCCGCCGCCGCCGCCATCGTCAGCGCCGCACGCACGTACGAAGCCACCAACCAAACCAACCCCCTCGACGGATCCCCACCACCGTGCTGCCAATACGAGAGACCCCTCCAACTCCACCCTCGCCGCCGGCCGGCCGGCCGGCGGCGCACCATGTTATACGGCGGGGGCGGCATGGGACGACGGGTGGCCACCTGCACCTGCTGCTGGTGCTGCCGCGGGCGTGGCAGACGACACCATGGTCGTCCCGGACGACGGCGGTGGCGTGCCCTGCGACTACTGCGCCGCGCAGCGCGCGCTGCTGCACTGCACCCAGCACGGCGCGCGCCTGTGCCTGCTCTGTGACGTCCCCGTGCACGCCGCCACCGCGGGCGCCCACGAGCGCGCCCCGCTCTGCGAGGGATGCCACGCCGCGGCCGCCGCCGCGCGCTGCGCCGTCCACCGGGCCTTCCTCTGCGCGCACTGCGCGCGTGCCGCCGGGTGCGATGCCGAGGGCCACGCTTGGAGCCCGACGCGCTCCTACACCGGGTTCCCGGACCCCGCCGACCTCGCGCGCATCCTCTACATTGACGCTCCGCGCGCCGAGGTGCCGCCGCCTTTAACGCCGCCGAAGCCTCCAGACACGTGGGTCCCTGACCTACTCAACATCGAACTGAAACCAACAGATTTGCCCGGCAGCAGCAGATCTTGCGACGAACAACACATTATGCTGAATGAGGTACCTACATTACATACTGCTTGCATTTGCTAGTCTGATACTCTGATTCATATTTTTTTTTTAAATGTTTATCTTGGTCGTTTAGTTTGATGACTGAACTAATAGTGACAACAATTTCGGATCTCAAACAGAAAGCCTTGATTTGAAGAAAGGGCCAGGCCAATTGAGATGCAACTGACACATCTCTCTTTCTTGTGTTTTTCTCCTTCCCTTGTGGTTGGATCACTGCCTACCTTCAGGCAACAGATCTTCGCTGCAAGTTTGTCTCTTTTACCTTTGGTGTGCATACTACTAGTTGCCATCAAGCAGTCTCATCGAAACCGGGGGCAACTTTGAAAAGCAGGCGGTGGCCGGCGACGGGGCAGCAGCGGTTGCCGGCGGCGTGCCAGCTGCGGCGGTGGCCTTACCGACCGGCGGCGGTGAAGGAGATGCTGCTCTCTTCACACTCCACTTCGACTGGTACAACCACTTCCCCGAAGACCCAACTGGTGCTGGTGGGCAACTCGACGACTTCAACTTCATGGACGACTGGAGCTTGACCGCGCCCCTGGCAAACTCCCTCATTGACGAGGTGTGCATATATAGCCAATGCTCCCGTATTCTGAACTATTCAGTGTTCAGTATCATCGTCATTGATTCACTATAGTTGTGGCCATTGTTTGTTTTGACCCTTTAGTTTATTATATCTGGATTTTTTAATTTTGTCGGCAGCTCTCTTCTGTGATTTATTTTAAAAATAAATAATCATGGTTCACTACACAGGTTCACCTAAATTGTTGTACTAGGTCTATTTGGCAGAGCTTTGGCTCTCCTTCAAGATTTAAGGAGAATTTGGAGTTTCAATGATAAACTAATGTGGTTTTGGTTAGGTTCAATCAAAAAAATGAAAATACTCTTTCCACCCTAAAACAAATGTTGTTTTAAGTCAACCTGTATTTAAGTTTGATCAAATTTATCGAAAAAGAGCATTGGTATTTACACTGCCAAATTAGTATCACTACATGTACCATGAAATATATTTTCATGATATACTCGTTTGGTGTTTTAGATATTAGTTGTTGCTCTTTCCTACAGACTTGATCAAACTTAAAATTGTTTGATGACTTAGGATGATTCTAATAACTGTTGATTTATCTTGGGATGGTAAAAATCTTAGAATGGAGTTGTGCCAAATAGGTGTAGTGCCAAATGCATCCTGCTATATCAGTGGCGGACCCAGTGGGTAGCCTGGATAGGCCCAGGACTACCTACAAATTTGGCCCAAAATTCTATTACTACTCTTGAGAAACTGGTCCAAATGCTCTCCTTCGTCTCAGCCCAGGCCGAAGACACCGCAAATCCACGAGCTCTTCAAAATAATAACGCTGCGAACACGGGGACCTCCTGCCTCGGGCTGCAGACTTTACAAACATAAAAGTTTGTTGGATAGGCAATACCCACAACCCTATTTAATAAGGGAAAACAGAGAAAATACCCCTTAATTAATCACTCCTTATATGCTAAATCATGTCCTAAACGACTTTCTTTACCAGTATAGAGGGAGTATTTATGTAAGTTTCCAACCTTTTAAATGTATTATCATAATTTGATTAATTTATAGCTAAGTTTGCTGAACTTTTGTTTGGATTTTATAGTATTATACATGAAATTTTTTTACTAGGACTACCCTGGTGTCAGATCCTGGGTCCGTCACTGTGCTATATATATATGTAATGCGATGCAATGTTGCATGAGTCGTTACACATTTCCTGCTGGTACATATAGCTACTCATCCGACTGTTCGGTACTGTAGCCAGAGGCGGCGTGGTGGTCGTCGTCATCGGGTTATGATGCTGATCCTCAGCCGTTAAACCCATCATCATCATATTCTTCGGATACCGTAACCCGATCTTCTACTGATCATGCTATGGAATCTCTTACCGGCAACAATGCAGCTTTCCGGCTCAGCAGTTCAGTGATGAGCACTGCTGCAAACACGAGCACCAGCATGACGCCATACCAGCTGGATCTGCTTACTCCTGTTCACCAGCAACTTTCTCTTCAACAAGGCATGACGCCAAACCCGGATTGGCTTCTTCGTCATCCTCACCAACTTCCTCCTCAGCCATGCAAATTCTTCAACAGCGGCTTGCCGATGTGGCCGCCGGACGAGTTCCCAAGCAGGCACAGTATTGATGAGCATTTGGCGCCGGCGGCGCTAGGCAGCACGACGGTCCTCCACCAAGACCAGGACGCGCCTCTGCAGCAGCAGGCGGCGTCCTCGGTGCTGATGCCGGTGCCCGTGCAAGGATCAAGCCGAGACATGGAGGCAAAAACCAAGCTGCAGGAGAAGAGGGAGGAGGCTAAGCAGAGGTACAAGGACAAGAGGAAGAACAGGAGGTACGTGCAGGCCATTAATATAATTAAGTATTACTCTCAGCTCAGTTACGTTCATCGATCGATTTGTCATACTCAGTCTACTCCGATCCTCAAGATGTGAAGTTTTTTCTATATATAAATGGAAACATGGCTATGAAATGAAAATAAAACTGCTAAGAATATAATATAATAATATTATAATGCCTCTCTATATATGAACGGAGTTCATTTGATCCCTGCTGGCCTCGCGGCCATGGTCCGATGGGAGCCCAATGATGAAGTGCGCGGCCCATTGTGGGAGGGTTTACATGTTTTCTTTAATTCTTCCATTTGCTTTTTTGTTTTTCCTATAGTTACCTTGATTTCTTTCTCTGATTAGTGGTTCTCCTTTTTATTTCACAATTTTCTATGATTTATCTATGTTTCTTACAATCAGATCTTAATGACCCTATACTTAACTACCCAATGCAAAATGGTCTACTACTATTCTCCCATTTTTTTCTGTGAAATATGTACTATATATATATGTTTTGGTACTCTTGAATTGTCGTGAGGCATGTTTTGTATTGCTTCCGAATTCATTATTCTGTCTTATGATTTGGTTGTTCTAGTAGTGAAAATGCACTGTCATAATGTGGTGTCAAATTTGTTAATCCTAGCAATCAATTTGTTACTGTTCCTCGGTATATCTTGGTTGTTCCACTAGATAAAATTTTTAGTTCGGTCTATATGAAATGTTTGTGTGTAACACAGAGCCCTTGTGATTTTTGCATTTGTAGGTTTGGCAAACAGATCATGTATGTATCCCGGAAGGTACGAGCAGACACACGAAACCGAGTCAAAGGCAGATTTGCAAAGGCGTCTACTAGCGGCAGTGGCGGCCATGGCGATGGAAACGGCGATGATCACCCTACACATTCCTAGCTAGCTAGGTTATGGTCTTTAGTTTGCTGGCTGGAGCATTCATATACACAGCTAGGACCATAGGCTTCAGTTTGTGTGTCCAGTCAATTCTTTTTACCCCAGTTAGATAATAATTTTAGATGAGAGTTTCTTTGTTTTCCCCTTGGGCAATATTCTTTCAATTTGGTTTTGCCAGGATTGTTCATAACAGTGCAACATCTTTTTATTGAGGATGATGGAAACTGAAAGCATGTTTTTTTAGGGATTTTTTTTTTTTGAGGGACAGGAGGGGTCGAAACCCCTACTGGAAGCCAATTCTTATATTGTTTCTGAGCCGAACTAAGGCAGCAGTATGTCCAGCGAGCCAGATACTATAGTACATTGCTGTGATCCTGACCAGTTTATTACTAGTATGTACGTACCCGGCAGGCAGGGTTCCCACTTGCACGAACACGCGATTGGGTGTTTTAGTTTCTCAGATTTTAAACTACATGAACATGACGATTGGGTGTTTTAGTTTCTCAGATTTTAAAAAAAAGTTCAAGTCACAAGTTCTCACTGCATGCAACACGCGATGGAATTGAAGCAATGTCTAGATAAACCAGTCCATCAGTGAGGCAGGCAGGAGGCGAAGCAGAACGAGAAGAAGAGGAGGCACGTAGGGAGGCCATTTTATTATTCTCGACTCGGTCAATTTGTTATTAGTAGATGTATGCACTACTCCTGAAAATGAAGTTCACTCTAAAATATGGCTGTGAAAAACTGTTAAGGTGCCGTTTGGATCCTTTCATTTGGAGGAATTGAAACCTACTTAATAAATTATATTATTTAGCTTAGAATTTGACATTCCATTATTTTTCAAAGTTTACATATAAGTCTATCTCAAATTTATAGGATGTGAGATAGAAAATGATTCTATAGATCACCATTATATGTTTCTACTTTACAACTTATAACACGCTTTTTAACTCGCTCCTCTATGGTAGAAATGCAACACATAACTCTCTCGTATAGCCAACAATAATATACAAATATAATTCATATATAATCATATTAGCTTAATTAATATATGTCTAAATTATGATTATTAAAATGAGTTCAATTCCAATTATCCGAATGGGGCCTAAAAGTATTCCTTTCCTACTTAACCTAACCCTCTAATATATAATCCTTCTCTAAATGCATGATTATACCCAAGTTATATTGGTCTCCAACAACAAGTAGTGGTTTTCAATCAATTATTAATTGTCATCTATTATCGGTTGTCACTATATTGGACTTTATGATATTGGTTTTCACTGAAATGATGAATTGCTTTGATAATTGAATTTCACTATCTATTATTCTCTCGCACTTTGGTCTTCGGAAAGCATGGTGATTGTCGGATTTTATCAGCTATCAACCTTTGCAAATCATCAACCCATTACAACAGGTATAAACATAGGTACCAACCACCACCTCCACTCTAGCATTAGTTGCATCTAGCATTTATTTATTTATTCTAGGTTCTTATATTCACGAATCTTATTACAACCATTTAAAGCATTAACTTTTCACCAACATGAACCAGTTTTCCCTGCGTTTTCGCAAATGGTATGAAATTTCTATGATCCAAAGTTCAAACAAATGACCTACTTTCCTAAAAAAACAGCGAAGTCACAAGTTTCCATGATGGGATATTGAATTTCATTTACGATTTTGCTATTCTTTGTATGCAAATGCATGCAACATATGCATCATCGCATCCATCAATTGCATTGCATTCATGCACTAAATTTGGTGAGCTAAGGCTCCCAAGAAATGGAGCGGAGAGATTTTTGACTTCGTGTTGCCAAAAATACAAGCTGCTGAGGAAAACAAAATAGAGCAGGGAGCTCTATGACTTCGCGTTGCCAAAAATATAAGCAATCGAAGAAAACAAAATAGAGCGGAGAGCTGTATGACTTTGCGCTGCTAAAAATATGAACAACCAAAGAAAACAAAATAGAGTGGATAGCTCTATGTTCTCGTGTCACCAAAACTTCACATGAATGAAGGCTACAACAAGAGCTAAAGCTCAAACGTTTCGCATCATGGGAAACATGAGCACCGAAGTCGCTCAGAGCCACAACTCTACTTCTTCATGTTGACCAAAATGTGGGCTATAAGAAGAAGAAGCTAAGGCTTCACATCTTAGGAACGAGACTTTTGCTTATGAGCTTTTCAAACTATTTTTAAATTTCACATTGTAGTGCCAGTCCAAAAGCATTCTAAATCGATCAAAACGGAAGCATTCTTAATCTCAAGAAACACATATCACCTTGCATAGGAGACATTAAACTACATCAAAGAGATCCAATTTTCACTCGGCCACATCGCTCCTCTAGCATCTCCACGATGTCTTATGAACCCATGAAAGAAGCAACTTCACCTTCGCACCAATTCGGATCAAGGGGTTAGCATCAACTTTATCGTCATTGACTTTGCCTCTCAAACATTTCGTCTCAAGGGGCTCACCATTAACTTCAGTGACATAGACTTCGTCTTCACCAATAATTTTGATCGAGGGGCTCGTCGTCAAATTTGGTGTCACTAAGTTTGCCTTCGGCAACATTTTGGAATGAGGGACTCACCGTCAACTTCGGCTTTATTGACTTTGCCTTTGCCAACATTTTGGCTCGAGGAGCTCATTGTTGACTTCACTAACATTTTGGCTCAAGGGGATCGCCATCAAATTCGGTGATATCGACTTGTGTTCGCCAACATTTTGGCTCGAGGGGCTCACCATCAATTTTAGCGTCATTGACTTTGCCTTCACCATCAATTAGGATAGAGGGGATAACTTGCATCATGTGCAACAAACCCCATATCTACCTTGTCTACATCAACTACACCAACAATCTCTCACTCACCAGCCAAGAGGGTTTAGGGAGGCACATTTGAGAAGCAATCCCCGTATTTATGCAAGCATTGCCTAGCGCCTGTGAGTGAAGGGTTGAAGGCATTGCAATGTGATTGTCTACGACAACTTCCACTACATCGACCACTTCGGCAGAGATGAATCCATGAAGTAAAACCGTCGAGGGCTCAAGGCCATGCAAAAGGAGCCACCAAAAACTGATATCGCAAATGCTCTAGTGAAGGTTGTGGCTGCAGACCAATCAAAGACAAAAATACCCCTAGTTGATCTTTATTTCATGTGCATGCTCTTTTCTCCATATCCTTTTTCCCATAAGGTTTTTGGGATGAAGTTTTTAGTGAGGCGCACATGTATGGGTTGCAAATGGTGATCCTCGTAGCCAAGACTGAGTTGTAATTGGGCCTCATCTAATTGGAATAGCTATTGGGTCTTATTTTACCAGCTAAAACCGAATAGTTAAGGGGCTAATGTCATGGCTGCATTATATGTTACGGACTGTTGAGTACCTAACAAGGGGTTACCTAAACCATCGGATTAGCGCCATGACAGTACGATCGACCCCTGACTAATTCTCCTAGTCATCCAGGGGCTCAAGGGCTATGCTGGTTGTGTGCACTTGTGCCCACACTTTGGACAATCACAAAAGGTCTAATGGGCCTAAGAAGGCCCACTTCTAGAGGAGGCCCTAGCCTCTAGGAGATAGGCTTGATAGGAAGAGCCACGACCCAGTCTCCCACGCCTGGGGCTTGGAAAGGCTCGAGAGGCTCCTGACCTTGGGAGGCGCTAGTCGACCAAGGAACAACACAAGAGCCATTGTAGGCCCCTAGCTGAGCATGACAAGCTAGTCAGTTTCTCACTAGGTGTCAGGTTCTCACTAGGTGTCTCATGCCCGCTAGTCAGTTTCTCACTAAATGCGAGCATGGCCTTAGCATGCAGTGGACACAAGGAGGTAGGTGACTCGGGTAAGGCATAATGGCTCTTCCAGCGTCTGACGATCAGCTCTAGGTTCCTACAAAAGCTATTGGATTCTGTTTAGCACTATCGGCCATGACATCGATGAGGGAGGAGTAAGACGCCGCCATCGAACCAAAGAATAAGTACACGAAACTCTAGAAAGCCTTGATGAACCACTCTCCTTATACGCCTGGGCCCTCTGAAATATAAGGTTGGGCATGGTCTCCTATAGAGGAAGGTCGACAAAAATAGATCAAACCCTAGACCACTAGCTTAGTGCTCTCCTACCACTTCTCTCTCTTGTAAAAACTCAATTTATCATTCTAACACAGAAACCTCTACTAGAGGTAAGGCTTAGATGCCTGAACCAGGATAGATGCTTTGTGTCTTGAGTGCTAAAGCACCAAAGTCACACGCATTGACCCACTAATCGAATCACTAGTTACTGCCACGAAATCAAACCCACAATAGGGACCCCCCTTATTGTGTAAAAAGGCTCAATTACGTACTAGAACTAAGAACATAATTGTGAACAGTTAGGGCATGTTTGTAAATTATAGGGGCTCATTTGTAGTAATGAACTCCACCAAGGAAAGAAATAAAACTTATCACCCACCTCTATAAAATGGGAACAAGGGATAGGTTGGGGTCTCTGGGCTACTCATTTATTTGCTCTCTATCTCTCTTCCTGACTCCTCTCTTTATTGTTCGGACAATAGGACCAACATATATCCACTCCTCCCTCTTTCAGCCAATAGAAACAACATATAGGCACTCCTCCCTCTTGTTTAGCATCAATTATTACAATAAAAGTAGTCTTGAAATATTTGTCATTGGCCGATAAATCTGGATTGTAGGAATTCATAAAGAAGTAAATTTTTATAGATGTGAGAGTTTAGTTGTTTTACTTTTCAATTAGTATGTGTTATTAAGAGTCGGCTAAGATTTCTCTGTCTTATTCAGTTTATAGTGGTCTTTTATCTCGTTAGTTTCAAGCCATCGAGTGGTTTTGGAATGTCCAATGTAGAAGTAGTGGAGGGGTATCCTTTGTGATGATATGGGCCTCGGGAAAACTAGGTAAAGGTTTACAGATTTTGAGCTGCTATTATATAAGTTTATCTACATATTTTAGGCTATTATGTAAGTTTAACAATTATTCACTATTTAACCTAGTAGTCTTAGTCGATTTTGACTTTACTTTTGCCAGTATATAACAACACATTAGTCCTTTCTTAGTCACTAAGTCACTTCCCTCTTCACTATCTCCATTTAAACTTCGCATAGAAGATGGCATTATTCTAACAACATATGTGATAGTTTGCAATCATATGGATAAAATATCAAATAAACTTGGAAGTATCGATTACATCATTGTAGATGAAGGCCATAGGACAAAGCATGAAAACATATAGGTTTCTAAGGCATTTGGGGATATCAAATTTGACCATAGAATTGTGGTCATCTAGACTCCTATCCAAAACAATTTGAGGGCAATGTAAATCAAATACTAAATCCTCTTCTTATGCAGGAATTTCACTCATTAATAAAATTATGCAATACAAATATTATTCAGCACTGACAAAGACTTTAAAAATACTTTCTTGGTAACTATTGCTTAGCGAAACATAAAGGATCAGAACCCGGAGTGATAGAGGCAGCCAAGCACAGATTAGAGGTCAATTACTTCTAACTATTATTCTATTTTGTTTAACATTTATTAGAATTTTATTTTCCAAGATCTAGGTTTTACTTAGCATTTTTTATATTGTCTATTACAACTATATGTTGACAACACACTACCCATAGGCCTCACACACAACCCCTCCACACTTAGATCGACACATTTCGATTGATTCCGTCAATCTGCTAGTACTCCTATCCTATCTTGGTGGACAAGTAGTCGCCTGTGACACCATTACACCTCTCCCTACTGAAGGACTTGCTTGACCCAAGAGCAAGAGTAGTTAAAAAGTGTGGTTACAGATCTTCCTAGGTTGTCACTGGCAGAGTTATAAATCACAAAATTTTCATTCTTCACCAACAAGCTCTCTAGAATGTCCTCCGGTTGCAAAGGAATTGCTTCAAGGTCATAGGTTGACCTTTGGAGATCTGTATAGATCGGAAGGTAATTTGGATTAAAGGGTTTGAGTTGGGACACCTGAAATGTCATCTAGTTCCTCCTCTGTCTAAAGAACATACACCCTCTCTCTGTTAGGTCCTAGTGCTCTCCCTCTCATTTCATGTTTTGAATGTGGTGATAGAGTTTGCTCCCCTAAATTTGTGCATATCGATTTGAATTCTTTTAAGGCCAAGACTAGCCATATTTGCACAAATATAGGATCTGTGTGATCTCCCCTATGTATGTAAATCCGGAGGTGCAACAAAAAAATGTGCAACGATATAACCGTGATGCATATGACAAGTATATCATGCAAGAAATCCGTAATATAAAACATTAAACCATCTCATGACAATAATAGACATCACATGCTACCATACCAATAAGTCCTTACATAAATACAGTTCAACAAGCTAGCCAACAATCACACATAGTTCATCACACACGATTGCATAGCCCTTACATAAATAGTTTGCCATGAGACTTAAATATCACCACCATCACGTACAAGAAGTTTATCACAAACACATAGAGAGCATGAGAATAAAAAATAATTTAACCAACAAAATAAGCCACAAATTTCAAAGGATTGCTAGTTACCCACCTTAAAGGAAGAAGATCATGCCCATCCTTCAAAAAACAAGCCCCTCCATGAGTATTTTGGTGAAAATGGCCACAACAATGGGGAGAGATGTGGAGAAAGATGCCTCATTAGATGGGTGTACTCGGGATGGGAAAGAGGAGGAAGAAGGGGGCCATGGTTCAATACTATAGCTAAGACACTGGCGAGTTAATCCACAACCTGATAGTGATATCATGCTACCACTACCAGGTCAAACCATGACCTAGCATTGGCAAATCAATGTCGGGTTGTGGTCCGACCCAACAGTGAAGTCCCCCGTATCACTGTTGGTACAGCTCTACTGGCTCAACCCAGTAGTGACATGGGGCTTCCCAATCATTGTTTGGATCCTAAACTTACAACTCTGAAGTGAAGCCAGACCACTTTGGCTCCAACACAGACGGTGATACGTTGATGAAATTGTGTGTTATGCATTAGTGAAGTAAAATATGTCTAATGTGACCACTACACTAGAACAGTGGATCACTGCTAGAGCATCACGACCAGTTATGCTGGAGCCGACAGTGATTACTTATCATTGTTGGGTCATAAGCCTAGAATCCAGAAACTTGGTAGGAAGCTATTCACTCGGCAGCGATGGCACCTATCACTGTTGGCTCAAACCACCACCCGACAATGATATATCATTGTCGGTTCAAACAAACCGATAGTGGTAGCTATGATATCACCATCGGCTCATGCTATGACCTGGTAGTGATATATCCCTAGCGGGTCGAGCAACTACTCGACAGTGACATTTTCATATCACTACCAGTTTGTGTACTGACTCATCAATATTCTTTCCAGTCATTAGATCCATCTAAATATCACATCATTAATTATTTCCAGTCATTAGATCCATCTAACTATCACATCATTAATTCTCCACTGTTAATCCCACCTACCACCATTGATCCTAGTTATAAAACACGGAATGCTTCCACGGACAGAGCAGTTAGCTTAGCCCCCCTGCATGTGTACCGACCATTTGTGTATAGTCTCAATATGTGTTTTCTGTGGGAGAAAGGTCTCCTCGTACATCTTTCATGGTTTTTATTCAAGATGATGCATGAGAGGTACTAGAAGAATGTTTATGAAGATAGAGCCACATCGAAGCCAGGGCGACCATGTAGCAATATAATGCTATTCAGTGCCCTAGTTAGTTGCCTATCTACGTTGAGCTAGCGACAGCCAATTGCCAGAGGCATAGGTTCATCATGGCTCCAAATCCTTGTGCACCCCGGTTGGCTCTCTCCACCCCTTTAGCATGCTCTTACACCTCTGAGACACCACTCGGGTGCTAGAAAAATGTTTGTTAGGTGGTTATATTGTAATGTGTTTGTAGACTTTGATTATAACATTGACCTAGTTGTTAAAAGGTTGTATGTTTGTAGTCTTTGTATTGTGTTTGCACACTTCAAATAATTCACTATTTTTTATAGTTTAAATTAATTTCTACATGCCTAGCATTACTACCAAATAGCACCGGTAGTGATATTATCCCCAAATCTTTCATAATTTTAGAATTATTTTGAAAGGATATACAACATATAGACATTCTAAATTAGCACTAATCAAACACATGTAATAGAACATTTAGAGCCTAAATATAGTATATACAATCCCAACTAGCTGTATCATGAACCTATGACATTGTCATTCCAAGCAATTAATCATGCATATTAATGGAATTTTGATGGGAATCAATTTATGTCCCAAAGAGAGGACATATGGTAGAATGGACAAAATAGTCGTCTCTTAACCATCCTTTAATTGGCTAAGGGGATGAAGGAAGTCTTCTCTGTCTTACACTAAGGAAAGATAGAACGTTGCAACTCTGGGAGAAGGCTGGTATCGTTCCATTGCACGTAAGAAAATAGATTAAAAGATAAGCAGATAGCTCTATTTTATCTTTTAACAACAATAATGACTTTTTTTTGGGTCCAATCCAGTTATCTCTTTAACTTGATTGTACTTTAGTTTTATTTTATCTCTTCTAAGTCAATCCACCAGTTCCGATCCGTACCAGCAAGCAGTGTTTTATTTTATATATATCAGCTGCGTGTGAAAATTGTTTTAGCAACACATATAGTCGGACCAACCGGTATTTTTTTTACGACTGGACCAACCGGTAGTGATTTATTTAAATTATGAATTTGTGCTATATTATTTAGACTAGAAGATTGACTAAAAGGGGAGATAAATTCCAAGTACATGGACAATCTCAAAGGCGACGACAACCTGGCAATTGTCATGCTCCTTCACATAAAGATCATATTTTTGACATGTAGACATTGATTGGCTAGGGATTTATTTTATTTTGATCGTTTGACACAAAGATCTAACATATAAAGATAGAGTCTATAACATCTTACACTAAACTAATTATACGATCAACATAAAGTAGAGCACAAAATGAGAATTTAAATAAGTAAGGTTACAACAGTTATGAGGAATAAAATACTAACAACAAGAACAAATAAATCCAAATAAGTAGAAAAGAGTACCAATAGAAAGATTATACTTTTAGAAAACGTTTGGTACCAGTTTTGTGTTTTTCTAATTTTCAATGCTTTAGTTATGATTTTTAGAGACTAAAGTAATTTTATTATTTTTTAGAGAATACATGTATAGGTAAAAACCACTTTTAAAACTAGTTAAAGGGCCAAATTTGTCTGGTTTCCATAGTTTGATGACCAAGATATCTGGTTCTTTTAGTTTGATGGCTAAAAATGAGCTTCGGCAATAATTCGGTGGGTGGAATTCTTCCAATAGAGAACTCATAAGCTTATTGATTGCATATGTTTATATTTTTCTTTGAACAGCTCTTTGTAGTTCTAGTTTTGCACATCACATGTTTTCTGACTCCAAGCATATGTAATAAACTAATAATGTCCAACTAATACAGGTATCTCATTGTGATCGAAGATGTATGGAGCGTACCAGCATGGGAAGCTATCCGCATCAGATCGATTGCCAGAAAATAAATGCAGTAGCAGAATCATTGTGACTACTCGGATAGAGACGGTGGCCAAAGCAAGTAGTGTTTCAGAGAACCTTGTCCATCATATGAAATCCCTAGAAGTGTGCCGGGTGCATGATATGATGCTTGAAGTCATGGTGTCCAAATCTCGAGATGCCAACTTTGTTACCTTGGTAGGACGGCAATACGAAGTGGGATTGTCAGGTAGCAAGGTTCGCCGCCTCACTGTCCATGACAATGACGGCAAGGATCACATTAGTTCACACAAGAAGGAAGTGGAGCAGCCGCATCATGCAAGGCATGGCATTGAGACTATGAACCTACAACAAGTCCGATCACTGACTATATTTCAGTCGAAAGGCCTTGAGAGGCTGCTGGATCGACTAGGCGAGTTCAAGTTGCTGAGGGTACTTGATCTGGAACATTGCAAGGCTCTGCAAGACAAGCATATGAGAGATGTCTGCCGGTTGTATCTTCTAAGGTTCTTGAGCTTGAGGGGTACATCAATCAGCGTGGTGCCAAGCAAAATCGGTGACCTAGAGTATTTGGAGACTCTGGATATTGGAAGTAGGAAGATCTGCACCATGCCGCCAACCGTGACAAAGCTGCGTAGACTTGAGCACCTGAGGGTGTCAAGGTGGACTATGCCACGGGGGCTAGGGAACATGAAGGCGCTGCGCGAGGTGAGTTGGGCCCTACTCGAAGGTGACGTTCAGGACGCCCGAGAGATCGGTGAGCTGCAGCAGTTGCAGGTGCTATGTATTTTTGTGGCCAAGTCCGAAGAGGAGTTTTCGCGTGCGCTTGGCTCCTCCCTGACCCTGAGCAAGACATGCGCCCTCCAATCGCTCCGCCTGCGTTCCACAAGGACACTGGACTTTCTTCTTCACGTATCCTCACCGCCACCACTCCTCTGCCATCTTACTATGATAGGGCCCATTAGTCGATTTCCTGATTGGATCTCGTCACTCAAGCACCTTACAGAATTTTCGGCGACATTCGTCGAGCTTGCTGGCGACCAGATACTTGATTCCCTGTCTAAGTTGCCCAGTCTGCAGAGCATCCAACTGGGGTACCGGAGCTGCAGAGACCGAGAACTCGCTGCACGCACTACACACAATTTTCCAGCTCTGAGGATCCTGGATCTGTACCTAGCTAGAGAACATCCCAAAGTAGTCAAATTTGAGCAAGGGTCAATGACAAAGCTCGAGACGCTTCTATTGCAGTTCTCTGAGGAAGAGAGGAGCATTGTAGGCCTTGAGAACTTGAAGAACCTTAAAAAGGTCAAGCTTAGTGGTTGGAAAAACTACCCGCCGCTGGAACGTGCAGTGGAGCGGCTCAAGGTGGAGAGTGAGAATCGCCCCAAGTCCAACCAGATCAAAGTTGTAGTGAGGTCCTGGTGATCACATCTTGTTTTCTCATCTTTTTCTCCCCCTTTTGATTGCTGTTTCCCCATCTTTGGAACTGCTAGATAGCTGCTGTTTCCCTACCCTGCTATGATGAACTGTATTCATTTCCCTAATCACGTTCAGAGTTAGACTCGACCCAGCATTTATTTGGTTCATCATAATTTTTGAGGTTTAGTTTGTGAACTTTCAATTAAAACAATTTGCCTGTATCCAAGTCGGTGGGTGTGGCCGTGGAAGTTGGGGCTTGCTTATCTATCAGCCCGTGTAATGAACCTGCTCTTTTCGCTACTGTGTGACATCTCAGGGAGGTCGCAAACCTGCTGGCTGTGTTGCCTACGGTTCCCTCCCCCTGACTCAACCGTGTTTCAGTTTAGGCCTCCTGGTCATGTGACCTTAACTTCGGCCCTTGGTGGACATGTACACAGGCCTGCTGACTCTGTTGTCTTCGGCCCTATTGTTGTAACCTGCAACTTCGTAGTCTTGGTTGCCTACTGTGCTCAGTATTCCCAAGGACCTTACCAGCAATCAAATTAAGACGTTGATCATTCTGTCGCTTCTGCACTGTTATTCTGAAGTCGTCGAAAATTTTATACATGTCGCAAAATAATTGCAACATCCTATGTTGGAATGTGAGGGGACTTAATGATGGAGCTAAAAGAGGAAGCACTCATAACTTCATTATCTCATCAGGAGCAACGATAGTTTGTCTCCAGGAAACAAAAATTGAAAACTGGACACGCACCCAGCTTATTGAAACAATTGGAATGGACATGCTGAACAACTGTGTATTGCTCCCGCCGTCAGGATCGGCAGGAGGAATCCTCATTGCGGCAACAGAAAAATATTTTAGCTTGCAACCGTTAGTAACCACCCAACACACGATAAGTGCGACAATCACAATGCTAGCTGAGAACATATCTTGGAGCATAACAGGAGTATACGGACCACAAAGCGACCCAGACAAAAGGTTATTTCTACAAGAAACAGAAGCTCTAAAAAGCTCAATGCAACCGGAATGGTTAATCCTAGGTGACTTCAACCTAATATATCGAGCACAAGATAAAAATAATGATCGCCTCAATCTCGGAATGGTGATCTGCAGTTGATACCGATCGAAATGCATGGCCGCAAGTTCACTTGGTGTAACGACCAACAATCACCAACGATGAGTAGAATCGATCATTTGCTAGCGACAACAGAGTGGATCGACCTCTTCCCACGCAATGACCTTCAGGCGTTGGCTTCCATGGCATCCGACCACAGTCCGCTGCTCCTGCAAGGGGATACTCAAATGGAATTTTACAGAGGCTTTAGGTTTGAAGCTTGCTGGGTCAACATGCCGGATTTCATGGACACTATCAAGCAGGCATGGGATAAGCCGGTCAACACCCAAGACGCAATGCTCCAGCTACATGTTAAAATGCTACGTACGGCCAAAGCACTCAAGTCATGGAGGCGCACACATTTCGGTAACTGGAACTTAAGAATGGCAATACTACAGACGATACTGCTGGAACTTGAAAGAGCGCAGGAAAGGAGGAACCTAACCTCAGAAGAATTGGAGTTCAAGAAATCCATCAAATCCAAGTTACGCTGTGTTTAGTTCGCGAAATAAAAACTTTTGGATGTCACATCAGATGTTTTGAAGATGTTGAAAGGGGTTTTCGGATACTAATAAAAAAAACTAATTACATAGCTCGCTTGGAAACTACGAGACGAATTTATTAAGCCTAATTAATCCATCATTAGCGCATGTTAGTTACTGTAGCACTTATGGCTAATCATAGACTAATTAGTCTTAAAACGTTCGGCTCGCGATTTTCAACCAAACTGTGCAATTAGGTTTTTTCGTTTATATTTAATACTCCATGCATATGCCGTAAGATTCGATGTGATAATTTGGGGTGAAAATTTTTGGGAACTAAACCAGGCTATATATGGAAGTAATACAGAAAAGCAAGGCTAAACAACATTCAAGACTAACTTGGATCCGCCATGGTGATACTAATAGTCGTCTGTTTCATATACGTGCAAATGCAAGGAGGAAACAAAACTTTATAAGCGCTATCCAAGATGGTGATAGAATAGCGGTGTCACAATCAGACAAAGACAACGTTGCATTCCAGTTTTTTAGTCAGTCCATTGGCACGCCGAAGCCGAGAAGCCTCGCGCTGAATTGGGAAGCACTGGGATATGAACAATTTGATTTGGACTCTCTGGATTCGCCATTCACGGAGCAGGAAATATCTCTAGTCATAAAAGAAATGCCTTCCATGAAAGCGCCCGGGCCGGACGGCTTCATCGGTCTCTTTTATAAAAAAAAATGTTGGAACGTCATAAAATACGATTTAATGGAAGCAGTGCAAGCTTTTTACAACCACAGAACATCCAAGTTGAACTTACTGAATGAGGCAAACATAATCCTGCTGCGCAAGAAACAAGAAGCTTCCAGCATGGCAGGCTATAGGCCAATAAGCTTGATGAACAGCGGCGTCAAAATAATAACAAAGATTCTTGCCTCCAGACTTGCACCAAAGCTGGACAACGTGGTGTCAAATGCACAGAACGCTTTCATTAGGAAAAGGTGCATCCACGGTAACTTCATCTATGCACAAAAGGTCATTCAAACATTACACAAGAAAAATAACCCGGCCCTTTTCATCAAGCTGGACATCTCCAAGGCCTTTGATTCTATTAGTTGGCCCTATCTACTGGAAGTATTACAGGCATTAGGTTTTAGTAAAAAATGGCGGGACTGGATCTCATCACTGCTTATGACTTCATCGTCTAAGATTTTGATCAACGGTAGGCCAGGGAAAAACATCAAACATGCTGGTGGGTTGAGGCAGGGAGACCCACTCTCGCCGTTGCTATTCATCCTGGCAATTGACCCTCTCCAATGCATCATTGAAATGGCTGCTGAAAGGGGTTTCCTCCAGCCGGTTCTACCGAAGACAGCAAGCAAAGCTGAGATGTTTTCTGTACGCGGATGACGCGGCAATATTTTCGGCACCAACAGCTAACGATCTGTCAAGATTGAGTAGAATTTTACATACCTTCGGAGAATGCTCGGGTTTGACAATAAACATGGGGAAAACGGAAATTTTCCCAATCAGGTTGGATACATCCACAGTGCAAATTCTTCTTCAAAATTTTCCGGGAAAGATCTGCAATTTCCCAGGGAAATATTTGGGATTACCGCTTCACACCAGAAAATTGAGAAGAGTTGAAATTCAGCCTCTCATTGACAAGATAGGATCCCGACTACCTGGATGGCAAGGTAAATTATTATCAACGGCCGGACGAGAAACACTGGTAAAAACCGTCATATCCTCATAGCCAATCTATCACCTTACGGCTTTTCCGGCGCAAAAATGGTTGATCAAGAGAATAGATAAAATCAGAAGGAGTTTCCTATGGCGTGGAGAAGCACCAGAAAATGTCAAGGGAGGGCATTCCCTAATAAACTGGCCAACCACATGCCGCCCAAAAGGAAAGGGGGGCCTAGGAGTTTTGGACCTGGAGAGATTTGCAAGGGAATTAAGGTTGAGATGGCTTTGGTTCAAATGGAAGCAAAAAGATACAGCATGTTAGGATAATCATGACTTGGAGTGTGTTTCAAGTCAGTTGGTTAGTTAGCGTGTGTGTGCTTGCATGTCGTTCATCAAGTGCATGCGCGTGTAGGCTGATCGAGTCTAGAGGCCAAGTCGTTGGCGGTTAAGCTCATGCAGGAGCACGCCACGCAAGAGAAGGATGGAGATCCGTTCATGCGAAGGAGTATGTGGCTCACGAACGCATGAAACCAGGTTGTCTAGGCTGTCATGCGTACGTGTGCGTGAAGCTCGCAAGGTGGGTGCATGGGCGCTGCGTTGCCGTGGGTATAAACTGGCCGTGTAGGCTCGTGTTTTAGAGTGAACCGAGTTGTGTGTTTGAATAATAGAAGCCAAGATACAGTTCGTCGCCATGGCATTCGTCGCTGGCAAGGCTATGTCTATTGTTCATGTTCTCGTGATCATTCGTTGATCCTCGGTTTCAACAATTGGTATCAAAAGCCTAGGTTAGGGAGTAGAGAGCAAGTTGAAGATGTTGACCTTGAAGGTCAGAGACTCGAGCTCCAACAGCCCCAGCGAAGGCGCACCATGTACGGTCGTGGTGGAGCACGTCATCGGCGGCATGGTAGAGATCCCAAAGCCTCGTCGTGGAATTCGTTCGTGCTGGTGGCGGCCGGCACGAGGTGGCGATCAACGGCGGCGGCGTGGTGAGGCACCGGACCGTGTGTCGGTCCGCGAGTACGTGCCTGTGGCGGCATGAGGTACCATGGCAATGGTCCGTTCATCGGTCCCTGCCTTGGTACGACTGTGGCGTGCTGGTGGTGGAGGCGTTCGCCAACAGCTACGATGCGATGAAGCTCCAGGCCGTGTGTCGGGTTGTGAAGGTGCGGGGCACACAGTTGCCTTGGTGAAGCGGAGCCGGAGTATCGGTGTGTATAGCCGGCCGGAGAAACGGCGTGTGTCAATATATATGTTCACCTTCTAACGTGCCTGGAATCCCCACGTGGCGCGACGAAAGGAGAAGAGCGATTACATTTCACTACCTAAAGTGAAAACGAAATGGAATTGCTTTGCACAAGAGGAAAGAACAAAGCAAGAAATGAGCCCACTTGTAAACGACAAGGCACGTCCTTTTGAATCCCACTACCAGTTGCAGCATAATTCCCGAGGGCCCGCTTGTGTACGAGACATTCCATAGGCAACAAGCATATCAGATAAGAGGATGATCCAAATATACTACTCTCAAGTCTTAAGGTGAGTTCAGTCATAATTTACGGTGTCAGAATGTCCAAATTTGTATATAGAAAAGTCAAGGTTATAATAAGTTGAGAAAAGTTTGAAAAATCATTATCTTTCGCTATTGTCAGGTCTACAGGATTAAAACTGACTTTTTGAAGGTGTCTTCTGGGAATTTATGGCGTGGATGTACCTGCAGGAGCTGTTCTATATCAATATCATACAGAATCGGGAATTCATAGAATTATATTGCCTTTCTGCTTTTATGAAAGGCAACAAGAATTTCCTACTTTGTGTTAAGATTCCATGATTTGAAGGAATGAAACTTGGAGTAACTACTGTTGTTCTTCAAGAGAAATCTATAAAGCACTGCCATCATTGTATTTTTTCAGAATGTGCAGGAGGTGCGTATCTCTGAATTAGATAGAAGGTGATAACAGCTTCTTCACCGAAAAAAGCAATTCTTTTTAGAAAATGGAAAAATTCCGGCCTCTGTGACGAAAAAGCAATTCTTAAGCTGAAGGTTGCCAATATATGTTATCTCCAAAAGCACTCACTTCTTTATGACCCTAAGAAAAGATTAGCAGTTCACAACCATTATATTACTTAGAGTTTTTTTAGCGTTAGGTAATTACTCCCTCTGTCATGAACTTGAAATATAATGGATTTTTCAGTTCTTCTAAGACTATTCTAAATTTGACCAAGTTTATACAAAAGAACTAAAATATTTACGACAACAGATAAGCAACATTAGATACATTATGAAATATATTTATATAGTTTATCTTTTCAATGTGGTAGAAGTTAACATTCTTCTCAACAAACTTGGTCAAACATAAGATGGTTGGACTTAGGACAACTAAAAATCCATTATATTTCAGATTTGAGGGAGTATGAAACAAGAAGTAATTAAGGATATTGTTACATGGTGCTAGAGTAGAATTCGATGACTCAGGGTGACTTGGTGAGCTTCAGTTTGAAGGAGCTTGGAAATTGTTTTTTGATATATCAATTTGTCACTAGATGAAGCAATTCATTGCTAGACATGAAGGACGAAACCATCAAACAAAAAAAAATTAAGAGTCAATGCTACAAGAATGGTGTTATTATATAAAAGAACAGCAGAAAACGAAGTTTTTTTCGGTTGATCACAAAGGAGAAGAAAAGAGGCTTGAAAATACGAGATCTGGAAGAAAGGTAATGGGAAACAACACTAGGTGGAAGAAATGGCAGTGATTATTTATATACTTTAATTGATTAGAGAAATAATGATGAAACAATGCAGACTAGCTAACAGAGCAGCGAAGTTTTTTTTGTGGTTTGTTTCTGGATCATCTGTTAAAAAGACTGCTTGTTACAAAAGAATAAAAAGCAAATAGGTATCCTTTTTTGGTGGTGGTGGGAGGATTTGCGCGCGGAGGATGGATGTATATTTTTTAGCCACTCACTTGGTTAGGACAATGCAATGCAAGTGATTCAGCTTGGAAATGACTCAATGAGTGAACAAGAAGGGGCTGGTGGCAGGCAGCAAAATGGGTAGCTGGGATGATGGAGTCATCTGTCCGCTGAAGTACTCTCTTATATACAGTAAGAGAGGAGCAATATTCTCTGCGTAGATCGACAAGACGCGAAGGAAAAAAGGATGCATCTCTCTGAACGCTAAAGACTAAAGCTGAGAATAATATGCTATCTGTTGACACCGTTTTTTGCACGTGTCAAAATGATTGGAGTGGACTGATCGGCAAGGGGAAAGTTACTGTATACTCTGATAACCGATGAAAGCCAGCTTGTAAAGATGGTTGCCGATAGCTGGTGGTGGTCGATGGAAAGGTTGATTTAGACTCGGGCGTTGCCGATGAGGTTGGAGGTGTTATTGTCGATGCCGATGAAGGAAGACTTGAAGACTACTGCCGATGAAACAGGGAGTATGCCGATGAAGGAAGACTTGAAGACTACTGCCGATGAAACAGGGAGTATGTCGATGGGAAGGAGGACGGTGAGATTTCCATCGTAATTGAGGCGGACAGGGAAATAGATAGGAGTTGATTTCCTTTTCTATATTTGTTAGAGCATGACTCATGTAAGAGTCACGTGTTTTCTTAGATATGGGCTTGGTGTCCTAGTTGTGTTTGGTTGTGTCTCTTTAGATCAGGGTATAAATATGGAGTGAGGGGCAATGTAATGGAGATATCAATCAATATCAAAACCAAGTTTTACTCCTATTTACATCTACTTACTTTTCGGCGACTTCGTCAATTTGCATATTTTTCTTTTTACGAGTTCTCATTGATTCGGCGAGTTGCATTGTCTCAGTGCGACCTTCGGCGATTCTCGAGTTCCACGTGAGTACCCCTTGGCCGTGACTTTCGGGCGTATCGCTGTTGTCAGGACCAAAGTGCTCGTATCTTCATCCTTGTCGATTAACAGGTCAAATCGACTGGCACGCTTTGGATATCGATTCGGGTATTAGCCCTTTGTGTTTGCAGATCCACTTTTGCATCAACACATCTTTTGGCACGCCCGGTGGGACAAATCAATCCGATCAATATGTTCAATTCCGAGATCGATGCGGGGAACATTATCGCGGTATCAGAAGAAGATCTTAAGGAAGAGCGGAGGCGAGCTATGGAAAAGGTCAGAGAAGAATACAGGCAGCTTTGTCTGAAATCGTTTAGCCTGAACAAGAGTGGACAAGTCATCCAGAAGCAAGATTTGCCGTTGCCTCGGCAAGTTACCTTTGACTCCAATCCTGGTAAACTTCAAGAGATGGTTAATTCTGCAATAAATCATGCTTTGATTAATCATTCCAATGTGCTGTCCAATACTGTTCATAATGCTGTGGTTCGAACTCTCAAAGAAGGACAAGCGTCACCGCATTATGTTGGGCCTGCCTATCACCAACCAGAACCGGCATCTGTCAATACTCCATCGGCTCCCTCGGCCGTTGTGGGTACAGAAGTTACTTCTTCTCCAGTATCGGCAGGTTTACCTAATATTCAATCTACACCGATACGATCAGATCCGGTACTACCAGGAGGACGAATTCAGCTTAATACAGATCTATCGGCATCAGCTATGTTAGGTCCTGTGTCTCAAAATAGCCAGATTCCTGCTAATTGGTGGGGATATGGTATGCCTCCGGAGTCATCTGCTTTCAATCCTGGATTACCTCAAGTGTTTGATGCAGTAGGAAAAGCTCCTATACCATCGGCTGTTTCGCCGATGGCCCAAGTGCCTCAATATGCCACAAAGAACTCTTGTGCAACCAACTCCGTGGGGTTTCGGATGCCTTTGGTTCAAACGCCCGATTCAAATCTATCGGCAAGCTTATCGCCGATACAGATAGAAAAGCCCTCATTTATGAGTCAAACTGGGGTTCGGTTTATGCCTCAAGCTGGTTATAATTATCCAACAATGTCGAAGAATTATCAGCCATCGGTAAGTTTTGTACCGATGAGTTCTAATAATGGTTGGTCGTGATGCGATTACACTTGCTCAGATATAGTTCAAAGAAAATCGGCGGTTGCGAGGATTCAACAAGGTCATATGCAAGTCGGTTTTTGAGAATCAAGCATCGGCATTTCACCCGATGAATCCTTTCCAAAGAGTTAATGGACCACAAGTAACGGCAAATATGCCGATTGTTTGGAGATCGTGGGCCACAAAGATATGTGGAAGGATATCGGCAGGTACCTCCTGTAGAAATTCTTCCATTAAATCGTGGGAGGTCGATGCTTTTTGGGCCGATAAGATAGCGTAAATTATAAAGGATCAGTTTGGGATAAAGCCCAAGGTCAATACTTATTCTTATCGGACTCCATACCCTCCTGCATATGATTTAATTCCTCTCCCAAATCGGTACAAGGTACCAGATTTCACTAAATTCTCTGGGCAAGATGACACATCAACAATGGAACACGCTCAATCGCTTCATTATTCAATGTGGAGAGGTAGCTAGCGAGATGAATTAAGGGTTCGATTATTTTCATCATCTTTATGCGGATCAAGATTTACATGGTTCATTTCGTTACCACCGAATTCTATTATTACTTGGGCTGATCTAGAAAAACAATTTCATAAGTATTTCTTTCTTTGAATCCATGAAAAGAAGCTTACCGATTTGGTAAAATTGAGACAACAGTAATGATGAATCGGTAGAAAGCTTTGTGCAAAGGCTAAGAGATGTAAAGAATAAGTGCTACTGATCAGGTCTTTGGATGATCGGCAGACTTGCCGATCCGGCTTTCAAAGGGTTATTGCCACATCTTAAAGACAGATATATGCTTCTCGAGTTTGAAAGTCTCACCATCTTGTGCAAAGGATTTCGATCAAGACACTAGGGTTTTTGAACCTAAAAAGAATTGGAATAAAAAGTATCATTTGTTGAAGAAGTAGGAGATTCTCGATTCGATGAAGAACCGATTATCGGCTTGGTGAGTGGGTTAAGAATAAAAGGCCGATATCTTGTCCCTTTGGTCGAAAAGAGCGAAAAGTTTTACCTTTGATATCACCAAGGCCGACAAGATATTTGATCTTCGCTTCAAGAGGGCCAAATTAAGTCATCACCTAATCATGTGATCCCATCGGCGAAGAGTTGAAGAAGATCTTGTACTCGCAAATGGCACAATGCAACTTCACACAAGACAAATGAGTGCAAGGTGTTCGAACAACAATTACAATCGGCTATTGAATCTGGGAGAATTAAGTTTGGTACTTCCAATGCCCGTGAGGCCGATGAAAATTGATCAACACCCTTTTCCAAAGAAATACGTTGGAGGCCAAAGGAAAGACCAAGGTATTGACGCCGAGGTCACGAGAAAAATGCGCGTGTTGATCCCCAACATCGGATAACTACCGATGATGCAAAAAGTAAGGGTTTGCCGGGAGAAAGCAATAGTTCCAAACAACCTCCTCGACCGGCATTGTGATTACTCATCGAAGGCGGCGGGGAGGGTTGGCGTCGGTAATAATGATCGATATCGACAACAACAAGAAGAAGAAAGACGTCGGGAAGAATGGCATCGGCATAAAGATCATTGGAGGTGCCCGCTTTTATCCATTGCTTTGGAAAAAAGGTATTAAATTGCCAATCGCTGAAAATTGCCCCGAGTGCAATGGTTATTATGGGGTCAATCGGTCGAAAAGGAGGTTTCAACCGGCAATCGTGGTTTATTTATCAATGAGCCGATCGAGGCGAGCATCGATGCATGATCGGTCAAAGGAATTTTAGTGTACATGAAAGGCTTGGTAAACGCTACCGGATATTTTCCAAGGAATCAAGAGGAGCTTGAGGAAATGGCAAATGCAAGAGTTCCCGATGAGGAAATATTCTCTGAGGGACCATAATATACGCCGTGTAGAGTCAACTAGGACTGTTATCGGCGGTTTGGAAAACCAAGTTTCCTCGATGGTGCCCGAGGGTCCGACAAAAAGACGTAGAGAAGGAGGATGCAACGTGAGCGTCGGGAGGATTTATACCAAGAGGAAAATTCCTCCAATGAGAGGTCCGGTCATCAGCAGTGGCAAGTAAAACACAAAAATAAGGGTCCATCGGCAGATGTTAATATGGTATTCATATTGCCGATGGAGTTTTTGGCACTATCCGATAATGAGGAAGAAGTTGTTCTCTCTGATCAAGTAGCTCAGTTGACACTAGATCCAATGATGGCTGTTTTTGAGAAACCTACCGATGACGAGAGACAACATCTTAAGGCTTTGTTTGTGAAGGGCAGAGTTGATGGGCAGCCTGTGTCTAAGGTACTTATTGATGGAGGGGCTGCGATTAATATTATGCCTTATGTGATGTATCGGAAACTTGGTAAGGGAGATCAAGACTTGACCAAAACCGATATGATGCTGAAAGATTTTGAAGGCAATGTGTCACCGGCTAAAGGGGCAGTATGCGTTGAATTGACCATCGGCAGCAAAACCTTGCCGACGACGTTTTTTGTTATTAACGGCAAGGGTGCATATAATCTGCTTCTAGGGAGGGATTGGATTCATGCTAATTGTTGTGTTCCTTCTACAATGCATCAATGCCTCATACAGTGGATTGGGGGTAAGATTGAGGTTGTCCCTGGTGATTCTTCTTATATCATCGCATCGGCGTAATCGAGATACTTATGAGCGAACTAAATGCATATCGGGAGAAGCTTGGGAAAAAGAGTTCCTTAGAGTTGCTGATTATGAAATTCCACCGATCCAAGCGATGGTTCAAGAAGAAGTTTTAATGGATAGGTTTGCCGATGATGGAAAATTAGGTCAAGGGTTCACATCGGCGAGATGATTTAGTAGAAGTAGATATCGGTGATGGCGACGGGCCAAGACCTACTTTTATTAGTGCTAAGTTAGATTCCAAGTGTAAGCGACAAATAATTGATGTGTTAAAAGAGTATAAAGATTGTTTTGCTTGGGATTATACCGAGATGCTCGGATTAGACCGATCGGTAGTTGAACATCGGTTACCTATCAAATCTGGATTTCGCCACATCACCAGACCAAATACAACGATGCAACCCTAATATACTTCCTCGATATTAAGGCGAAATAACTTAAATTAATTGAGGCAAAGTTTATTCGGCGATGTCGATATGCAGAGTGGATCTCTAATGTGGTTCCTGCTTATAAGAAAATGGAAAACTTCGTGTTTGTATTGATTTCAGGAATCTCAACAAAGCCACACCGATGGATGGCTATCCAATGCCGATTGCTGATTTATTGATTGACGCTGCAGCCGGGCATCAAATTATCAGCTTCATGGATGGCAATGTAGGCTACAATCAAATATTCATGGCTGAAGAAGATATTCCCAAGACTGCTTTCAGATGTCCAGGTCATGTGGGGTTGTTTGAGTGGATAGTTATGACGTTTGGTTTGAAAAATGCCGCGCTACTTATCGAGAGCTATGAACTTTATTTTCATGAATACATCGGCACATTAGTGGAGATTTACATTGATGATGTGGTGATTAAGTCTGGAGATATCACAAAACATTTAGCCGATCTACGAAAGATACTGGAGTGCACAAGGAAGCATGGATTGAAGATGAATCCTAATAAATGTGCATTTGGTGTATCGGCAGGACAATTCTTGGGTTTTATGGTGCATCAATGGGGCATCGAAATCAGTAGGAAGTCTATTGATGCAATTAACAAGGTGGTTGCTCCTCATCAATAAGACCAATTGCAATCTTTGATCGGTAAGATTAATTTCATTAGAAGATTCATATCTAATCATCGGGTAAGATCAAGGCTTTCAGTCCACTACTTAAATTGAAAGCCGATCGAGAATTTGTATGGGGAGCCGAAAGCAGCGATTAGCCCTCGATGAAATTAAGAAATATTTAACAAATCCTCCAAAGGCTAGTTCCACCTCAACACGGGAAGCCTTTCAGTTATATTTGTCAACCGATGATACAGATTATCGGTTCGGCTCTTATTCAAGAATTTGAAGGAAAGAACGTGTTATTTATTATTTGAGCGTAAGATTAGTGGATCTTTGAGACGAGGTATTCGCCATCGAAAAATTATGTCGTGTTTATACTTTTCTTGTGTCAAATTAAGACATTATTTGTTATCCGCCGAATGTACGGTCATATGCAAAGACGACGTAGTCAAGTACATCTTGTCAATGCCGATATTAAGTGGTAGAATCGGCAAGTGGATTTTAGCATTATCGTAATTTGAACTACGTTACTTAATCGACCAAAAGGCGCTTAAAGGGCAAGTTATGGCTGATTTCGTCACTCAAAGATTGTAATACTGATGGACTCTCTCCGAGATTGCCCTTGGACACTTTTCTTCGATGGGTCCACATGCGGTGAAGGAGCGGTATCGGCAATGTGTTGATTTCACCTCGAGGAAGGAAGTATGAGTTTTCATTACCGATTGTTGCTACATCGACAAACAATCAGGCTAAATACCAAGCCTTGATAAAAGGGTTAGAATTATCAAAGGAGATACGTGCGATCTTTGTTGAAATCTTTGGTGATTCTATGCTAGTTATAAATCAATTGGCTGGAATTTATGAATGCCGAAGTGAAGCTTTGATTTCGTATTATGAAAGATGTTTGCAATTGTTGAAAGGATTTAGAGATTTTCGTCTTGAACATATCTCTCGATTGCATAATGAGGAAGCTAATCGACTAGCTCAAAGATGCTTCGTGGTATCGACCTATTCAGAAGTGCTAACATCGGCGAGCTTGATACCGATGGATCGGAGGAAGGAGATTGTCGATTATTTAAAGGATCCATATAGAAAGGTTGAGAGACGTATAAGGTTCCAAGCTACCAAATATGTGCTCCTCGATGATGAATTATATTATCGAACTATAGATGGAGTTTTACTTAGATGTGTTAGCAGTAATGAATCGAAAAGCTTGATGGGTGAAATTCATGAAGGAGTGTGTGGGCGATCAATCGGCTTTCAAGATGAAGTGGATGATCGGAAAGGAATGGGTACTATTGGCCGACTATTCTTGAAGATTGTTTTAAATATTTTAAAGGATGTCGGGGTGTCAAAAGTTTGGTAATATTCAAAGAGCGCTGCATCGGTTATGAACCCTATAATCAAACCGTATTAGCGTTCCGGGATGGGCTATTGATCTCATTGGTCGATTTATCCGCCATCGAGTAAAGGACATAAATTTATTCTGGTTGCTACCGATTATTTCACAAAATGGGTTGAGGCAATTCCTTTAAAAAAGGTGGCATCGGTTAATATGATTGATTTTGTGAAAGAGCATATTGTTTACCGATTTGGTATTCCTCGGACTATCACTACCGATCGAGGCACTATGTTTACATCGGAGAGTTTGATGAGTTTGTTTGTAGGTATGGGAATTAAAGTTTTAAATTCTTCTCCATATTATGCTCAAGCTAATGGTCAAGCTGAGGCTTCTAACAAAGGGATCATCAAACTCATTAAGCGCAAAATTGAAGAATATCCTAGGAGGTGGCATACAGATATTAAATGAGGCCTTGTGGTCATATCGGATGTCATGTCATGGTGCAACCAAAGTAACGCCTATATCGGTTAGTATATGGACACGATGCGCGAATGTTGCCTTGGGAAATTAAAGTTGGCTCTAAGCGAATACGTTCTCAAAATCAAATGACGACCGATGATTATAATACTCTTATGAAGGATGAGTTGGAAGATGTGGCGGGTCATCGGTTAAGGGCTTTAGTTAGCATCGAAGAGAATAAGAAAAGAGTAGCCGATGGTATGACAAGAAGGTGAAGGTAAAGGAGTTTGCTGATGGAGATCTGGTGCTGAAATTGATTTTACCGATTGGGACTAAAAGTTCAAAGTTTGGAAAGTGGTCTCCTAATTGGGAAGGTCCATATCGGATAAATCGATTGCATTCCTCGGTAACGATATATTCTAGAAACCCTCGAAGGGGTTGTGTTTCCCAGAGCATTAAATGGAAAATATTTAAAGAAATATTACCCTAGTATCTGGATGGATGCATAAAAGTATAAGTTCCGATAACAGTCCCATCGGCTAAAATTATGCAAGGATGTCAATGTCTCATAAAGTGCCGATACAATAAACAAGATTACAAGTTCAACAAGGATTGGATAGCTAATATCGCATGCAGGCGAATCTGGTCGGCTTCCTCCATTTCTTTGGTATCGTCATCGGCAGCACCCTCCACAGGCTTGAGTTTTTTCTTCATGGCCAAAGCTTTGCGAGCCTAGATATCTCTTTCTTGCTGAAGGGCTTTGATGGCATTGGGTAGCTGGCTTTCTTCTTGTTGGGCATGAGTTAAGGCTGCATCGACTTCTTTTAATTCAGCCAATAGAGCCATCTTCCTTGCCGATAAATCCAAGATTTTCTGCTTAAGTTCAAGACCCGAAAATCGCGCAAGTTGCCGATGCCCTTGTGCTTCTCATCGGCAATTTGTTTCAGTTGTAGCATCTCTTCTTTGAGTTGAGCCTGAGCTGCTCTATCGGCAATACGTTGAGCAGCCCGTTGATATTGTAGTTGGCGGCTTTCTAAATGGGCTGCTGGGAAGAGTACTTCTTCAACATCGGCAGGGACCTGGCCATGGATTGTTTTAAAAATTACCTTTGCGGGGTCCGAGTCATCTACCAGTTGGGCGGTATCCTGCTGTAGCAAGTTCAGGAGAGCTTCCAACTTGGTCTTAGTTTCTGCCGATATTGTTCCCAGTGCAAGGGAAGAACTTGTTTCCTCTCCATCATCGTCGAGACGCCAATAGCAAAGGAGAATATGGCTGTTTGGGGAGTCTTGTTCTGAGGAAAAGAAAAGGAGGTCAGTTAAGGATAAGTATGAGTATTGTAAATCAGCTAGGTTAATCGGTTTACCTGTTTCAAGGCAATTTCCTATGCTTGACTGGAGGAAGCAACCTGGAGTATGCCGTGTGGGGGATCGGCTGAGCTTGTCGATGGGATATCCTCTGTGACTTCATCGGTGGTTGGCTCTTGAGGTATGATGACCGATGACATTGGGGCAGATGTAGGGATCGGCATGGACCTTTGTCGTTTTGGCTGTGCCTCAGCATCTGTTAAAGCTTTGCGCTTTGCTTGGGCATCGGCAACGATTGGCTGGGAGGCATCGGCACTTGTTGGTTGTGAAGCTTGGATATCTGGTACGCTTGCCGATGTACCCAATTGTTGCTGCAAAACAAGTGTGAGGTATAATATTTAACAGATAAAATGAAAAGTCAAGAGGATACCTCTGAAGGTTTGTCAAAAGAAGTGGTGCTTGATATCGGAGGAATTGCCGATGACGATCCAGCAGCAGCTCTTACCCCCTGATGGTTAATGTTAATACAGTTTGTGATCGGCATAAGTAGAAATAAACAAGGTTGTTACCTTGAATGCCTTGACCAAGGTTGTAGCAAAGAAATTAATGGAGTGGCCCTAGTCAGTAGCCAATTTGGACTTAGAGGTGATGGTCTTGGTACGGATCTTCCGGTGAGTCAAAGCGCTTAAGGTGGGGGCGTTGTAGCCGATTGATGATATCGGAGAAACATGTTTGAAGATCGAAGGGTTTCCACTTTTGCTCACAGATGGTGCTGCTGGGTTGTTAACTTTGTCATAAGAGAGTCGATTCTCGATATATGAAGGAAAAGCGAAGGGAGTTAAAAGAAACTTATCGCGTCGTCGTGGATGGCATATTCGTGGTCGATCATGTGCCGATATGTGTGAGCGAAGTTGCAAACAGGTGTTCCTTCCACTCTCGCCACCATTGCTTATATGACTTTCGGTGATGAAGGATACTTTGGCGTCCGTGGATATATCAACATCTCGTAGTATCGGCATCGGGGAGAGTTGTACTACCTTGTTCCAATCTGTTCCACGGTGATTGTTTCCACAGGTTTGATCACATCGGCAAAGCAAAGTTTGATTGGCGCTTGCCCAAAAGCCAATTGACGGGATACCGCCGATGGATTGTAAAATTCATACGTAATGTTGGTGTTTTTCCGCTACCAAATGTATTTACCGGAATTGCCACAGGAGTAATGATGGCCATCATGAGTTCCTTATCCCGATTCGGTGTGTCATCAAAGAAGTTGAAAAGAAGGGGAATCTATTTTCCTCGTCAATATAAGGTACCCAGCCCTATGATCACGAGAAAGACCATTGTAGAAGCTTTGGAAGAATCACGATCTGGTCTTCATTGGCCTCTGTTCGGAAGGACAATTATGGCTTCACCAAAATTGAGGGGTGAGCGTGTTGCCGATTCATCGTCCCCGAGCACATGGTCTTCACAATTTCTCGTGGGAATTGTTGGGCAAAAAAGTCCCATTGCAAACGTTTGTGCATATGTGCATTCAACCACATGTTGATAAACCACCACGGGCCTCCTAGGTTGCCGATGGGTTCGCCAAGCAGAAGTTTCTGAGACACTTGATGAAGAAGATGATAAATGGAGCTCAGAAGGTATCGGCCAAGAGGAAACCTTACACCATTAGCCAAAAGTTCAGCTGCGGGGAGGAAGGCGTTGGTTGGTCCTACTGATCGACCACAGAAAATAAATTTTTCTAACCACATATTCAAGAATGTGGCATGTTCCCTCTGGTTAAGTGTCCCGGTCTTCTGGTATTCTTGAATGTACCCCGTCCAACCGCCGATGTTGCGGGTATTCACCCTATATTTAGATTTTCTACCATAGATGGAGCCTTCATCGGCAGTTGAAATATCCAAGCCAGTGAGCATGTGGACATCGGCAAGTGTGGGAGTAGCTGGGCCATGTCCAAACATAAAAGTGTTTGTTGTGTCTGACCAGAAGTAAGCAGCTACAATCATCATTGATTCATTCTTCTGCATATCGGCAATAGATAGCCTAATGCATTGGTCTAACTTCCGCTCGCCTTGAGATACTTGCATCGATCTATTAACCCTCAAGTACCAATCTTTCCACCCTTTGGTGGTCTTGGGCCAAGATCGGAATGTGTCTTTCCATAAATTCAGAGAGAAATTTTGGGCTCTAAAAGGGATTACATTAACCTCTCGCATTAATCGGATCAGTTGGATCTGGGTTGCCCATTGGTCCTAGGCATTGGACATGCGGCTGATCGGTTGGAATAACTAATTTGTTGCGCAGTTCCTAAGTTTAAAGGATCCGGAGAACAGAAGAAAGGAAAAATCACCAACTGTATGGATTTGCAAAAACTAGGGGGATCAAAGTAAAAGGTAATGTAAGTGGAGCAAACCGCAGGGACGTCGAAGTTGATTGCCATTATCTTGAGGAAGATGGGGGCACGAGCCGAGACTTGAGGTTAACGCCGGAGAAGAGTTCTTGTTGGTTGAGGTCACAGCAGATTGTTCGCTTGGAGTCGCCACGGAAAGAGAAAATGTCAAAGATTGGAGTCTGAGGGTAGAAGACGAGTGTTCCGGAGGAATCTATTTATAAGCCGCTTGGAGTAGGGGTATTTTGGACTTATCTCTATACCGCGCGCATGTAGGTCGAGGTGGTTCAGATGGATATGGTAACTGTTCGCACGATAATCAGGGGATTGTACAGATGAGTTGATGGCAAGTAATCATGATTTGGAAGAAGTATCGGTACAGGATATTTTAATTCTGAAAACGACAGCATTATCATGTTAAGATCTTGCCGATGGGTTATTGTTTTGGTATCTTAATCATAATCAAGGCAAGAGTGGTTGGCGATTGTGTGATATTTATCAAGTCGTGAATCGAGATTAGATTTGATTGGATTTGACAACATCAAGTTTTGGCTTGGAGAATGAGTTACGGTAATCGGTGCGAAGGCAAACGTTATCTGGAGTAAATTTCGGAGCATTAATGGTTTTATACTCCGAAATTGGGGGGCATGTGTTGACACCGTTTTTTTGCACGTGTCAAAATGATCGGAGTGGACTGATCGGCAAGGGGAAAGTTACTGTATACTCGATAACCGATGAAAGCCACTTGTAAAGATGGTTGCCGATAGTGGTGGTGGTCGATGGAAAGGTTGATTTAGACTCGGGGCGTTGCCGATGAGGTTGGAGGTGTTATTGTCGATGCCGATGAAGGAAGACTTGAAGACTACTGCCGATGAAACAGGGAGTATGCCGATGAAGGAAGACTTGAAGACTACTGCCGATGAAACAGGGAGTATGCCGATGGGAAGGAGGACGGTGAGATTTCCATCGTAATTGAGGCGGACAGGGAAATAGATAGGAGTTGATTTCCTTTTCTATATTTGTTAGAGCATGACTCATGTAAGAGTCACGTGTTTTCTTAGATATGGGCTTGGTGTCCTAGTTGTGTTTGGTTGTGTCTCTTTAGATCAGGGTATAAATATGGAGTGAGGGGCAATGTAATGGAGATATCAATCAATATCAAAACCAAGTTTTACTCCTATTTACATCTACTTACTTTTCGGCGACTTCGTCAATTTGCATATTTTTCTTTTTACGAGTTCTCATTGATTCGGCGAGTTGCATTGTCTCAGTGCGACCTTCGGCGATTCTCGAGTTCCGCGTGAGTACCCCTTGGCCGTGACTTTCGGGCGTATCGCTGTTGTCAGGACCAAAGTGCTCGTATCTTCATCCTTGTCGATTAACAGGTCAAATCGACTGGCACGCTTTGGATATCAATTCGGGTATTAGCCCTTTGTGTTTGCAGATCCACTTTTGCATCAACACTATCTACTCATATCTGAATTCAGGTATCCAATATGTATGGCTCTCATATCAATGAGAAACTTCTCTTCCAAGGGGCAATATTGTCTGGTTACGACAGCAGGTAAAGGAGAAAGGATGCATCTCTAGGTAAAGAATAAAGCTGAGAATACTCAAGGGACGGATCGTACCATATTCTAAGAAGAAAAAGAAAATATGCTGCTTTAAAGAACAAAGGGCATCTCAGGATGGAGTGACAATCGTGCCAAGGCATAATAGCATGGGCATCTTAATAAAGCAGTATGCGAGCAGAGTAACCGACTCGTGCAGTAGCATGCCTTGCTTGTGTGGTGGTACTCCGTAGTTGATAATTTATCTGAACAACCGAGCATGACTAGTACTCTTTTACATGTACGACCAAAGTGCTCGATCTTATGTTCAAGCCTATAGGGTTGGACCAACTTTGTAAAGCATTGGCAAATCCTTCTGAGACATAGTTGGAATCCTTCACGTGCTCTGTTGGAAAATTCTCTCGTAACCTTTGCAAAAAAAAATCTCTCTCTAAATGCTCAAAGAGTAGAATTGTTTAATTGTTTTTCAGGTACCTTTCTTTCCTGTAAATCAATTTTCGGCAGCCAGAGCTTGTCATGCCTAAAACTTAACCTGTATTTCTTTTTCCCTAATTAAATAGTGCTCCAGCCATCTGTAGTAAAAAAATTGCTCCAACTTTTTTACACGAAAGGGAAATACTAAGGGCTCAGTGAATAATTAACATCTCACCATTCGGACCTCATCTGCTTGTTTTCCTCTAAACGTAGATCATCGTGCCTCTTCTCCAGTTCTACTTATACATATTCATGGCACTACAAGATTTATTTTGTACAAAAGTTCATTTTAGGGATTTTATTCAAAGGAAGGAACAACATTATAGCTAGGGCTGAACATGGTATGAGATTTTTTTTTTTTAAAAAACAACATGGTATGAGAATTTTGGATCAAGGAGTTGTTATATGGCCAATGCCACTCCCGAGGAAAGTTATTTTTGCCCCTACGGGCATGTGCCCCATGTGCATGCACCGTTGAATGCACATGGGGATGCGGCACATGGCAAGGTTCCCCGCCTCTCTGTCCATGGAAATGACGATGAGAAAGCAGAGCAGTGTCATCGTGCAAGACATGGCATTGAGGCGATGGACTTACAACATGTTCGATCACTTACTACAGTACAATTGGAAGGCCTCGACAAAGCTGCTAGATCGGCTAGGCGAATTCAAATTGCTGAGGGTGCTTGACCTGGAAGATTGCAAGGCTTGAGGACAAGCATATGAAACATATTTGCCATATGCATCTGCTCAGGTACTTAGTCTTGAGGGGTACACGAATCAGTGCGATGCCTAGCAAAATCGGCAACCTGGAGTATTTGGAAACTCTGGATGTTGAAATGACGGGGATCAAAGACCTGCCGCCAACTGTGACAAAGCTGAGCAAACTTGAGCGCTTGAGGGTGAATCGGTGGGTCCTGACACGGGGGCTAGAGAACATGAAGGCGCTGCGAGAAGTGCAGTTTGCCCAACTCATCACAGGCAGCATTAAGGTTGCTCGAGAGATCGGTGAGCTGCAACAGTTGCAGGAGTTAGATTTATCCGTGCACGAAGAGCCTGAAGAGAGTTTTTGGATGCGCTTGGCTCCTCACTATGCATGGAGTATTAAATATAGACTAATTATGAAACTAATTACATAGCTTGTGACTAATTTACGAGACGAATCTTTTAAGCTTAATTAGTCTATGATTTGACAATGTAGTGCTACAGTAAACATATGATGATGACGGATTAATTAGGCTTAATAAATTCGTCTCGTGGAGTACTGACGGATTCTGTAATTTGTTTTTTTTATTAGTATCCGAACACCCCATACGACACTCTCACGTGACATTTCTTAATTTTTAGTCTCCGGATCCCAACACCCCCTTACTATGGAAGGCCGCATGAGTCGATTTCCTAATTGGATCTCATCACTCAAGCACCTTGCGGAATTTTCGGTTAAACTGGCCGAGCTTCCTATCAACTGTTAGACATAATCTGTTGCTCTCCATTTTTCCTTGGTCGGAGACAGGTCGGCTCGACCGACCACTCCCTATTGGAAGTTGGGGACTGATCGGCTCTGCCGACCAGTTCCTGAAGCTGTAGCAGTATAGCAATAGGCCACCTCTAGTACATTAGTTGGTAGCTATTACATCAGCCATGTCTTGATAGTGGATTGATGTAAGCTTTGTACTGCTAGGAGTAGTTGGTATACTCTGTATCTTATGAGTAGGTAATTGGTGTATCATATACCTTAGGAGTAGGTAGTCGGTGTACTCTTATACTCAGGAGTAGGTAGTTGACCAACAACTATGTATCTGGTAGAGGTACAGCTAGAGTTGTATATATTCCATCCCAAGGGCAATGGAATACTCAGTTCAGTTCCCACAAACCAAAGGGCAGGGCGTCGGTCAACGCTGGTGCTTATGCTAAGTGTGTGTGCGCTGTTCTCAATCTCTTTTTCTACCTCTAGCCATAGTGAGTGAGTGTGTGTGCTGGTAAGCTAGTTGCTTACCTATGCAGGGCAGCCAGGGACCAACAAGTGGTATCAGAGCCGTACAAGCGCCGTCGCCGGACTAACTGGTGGTGATGACGGACGGTTTGGAGATGGGTGACAGCAGCGGTGCTACTGTGGCGGCCTAGTTATGACAGGAGGTCGTCAAGCGCATGGTACGGGAGGTCAGCGGCACTAATTGGCCGACGCTGACTCGCACCAACTATAGCGAGTGGGTGGTGACCATGAAGGTTAAGCTCAGAGCCCGACGGCTCTGGAATGCTGTTGACAAGGGCACCGACAACGAAGAAGACGACGTGTTAGCGTTGGAGGCTATCCTAGCTGTTGTGCCAGCGGAGTACAGGGAGCCGTTAGGGGCGAAGAGCTCTGCTAATGAGGCGTGGGAGGCCATTGCGGCAATGCGCGTCGGTTCCGACCGCGCAAAGAAGGCACCGGCCCAGCTACTGAAGCAGGAGTACGCCAATCTCAAGTTCAAGGATGGTGAATCGGTGGAGGACTTCTCCCTCCGCCTGCAGACGGTCATCCGCAAACTGAGGAACCACGGCGTCACCATCAATGAAGAAGAGGCGGTCTTCAAGTACATCCACCCCGTGCCGGCGAAGTACGTCCAAATCGCTTTTTTCATAGAGACGATGTTGGATCTATCCATTCTCACCATTGAGGATGTGACTGGTCAATTGCGGGCGGTGGACGAGCACCTGGAGCAGGTGACAGCAACAACGGATAGCGGTAAGCTGTTGCTGACAGAGGAGGAGTGGGCTACCCGGATGAAGGAGAGGAAGTCCGGGGAAGTTTCCTTCAGCCGCGATGGCGATGGCAAGCGTCGCAGCAAGGCTTCTTCGGAGAAGAAGAAGAAGAAGAAGAAGGACGACCCCAACACCTGCCGGCGCTGCGGGAAGACGGGCCATTGGGCAAAGGAGTGCCCAAATCGCAAGCAGGAGAAGAAGGCTAAGGCTCATCTGGCGTAGGCTGATGATGATGATGAGGCCACTCTCTTGATGGCGACGTTCTGTGCACTACACGACGTTGAGGCAAAGAAGAAGGGAGAGGTGATGGCAGTAGAAGGACCTAGGAAGGCTATGAAGGCTGTCAACCTCGACGAACCGCGCGCCCAAGTCCACCTCGGACGTGTGGGCGACGAGCAGGAGCAGCGGTGGTACCTGGACTCCAGCACCAGCAATCACATGACAGGCTTCAAGACAGCCTTCTTCGAGCTCGACGACGACGTGACCGACATGATGAAGTTCGGTGACGGCTCAAGGGTGGCGATCCGAGGGCGCGGCACCATCATCTTCAGGTGCCAGAACGGCGCGGCACCATCATCCGAGGGCAGCGAGGTACTGATCAAGGACGACGTCCTCAGGATCAGGGACCAGGAGCAGCGGCTTCTTGCCAAGGTGAAGAGGTCTCGGAACCGGCTGTACCTGCTCGACCTCAAGGTGGAGCAGCCCATCTGCTTGGCTGCACGGCGCACGGAGGAGCCGTGGTTGTGCAATGCCCGGTATGGACATCTCAGCTTCGATGCTCTTGGTCGGCTAGAGAAGATGGTGACTGGGCTGCCTCACATCGAGCACGCAGGCGAGCTGTGTGACAGCTGCCAGGCTAGGAAGCAAAGAAGGCTGTCATTCCCGATGATGGCGAAGTACCGCACGACAGAGGCCCTCAAGCTGGTCCATGGTGACCTCTGCGGGCCGATCACGCGCGGCGACGCCCGGCGGGCGCAAGTACTTCATCTTGCTGGTGGATGACTGCAGCCGGTACATGTGGTTGTAGCTTCTGACCAGCAAGATCAAGGCGGCAGAAGCGGTCAAGAAGTTCAAGGCGCGCGCAGAGGCGGAAAGCGGCAAGAAGCTACGCGTGCTGTGGACTGATCGCGGTGACGAATTCACTTCGATAGAATTCGCTGCGTACTGCGTGGATCAGGGCGTGGTGCGAGACCACACCGCGTCGTACTCACCACAGCAGAATGGCATGGTGGAGCGGCAGAACCAGACGGTAGTCGACATCCTCACGTGACACTTCTTAATTTTTAGTCTCCGGATCCCAACACCCCCTTGCTACGGAAGGCCGCATGAGTCGATTTCCTAATTGGATCTCATCACTCAAGCACCTTGCGGAATTTTCGGTTAAACTGGCCGAGCTTCCTATCAACTGTTAGACATAATCTGTTGCTCTCCATTTTTTCTTGGTTGGAGACGGGTCGGCTCGACGACAACTCCCTAACTGATCGGCTCTGCCGACCAGTTCCTGAAGCTGTAGCAGTATAGCAATAGGCCACCTCTAGTACATTAGTTGGTAGCTATTACATCAGCCATGTCTTGATAGTGGGTTGAGGTAAGCTTTGTACTGCTAGGAGTAGTTGGTATACTCTGTACCTTATGAGTAGGTAGTTGGTGTATCATGTACCTTAGGAGTAGGTAGTCGGTGTACTCTTGTACTCAGGAGTAGGTAGTTGACCAACAACTATGTATCTGATAGAGGTACAGCTAGAGTTGTATATATTCCAACCCAAGGGCAATGGAATACTCAGTTCAGTTCCCACAAACCAAAGGGCAGGGCGTCGGTCAACGCTGGTGCTTATGCTAAGTGTGTGTGTGCGTTGTTCTCAATCTCTTTTTCTACCTCTAGCCATAGTGAGTGAGTGTGTGTGCTGGTAAGCTAGTTGCTTACCTGTGCAGGGCAGCCAGGGACCAACAAGTGGTATCAGAGTCGTACAAGCGCCGTCACCGGACTAACCGCTGGTGATGACGGACGATTTGGAGATGAGTGACAGCAGCGGTGCTGCTGTGGCGGCCTAGTTACGACAGGAGGTCATCAAGCGCACGGTACGGGAGGTCAACGGCACTAATTGGCCAACGCTGACTCGCACCAACTATAGCGAGGGGGCGGTGACCATGAAGGTTAAGCTCAGAGCCCGACGGCTCTGGAATGATGTTGACAAGGGCACCGACAACGAAGAAGACGACATGTCAGCGTTGGAGGCTATCCTAGCTGCTGTGCCAGCGGAGTACAGGGAGCCGTTGGGGCGAAGAGCTCTGCTAATGAGGCGTGGGAGGCCATTGCGGCAATGCTCGTCGGTTCCGACCGCGCAAAGAAGGCGACGGCCCAGCTACTGAAGCAGGAGTACGCCAATCTCAAGTTCAAGGATGGTGAATCGGTGGAGGACTTCTCCCTCCGCCTGCAGACGGTCATCCGCAAATTGAGGAGCCACAGCGTCACCATCAACGAAGAAGAGGCGGTCTTCAAGTACATCCACCCCGTGCCGGCGAAGTACGTCCAAATCGCTCTTTTCATAGAGACAACGCTGGATCTATCCATCCTCACCATTGAGGATGTGACTGGTCAATTGCGGGCGGTGGACGAGCGCCTGGAGCAGGCGACAACAATGACGGATAGCGGTAAGCTGCTGCTGACAGAGGAGGAGTGGGCTGCCCGGATGAAGGAGAGGAAGTCCGGGGAAGTTTCCTTCAGCCGCGATGGCGATGGCAAGCGTCGCAGCAAGGCTTCTTCGGAGAAGAAGAAGAAGAAGGACGACCCCAACACCTGCCGGCGCTGCGGGAAGACGGACCATTGGGCAAAGGAGTGCTCAAATCGCAAGCAGGAGAAGAAGGCTGAGGCTCATCTGGCGTAGGCTGATGATGATGATGAGGCCACTCTCCTGATGGCGACGTTCTGTGCACTGCACGACGTTGAGGCAAAGGAGAAGGGAGAGGTGATGGCAGTGGAAGGACCTAGGAAGGCTCTGAAGACCGTCAACCTCAACGAACCGCACGCCCAAGTTCACCTCGGACGTGTGGGCGGCGAGCAGGAGCAGCGGTGGTACCTGGACTCCAGCACCAGCAATTACATGACTGTGGCAGAACCACCCGAAATAGCATACTTACGGAGGCGCTCGTCTACCACCAAACACTAAGCACCCCGAAAGCAACTACAACAAGCGGTATCCGTCGGGCACACCCCGAGGGAGAACCCGAAAGATCCACATTTATCCCAAGGATCCAATAATGAAAACGAGTTACAACACAAGTCCATCTCATACATTAGAGTTTCTTAAAAGTACATTATTACAATACCAAATACAGAGTGCGGAATGATAAACAGTGGAATATTAAAAGATAACATCTAGCGATAAGATAACGAGGATTCCGTCTGAGCCCACCAGATGGATCCTCCACACAAGGAACTCCTCAAGCATCACCTGCAACAGGGGTAAATAAACCCTGAGTACACAATGTACTCGCAAGACTTATCCGATCAGTGGGAATACTTTCCCGACTCCAAGGAATATGCTAGGCTTTATGGTTGCTGGTTCTCTTTAGCCAAAAGCAGAACTAATAGTGGGTCCTTATTGATACATTATTATCATCAGCCGTATTAAGTTTTTATTTAGTTAATCTATATAAGCACCTGTGCTACTTTCAAGCAAGAGTTGAGCAATCGTTACTGTTCCTTCTCCTTTTCCACTTCCAGTTCTTACTACGGTGCTAAACCGTAGACAAGCCGTACCGGATAACCCGGCGATTCGCGAATCAATGTGCCCAGCTGGGTGCCCCGAAGACACACGCCCCGCTTGTACCCTAGGCACAAGCAGGACTAACCCACCACTCTCCTATCCCGGGTGTCCAGGTCCCCGTCCAAACTTGGACTCCAAGCCTCCGCCTCTGAATCCCGGACTCAGTGCGGCGCAAGGACCTCCACCACCTCATCTTCCCATCACCGGTCCGGAAGAGCCGGATCCACGACAAGAGAGCAAGAAGTCTTCCCTGCGCCCATACCCAAGTATGTGCTCGGGACAATGGTCTATGACTTGCCTAGAGTCATATGCAACGACCGGTCCTTAATCGACACAGCGGGGAAAAGTGTAACAAGGCTATGCCTGCTGGCCATGCAGGACACAACCCCTCACACCCACCAAGATTACCAAATCCACATCCCCGTCCGGTCACCATTTTTCCTTTCCATTATTTCATCATGATATCATAGTGTAATCACCTATTTGCGAGTAACGGCAGGTTACTCACGCTACCGACATCCCGAGGATAGCAAATACTACTCGACCTGCACTAGTAGGACTCATGGTGGATATATCTATGCATGTAGTTTCATAAAATGCCCATAACGTAAATGCATATCATATAAATATATTCAAAGATCATTTAAAATAGGGGTTATGCACCGGGCTTGCCTTGAGCAGTCTTTGGGTCAAGAAAGTCGGCACCAACAGAAGCTCCTGGCTTCCTCCTGTGCGAAGATCTCCTCCTCGTACTCCTTGATCACCTCGTCGTACTCCGGCTCGACGACGGGCACGAAGTCTACCAGCTCGTGATCTACATGCATGAAATGATGATGCAATGCTTAGGAATATAACAACAACAGCTCTTAAAATAAAAGTACATTGACTTAGCTACTAAGCTATGGATATCGACCACGGTACTAGGCTACCTATTTTACAGCAAGTAAGTAAAGGTCTAAGGACCCTACCGTAACAATTCCGAAGCTAAAATTATTACCGGTTTACCACAACAAATCCTGCAATTAAAGATCGATATACCCCTAAGTTCTCTACTTTAATCCTATGAGCCTACCATCCTAATAGTTAATGGTGAACTAACTGTACTAACAGGTAGATGGCATTTTTGTGAACCTAACAAACTTGGTTTCACTATTTTTGGACAACCATGCAATTTACTACTAATTATCGAAGTTTAGCTTGAAACTGAATTGAATAAGCAGTAGCAAATTCGCTGGAAATAAGAAAACGAAACCTCACTCGCGGCCCACACGGTCCGACGTAGCCCAATGAAGCGGGCGCTGCCCAAGGCAATATGTGGACGCAGCCTTGCAGCTCAAAGAACGCAGACGCACAGCGACGCTGGCAGGGCCGAGCCCAGAGTAGTAGGCCGCCCACGGCGGGGCGCGCCAGCCAACATGAAAGCAAGCTGGCAATGTGGCAAAGAAGCGGCGCAAAATATGTACTGCCCAATGCGGCAAATACCCCCAGAGGCGTATTTCAACGTATTACGGCTTTATTTTCCTACATGAAAAGCGCCACAAACACGCAGTGGCGTAGGGGTGACGTCATCTTGACGCCGCAAGCTAATATAAACAGAATGCACCGCCGGTCACCGCCGCTCGCTCGGGTGAGGTTCCGCCGGCCACGAAGAAGACGCAAAATGACGGTGGAGCTTTGAATGAAGTGGGCAGTGCGATGAGCAGATGGAGGAGAAGCTAGCAGTGCGGTGGCTTGAAAAATGGCAAGCTATGATTGTGCGGCATGTCGTCTATGCAGACCACCTCGGTCTTATGGAGCAGGCGGAGCGACGAATCCAAAATTTGAGCACAGTGAGACGCTACGATCGGCGAGGTGGTGTCAATCGAGCAGCTGGCTGTCTAGCGGAGCCGCGGACGCGACGAATTTCATTAACGCGCTACGGTCACGGCGAATTGAAAACGAGAGGTCCCGTCGGTCATGGCGACAGCGGAGACAGAGGCGTTGGCACATCCACGGTCATTAACACGAGGTACGCGTGCACATGACGACGGGAAACATTGAGACGTGCCCAGGCGATTGTCCGCGCGGTCGACCCACGCGAGTGCAGAGCTGAAAGGACTCGTGCGTAGTGCACAAGCGTGCGGTGGCAGGCAACCGAGGCAACAGAGGTGACCGCGGCCAGTCCAACATAGTTCGACATAGGTGACGTGCACGGTTACGCGTCGAATTCAATTCCGAGCTACCTGTTTCATTGTCGACTACTGAGTACGTCCTACAAATTTTATTAAAGTTCACATACACGATCTACATCATTTTTATTTAATAAAAATCCGTTTAGAATACTAAACAATATAAAGCGACATGAAACTTAACATTTATTTCCCGTTTCGGATGAACGTTTCAAATGCCGTATATCGACTTATACTCCAAATCACACACATGTACAAACAAGCATGAGGCTAATGCAGTGTTTTAGCAAAAACATTACAATATAACACCGAGGGTGTTACAATGACGGGCTTCAAGACAGCCTTCTCCGAGCTCGACGACGACGTGACCGACACGGTGAAGTTCGGTGACAGCTCAAGGGTGGCGATCCGAGGGCGCGGCACCATCATCTTCAGGTGCCAGAACGGCGCGGCACCATCATCCGAGGGCAGCGAGGTACTGATCAAGGACGGCGTCCTCAGGATCAGGGACCAGGAGCAGCGGCTTCTTGCCAAGGTGAAGAGGTCCCGAAACCGGCTGTACCTGCTCGACCTCAAGGTGGAGCAGCCCATCTACTTGGCTGCACGGCGCACGGAGGAGCCGTGGCTGTGCCATGCCCGGTATGGACATCTCAGCTTCGACGCTCTTGGTCGGCTAGAGAAGATGGTGACTGGGCTGCCTCACATCGAGCACGCAGGCGAGCTGTGTGACAGCTGCCAGGCCAGGAAGCAAAGAAGGCTGTCATTCCCGATGATGGCGAAGTACCGCACGACAGAGGCCCTCAAGCTGGTCCATGGTGACCTCTGCGGGCCGATCACGCGCGGCGACGCCCGGCGGGCGCAAGTACTTCATCTTGCTGGTGGATGACTGCAGCCGGTACATATGGTTGTAGCTTCTGACCAGCAAGATCAAGGCGGCAGAAGCGGTCAAGAAGTTCAAGGCGCGCGCAGAGGCGGAAAGCGGCAAGAAGCTACGCATGCTGTGGACTGATCGCGGTGACGAATTCACTTCGATAGAATTCGCTGCGTACTGCGTGGATCAGGGCGTGGTGCGAGACCACACCGTGTCGTACTCACCACAGCAGAATGGCATGGTGGAGCGGCAGAACCAGACGGTAGTCGACATGGCTCGATCCATGATGAAGGCTAAGAAGATGCCGATAGAGTTCTGGGGAGAGGCGGTGACCACGACAGTGTTTATCCTCAACCGCGCGCCCACCAAGGCCCTGAAGGGCAAGACGCCGTTCGAGGCTTGGCATGGACGCAAGCCGAATGTGTCCTTCCTCGGGACATTTGGCTACGTCGGCCATGTAAAGAACACCAAGCCTCACCTCGGCAAGCTGGAAGACAGGAGCACGCCGATGGTGCTCCTGGGCTACAAGGAGGGCAGCAAGGCCTATCGGCTTTATGATCCCAAGAGAGGCAAGGTGGTGATCTCTAGGGATGTGGTGTTCGATGAGAAGGCGGCCTAGGACTGGGTCAGTCCGAGCACGGGGGAAACTAGCGACTTCACCAGCACCTTCGTCGTCAAGCGCATGGTCATCCACGGTGGTGGAGACACTGGAGAGGAGGTGCCAATCACTCCAGGAACAGAGCCGAGCACTCCTGGGGCAGTGCCGAGCACCCCGGGAGGGGTGCCGAGCACTGCAGAAGGGATGCCGAGCACTGCAGAGGGGATGCCGAGTGCTCCAGCAGTGGAGTCGACCACTCCAGGAGTGGTGCCGACCGCTCCAGCAGTGGATCCGACCACTCCGGCAGTGATGCTGAGCGGTCCAGCAGCGATGCCGACCACTCTGGCAGAACAGGGAAGTCGAGGACCACCGATCGAGTTCACCTCCCCTCCGAGCGACATCAGCGAGTTCGTAGATGCCTTCCACGACGGCAAGGAGATTTGGTTCCGCAGGCTGGACAACATCATCGGCAATGCAGGGGCCACAGGCCTAGCGAGTCGGCTGCTCGACGATCCAGAGCTGCTCCTTGTTAGTGCCGAGGAGCCACCGACGTTCGCAGTGGCTGAACGCAACGCCAATTGGCGACGGACGATGTTGAAAGAGATGAAGGCCATCGAGGACAATGGCACATGGGAGCTGGTAGATCCACCGGTGGGCTGCAAGCCGATTGGCTTGAAGTGGGTCTACAAGGTGAAGCAGGACGAGCGTGGCGCCATTGTCAAGTACAAGGCTCGGCTCGTCGCCCGTGGCTTCGTGCAGCGTGAGGGCATCGACTTCGAGGAAGTCTTTGCTCCGGTGGCGCGAATAGAGTCCGTTAGGTTGCTGTTGGCCATGGCAGCAGCGAAGGATTAGCGCGTCCACCACCTCGACATCAAGTCTGCGTTCCTCAACGGCGATCTCGCGGAGACGGTCTTCGTCAAGCAAGCTCCGGGCTTCGCCGTCAAGGGCGCTGAGCACATGGTGCTCAAGTTGCGCAAGGCGCTCTACGTCTCTACGGGATACGGCAGGCCCCTCGGGCATGGAACGCCAAGCTCGTCTCCACATTGGGCGAGCTTGAGTTCACTCGCTGCGCTATAGAGCACACGCTCTACACGCGGCGACGGGGGAAGGAGGAGCTCGTCGTCGGCGTGTACGTGGATGACTTAATCGTCACCGGAGCGCGAGCAGAGGACATCGACGGTTTCAAGCGCGAGATGGCGGCTCGTTTCAAGATGAGCGATCTCGGCGCGCTCTCCTACTACCTCGGCATCGAGGTGAGGCAGGGGAAGCAGAGCATCTTCCTGGGTCAGCACGCCTACGCGGAGAAGCTGCTGGAGCGCGGCGGCATGGCGGAGTGCAAGCCGTGCGCGACTCCGATGGAGGAGCGGCTGAAGCTGAGCAAGCACAGCACTGCTGCTGAAGGTGGACGCGACGCGCTACCGTAGTATCGTCGGCGGGCTACACTACCTCATTCATACCTGACCGGACATTGCGTTTGCGGTTGGGTACGTCAGCCGTTTCATGGAGGACCCGCGCGAAGATCACTGGTCGGCGGTGAAAAGGTTGCTGCGCTACATCAAGAGGACGCGGATTCAGCACGATCATGGAGAGTGCAGCGGAGAGTTACTTTGTCACGTCCCTGGCACGCCGTGAGCCCACAGTGACCTCTCTGTTGACATCGTTCACAATCTTGCAGTAGAATAAGAGGAAGCAGCAAGCCAAGAACAATTTGTTCAGTAACTAATGAATTACATGGTGTACCTATGCATGCAGATGTCCAACTACATGGTGTACCTCGTGTTCGTTAATCCTGAGATGCTGTTGTCGGGCTCCAGGCGGAATCTCTTCATAAAGGCACATATACAGAGCCACCATTGGACGAGGGGGCGCTTACAGAGGAGATCCGGCGCAAGCTCGAGTCACCTTAAGCTTCCAATGTAGCAACTCTTATCGACGATGCTTGGACGGTTGCTAAAGGGTTACAGGAGCGCCATAACGAGAAGGAGATGTGGGAAGTGATCCAGCGTGTCTGGGTGGAGATGCTCTCCCTCTCCGCCAGCAGACGCAGAGGGTACCTACACGCCAAGGCTTCTGCAATGGCGGCGAGTTCCTCTCCTACGTCTGGCTCCTGCTATCACGCACGCATGGGGATGGAGACCTTCACACCACGGAGAAGCTGCAGAGTGCAGAGGGAGGAGCAGCTTCCAAGCCGGGAAGTAGGGAACGACGAAGGCACTGTTTCAACGACTCATGAGGTCTCCACTCTCCACCAGCTAAGCATGGCTCCGTCTGCTTCCGAGGTCCGCATCGGCGTCGATGTGTGCCACATATACTGCTATGCACTGCGTCATCAGCTCATCTCTCTGTTCGCTCGAACTTATCAGCCTCGCTTATCAGCCATGAAATATTATTTTTCTCTCACAACAAACCAGCGAACAGTACTTTTCAACCATGTGTTTCGTCAGGTGGCTTTTGGTCCTGTAAGCCAAGAGAAGAAGGGTGAATAGCGTGAGCCCAGCTGCATATTCAAATTATTACTCATATATGTCATTACGAAAGATACTGCATCGGTTGAGAATCTTCCGAGGGTTCGATGATGACTCCCTCATTTTCAAAACGTGTTCGCTTTTAGAGCGAGTCAAGAACTTCATCTCCCATGGTCATTTACCAAGCGATGGGTTTCCCTATATTTTTTTTAAAAAATGGTGCTTTTAATGGGTGAAGAACAATTGAAAAGTGACCCATTTTACTCCGTCAAGTGAATTGAATTTGTGTTGAAGATAATGTACATTATGCTAACCACCACATTTTTGCCCTCTGTATTGTTTAGTGTAACTAGTGGTGTGCCCGTGCTAACGCTTTGATAAAATACAAATCAAGACAAAATTTATAAAAAAAATGAACAAACAAATTTATTAAAGTTCATGTCTTATTATTGTATGACTAAATATTTTTGTCACATGATGGATATCACATAACGACTGATCCTTTGAGGAGGCGACAATATGGATGGACGATCACATGGCACAACACATACCTAACACATACCTAGGCTAAGTAGTTTAACATTGACGTCGTCCGTGACAGATCGATGACGAACCAGCCGGTAGCATTTCGTCTGTGACCGTGTGCTGAGTGGTCACTCCACTTAGGCCTGACCAACAGCCACCCACAAGGAGGAGAACAAGTCATGGCCATGCACCAAACAGCATAGTCAAAATTGAGAAAAGGAAACAAGAGTAGTACTCGTTACTCAAGAAACGGTGATAAAAGAAAACTAAGAGTAGTACTCAAGTCATGTCCATGGGATCGTGATCGATGGGAACTCCAAGACCTCGGCAGGAAGCAGGTAGAGGGTACTAATCAAGAGATATGAGTTATAATACAGCAAGTTGGTTTCTAAGTTGCATCCTCTTATTAGTATCTCACACAAAGGAGCAAACTCCATCTATCCATCTTTGAAGTTTACTAGGTGTATTCTTTCCAATATCCACGTTGCGTGCTGAAACAACTGTGAGAATAATGGAGAGCGCGGCGCAGTCCATCGTGAGCAACCTGGGGCAGCTGCTGGTCGACGAGGTCCAGGAGATCCGCGGCGTCGGCGACAAGGTGGTTCTCCTAATGGACGAGCTGTCCACCATGAACGCCTTCCTCCGAATGATCTCCGAGGCGGACCAGAGCACCGTCGACCACCTGGTCAGGGAGTGGGAGAAGCAGGTGCGTGAGCTCGCCTACGACGCCGAGGACTGCGCCGACACTTACTGGCTCCGCGTCAGGCGCCCGATGGCGCCCCTCCAGCTGCCTCACATTATCGTGAAATGGCCCAAGTACCAGCTGGAGAAGCTGCTGCTGCGACGCACCCTCGCCGCCGACGTCAAGGCCCTTCTGGCACGTACCACCACCGTCAGCGAGCGCCGCGTTCGCTACGGCATCGACCGGGCAGCGCTACCCAGGTCTCCGTGGTTCGCTCCAGTCTCGGCGGCGTCTGTGTCCACGAATGCCCTCCGCCGTGCCGATGACCCTGATGATCAGTTCGTCGGCATCAGGGAACAGGTCGACACCCTGGCGGAGAGGATCAAAGCCGACGATGATGACAGAAGCCTCAAGGTGTTCTCCATCGTGGGGTCCGGAGGGCTGGGGAAGACAACTCTGGCGGTGGAGCTGTGCCGGCAGCTGGAGGCCGACTTCCAGCGCCAGGCGCTGGTGTCCGTGTCACAGGCGTTCGATGGCGGGAAGGATATGAAGGGACTGATGGCCCGACTGCTCAAGCAGATTGTGAACCTGAAAGAAGATGGTGAGCAAACCCAAGGCAACCAACCTAAAATCAACCAAATGGACGTGGAAGAACTGTCGAGCAAGCTCAAGGAGCTCCTCAAGGACAAGAGGTACACAACTATAGACTACCGTACCTTCCTCGGACCAAATTTTGAACTCTGCCTATCAACATATTCTCTGACTCCAAGCATATGTAATATGTCCAACTAAAACAGGTATCTCATTGTGATCGATGATGTATGGAGCGTACCAGCATGGGAAGCTATCCGCGTCAGATTGCCAGAGAACAAATGCAGCAGCAGAATCATTGTGACGACTCGGATAGAGACAGTGGCCAAAGCAAGTAGCGTTTCAGAGGATCTTGTCCATCATATAAAGCCACTGGACTTACATGACAGCAAGAAGCTATTCGTCAAGAGAGTATTTGGCTCCATGGGTGGTACTTGCCCCGACGGATTGAAAGATACCATGGACAATATTTTGAAGAAATGTGGTGGGTTGCCATTGGCTATTGTTAGTATAGCCAGCCTTCTAGCAAGCTACAATTCGGCTGAGAGTGTAGAAATGTGGATAAAAGTGTCCAACTCAATTGGTTCTCAGATGGAGAGCCACCCCACCCTGGAGGGGATGAGGCAAGTGATTACACTCAGCTATGACTACCTGCCTCATCATCTAAAGGCTTGCATGATGTATCTGAGCATTTTCCCTGAGGATTATGTGATTGCCAAGGATAGGTTGTTGTACAGATGGATTGCCGAAGGTTTGGTTGCTAAGAAGCGGGGTTTGACTTTGTTTGATGTTGCAGAAGAATACTTCAATGAGCTGATAAGCAGGAACATGATTCAACCAAACAAGCTACAGGTAACCAAAAAAACCTACTCCCATGCAGAAATGGGCGAAGCATGCCAGGTGCACGATACGATGCTTGAGGTCATGGTGTCCAAATCCCAAGATGCCAACTTTGTTAGCTTGGTAGGACGGCAATATGGAGGATCGCCATATGGCAAGGTTCGACGCCTCTCAATCCATGCCAATGACGACAACGAGCGCATGAGTCAGAACAAGGGAGTGGAGCAGCGGCATCATGCAAGACATGGCATTGAGGCGATGAACCTACAACAAGTTCGATCACTCACTATATTTCAGTCGGAAGGCCTTGAGAAGCTTTTAAATCGAATAGGCGAGTTCAAGTTGCTGAGGGTACTTGACCTGGAAGACTGCAAGGCTCTGCAAGACAAGCATATGAGATATGTCTGTCGGCTGTATCTTCTCAGGTTCTTGAGATTGACAGGTACACGAATCAGTAAGATGCCTAGCGAAATCGGTGATCTGGAGTATTTGGAGAGTCTGGATGTTGGAAGTAGGATGTACATGCCGCCAACCGTGACGAAGCTGCATAGACTTGAGCGCCTGAGGGTGCCTTGGTGGACTCTACCACGGGGTCTAGGGAACATGAAGGCGCTGCGCGAGGTGGACTGGGCCCAACTCAAAGGTGACGTTCAGGTTGCCCGAGAGATAGGTGAGCTACAACACTTGCAGGTGCTATATATTACTGTGGTTGAGGACCCCGAAGAGGAGTTTTCGAGTGTGCTTTGCTCCTCCCTAAGCAAGACATGCGCCCTCCGATCGCTCCACCTGTATTCTGGCAGGACACTGGACTCTCTCCTTCACGTCTCCTCACCGCCACCACTCCTCCAGCATCTTACTATGATGGGGCCCATTAGTCAATTTCCTGATTGGATCTCATCACTCAAGCACCTTGCAGAATTTTCGGTGGAATGGGCCACGCTTGCTGCTGACCAGCTACTTGATTCCTTGTGTAAGTTGCCCAGCCTGCGGAGCATCCGCCTGGGGATGCGGAGCTGCAAAGACCGAGAGCTGGTTGCACGCACCACACACAGTTTTCCAGCGCTGAGGATCCTGGATCTGTACCTCGCTGGAGAACAGCCCGAAGTAGTCGAATTTGAGCAAGGATCAATGACAAAGCTGGAGACGCTTCTATTGGAGTTCTCTGACAAGGAGAGGAGAATTGTCGGTATTGACAACTTGAAGAGCCTTAAAGAGGTGAAGCTCAGTGGTTGGGAAAATAACCCATCACTGCAACGCGCACTGCAGCAGCTCAAGGAGGAGAACGAGAATCGCCGTGAGTCCAGCCAGATCAAAGTTGTAGTGCACCATGGGTGATCACATCTTGTTTTCCCATCTTTTTTTTCCCTTTTGATTGCTGTTTTCACATCTTTGGAACTGCTACATAGCTGTTGTTTCCCTACTCTACTATGACCATGCTTTCCTCTTAATAACTGTATTCATTTCCCTAAATACTGTTCAGGCTCTGCTATCACTATTTATTTCTTTTCACATCTTTGGATTGTTCACAATCTTGTAGTACAATCAGAGGAAGCTGCAGGCCAAAAACAATTTGCTCAGTAACTTGTGAATTACAAACAAAAGCATCATCTGTACAGTTACTGCTTACCACTTATCAAATGAGCAGTCTACTGAGAAGTGAGAAACACGGTCCCAGATCCCAATAATGATGACCTGACAATTTGGGTGCTCGCTTATTTCAGGATCTCACCTGCAGATTTTCACAACCATTTTATTGAATGCTTAGAGAGAAAAAGCTGAGAAAATTACCAACTAAAATTATTTCCAACTTGAAGCCGTTGATCGACATTCCAAATCTTTGCCATGTGGTCAGATAATGATGTTGCTAGATATCTGGAACAGAGGCCAATTATGTCATATGAAATATAAAAATGAACAAGTGATGCTGAATAACTATGTGACATGAATTAATTTTGAGGTGTAATACCTATGTAATTGGAGCTAAAGGAGCTGAATATTGCACACTACTGAGACTTCCGTATGCACAAAAGCCATTAATCCCATGAACCATATGCATCTCCATATGCCTGTTAAAGCTGAAGTGCTGAACCCCATTCTTGAATCACCAACAGGGACCCCATGATTGAAGGGTCCATGACTCCTTGTGCAGCGACAGCACATAAGTAATAGTTTTCAGTACCAAATGCCAGTTAAAGCTGCTCAAGTTGTCCACCGTGCACTTGTTTCATGTGCATCCAAGGAGGGCACAAGCCCAAAAGCAGCTTTTTGGGAAGTCTATTTGTTTATAAATTGGTGTTAACCCCCTAATCATATAAATTCATACCATTCCTTGAATCAGTAATAAGTTCATCTTAGGGTTCTATTCCAAAAGTTCATGCATCTGCAAAGTATAGGAGGCAACAGGATAAGACAAACTAAAATTGGGTGACATCAGTCTTTTGTATATGTAGCAATAATACTGAAAATAGTGGGAAAAAGTAGGAAATGAATAGCTTGACAGATAGCGAATGAAGGAGAAACAAAATACGATAAAGAACCTCTGCTAGCGTGAGCCTTGAATTGGTCTCACCAAAGCTAAAAAATAATCTGGATTTGGAGATATCAACAGTTCAAGCAGAACAACCTTAGCTGGACAAGAAACTTTAAGCCTTGTCTTACAAAATCCATTTAAAAAATATTAGACAAAACAGATACACAGTGTTCACACAAGTGTTAAGATTCCATATGCATACTAATTCAGTGTTACTTAAGATAGACCTTGACCTCAAATTAGTTAATCTTTGCATGAGGAAGAGCAGTAAAAGGATTCACTTTTCTGAATGACAGGTCTATCATTGCACTCTCAATACAGAAATTTCACTGTAAGTTTCAAGATGCTAGAGCATCATAGAAATCATATTTAGGAAAGGAAACAGCTCGATATAAAGCAAGAGGACAAATAAAATGTGATATAGCACCTCTGCTACCATGGGTCTTGAACAGGCCTTGCCAAAACAAAAAAGGAATCTTGATTTACTGACATCAATAATTCGATCAGGGCAGCCTTAGCTGGACGAGAAATTTTAAGCCTTGGTTCTAGAATACCTGACAAAGTCCATTTTAAAAGATAAATTTGATATTCAGTGTCCATAAATATTAAAAAAAAAAAACCCATTGCTCTTATTGTACCTGGAGAAAGTGACCGCCCCTGATACAGAAGTGTTGCTAGTGGGTTTGTTGCCCAATGGTTCACAGCTGGGCGGTTAGTTGGCTGAAATCCCACTACTTTACCTTCTTCTGATATGACCACCTAAAAATACGTGAATCAAGTGTTGGGGTCTATAAATGTGAGCTGATGACCTCAAGAGAATGAAATAAACCAGTAGTTGCTTACAAAAATTCTAATGCAGAGGGGGTTTTTTCTATCATAAAATTCAAACGCAATGCAGCACTAGCACTGGATGCCTCAAGCAACCCAGCTTAGAGGAATACTTAGCAAACACCGCAATACTTTACTAGATGGCAACTAAAAGGTGGGTTCTAATGTAGCAGGTATATCGTGATATATGAGCAAATGTTATATGATAGACATTTGCTAGAAACAGAGGTGATCATAGACATTAGACTCATTAGATGCATAATCAATACAAAAAAAGACATCTACTACAAAGAGAACTCCTAAGTCACACGAGGTACCTGAAAACTAGCAATATTCTGCAGAGTTTCCTGGGTTCTATCATTTTGTTCCAACTGGGATATCTTAATATTAATTGGCACCGACTGGGATTGATTTTCTTGGCTAAGAGTGTCAGGATGCTGAAAATAGCCGGAAGCAGCAGCAGCCTCGCTATTGATTGCCTTGAAGCAGTTAGGCAGTTCTCCAACCCAAGCTCCAATGTGTGCATCAATCATTACATCACCAGGGCAGTCATATGAGTCTTTCATTTTCTTAACAAGAGACGTGCAATAAGCTTGTATCTGAAGAAGAGTAAATCAGACAAATTATGCAGCACACATAAATAATGGATAGAGTAGTTATTCTATGATCCAGTTATGCAGGCAGGCATATTAATTCAGTATTCCAGTCTTCCTTAGACACATATAACAAGCTCGCCTTGAACTCTAACTTGTTTAATCTTTATAAATGAAGGGTCACATCCTGTAGTAATTTTCAAGGGGCCAGAAACAGATGAGATGCAGCCCGACAGAATATTCCCAAGCTCTAACAGAAGTTAGGTGCAATTGGTGTTTCTTTGGTCATTGCCACAAGTATGTATAAGCAATTAAGCAAAATTAAACTATCTAAAATGGCATGAGGAACTTTCCTTCAGGTAATTAGTTGAAATATTGTTGTAGTGTCGATGTTATCTGAAATGTTTATAGCATATCACGAAAAGCAATCCAACACTAAAATGAGCATCAATCTACCATGGACAAGCAACAAATTCACAAGAACTAGATAACTAAGTACCTCACTGTCATCAAGAGACTTGATATCAGAACAATAGTTCTGAGATGATGAGGCATTTGAACTTTCCTTGAATAACCTTTTGTCTCTAAAAGATTGAGGCCAGCATAACTGAGCAAAGACGGTGACAAAAAGAAAAATACAGCTCCCAGCCAAGAAAGTGAAAATGTTGTTCAAATAGCCCTGTAAAAAAACAAAAATCATGAAGAGTTTGGTAATAAATATTTAAAGTGAGTAAATTTTGACCAGGAAAGTATCAGCATACATTGTTCTTTTTGATCTTTGACGGATCTGAATTCCAATGAGGATGGAATGTTTTGCCTGGTAATGTGAATTGATCTTCAAAGTACATGTCTAGAATGTTCCCTACTTGCACCTACAAGTGGCAGAAATGCACAGAAACAAGTTAAGAAGACCATATTCAAGAAAACAAATATGTTTAACAGAAGATAGGGAGAGAATAACAGTGTACCAGTTGGGAGTGGGATAAGAGAACTTCCCACCTATTACTTTCTAACTCGTAAAGACCTTCATGGTTAGAACTCTCCAATGCGCTGGCATTAATTTGCAGCTTGTAGGTAGGAATGTACTCATTGGCCCAAAGCACTAACTGAGGACCCCCAATCTTCACCAAACTTTCATAATGTGGAGGTGGCCACCATCCATTCTTTGTTTCGTGAGAAGACTTCATTAGACTAATGGTCTCCAGACACCTCTTAGCCTTTTTCACTACTTCTGCCTCAGAAATTCTGTGTATACAAACCGAGGAATCCATTGAGCAGTTGAGCTGTTGCTTCTGAAACAAACTGCCTACGCCCCCAAGGTGATTTTTTCTGGCATCCTCAATGACACAGGAGAAAATGGCTTCAGCGAGAGAAGACAGAAGCTTTCCATCTGATGAGCTGATACTACAATCCAAAGACCCCTGGTGTGCATTAACATATTAGCAAGAAGTAAACAAAGTAGAAAAATCAAAAATTTGTAAACCTTGTGAGTTTGCACCTTTCGGGGTTTGCCAAAATCTTGGAAGTCTCTCTCTGAACCTGGGGAGAAGACCTCGAGCCGAAAGTTTGAGAGCCGCAGAATTACAACTTGCTTAAAGGCCATGGCCAACATACTTTCTGAATCAGTCTCATTTGCAAAGAAAAAATCAGATCCGAATTGCTTCTCTATCTTACTGGCCTTATCTTTAACTTCCTTCGCTTGCAAAATCTACAAAAATTGCCACAGTTTACTCATGATCCAGAAAAACATGGGAAACCCAACAGAAATCCAAGATTCCAAGGCTGCTATAATTATTCACGTACACAGGTAAACCAGTCGGTCCGTCCTATCCTAGGGTGCCAACCCAGAACAGGTGGATAAGCTCATTCCTCCATGGTTAAACCAAAAGCACCTTTATCAGGAAAAGGAATGTGCATGGTAAATTTCGCTTTGCCTAATTGTTTGACCTATCTACATTGTTGCGTAAGAATCATGTTGCCCACAATGCAGCACATCTAAAGTAAAGGTGTAATTTACCCAGTTGTGCGTTGCAGATAGGAACGAGTGTTTAGTGCAGTTGATATTTGGCATAACAAGATAGATGACATGCCAATTGCCAGTGCTAACACTGGAGAGCTATGAAAGAGCTACTGAATGAGTGCTTATTGTAGCGCGAGCGCCTCAGAAATGGTGTGTGAAAAAGCCGCAGTACTGATACTGACTCACCACTCGCGTGGAGGAGGCGGTCGTCCCGCCTCCATGGGGCCAGGGGAGGAACGCCTCGACGACCATGGCGTCAGAGCCGGCGGCGAGGTGCGCCTCCGCCCTGGCTCCTCCGTCGGCCGCGGCGGCCGCCGCGACGGCCTGTTCCCGGCGCGCGGCGCCAGCGAGCTCGAGCCGAGCGAGGCGGCCCTCGTAGCAGCGCGCGATCGGGATGAGGTCGCCGCCGTCCACCACGCGCGTGTCCCCGGCGCGGCCTCTGGCGCGAGGCGCGTGGCGGGACGCGGCGGGGGGCAGGCGCAGAGGGTGGAGGCGGAGGCGGACGGCTGGGGACGAGGTGGTGAGGGAGGGGGAAGCGCAGCGGCGCGGGGAGGGGGAGGGAGAGAGAGGAGGGGCGCGGAGGAGGAGAGACGGGGACGGCATTTTTTCCGGTTTGGTTTTGCGGTGGCGCGAGCGAGGTCGGAGGAGGATTTTGCGGTGACGGCGACGAGGAGACGGCCGCTGGCTGGAGCTGGGGGACTGGGGCGGTTGTACGACAAGACAACGTGGAGCATTAGGCCCAACCCGAAAGGAATCCATTCTAGAGTAGGCTGGACTGGACTACTGCAGGAGGTAGGGTAGGGCCCATACAGGCAGACGTTGGAACATTGAGCCCGCTGACTGACTGATACGTGTGGGCCTAACAACATCTGGCCTTTTGACTTGAGCGGGCGGAACGGAAGGAATCGTTGTGTACTTACGGCGGTGTCGGTCACGTGCTGCGCGTGACGCTATGCTTTTGTTTTGGAGGAATCGAGGAACACACACGAGTCTTGAGGCAGGCGCGTCGAATCGAATCCAAAGAGAGGAAAGGAACGGTGAGCCACCGTAACCAGATGGCAATTCGCGTGCCAATTAATTAGCACAGTTTTCCGGTATGATTATACTCGAACTGTTTGGCTCATGGTTTCGATCCCTAATAAATTGGCTGATGCTGTTTCGTTGGATAGAAAAACAATGTATCATTGTTAAGCCTTCGTTTAGTTTCACCCTAACTTCCAAAAAGATGCTACAGTACCTGTCACATCGAATGTTTGCGGCACGTGCATGGATCATTAAATGTATACGAAAAGAAAAACTAATTACACAGTTTGGTGGGAAATTACGAGACGAACGTTTTGAGCCTAATTAGTCCATGTTTGAACACTATTTATCAAATAAAAACGAACGTGCTACAGTAGCCCTAAAATTTAAATTTCTCCAACTAAACAAGGGCTAATAAAGCTGGGCTGATAAACTCAGCCAACAGGGCGACTTTAGGCGTGACTAGTGCCGGACGTCCGAACACCCACGCCAACTGCACCTGCCTCGCCTGCCAGCCCTCCCACGCCTCGCTGATGTTGTGCCTGTCAGATCTACTGTTGTTCAAAGCATCAAATACTCCACTCCATTTGCAAACCGGAGGGATTACGCCAGCACATGATGTTGCAAGCATATCTTGCCGAGTGGAAAGATGTTAGCCCAAAGCATGTTCGTTTGATCGTATTTGATTAATAAGCCATGGTTTATTATCTAACAAATAATATTTTTCTCTCATACCAAACCAACAGAACAGTATTTTTAGATATGGCTTATAAGCTAAACAAGTCCAAACGAACATAGCGTTGGCTGGTGCCAGTCCAAATAGGCCCTTAGCAACACGTGTAGTCGCTCGTCGCAAAAAAGAACTTCATGTTTAGCATTCAACAATTTTCATACTAACTTATTTTGAAAGGACTTATATGGACCTATTCATTTGGTTGATGCCATGTCTTTGGTTTGACCTTTTGGTCTTGGTTTTTTTAGAGAAAACATTGTTGGTTTACTTGGTTTGGTTTTGAGTTTGAAACCAACGAAATGAAACAGCAGCCGTAGTTAGCATACAATCTCCTCTTGGCTAATATGCGTATGAGCGTATCGCGTAATCAATGGGATTCAGTTAACCAAACGACAGTGGCGGACCTTGACACTTAAGAGCACGCCCAACCCTCGCTACAAGAAACATTGGTCTCAGCAAAAAGTGGTCATCCAAGTAACTCTAGATGAATGGAGCCACCAATTATCTAACCACCCGGCTTATAAAAATCTATTAGATGGCTCTCTCCCTCTATTGTAGCTTATTATTTTAAAAGATTTAGCTGATCCAACCATGACACAAGTTCTCCACGGTACTAGCAAGCGCAAAATCTGCTATATATCAATCCTTGTTCAAATGGGTGGAATATCAAAGTTAGTTTTAGTTAATTGAGTAGATCATGTGGGACAAAGTATACTGTTCGTCTTGGTTGTAGTTAGGTAATCAGAAAGTTATCTAATAGAATCATGGCATCACTAAGCCCCTATTTGGATCTATTAATGATTAATATTTAATTAGCTAATAACTTATATAGCTAATATTAGCTAGCTAACTATTAGCTGGTTTTACCCGTGAGTAGCTAATAATTAGCTAGACGCGTTTGGATCCAAATGAGCTAATTATTTACTGTCGGTGTTTCGAGTTGCCACCGATAAGTAAATTTCTAATATTGCGCGTCTGGCTCGAATGGTGTGCTTAGAGGACACGAGGCTTATACTGATTCGGACAGAATATCCCTACATCCAATTCGTTGCTCCTGCTCGTGTTACTAGCACTGAAAGTTCATAGTAGGGGTTATAAACGGACGAGAGAGGGACAGGTCACAAGTCTCTGGTGAAAGGAGTGAATGGGTGCTGAGAGAGCTCGGTTGCTACTCGGCCGTGTGTTCGGGGTTTGATGGGTTCGTGATTGTTCGATCGGATCTAGCCTGAATTGATGCGATGTGTTGCGATGCCTCTTTTGGGACGTCCTGCTTTCCCTTTTATAAGCCAAGGGAAAGCATGGGTTACAGCGGAGGAAAAAGAAGAACGAGAGAGAGAGCTAAAGGCCTTCAGGATCGCCAGGTCATTCTTCTACTTCATGCGGATTCCGCCGCCCCTATAGATGTCAACAGGGACTGCTTCGCGTCTGAAAGGTCCTAATGGCTAGAGGAGGTGAATAGCCTAATAAAATTTTTACAACAACACTTAACAAACCAGTCAGACAATTATGAGACGAAGCAAGTGTTGCGCTAGCCTACTAAAAATGCAAGCCACCTACCATAATTTTAGTTTTTATTGTTTCTAACCATACAATAACTATGACACTACACTAAGCTAGTGTGCTCTCAAAAGCTAACTAAAGAGCCACACTAACAAGCTCTCACAACTAGCTACACTAAAAAGCTTGTCAACTAGTTTACGACAATGTAAAGAGAGTGAGTAATTTGTTTATACCGCCGTGTCGAGGAAGGAACCAATCAATCACAAGAATGAATACCAATGAAGACCAATCACATCGGAATCAAATGATGAACACAATGATTTTTTACCGAGGTTCACTTGCTTGTCGGCAAACTACTACTCGTTGTGGCAATTCACTCACTTTGAGGTTCACGCGCTAATTGGCATCACACGTCAAACCCTCAATAGAGTGCCGCACAACCAACACAAGATGAGGATCACATAAGCCACGAATAATCCACTAGAGTACCTTTTAGCTCTCCGCCGCGGAAAGATCAAGAACCCCTCACAATCACCACGATCAGAGCCAGAGACAATCACCACCCTCCGCTCGATAATCCTCGTTGCTCCAAGCCATCTATGGCGGCAACCACCAAGAGTAACAAGCGAATTCCGCAGCGAAACACGAACACCAAGTGCCTCTAAATGCAAACACTCAAGCAATGCACTTGGATTCTCTCCCAATCTCATAAAGATGATGAATCAATGATGAAGATGAGTGAGAGGGTTTTGGCTAAGCTCACAAGGTTGCTATGTCAATGCAAATGGCCAATAGAGTGAGCTAAAACCGGCCATGGGGCTTAAATAGAAGCCTCCACAAAATAGAGCCATTGTACCCCTTCACTGGGCACAACACGGGGTGACCGGACGCTGGACCACAGCGTTCGGTCACGCGATGCGTAACACGTGTCCCCTCTCTTCAAATACTGAGCGCTTGATCTCAACGGTCATGTGATGATCGGACACAGCAGCTCAAAGTGACCGGACGCTGAACCCCAGCGTCCGGTCATTTCCAGTAAGCATCCAGAGACGACTTTTTACGACCGGACGCGTTCGGTCATGCTCGACCGACTCACCCAGCGTCCGGTCACACGGTGACTCTTCTATGCGCTGCTACATCAGTCGGACCGGACGCACCCCTCCAGCGTCCGGTCACTAGGTGACCCAGCATCCGGTCAAAGACCGACGCTAGCGTCTTCATGCACCACCTGACCAGACGCGCCGGTCTTATCGAGGCCAGCGCCCGGTCACTTATAGTGACCTCCGTCTTTTCTGTCTAGGGCGCCGGTGGCACCATCGGACTGTCCACACTCTACGGGCGGACACTCCACCGGTGAAGTTTCCTACCCTTGCTCAAATGTGCCAACCACCAAGTGTATCACCTTGTGCACATGTGTTAGCATATTTTCACAAAACATTTTAAGGGTGTTAGCACTCCACTAGATCCTAAATACATATGCAATGAGTTAGAGTATCTAGTGGCACTTTGATAACCGCATTTTGATATGAGTTTCACCCCTTTTAATAGTACGACTATCGATCCTAAATGTGATCACACTCACTAAGTGTCTCGATTACCAAAACAAAATAGCTCCTACCATTTATACCTTTGCCTTAAGCCTTTTGTTTTTTTTTTTCTTCTTTTCAAGTCCAAGCTCTTGATCATCACCATGGCATCACCATCATCATGTCATGATCTTCATTTGCTTCACCACTTGAAATGTGCTACCTATCTTCATGAGCACTTGATAAACTAGGTTAGCACTTGGGGTTTCATCAATTCACCAAAACCAAACTAGAGCTTTCAGCGTCGCGGTCCTGTCCGTCACTAGCATCATGCGCATGCGTCATATGCCAGTCATGGCGCTCCACTCCGTCATGGCGAACGTCGTGGTGAACCGATGCACCCGTCAGTGTTCGTACGGGGTTCGTAGAAGAACAACACCAGTACGCCCGACCCTGTTCTTGATGTGAATCCTCCGGTATGGCCCGTTAAGGCCACGGGTTACATCGGGGCGTGCCGGTCTCTTTCTGGTGTCAGAGCTTTGACTCAGGGCCATACGCTTGGATCTAGAGTGGTTGGCGGCAGTATGGATCCCCGTCGGGTGAGGCGGAGCTCGCGACCTTGGGGTCGGGCAAGGCGAAGCCCTCCTCTAGAGGCTGGACGAGGCGAAGCGCAGACCCAAGGGTCGAGCGAGGTGGAGCGCATATCCAAAGGTCGAGCGAGGCGAAGCGCAAACCTGAGGGTCGGGCGAGGCAGAGCCCGCGGCCTCGGGAACGGGCGAGGCGGAGCGCAGACCCAAGGGTCGGACGAGGCGGAGTGCTCCCCAGAGGCCCAGCGAATCGGATCGCAAACCCGAGGGTCGGGCGAGGCGGAGCCCAGGCCCAAGGGTTGGGCGAGGCGGAGTCCTCCCCCAGAGGCCGGACGAGGCGAAGCGCAGACCCAAGGGTCGGGCGAGGCGGAGCGCAGACCCAAAAGGTCGAGCGCGGCGGTCCCTCTCCCAGAGGCCGGGCGAAGCAGAGCTTGCGCACGCGTCTGCTCGAGCTGTAGTCCCACTCTTAACTGCTTGGATGAGTCAATGTTGATGGTCATTAGTTCCTCTTCTCCGAGTACCCTAGTATTGGTGCCCGACATTTACAAACTAGATATTAGTTGTAGGATCCAAATAGAGCCAAAGTTAGACATGGCAACTTTAGATATTCATTGTTTTTGAAAAAAGGGGAAAAAGAAAAGAAATGGTATTCATCCTGTTCGCTAATGCTAAAATTTAGCTTATGCTGATGTTGATGCTGAAAAGTTGTGAGAGAAAAACACTGTTCCATGACTGAAAAATAATTTTGAATAAGCTCGAGCGAACATGCCCAATATAGGCACAAGCATGACGTACACCACCATACGTATATATACGTATCCACACTTCTGAATTTACTACTATGGCCCCGTCATTGTCTCGAACTTTGGTGGCCCAATCGGTCAAAAAACACATGCTTTAATTTGAATTGTTGTGAGAAAAACACTGCTTAGCTAAAAAAATAAGTCGAACAAGCCAAATTTTAAAACAAGCGAACGGGACCTATATAGAAAAAGTGATTGACATATTCCGGGATTGAAAAAAGTCACTACAGAGAACTCACAGTCGACAAAACATGATGTCTCATCACTGATATAAACACAGCAGCCAAGTTGAGGCCCTGTTTAGATCACACCCAAAATCTAAAAAGTTTCGAGATTCTCCGTTACATCAAATCTTGCGACACATGCATGGAGCATTAAATGTAGGTAAAAAGAATAACTAATTGCACAGTTCAGACGAAATCCACGAGACGAATCTTTTAAACCTAATTAGACTATGATTGGACACTAATTACCAAATAACAACGAAAATGCTACAGTAGCCAAAAGAAAAAAAAACCGCATCTAAACGGAGCCTGAGTAAACAAAATTGTTGGTGAAAAGAAAAGGAAGATATAGGACCTCCGGCTCCGTTGACCGTTGTAACCACCCAAGCAACAAAGCTCTCTTGTCTGTGTCTCATGGTTGCGCAGGCACGTTCTCAATTGGCCGCACAAGAATGTCCCGAGGATCACCAGACGAATCAAGGTCGAGATTTTTTTTTTGGTTTGTTTTTTTGTAATTTCATTCATCTCGAGTCGACGGACAGCAGAGCAGAAAATGATAAACGATTCATTCACGAAATAAATAATAAATTGATACTCCTACTTATAAAGAAGTATATATAATTGATTCATTCGACAGAATGATTGTGTTGCGAATAGTGGCGGGTCTAATCAGCTGCCTGCAATTCATGGGGCCTATCTAGGGCTGTTTGGATCCGGTGATTAAAATTTAGGAGGTGTTATGTGAGGGTGTTGCATGGAGTATTCGGATACTAATAAAAAATAAATTACAGAATCCATCAGTACTTCGCGAGACGAATTTATTAAGCATAATTATTTTAGCATTAGCATATGTTTACTGTAGCACAACATTATCAAATTATGACCTAATTAGACTTAAAATACTTGTATCACAAATTAATCACATGCTGTGTAATTAATTTCATAATTAATCTATATTTAATACTTCGTACGTACATCAAATATCCAATAGAACCGCGACTAAAGTTTACCAGCAGAAACAAGCACCTCTAGCGTCCAGACAGCCTGGTCTGGCTGGATCGATTTTGAGCGTCTGGCAGTTGAGATGGTTGCCTGGTTGGCAAACTGCCTGCTAGTTGAGATCGTCTACTCCTACTCCTGTACTACCATGCACTGCTTGCCTTGCCTTGCCTTGCCTTGCCTTTGCATGGCAGGCAGGTTTGATGAGCCTAAAAAATTTCACGAGCGAGCCATTCATGGCAGCTTAATCACACCAACCTTACGTTCATTCATTAACCAAAGCATGCTATCCCCCCATGGTTGCTACGCAGTCATTATGACGCCAGGCAATCCGGGCGTCGGCGTCACGGCAGACCCGAGGCGAGAGAGACGTACCGGCACATCTGATGCCATCCCCCCCATTCCTCCCCTCCCGTCCCGGCCATCATCACGGAGCCCCCGCGGCGCAGTCTATCCAGTCTTCGCTCCTGAACAGCTGCGCGGCGCAAGCACGGAGGAGAGGACGACTCCACTGTCCGGTCCAGTCTTCCCTTGCAAGCAAGCAAGCAAAGGGGAGGGAAGCCAGACGGACAGCCTCAGCTCAAGCCCACCCCTCCTTCCTTGCCTGGCTGGTGGCTGGACTGGCTAGCTGCCCTTCACCTTCCCTTCCCCGAATGGTATCGTGCGACCTCTTCTAGTCGTCGCCAGCCACCTCTCCCCCTCCCAGACGACACCCACTGCTCCCCCCTCCCGTCCTCCAGTCTCCACCACCACCATCCACCAAGCTAGCTGTCCGTCCGCTCCCCTCCCCGACCCAGGAGCCAGCCAACCACCTTCCTCCGCCCGCCGGCCATGCCTGGCCTCGCGGCCTCCGACAACTCGCCCCCGACGGCGGCGCCACCGCCACGGCGTCTCTCATCGCCGCTACCCCGCCGCGCGCCGCCGTCCCCGTCTCCCTCCGCCTCGTCGCGCGCCAAGCCACGGAAGCCCTCGCCCTCCCCCGCCCCCGCGCCCGACGCCGACGACTCGCTCGACAACCCGGATCTGGGCCCGTTCCTCCTGAAGCAGGCGCGCGACGCCATGTTGTCGGGGGAAGGCGGCGGCGCGGCGCGCGCGCTCGAGTTCGCCGAGCGCGCCGCCCGGGCGCTCGAGCGCCGCGGCGAGGGCGCCGAGCTCGAGCTCGCCATGAGCCTCCACGTCGCCGCCGCCATCCACTGCGGACTCGGACGCCACGCCGACGCCATCCCCGTCCTCGAGCGCGCCGTCGCCGTCGTCACGCCGCCGCCAGAGGCGCCTGCTGCCGAGGGCGAGGAGGAGGGCGAGGCAGGGGCGGCTGGGGCCGACGACGGCCAGCAGCAGCGTGCCGAGCCTGACCAGAGGGGCGAGGAGTGGTCCCTCGCTGCCTTCTCTGGCTGGATGCAGCTCGGCGACACGCACGCTATGCTCGGACGCATGGACGAGTCTGTCGCCTGTTACGGCAAGGGGCTCGAGATCCAGATGGCTGCGCTCGGCGAGCGCGATCCCCGCGTCGCCGAGACCTGCAGGTGATCATCAATCCCCCATTCGCTGCTTTTCGATCTAGATCTCGCCTCTCCCAATCCATAAAGGCGCCATTTTTTACTGCCTCCAACCTCGCCAAAGCCAAAGAAGAGAGATTCCCCCATCTTGCTGGTCGTTAGTCGTTGCACAAAACTGCGGATCTCGACGGAACTGGCGTTAAAAACGTAATTCTTTGCATACAAACGCCTAAGAAATCTTGGGACGAAACATGACAATTTTGTTACCTCTGAAAACTGAGCAGGTATTTGGCGGAAGCGCATGTGCAGGCTCTGCAATTCGACGAGGCAGAGAAGCTGTGCCGCAAAGCCCTCGAGATCCACCGTGAACACAGCGCTCCGGCATCCCTCGAGGAGGCCTCGGACCGCCGCCTGATGGCACTCATCCTGGACGCCAAGGGCGACTATGACGGCGCCCTCGAGCACCTCGTGCTTGCCTCTATGACCATGGTTGCCAACGGCCGTGACATCGAGGTTGCCACCATTGATGTCGCCATAGGCAACACCTACCTTGCCCTCGCCCGCTTCGACGAGGCCGTCTTCTCCTACCAGAAGGCGCTGACTGTTCTCAAATCGGCTCGTGGGGACGACCATCCTACGGTTGCGTCGGTCTGCGTCCGCCTCGCTGACCTTTACCACCGGACAGGTAGGCTCCGCGAGTCTAAATCCTACTGCGAGAACGCCCTGCGTGTCTATGCCAAGCCCGCGCCTGGTGCTGCCCCTGATGAGATTGCCGGAGGCTTGATGGAGATTGCTGCCATCTATGAGGCGCTTGGTGATCTCGATGAGGCGCTAAAGCTTCTTCAGAGGGCGCTCAAGTTGCTAGAGGACTCACCGGGGCAGTGGAGCACTATTGCTGGTATTGAGGCACAAATGGGTGTTCTGTACTACATGGTGGGGAGGTATGCAGATTCGAGGAACTCGTTCGAGAGCGCGGTTGCAAAGTTGAGGGCCAGTGGTGAGAGGAAGTCGGCATTTTTCGGCGTTCTGTTGAACCAGATGGGGCTAGCTTGCGTGCAGCTGTTCAAGATAGATGAGGCTGCACAGTTATTTGAGGAGGCAAGGGCAGTTCTGGAGCAGGAGTGTGGCGCCTCTCATCCTGATACTCTTGGTGTGTACAGCAACCTTGCTGCAATCTATGATGCCATGGGAAGGTATGCGTCGATAACCTGTTCTTCTGCAATCTTCAGTCATTTTATTCAGAATTTCGTGCACATATCTCTGCCTGTGATGCAATTACATACTCCGTATCTTTAGTACAGATAGATGGTATAAACAACCACATATTTAGGATCTCTACTAGGTGTTATTTATAAGCCCATAGTGGTATATCTATATGTGCGTCATCATTTACAACAGTATTATGAACTAGAAGTGGCGCCAGATTTTTCCTGCTATCTAAAGGGGTAAATTTGTGAAATCTAATTCTTTGCTGAATGGGTGTGTGGGTTTGCGTTTGTTTGTGGGTGCTGGATGGTGTTGTAGGTTGATCTCCTTCTTTAGATCATCCTGTGTAAACTTGCTTTGATTTGGATTGGGAAAAACTAGTACCTAGATTGGTTGATGAGTTAGTTACCAGATGATCATTCCTGGCATGCGATGTCATAATAATTTATGGTTCATGGTGTAGTTGCCCACATGTTCTGTACCCAACTTTTTGTTAGTTGCAGAAGTAGCAAAACAGTCTATATTCAGGATGGGCCTGTGCCCATTTATTGATGCTTTCCGAAGTAGATGGGCCTGTGCCTGTTTATTGATGCTTTCCATGGCTTTGTCATGCTTGTATGTAGTTGTAGATCTTATATCTCTGAAAATTGCATAGATTACAGGTTAGTTATTCTAATTGGATGATCCATTTGTGTCGCATTATAGCTACTAATACGTGTCTGCATATACTCCCGACTATATATATATGTTCAGAGTGGAGGATGCGATTGAGATCCTGGAGCATGTGCTGAAGGTGAGGGAAGAGAAGCTTGGCACGGCGAACCCGGACGTGGAGGACGAGAAGAAGCGGCTGGCGGAGCTCCTGAATGAGGCGGGGCGGTCGCGTAACCGGAAGCAGAAGTCGCTGGTGAACCTGTTCGTGACCAACTCGCAGCGGGCGAAGAAGGAGGCCGGGAGGAGGTGGTCCAACTTTGGGTTCAGGAGCTGAGGAGCTACATCCACGATGACGTTCGTTGCCGCTGGGCGGCGGTGGCCTTTGTAACATAAAGGAGGAAAGGGAAAGGGAAAGGAAAGAAAACACGTGTAAAGATGTTGTTTTAGGTTATTATTATTGTTAGGAAGGTGATGATGATTGTGTTTGCTTCCTTCCATTGATTGAGGTGTTGAATCCCTGGAGTTGAATCACTGTCCTGCTGTGTCCTTGTGAGGTGGCACATGGCCATGCAAAATGCTGTCAGTGCAGGTGCTTATTACTGTGTGTTGTGTGGTATCAGGATCTGATCTCTTATTATGAGGGGAAAAAATGCAGCATAATGTTGCTGTCAACTGGTGAGGTGAGCAAGTGGACATGTGTTTGGAGCTGCATCGGCATCGGTTGGTGACTCTTGTTTTCTGATGATGTGGTGACTCTTGTTTTCTGATGATGAAACACTTCGGTTGGTGACGTGGGACCTAGTATGGCAGAGGGATCAGAAACACATCCGCTCACTCACATAGGAGTACGCTGGTACACCTACACTTGACTTGAGCACGATGTCAGTCAGGCAGGCCGGGTTTGGGGGATCGGGCATAGTGGGCCGGTTGATTTGGTGGTCGGCCCGTCAATGCGAAGCTCCACGCCGGGCCGTATCGGGCCCCCACTGAACGAATCTGAGCCCCACTGGCGGCGATGATCCCACAGTAACAACAGGGTAACTTTTCCTTTTTCTTACCGCCAAAAACAGTTTCATGGTTTCACCGCACCCGCGCGGCGATTCAAAAAGTGCGCAGCGCAACAGACCCAAACCCACCCACGGGATAAAACCGCGGGCCCCAACAGACCGCGCCGTACAGGTCAGGTGCCTCCCTCCTCCTCGGCACACGTGCGCGCGTCACTGCCCGCTGGGCCCGGCCGAAGCCGAGGCGGCCCACCGCCCCACCCCGCGCCTCGACCTGGCCCATGACGCGTGGGGGCCGTCGCGTCGACCCACCGAGTCATATAACGCACCCACACCCCGTCCCCGTCCCGTTTCGACTTTCGGCTCCGCCCGCGCGGTACCTTTACCCCGCGAACCCCTCGCCTCCGACTCCGCCGCCGCCGGTTCGGATGCCGCCCAAGCGAGGCCGTGGCCGTGGCCGAGGCCGAGGCCGCGGGCGCGGGAGACCAAGGAAGGACCCCGTCGCCGAGGACTCCGCGCACGCCACCGAGGTATTCGACACGACACAGCACTTGTTAAGCTAGGTCTCCGCTTCCCCTCCTCCTCCAGCACCCGGTTCCCGCTTTGCTTCAATTGCGCTGCCGCTCTGCGTGGACGGGAAGATGAGCTAGCTCGTCCGGATTTGGTTCGGGCTAATTTCCCCTCCCAGCAAGCTGTGTACGCTGCTTGCTCCCTGCGCTGCTTGCTTCGCTGCGCGGCCTCGCTCTAGTTACTTATAAGCGTGGATGCGGAGGCACGGGGGGTTACCCGTTGGCATTGCTGCGGTCTTCGCGTCTGCGACCATTCGGCTCCTTCGACTGGGATTCCAGCAACCCCTTTGATTTCCCCCTTCCCAATGTCTTTGCTTGTCAAATTTGCATCTCCCCCTTCCCCTTTAGGCTTAGCCCGTCAGGTCCAGCTGTTTCCTTGCTTGCGCTTCTTTGAATGTTCTACTGGTGCTCATTTTTTCTTGCATGAAGAACCAGAGCTTTGTCTCTGCTCCTTTTGTTTTTTTTAAATAATTCAGTGACAGCAGTTATTTAATTGAAGAGGTCATGCAGTGATTTGATTTCTGCGATACGCTTATTGGTCGTTTTGGCCTGGTTTTCAGGATAACGGTGAAAATAAGGGTGATGAAGAGATGCTTCAACCACAGGATTCTGCTAATGTCAGTGTTCTTTTCTTTGATGTTTGTTTTCCTTTCCATCAGGTCCAGCTGTTTCATTGCCTTTGCTTCTTTGAATGTACTAGTGTTCTTTTTTTCCCCATGCATACCGGAGCTTTGCCTGTGCTCTTCTTTTTTTAAATAATAATTCAGTAACAACAATTATTTAATTGAAGAGGGCATGCAGTGACTTGATTTCTGCGATATGCTAATTGGTCTTTTTGCCTCGGGTTTCAGGATAACGGTGAAATCAAGGACGAGGACGAGATGCTTCAACCACAGGATTCTGCTACTGTCAGTGCTCTTTCCTTCTATGTTTATTTTTCTTTCCCCAAAAAGGAATTGAACACAGATCCTAAACATTGCCTATGCTCTTGAATTTCATTTTTCTCTAGGAGAATGGAGATCAAGGGAGCGGGGAAGCCCTGAGACCTGCACGGAAGCGAAAGAGGGATCCTGTTGCTGACATATCTTCTCTTCAATATGATGCCAAGCGTCTTCGGGACAGGCCGCCTGTGACAGTGCAGCCTAAGGTGGGGGTTTTGAACAAATAAGGTCTCTATGTGTTTTGAGTGTAGTTATGGTCTTGTTGGTACTTTTCATTAGATGCTGCTATTGCAGCTTGTGCTTTGTTTTTCAAACGCTGTCAAGTCCGAGTGTCTGTTACGCTTCCATTTGGCAAATGTGTCCTCTCCATGTTTTCTTGTTTCATTTGAATTATAAATCTACCTATATGTACATGCATGACGTATGTTGGTTACTGGAACTGGCAGAGTACAAAAAAGACGGATGGTACTTCAGCTATGTGTCATCAGTGCCAGAGAAACGATAAAGGAAGAGTTGTAAGGTGCCAGGGCTGTAAAAAACATAGGAGGAGATACTGTGTGCCATGCATCACACGCTGGTATGGCCCTTCCAATGCATCCATGCTGTGACATTGCATTTTCATTTTTGCTTTCTAGATCCATGACTCTTGTCTTGTCCCTTATGCACATTATCCTCTTCGCTCACAATGTTATTGCATTTTCTTCTTTTTTTGTTATTAATGTGCACTGCTTGTGTTCATGGCATGATTTTAACAGGTATCCAAATTTATCAGAGGATGATTTTGTGAATAAGTGCCCGTTTTGTCGCAATATTTGCAATTGCAAGGCTTGTCTGCGAATGAAAGTACCAAAAGAGGCAGAGGTACGCCTTTGCTATCTTTATATTTCCAATTCCAGTCATGTTGGCTGTATGCTTTACATGTTCACCGGCTCCTTAATTTTCATCAGAATGTCAACTGGAAGGTGTCCAAAGAAGATGAAATTAAATTCTCTCTGCGTACTGTGCACTTTCTGCTCCCTTGGCTGAAAGAACTCCACCACGAGCAGATGCAAGAGAAAAGTGCCGAGGCTGCAACTAAAGGTAGTATGATTGCAACGTCAGCATTTAGATTTAAGTTTACGTGCATGGTTGCTACTCATTAGTCATTGATATTTTTGGTTCTCTTCCTAATTTTGCTATATTAGTAGGGATTGAAGCAGGCAAACTGGGGGTCCCTCTAACCATTTGTGGAAAAAATGAACGTATATACTGGTCAGTATAGCTTTACTTACAAAGCATATGCAAATTATTGGTTTTATAAGCGTCTAATTCCTTGTTATATTTGTACAGCAACAACTGCAGGACATCTATCGTTGACTTCCACAGAACCTGCAATAAATGTAACTACGATCTCTGTCTGCGGTGCTGCCAGGAGCTTCGTCGAGGCCTTGTTCCTGGTAATGGTGCCAAGGCTGATGGTGAAGGCAAGGAAGATTTGCAATTGGGAGTTAGTCATGATAAATTTGTATGTAAAGGGCCATCTGATGAACAGAATGGCATGTTGATAGATAATGTAGTTCCTGCTGACAACAGCACTTCTAGCTTGAGACAGTGGAGTGTGAATAACGATGGAACCATACCTTGCCCACCAAATGCATTTGGTGGGTGTGGGAGCTCTCTTCTTGAACTTAAGTGTTTGTTTGAAGAGAAGTTCATTGCTGAATTACTGGAGAAAGCCAATTCAGTGGTCAATAATGGCTCAAAGGTGAAGATGGAAGGATCAAAATGTTCCTGCTTCACTGAATTCGGTGACATGGATGATGGTATATCGCGGAAATCGGCTTCCAGGGAGAATTCCTGTGATAACTACATATATTGCCCAACCGCTACAGATGTCCAAAATGGAAGCTTAGATCATTTCCAGGAGCACTGGTTGAGGGGTGAACCTGTAATTGTCCGTGATACGCTTGCATTGACTTCTGGATTAAGCTGGGAACCGATGGTTATGTGGCGTGCCTTACGAGAGAAGAGAGACAAAGTTGAAAGGCTCTCAGTTCTTGCTCTTGAATGCTTGGGTTGGTGTGAGGTTTGTAATATTCTCGTGACTGTTGTTATTAGCTGGAAATGATATGACTTTCCGAAATGAAACTTCTAAAAACTAATGATACTTTTCATGTACTCTGAATGCAGGTTGATGTAAACATTCATATGTTTTTTACGGGGTATTCACGTGGGCTTGTTGGTCCAGACGATTTGCCCCTGTTACTTAAGCTTAAAGATTGGCCACCACATCGTTCTTTTGAGGAGCGGCTGCCTAGACATGGTGCAGAGTTTATGTCTGCGTTGCCATTTCGCGATTACACAGATCCTAAATGTGGCCCTCTTAATCTGGCAGTAAAGCTTCCTGAGGGTGTTAATAAGCCAGACCTTGGTCCAAAGACTTATATTGCATATGGTGTTTCCAAAGAGTTGGGAATTGGTGATTCTGTCACCAAGCTTCACTGCGATATGTCTGATGCGGTAAATATACGGTTTTGCATATGCTTCTTGGCATTGATATGCAACTCAACAATAAAGACTTGCCTTGTTAAGGACTTGACAACACTTGAATTTTACAGAGCTACAACACTAGTTTAGGTAATAACTGCTTGAAGTCCTGAATTTGGTGTTGTTCTAGCTGCATCTATGTTATTGTAATGACTTAATGCTATTTAAAGTAGTTATATGGGTGGCAGTTTTGGCTGCCCATAGTTCTGGAAAATCTAGAAACAATGTCTCAGTTATCAAGAATATATATATCTGCCAGCTTAATGTTCCTGGTTTCATTTCTGTCCATTGGTGATTCTTTTTCTATTGTTCTTTTGTTTTTTTTGCTAAGTTTCATCTGTAGAATGCCACTTCCTAATTCCTATTGCTTGAACTGGTCAATATCATCACACGTAATTTTTATTTTCTATTTCTATTTCTTGAACAGGTCAATATCCTCACACATACTGATGAAATAAAACTCAAAGCAAAAAGGATTGCAGCAGTGGAAAAGAAGAAGCATTGTTTAGAAATGAAGAGTCTCTCTACCAAGGAAGAGGGAAATGTACCCGAAGAGGGAAATGTGCCTGGACTAATTACCGTGGTTCCTGAGTCAGAAGATGACGCCCCATCCGTAGATGAAAACCAAGCAGAGGGTGGTGCATTGTGGGATATTTTCCGACGGGAAGATGTGAGCAAACTGCATGATTATCTAATGAAGCATGCAGATGAGTTTAGGCATTGCAACTTTGAGCCAGTGAAGCAGGTAACCAGACTTGATATTCGGCCACAAACGTATGTTGTACCATCTGGCATCCAATTTCATGTTGAAGAGCTATCCCTTTTTGGCAGGTTACTCATCCTATACATGATCAGTGTTTTTATCTAACAAATGAGCACAAGAGAAAGCTTAAGGAAGAATATGGTTAGTTAATTACCTTTATATCTTTTTGAACTTGAACTTCGCCCTAGTGATATTTCCTTGTTTTCGTGCTACTTTTGCAGGAGTCGAGCCTTGGACATTTGAACAGAAGCTAGGTGAGGCAGTATTTATCCCAGCAGGATGTCCCCACCAGGTTAGAAATTTGAAGGTATGACATGACAGGACATATAAACAGCTGTCCATCCCCACTGCCATCAGTGACATGCTCCTTAATCAAATTAGCTGCTAATCAGTGACACCTTTTTATTGGGCAGTCTTGCATAAAGGTTGCACTTGACTTTGTTTCTCCGGAAAATGTGCGAGAGTGCATCAGGTTAACAGAAGAATTCCGTCTGCTTCCGAAGTGGCATAGGGTGAATGAAGATAAACTTGAGGTTGGTCACTGACTCTGTCCTTACTCCTGTAACATTTGCTGATTCTTTTTATGATTGTAATATGTTGTGTATATTATGTCGTTTTTTGTCTGCCTCAGCTTCTGTATCCTCTCTATTTGGGCATTCTTATCTTTCTGGACTAGATACTTAAATTTAAATTCTGTGTCTTGTCGATCTGCAACGGCAGGTTAAGAAGATAGCTCTTCATGCACTCAATCAAGCTATTAAAGATATCACTGATGGATCATCTAATAGCAATGGAAGGTTTGTTGTGATAACTCTTTCCCCCAACTGTTTATTCTTTGTGATTACATAAATAGTGAATGCATAATCTTCTATGTTTGATTATGGTGAGACCCCCATGTATCAACATTTTTCTAGAGTGTTTTGCCCTTTTCCCATAATGTTCTCTGGATTCTTGCCCTGCTGTACGCAGTACACATTCATCTATTTGTCTAGGTGCTCTTGCTTAGTCACAATTCTAGAATGTGTTGTGTTCTGCATAAATGTATCTGGTCCATCAGGGAAAAAATGTCTGAATGTAGAAGTAATGTTACAGGAGTGTTTCTTGGTACTGCTGATTGCCTTCTGAAAATGAATGTATCATGCTGTCACCAAAATGAAATCAAATTGTGGTTCATCTCAGTTTTATCTGCCCTGTTCGCTCCACATTTAAGCTGCTGCCGCCGCTGGCTTCCTGCTGCTGCTTGCTTGCTTGCTACTGCCTTTGCTGCTTGGCTGCTGCAGCGCAGCTAGCCGAATGACCCTTGTGCTGCTGGGGTCATTGCCTTGGAAATTTTGTAGTCTTCATTCGAACATGCTTTGCATTGCCCATTTGCCTGATTTTGAAATATCTTGGCACAGATGAATTAGTCGATTGGGTTACACAATCCTTTATTTATGTCCTGTACGATACTACACCTTTTCTGTAAGCAGTTGATACCGTTGTAATAAATATGATATTACTAAGTGGTTTCTTGATCTTGCGCAGCAGCCCAAATAACGAACTCAAAGATGAGCCTAGCTCAAGTGAGTCAGCGGAAATGGAGCAAGGAGAGTGACCAGCGCAAGGCATGCCGACCTGATTGAGATTTATGTGGCTTCATATTTATGTACGTGGATCATGCTTTTGTATGGCTGGTGGTTTGGCCATTACTCTGACAACAAACTGATAGATATTACAAACGGATAAATATTAATCTGGCCTAGGCGCCTGGCCAGCCCTATAGCTATTGTGTGAACAGTAGTTCCCTATTTGACACTTATATATGACCCCCTGGCCCTTGCAATCTTGAATTTCTCTATTTGATATACCCTTGAATGTCCATCCCTAAATTTACACTGTTGTTCAATTTCAGCCTCTTCTGTCAGTTGGCTGTGTGGACCAAGTTAGTTCTTTTGTCATATTGACAAAATTGACCCCTAACCATTTGGCCTTCTCCCAATATTGCTTGAACCGTCAGGGCAGACCTGTGAACTAGCCTCTCCAAACCCTAGATCAGGCAACTATGGCGATGGAGGCGAACACCACGACTGACTCCTATGGCGAGCATCACAACACGGTGGATGCATGGTCACCCATGGTGGCCTCACCTGGCGGCGCATGGGGCTGATTGTGTGGCGACTCGAGGCAAGGCTAGTCGTGGCATTATGGCAGGCATCGCAATAGGGTGGAGGCACGCTTGCCTAGGGTGGCCTCACCCGACGACGCTTGGGGCCGATCATGTGACGACCTGGGTCGGTCTTGCCCCGTGGCGTGAGGGCATGCATGTGTCGCTACACAAGGGCTGTTGCGGGTGATGGCTCGAAGTCTTGCTCACTCGGCGACATAGGCCTGAGCTTGGGCGATGGCTTGAGGCCTGCTAGCCTGACAATGGGGGTGCGGCTTGTGGCCCGATGGTGGCCTTAACCCGAGGCACAGGTCCACCCGCACATGGTGGCGCACATGCTCGCCCAGAGGCCTCGGGTTGGCCTCTCCTAGCAATGGCGCATGCGCAGCAACAAAAGCATCATGAATGGCTTAAGGGTGAGTTGAGCATCTGTATTTTTCTGGTTTTGTCTACCTAGCAATGATAATGCATTAGGTTGTTTTTTACTTTCAGGATGGATCCAGATACAATTTATTTGCTCAAAATTAAACTTCATGGCAATCATGAGAAAGCCACAAAGGATGTGAGATGTTTTTCCATTGAGAAGGTTGTCGATCTGATTTGAAAGATTATAAGAATCTTATATTGAATCAATTGTAGACCAGTGCCCTCCAGGTTATTTGGAAGTTGCACACATCCAATACTAAGATGTTCTTGAAACTTTTCCAAAAGTAAAATCAGACAAAGTGTTGATGTTTGGTAAACAAAGACAAAGGTCGTCAACATGTTCACTTAATATTGTGATCCTACCTCTATCACTGAATTTGATGTGCAAGAGCAGCATCAAAATACAATAGAACAAGATGAAACGTGTAGGTGTTGATGAGAAGATTATGTACTCCTTTGTTCCAAATGGTAAGTCGTTCTATCTTAGCTTTTCTAGCTACGTAGTTTTTGCTACGCATCTAGATATACATTATGTCTAGATACATGATAAAAATATTTGTATCTTTATAAGCTGGAACGACTTACAATTTGGAATGGAAGGACTACTTAGAGAATAACCGCCAAAGATGAGGATAAGGACCATCAAATCAGCTTAAAGTCCCATTGTGCCATTTTGGTGGATGAAGTACCAGCAACACATGTCTTTTCCACATAGGTTTCAATGTCACATGTATTCTCATGATTATTTGGAAAAACCTACAAGCTTGTGGTGAATTTTAATTACTCTCTTTGTCACCACAGTTGAACCTTGGAAATTACAACTAAGAAAAAAAAGGAAAAAAACACTAGTTTTGGAGCATCGAAATAGTACTCCCTTTGTACTAAATTATAAGACGTTTTGTCTTTTCTGAATACATTGTTTTTACTATGCATCTGGACATAGTGTATGTCTAAGTGAATAGCAAAAAATATATATCTAGAAAAACCTAAACGCGTCCGAAATTATAAGTCGTTTTAGCTTTTCTAGGTACATAGCTTTTGCTATGCACCTAGATAGACAATATGTCTAGATATGTAATAAAAGTACTAATTTATAAAAGCAAAAATGACCTAGAAATTAGATAACTTGTCGATCTGTGTTGTCCTAAAATTTCATGATTTGGCCAACTGGTCTGGGAGTTATGGAATTTACAAATTTCCTGTAAGGTTTTGCATGTGTTATGTACATATATGAAAGGTTGTGCTTTTTGACTTAGCCCTTAAATCATCTCTTGGTGAAAACAATAGAGTTGTAGTACTTTTCTTAGGCTTTCTAAATGTTAAAGAACATAACTTTTGGTAGACTAGAACTCCATTATAGATGTCTAAAGCTTAGTGCTAGATTCTGTCCAAGTCTTGACAGAAATGCTTATTCGTGTTGTTTGACCTTGTTAACTTTTGAATCAGCTCTGGGTGATAATAAGAAAGTTGTAGGCAATTTCATAAGCTTTCCAAAAAGTCCAAGAACACCTTTGTTGGATGTTTAGATATCTAGTTATGGCTAAAACGAGTGTGTACTGTGCTGCTGTCCAGAATTTGTAGATGTTTCTCATGTCATTTAAGCTCGCTTTATATTTTGAAATTATGTTATTGTAAGTATTTCACAGTTATGTTGTTTCCTCTAATCAGATTTGAACTCGGTATTGTACTAAATATTTGTGAACTCAATTGTAATATTATTTTCGCTGCAAACTCCTTGTATGTGATGTGTATTTACTTAATCGAGTAAGATCTTGGTTGTGATGTGGCTTATTTGAGGTCCTTCGTGACACTCGATGGACTATCGGATTTATATGAGTAACGGTATGCGTGTGACAACGTTCTTAGCGAGAGCAGTCATACTTGATCTTGTATAAATTGTCTAGTTCTGTGACAACTTTCTCTGCTGCCATATATGCAGGTATAAGTCGAGAAGTGGCTCAAATAAGTCTTAGTCAATTTCCATTGAGTTTTCTTCGATCATAGACAAAAACACTTGCTTGTGTGATGGACAAGGACAAAAGGAGGATGCAATGGGCTCAAGGAGTAGCAAACATTGTGTGATGGACAAGGACAAATGGCGGATGCAATGAGCACAAGGAGTAAAACAAGGCAGAGCGTGATTCTCATATGCTTAATTTTTTGTCCTATGTAATGGATGTGGACTTGGTGTGTATGTGAACTTAAATGTGTGTACACCTCATGTGTCTGAAGCGGCTATCCAGCTACTCATGAATTGTAACTGTTAGGCCAGTCTCATTGGGGATTTTATGTCTCTTTTTCTAAGACTTCTAGATATTAACAATAGTGTAAACTAGTTTTATTCTCTTAAAAATCTCTCTTCATTTATACTATGTCATGTCAATTTATTTAATACCTATGATACTCATGAAAATAAAAATTGTCTCTTTTTCTAAGATGTCTAGTTATTAGAAATAGTGTAAACAAGTTTCATCCTCATAAAACTTATTTTATCTCGTGAAATTTTTATCATCTATCTCTTTATTTATATGTCATGTTACCATAAAACACTTGTGAAACCTTCGAGACTAGCGTTAGAGCTGGGCGGGTCGTCTCTTTGTCTGTCTGTGTTTGGATCCTGGTACAACTTATTGGAATGCAAGGGAGGTGCAACTTATTGTTGGTCTATGTTTGAATGCTGGCACAACTTACTCTCGTCTTTTTTAATTTATTTGTGATATTCTGATGGTGCAATATGATTGACCTGGTGCTGGTGGTTGCATATCTCAGATTAACTGATTATTGGTTAATAACCACTTGAATGAAAGTATATGTCAATACATATACATTTAAAGAATCGTATGAAAATAGCAAAAAAGTGAGGACGTTTCCATTTGAACAAGAAAAAAAACGCACACCTTCTGGGTATGCAGATTCGCCTTATTTATGCACAGATAGCTTTGCACGTGTGGAGGTGTAAAATGGTTATTTAAATTCGCCACATAACACCGTTAGTGCTCAAAATAAATGGTTGTGTCAGGTTAGGCAAGAAAGTCTGAATGTCAAATACAATGAAATTTAGGCAAGAAAGTTTAAGTGAGTGCCAAATTTTTTTATCCAAATTATAAGACGTTTTGACTTTTCTAGATACATTGTTTTTATCATGTATCTAAAATTCTAGATATATTTTATATCTAAATGTATAGGCAAAAGTTCTATATCTAGAAAATAATCTGTAACGGAGTAGGAAATTTGAGTTTGCTAGAGCTACGGAAGAAAGACCCTATCTCATGGATATCGAATAATGATTTTTCTCTTTGTTTCGGGGCAACGTGTTGATGAGGAAATCTCTCCTTCGGATACACCCGCTGATCCTTCAGCCGTTATGCAATGTTGAATGACTAGAGCTCGAATGCGACAGTTAAATCTAGAGGTGAGCTTATTTTTAAGCAAAACTTTTTCATAGTTTTAAGAATAGATTGCTACATAATGATGTTACTATGCTTAGGAACATTAGAGAAGGTCATTAAGTACTTGGAGAGAGGTGTGGAGGCAGAGAAGTGTCTAAGTCAAGCGAGAGACTCAGTTCAACTCGAGTTCAAATATACCTTGGCCTCTGGGACTAGCCTACAGTAAAACGGACTCCTTGAACGTATACAGACTTTGTTTTTTATGATCCATGTATGCATGATAAGATAATTTCATAAGCTAATCAATGACTTTTGATTTACATCAAAATTTAATCCGAGTCAATGGGAATCGTCGAAGCAAGCCAGCTTCAAGAATCTACCAGAGTGCTGCGTCATCATCGCTTGGTCTGTTGAGCCGTGTATCGTTTTAGAGCCCATTAAGGGAGTATGTCTAGGGGTATCATGCCTCATACACTTTATATTGAGTCTTCATCACCCAAGTTAGGTTTTGGGTTTTACTCGAGATTAATTTATTTTTGAACAGTCGCCGTTATCAGTTGTGAAACACAACTTCAAGTGCTTGATAATAGATTTGCAAATTGTCACTTGAATTGAGCTGCTTATTTCGAGTTGTTGCTTGTGTTCTTCGTTTCACACGTAGGGATTAGCCTTCAACCAGATTTTCACAAACAATTGGAGGCAGCATAGCTTGCCTTTTGTCTCGAACGTGTCGTGGACTCGTGGCATGTCTTTTGTTAAGAGGAAAGAGTTTCACAAGCATACAAAGGATTATGTTCGACAATCGCCCAGCACGCGCGAGTAGCATCCAGTGATCAACCAAACACAACCACACCCCTACTCATTTCGTCATCGCTTGCCATGCAAAAGCCCCTACTCATTTCGTCATCGCTTGTCATGCAAAAGAATGTCGTACTCGGTTGAGCACTCCTAGCTATGGATGTTGTCATGCAAAAACATGTCGTACTTGGTTGAGCACCGGATGAAAACAGTACGGATATTTTCTGATCGTATTCAAGACCGAATCCGTTTAGAGACGTTCAGATTTGTCCGTATCCGAGTCTAGATATTTAATATCCGATACCGTATCCGTATTTGAATACTTAAATCGCATAATTGGGATGTAAATACCCAATCGTATCCTATTCGACATAGCTGATATTATCCGTATTCGAATCCGAATCCGAACAGAAATATGAGAACAAATGTAATATCGGTGATATCCGTCCGTATCCGATCCGTTTTCATCCCTCCTCCTAACTAGTGACTAGGCGAGTGTCTTTATCATGCCGTCGCACTACATTAGTCATGCATATCATCTTTATTTTTATGTAATGTGCAAAGTGCCACAATTGAGAAAAGAATGCCAGTTTCTTTGAATTTTGCAGAATATCTGTTGGTGCTTGCTTGACCGAGTTTGACGCGTGGCGTTCCTGCGCTAGGTTCCACTGCAGCCTGCTAGTTGTTGGGTCGTCGTCGCTTACATTATGTGTGTGTTGTGTGTTTGTTGTGTCCGTCATTTTCACTGCTTGTAACTTTTTATTGTATAGCAGGGCAGGGCAGGACAGGGCAGGGCAGGCGACTGCTGAGGGCTGTGTTGTTAATCCCTCTTCTCTGGGAGATGCAAAAGCACAAGTATATTTGGCCAGCTGGGCCAGGCACGTTGGGCCGGCCCGGGCACGGCTCTATAAAGCACGGCCCAGGCACAGCCCGGCCCGGCTCCCATCGTGCCCGTGCCTGGCACGGCCCGGTGGTAGTGCCGTACTTGGACCGCAATTTCGTTCTGCAGTGTCGCTCCGAGCACGGCATGATTTTTGGGTGGCCCGATGTATCTCGACCATTGGATCAACACATGATGAATGAGAGCAGTTGGATGAAAGAAGCTAGTATATAAGCAAACAACTTCCCCTCCCAAACCCTAACTTTCTTTCTCCTCTCTTTTCCCGAGCATGTGCGGCGGTGTTGGCACGTCTGCGCACGGTGATGGTGGCGCGCGGCCAGGGAGCTTCCCCACGGCGGCGGCGCTCGGACGAGGAGCTTCCCCGCAATGACGGTGCTCGGCCGTGGCGCATCCGTGTGCGCGGTAGCGGTGGCGCTCGTCCGAGGAGCATCCCCACGGTGGCGGCGCACGGCAGGGAGCGACCTCGGGCGAATCTGGGCGCGACCGGTGGTGGTGGTGGCGGATTAGCGCGTGGCAGGCGGCGACGGAGGCACATCTTCTTCCCTAGCCACTCCACCTCCATCTGCTACGACGACTCAGGCCAGCACGAGCCCGGCGGGCCGTCGTGCCCATCAGCACAGCATAGCACGGCTAAGCCTCTATAGTGTCGTGCCTGGGCTGCGGCTTCGGCACGACGACACTATAAGGCACGGCACGACTAAGCCACCGTACCGCATAGTGCCATGCCTGGTCATGCCGTGCCCAACCGTGCCAGGGCCGTGCCTATGCTTAGCGGCCTGGTTGGCCATGTATAAGCACAAGTGCGGTAGTATACAGCAAGCATATGTATATATTTAGTAGTAGGGACTTGCTAGGTCCGGACGTCTGATCCAAGGCGCTAGGACGGTGCTTACGAATCCACGCATGACGCACCCATCCCGCTCTAGAGGCCACACGGGCCCACGCATGTGCGAGGACCACCCCAAGCCCCCTCCATTTCACACGCCCACATGCACGCAGTAGTAGCACCACCACCACCACCCACGCGTGCGGTGACCCACGACGGCGCATTAGTAGCAGCAGCATGTGCTTTCCTGAGATCTACTTTTGAAACATTCAAATAAAACATTTGCAACATATAGCCGAAACAGATGAAACACTTGAAACATGCGTGTATAGTCATAGCAACCTGTGCAATACCAGATCTACTTTTGAAACATCTAGATGTAACACTTACAAAATATAAAAGAAGACAGATGAAACACTTGCAAAAAAAACACTTAACCCATACCAAAATATATGCAAGTGCAACATCCAGATAAAACACCGTGTGAAACATACGCAACATCCAAATAAATACACTTGTAACATACGTCTGAAAAACATATGAAACATTGGAAACGGATGCTTGCAACATACATGTACATACCATTGAAACAAATGCAACACCCCGATCTACTTTTGCAACGACATCTGTATGAAACACTTGCAACATACCTTTGAAACATTTAAAATTTATACTTGCAGCCTGCGCTTTCAGTGTGTTGACGTGCAAAATTGATCGCACGGCAACACACTCGATTTCTCGATCGAAATAGCAACCCGGCCGATCTTCTCTTTTGCCAAAGCAAAAGATAGAACGTACGGCCTCCTTCTTGCTGACTTCAAGAAGCGTGACTTGCTCCCAACGATCAGCAATAGATTAATCTCAAACGGGATCTAAATGGCGTCTAGATCCCGCTTGAGGGATGCAGCAACTAGGATTAGCCCTAGCACTGCGATCTCTGAACTTGGCAGGCAAGAACGGAGACGGAAGAAGAGAGAACGAACGAAACAAAAAGGTATACATAGGAATAAATGCGAAAATACTAGATTTATTTTTGGACGATGTTGGGTGACCCCCTCTACCGGCCTTGACCCCATAAATATATAGGGTGATCTGGACTTTGATCTTACGATGGCGACTGATCTCTCTATGTGTGGACTCCTTCCTCTGTCTGCTCGATTCCTCAGGATCTCCGTGGTGCATGCCGCCATGCGCAAGACGTGCCAGGTCTTCCCATCTGCTATCTTCCAGCGGACCCTCTTCTTCTGATCGCAATCCAAGCCGCCAAGATCAGTATCTCACGTACCTGCACCCGCATGTCTTCTTAATAAAAAGTTGCTAACAATAGCATGACGCCGGCTAATTTACCACCACTCCCTTCTTTGTTCCCATCCGGGCAATACTGGCATTAGGATCTTTAGATTTTTAAAGCCGAATAAATTAAACACGTCCAAGTAACCAATCATTCGGCCATTGCATGATCCATATTTATAATTTACCAAATTTAGCTATCAACACAGTGCAACAACTCTTTGCTGCTTGGGAGAAATGGAGATTTGTCGGCATGTGCAGGTCACCAGTCTACAGCTCGCCGGTGGCGCGGAGCAACCGGCCGGGGGGGGCGTGAAAGCCATCGAGCGCGGCCTGTAGAGCGGAGCTGCCCTCCGTTTCTTCAAGCCCGACGATTGAGCCTTGCGTTGTCGACGGATCGGCCAAGGGACACCGCAGCCTTCGAACGGACCGGGCACGGGGCAGCTGCGGACCGGCCAAGGGGCGCGATGGGGCGGTGGCCAGAGTGGAGCCGTGCTGCGTTTCTTCGAGCTCGGCGATGGAGCTTCGCATCGTCGGCGGACCGGCCAGAGGACATCGCAGCCTTGGAGTGGACCAGTCGGGGGGCAGCTGCTGACCGGCCAGGGGAGCGTGATGAGGCCGCGGCTGGCCACGGGGTACCGTGGATTACGGACTCTGGCGAGGCTGGCGGCCAGCCGAGGAACCCCATGGTTGCGGCGCTGCGGAGCACGGTCGCAGTGGAGCACGATTTTTGCGGCGGTGCAGTGGAGAGCCTTCTGGAGAATGGAGCTATAAGGTTAGAGGCGAGTGGACAAGAGGATGCGCCATTTGGGCTGTTGCCGCGGCCCGCGAACGCGTCCGGACGTCCTGACGAGAGCATTACCGCTAGTAGTATCTTTATTATCTATATGTACGTATAGCTATTATTACCAGTAGTAAAGAGAAGGAAGCTGGTGCTGTTCTCTTCTATACTTGTAGTTTGCCTGGCAAAGCCCAGAGATCGATGTCGTATAGGATGCTGTCGGTTCATGTTTGCCATGGCATGTTCGCTTGAACGACTTATCAGCTAGAATCTACAGTATTTTTCTCTCACACCAAATTAATTTTAGCCGACTTATCAGCAGACTTTAATACCAGCCGAACAGGCCGGCCGGAGTGCCGGAGCCAAGCCGGCGGGCAGGGGCGCCGCCTGTATTGTATTGTATTGTATTTGTATACGCGTGGTGGATCGGAGAATGAAGCGACGGCCGCGACGGCGACGCCGGCGCAGACAAGGAACCAGATAGGCATGGGAAAATATGTAGTACGAGTGGCCGGCAGAGGATGGGTCGTCGTTTTCGCAGGCTGGTTTTTAGATTGGGGCCGGTGATGCTGATGCGGATATTGTTCATCTCATCTATCAATTCCATTCCAGTTCCCATCCATCGGGTCTTGGTAAAAAACGTGTAAGTAGTCAAGAACGGAGTAAAGCAAGGACAGCCAGGCAGACAAACGAGTATATACGGTCGGTCTTGCTAGTCGTCGAGACACGGCAGGCTGCGGAGTCGTCGCATGATCCACAGATCCACGTATATACGCGCAGTCATTCAATTCATCATCACCTCTGGGCTCTGGCTCGCTCTCACTGCTCCATCCATCCATCAGTGCCATCTGCCCATCTGCATCAACCTCTCGGCTTTTAGCACACTAACGTTAACGTATATGTATGTATCCATCCATGATCGATCTCTCATCATCTCTCGTCCGGCCATATTACTTAGCTATAATAAGGTAGTAAGTGCCTACCATATTATTCATACTACTATATAGTATCGATCGCGCCAGCGGCCGGCCACTGCAGAGCTTACCCGGCCTGCCGATTTATATTTATTGTTCATCAAACTAATAAAGAGGCAAATTTAATTTTGCCAGAGGGTGACATTATTGTGGTTTAATTTTAGCTAGAGGACACTGAAATGATAGGCCGCCATGTTTAATTTGATGCTGGAACTGGAAAAACTTACTAGGAGTTTACTGAGAGGCGCTCGCTTCAGGTCCAAAAACTGGAGCTCCATCGCCACGCCATATGAATCGAGCTTTCCTTACAGATCTTATGTTGTTAACTTATACTTTTGTTAATTGACGTCTGAAGATGAAAATGTTTTTTTTATCTCTAAAGATGAAAATATTTGACTTAGGACAAAATTAATATGATATGTAAACAAAGAGGGAGTATGTAATGTTTTGCTATTTCTCTCTACGTGAGCGAGAACAAACGAATGTACTTAGGACAAAACTAATACGATACGTAAACAAAGCGGCAGTATGTAATGTTTTGTTATTTCTCTCTACGTGAACGAGAACGAACGATTGTACTTAGAACAAAACTAATACGATATGTAAACAAAGAGGCAGGATGTAATGTTTTGCTACTTCTCTCTACGTGAACGAACGAACAAACGATTGTATGTGTGACTGTTCAACTTATGACGATTTGGGCCCAACCGCCCAAGTCATATCCACAATCTATATTCAGGCGTGCGTGCCGTGTGATTGATGCTTACGCTCAGGACATATGTTGTTGCGGGAGGAAGTCGGGCGAAGGCCAAGATATAAGGATGGGTGGTTGGCGGTGAGTCGCCTCTGGCCGGGGTTGGTAGCCTAGGCGAGGTCGGTGATTGCAGGGTTGACACCTCCAATGCAGATCAGGAGAGGGCTGTGGCATGGGAGAGCAGTGGGCAGCCATCGAAGGGGTCGTCACTTGTCGAGGGTGGCGATGGATCGGAGGCGATGACGAAGGGTTCAACAGAGAAGAAGAATAGCGAGGAAGATGAGGCCGTGCATCGTGCATGTGCGAGCGCCCTACACTAAATGTATTGACTTCTCTTCCATTACACTTTGCAAAATTAAGTCGAGGTGCACGAGAAGAAAGCTACGAGGACGTCGACGACAATTGAGTCGTAACCATCATACATACGTTGACAAAGTAGGGCACAGTCCAGAATGCAGCCCAATCCAACGACGGCAATCATTTTCCATCTCCCCTTTTTTGTATACGCGTGGTGGATCGGAGAATGAAGCGACGGCCGCGACGGCGACGCCGGCGCAGACAAGGAACCAGATAGGCATGGGAAAATATGTAGTACGAGTGGCCGGCAGAGGATGGGTCGTCGTTTTCGCAGGCTGGTTTTTAGATTGGGGCCGGTGATGCTGACGCTGATATTGTTCATCTCATCTATCAATTCCATTCCAGTTCCCATCCATCGGGTCTTGGTAAAAAACGTGTAAGTAGTCAAGAACGGAGTAAAGCAAGGACAGCCAGGCAGACAAACGAGTATATACGGTCGGTCTTGCTAGTCGTCGAGACGGCAGGCTGCAGAGTCGTCGCATGATCCACAGATCCACGTATATACGCGCAGTCATTCAATTCATCATCACCTCTGGGCTCTGTCTCGCTCTCACTGCTCCATCCATCAGTGCCATCTGCATCAACTTACGACGATTTGGGCCCAACCGCCCAAGTCATATCCACAATCTATATTCAGGCGTGCGTGCCGTGTGATTGATGCTTACGCTCAGGACACACGTTGTTGCGGGAGGAAGTCGGGCGAAGGCCAAGAGATAAGGATGGGTGGTTGGCGGTGAGTCGCCGCTGGCCGGGGTTGGTAGCCTAGGCGAGGTCGGTGATGGCAGGGTTGACACCTCCAATGCAGATCAGGAGAGGGCTGTGGGTGGCATAGCATGGGAGAGCAGTGGGCAGCCATCGAAGGGGTCATCACTTGTCGAGGGTGGCGGAGGAGGCGATGACGAAGGGTTCAACAAAGAAGGGGTCATCACTTTTGTCGAGGGTGGCGATGGATCGGAGGCGATGACGAAGGGTTCAACAAAGAAGAAGAATATCAAGGAAGAAGAGGTCGTGCCTCGTGCATGTACGAGCGCCCTACACTAAATGTATTGACTTCTCTTCCATTACACTTTGCAAAATTAAGTCGAGGTGCACGAGAAGAAAGCAACAAGGACGTCGACGACCATTGAGTCGTAACCATCATACATACGTTGACAAAGTAGTGCACAGTCCAGAATGCAGCCCAATCCAACGACGGCAATCATTTTCCATCTCCCCTTTTTTCGTGGATGCACACGTCACCGTCCTCTACTCCCCTCCCCTGGCTTCCTAGGCGAGTGGACGACACACGCACACGCACACGATGTCCTACAAAGCCAGCCCGCATATGATCCGTGGGGTCTCCACAGTCAACGGTGCCGATCTGTCCGCGGCGTACGACGGACGGACGGGGATGGCCCTCTATATCTGGGCGGGTATCACCCAATGGGATCTGCTGCGCCTGTGTAGCATGTGCACGCAGTACGTCACGACCGAGTCCACGACCGGACACACAAGGGTGGTGAAACCTTTGCCGTACTAACAGCGAGTGAAGAGAGATTAGTCTTGGATTCTCTCTCTCTTTTTCTTTTACTGGTCCAGTCGCTGTGATGCTCTAGCTTATTTGGATGAAATGAAGTACGTGCGATCCACGTTCTGACGAGAAGAAAAAGAAGGAACACATAACAATACGACCAGCAGTGGGATCCTAGCAGCAGTGGGATCCTGAGTTAAGCCTTGGCTAACCTCGAAGAGATTTGGTGATGAAGTAGATCTTTTCTACGTGACTTCATGAATGAACAAAACAAGGTGCAGGGACACGTCATATGCTGATAGACACCGCAACAAGCGGCATTTGCTCAGTACCATTACAAATTTGAGGTTCTTCGCCGTAATACACCGCAGCTAATATTTTATTCATTTCTTAGATTCGCGGAGAGAGAAGACAGAAGAAATGACTTTGCTGCCCTCGTCTTCGACCTCCGGTTGTGCACCAAATTTTGCCGTAACACACTGTCGGTGCCATGGGAGGGAGGTGGCGTCCTCTGGAGCTGCATGAGCGGGGGCTGGGCTAGGAGGTCCTGGGAGGCCGCGCCATTGCTGCGCGAGGAGGTCGCGGACGCCGCGCCGTCGCTGCACTAGGAGGCCCTGCCGTTGCTGCGTGAGGAGGCCCGCCGTTGCTGCGCGAGGAGGTTGCGGAGGCCCCGCCGTTGCTGCGGGAGGAGGACCTGTCGTTCTTGTGCGAGGAGGCCCTGCCATTGCTACGTGAGGAGGCCCGCCGTTGCTGTGGGAGGAGGACCCGCCGTTGCTGCGCGAGGAGGCCCCGCCGTTGCTGCGGGAGGAGGACCCACCATTGCTGCGGGAGGAGGCCCCGATGTTGCTGCGGGAGGAGGACTGTGCCGTCGCTGCGTGAGGAGGCCACGCCGTCGCTGCGCGAGGAGGCCGCAGACGTCGCGCCGCCGCTGCGCGAGGAGCCCACGGAGGCCACGCCGCCACCACCCGATGTCGAGGAGGTCGTGCCGCCGCTGCGCAAGGAGGCCATGGAGGCGCGGTGCCATTGCCCGATGTCGGGGAGGCCACGCAGCCACCGCGCGAGGCCGGGGAGGCTACGCCGCCGCACGCACAAGATTGGAGAGGACCACACCGCCGCTCATGCGAGGCTGGAGAGGGTCGCACCGCCGCTGACGTTGTTGGTTTGAGAAGGACGGCGGGATGAATTGGCGCAGTGTGTGACAGCAAATATTAGTGATGAACCAGAGGTTGAAGACAAGGATGGATTGGACATTTCTCCCATCCTCCCTCTCCTTGAATCTGAGAAATGAATAAAATATTGGCTGTGGTGTTGTCGACAGAATATCGTCGGCAGTCCTCCGAGGGGTATTCCACGGAGGTAGATTGATCGCCAGAGATGCGTGTAATCGAGAACAAGAAGGCAACAGAGACACAAGAGTTAGACAGGTTTGGGCCGTCAGCGCGACGTAATACCCTACTCCTGTGGTCTGTTGGTTTGTATTGACTTCATATGATCTTTCGTGTCTTTTGAGGGGGTCCCTGCCCGCCTTATATGGTCCGGGGGGCAGAGTTACAAGTCGGTTAGATCTAGGAGATAACCGAAAAGTAATAACAGATTACATGAATCATGGGATCGAACGTATCCTAACTGATCTCGTAGTATCTTCAGATATCGCCCTTGATGTCTTGCGGTGCACGCCGAGCAGTGCCGTGCACCGTAGGTCTTCGTCTTGTGGGCTGGAACGCCCCTAGGAGCATAGCCCATGTAGTCTGCCGTGGGTATCAGGGGTCGTACCCCCCACAACTAGTCCCCGAGCGCCTTGTATCCGATGTGCAACGCCGTCTTGAGTTTGTCCGAGCAGGTGTAAACAAAGCCAAGCAGTCAGACTCAAGGTCCGACCACCATAACGAGTCGCCGAGCAGTTGTGGACCGTAGTGACCAGCTTAACTGTCCAGCCGAGCATGAGCTTACCCAAGTGAGGCTTGCCAGAAGGATGTAAGGAGCTTAAGTTCAAAATCGAAAATTTCCTTGCAGTGGACCAAGTGTGCCCACTTAGAGTCCGACCACGAAAAAGGGAGACAGTCTTCTTCAACTTCAGGAGGCGCGAAGTCTTCCAGATTAAAGCAAACACTCTCACCGCAAGGTGAAGTGTGCTCACTTAGTCCCCGAGCCTGGCAGTAGGTGACGCAGTCACATGGTGCCAGGGTCCAAAGTAGAAGAAAAGCAGAAGACCAGCCGAGCAGGCAGCCAGTCCCCGGGCGGAGCCCTGAAATGAGAAACGCACAGTCACCGCAAGGTGAAGTGTGCCCTCTTAGTCCCCGAGCCAGGTGACGTGGTCACGTGATGCCAGGGTCAGAAACAACAGCAACCAAAAGAAAGCCCCTAGTGTGGTGAGAAACCAAGTCATAATGATGACGTAGTCCCCGAGCCACAAGTGGGAACCTCAGATAAATCAAATCGTGGAGAAAAAGCTGGGGTAATGGTTGTACAGTAGAAGTTACTGAGCCTTAATGGTATTGCGGAGAAGTCGATGAATATTCGGTGTGCAGTTCCAAGTTGCATCGAAAAATGGGCGATATTGGCTGCCGTTGCGCGGAAGCCCAGATAACGGCCCACTACACCGCTTTGGGGAATTCAGAAAGGCGCAAATCGTGGTGCGGTTTCCAAAACCCTTGAATGCGAAAAGTAGGTACGGTTTCTTTATAACTACACCGCCGCACTCCACGCTCCCACCTTTGCCACTTCGTCTTCCTCCTCACCCCACGCCTCCCCATTCGTATTCACAGGCGCTTCTACCGCCAGTCCCAATCCAGATCTGAGGAATGGCACCGAAGAGAGGAAGTGGCAACACGAAGAGGGCGGCCGCCGAGGCGAGCCGTGACAAGGAATGGGTGCCGTCGCTCATGGAGGAGACGGAGCTCAATGGGATGGTGGAGGCGAGCGTTCTTCCTGACCGTGTCACCGCCGGATGGCGTCCGGCCGACGGTGAGCCCTACCCGATGCCGCATACTAACGAAGTCGTAGTTTTCGAAGATTATTTCTGGCGTGGATTAGGACTTCCTATTCATCCTTTCTTGCATGATCTGTTGGAGTATTAGGGAGTAAGCCTGTGCAATATGCATCCGAATACCATCTTGCATATTGTTGTCTTTATCTACTTCTGTGAGGCATATCTTAGCATTCTGCCCCACTTCAACCTCTTCCGACACCTGTTATGGCTAAAGAAGAAGGGCGGGGGCGGTTCCAGAGTGGTCGGCGGTGTGTATCTGTAGCTCCGCGACGGCATGGCTGGCGAGTACATTACTGTGCCGCTAAACATCTCGCTGAAGGGGTGCAATGCCAGGTGGTTCTACATGAAGCAAAGCCATCCTGCCATCAAAAGCGACGTCGACCAGGTTCCGGAGAACTAGAGGAGCTGGTCGGAGAAGCTGACCAGTGCTGATATGGATCAAGTGAAGGAGCTCCTCGAGCTGATGAGGGGCATGAAGGTGAACGGAGTGGTGGTTGCGGTGAACTTCATAGTGCGCCGCATCCAGCCCTGCAAGGAGAGGGCTTATCCGGGCCTTGACTTCAAGGGAGATACTGACGACACCTAGGAGAGGACGGAGAGGCTGACGAAGGAGGCCGTGCTACACCAGGACGCTGAGCTATTCGCTCCAAACGTGCCGTACAGCGTGCTAGGGTAGCCGAAAGCCTTCAACTGCACGAACCCACCTCCTCAAGTAAAAATCTCGATTGTTGTTCCTGGTGCGTTTTATCCCGTATCGGCGCCGAGCAAGGAGAGTGACCAGCGCAAGGCATGCCGACCTAATTGAGATTTATGTGGCTTCATATTTATGTACGTGGATCATGCTTTTGTATGGCCGGTGGTTTGGCCATTACTCTGACAACAAACTGATAGATATTACAAACGGATAAATATGAATTTGGCCTAGGCGCCTGGCCAGCCCTATAGCTATTGTGTGAACAGTAGTTCCCTATTTGACACTTATATGACCCCCTGGCCCTTGCAAGCTTGAATTTCTCTATTTGATATACAATTGAATGTCCATCCCTAAATTTACACTGTTGTTCAATTTCAGCCTCTTCTGTCAGTTGGCTGTGTGGACCAAGTTAGTTCTTTTGTCATATTGACAAAATTGACCCCTAACCATTTGGCCTTCTCCCAATATTGCTTGAACCGTCAGTGCAGACCTGTGAACTAGCCTCTCCAAACCCTAGATCAGGGCAACTATGGCGATGGAGGCGAACACCACGACTGGCACTCCTATGGCGAGCATCACAACATGGTGGATGCATGGTCATCCAAGGTGGCCTCACCTGGCGGTGCATGGGGCTGATTGTGTGGCGACTCGAGGCAAGGCTAGTCACGGCATTATGGCAGGCATCGCAATAGGGTGGAGGCACGCTTGCCCAGGGTGGCCTCACCCGACGACGCTTGGGGCCGATCATGCGGTGACCTGGGTCGGTCTTGCCCCGTGGCATGAGGGCATGCATGTGTCGCTACACAAGGGCTGTTGCGGGTGATGGCTCGAAGTCTTCCTCACTCGGCGACATAGGCCTGAGCTTGGGCGATATCTTGAGGCGTGCTAGCCTGACAATGGAGGTGCGGCTTGTGGCCCGATAGTGGCCTTAAACCGAGGCACAGGTCCACCCGCACATGGTGGCGCACATGCTCGCCCAGAGGCCTCAGGTTGGCCTCTCCTAGCAATGGCGCATGCGCAACAACAAAAGCATCATGAATGGCTTAAGGGTGAGTTGGGCATCTGTATTTTTCTGGTTTTGTCTACCTAGCAATGATAATGCATTAGGTTGTTTTTTACTTTCAGGATGGATCCAGATACAATTTATTTTCTCAAAATTAAACTTCATGGCAATCATGAGAAAGCCACAAAGGATGTGAGATGTTTTTCCATTGAGAAGGTCGTCGATCTGATTTGAAAGATTGTAAGAATCTTATATTGAATCAATTGTAGACCAGTGCCCTCGAGGTTATTTGGAAATTGCACACATCCAATACTAAGATGTTCTTGAAACTTTTCCAAAAGTAAAATCAGACCAAGTGTTGATGTTTGGTAAACAAAGACAAAGGTCGTCAACATGTACACTTAATATTGTGATCAACCTCTATCACTGAATGGCATTTTGATGTGCAAGAGCAGCATCAAAATACAATAGAAGAAGATGAAACGTGTAGGTGTTGATGAGAAGATTATGTACTCCCTCTGTTCCAAATGGTAAGTCATTGTATCTTAGCTTTTCTAGCTACGTAGTTTTTGATACGCATCTAGATATACATTATGTCTAGATACACGATAAAAATGTATGTATCTATATAAGCCGGAACGACTTACAATTTGGAATGGAATGACTACTTAGAGAATAACCGCCAAAGAAGAGGATAAGGACCACCAAATCAGCTTAAAGTCCCATTGTGCCATTTTGGTGGATGAAGTACCAGCAACACATATGTCTTTTCCACATAGGTTTCAATGTCACATGTATTCTCATGATTATTTGGAAAAACCTACAAGCTTGTGGTGAATTTTAATTACTCTCTTTGTCACCACAGTTGAACCTTGGAAATTACAACTAAGAAAAAAAAGAAAAAAACACTAGTTTTGGAGCATCGAAATAGTACTCCCTTTGTACTAAATTATAAGACGTTTTGGCTTTTCTGAATACATTGTTTTTACTATGTATCTAGATGTAGTATATGTCCAAGTGAATAGCAAAAACTGTATATCTAGAAAAGCCTAAACGCGTCCAAAATTATAAGTCGTTTTAGCTTTTCTAGGTACATAGATTTTGCTATGCACCTAGATAGATAATATGTCTAGATATGTAATAAAAGTACTAGTTCTGAATTTATAAAAGCAAAAATGACCTAGAAATTAGATAACTTGTCGATCTTTGTTGTCCTAAAATTTCATGATTTGGCCAACTGGTCTGGGAGTTATGGAATTTACATATTCCCTGTTAGGTTTTGCGTGTGTTATGTACATATATGAAAGGTTGTGCTTTTTGACTTAGCCCTTAAATCATCTCTTGGTGAAAACAACAGAGTTGTAGTACTTTTCTTAGACTTTCTAAATGTTAAAGAACATAACTTTTGGTGGACTAGAACTCCATTATAGATGTCTAAAGCTTAGTGCCAGATTCTGTCCAAGTCTAGACAGAAATGCTTATTCGTGTTGTTTGACCTTGTTAACTTGAATCAGCTCTGGGTGATAATAAGAAAGTTGTAGACAATTTCATAAGCTTTCCAAAAGTCCAAGAACACCTTTGTTGGATGTTTAGATCTCTAGTTATGGCTAAAACGAGTGTGTACTGTGCTGCTGTCCAGAATTTGTAGATGTTTCTCTTGTCATTTAAGCTCGCTTTATATTTTGAAATTATGTTATTGTAAGTATTTCACAGTTATGTTGTTTCCTCTAATCAGATTTGAACTCAACATTGTAATAAATATTTGTGAACTCAATTGCAATATTATTTCCGCTGCAAACTCCTTGTATGTGATGTGTATTTGCTTAATCGAGTAAGATCTTTGTGGTGATGTGGCTTATTTGAGGTCCTTCGTGACACTCGATGGACTATCGGGTTTATATGAGTAACGGTATGCGCATGACAACGTTCTTAGCGAGGGTAGTCATACTTGATCTTGATTAAATTGTCTGGTTCTGTGATAACTTTCTCTGCTGCCATATATGCAGGTATAAGTCAAGAAGTGGCTCAAATAAGTCTAAGTCAATTTCCATTGAGTTTTCTTGGATAGTAGACCAAAAACACTTGCTTGTGTGATGGACAAGGACAAAAGGAGGATGCAATGAGCTCAAGGAGTAGCAAACATTGTGTGATGGACAAGGATAAATGGAGGATGCAATGAGCACAAGGAGTAAAAGAAGGCAGAGCGTGATTCTCATATGCTTAGTTTTTTTGTCCTATGTAATGGATGTGGACTTGGTGTGTATGTGGGCTTAAATGTGTGTACACCTCATGTGCCTGAAGCGGCTATCCAGCTACTCATGAATGGTAACTGTTAGGCCAGTCTCATTAGGGGATTTTATGTCTCTTTTTCTAAGACTTCTAGATATTAGAAATAGTGTAAGCTAGTTTTATTCTCATAAAAATCAATCTCTTCATTTATACTATGTCATGTTAATTTATTTAATACCTATGATACTCATGAAAATAAAAATTGTCTCTTTTTCTAAGATGTCTAGTTATTAGAAATAGTGTAAACAAGTTTTATCCTCATAAAACTTATTTTATCCCATGAAATTTTTATCATCTATCTCTTTATTTATATGTCATGTTACCATAAAACACTCGTGAAACTTTCGAGACTAGCGTTAGAGCTGGGCGGGTCTTCTCTTTGTTGGTCTGCCTTCGAATCCTGGTACAACTTATTGTCTGTCTGTGTTTGAATCCTGGTACAACTTATTGGAATGCTAGGGAGGTGCAACTTATTTTTGGTCTATGTTTGAATCCTGGCACAACTTACTCTCGTCTTTTTTAATTTATTTGTGATATTCTGATGGTGCAATATGATTGACCTGGTGCTGGTGGTTGCATATCTCAGATTAACTGATTATTGGTTAATAGCCACTTGAATGAAAGTATATGTCAATACATATACATTTAAAGAATCGTATGAAAATATCAAAAAAGGAGGGACGTTTTCATTTGAACAAGAAAAAAAACGCACACCTTCTGGGTATGCAGATTCGCCTTATTTATGTACAGATAGCTTTGCACGTGTGGAGGTGTAAAATGGTCATTAAAATTCACCACATAACACCGTTAGTGCTCAAAATAAATGGTTGTGTCAGGTTAGGCAAGAAAGTCTGAGTGTCAAATACAATGAAATTGAGGCAAGAAAGTTTAAGTGAGTGCCAAATTTTCCAATCCAAATTATAAGACGTTTTGACTTTTCTAAATACATTGTTTTTATCATGTATCTAGAATTCTAGATATATTTTATTTCTAAATAAATTTATAGGCAAAAGTTCTATATCTAGAAAATAATCTGTAACGGGGTAGGAAATTTGAGTTTGCTAGAGCCACGGAAGAAAGACCCTATCTCATGGATATCAAATAATGATTTTTCTCTTTGTTTTGGGGCAACGTGTTGATGAGGAAATCTCTCCTTCGGATACACCCGCTGATCCTTCAGCCGTTATGCAATGTTGAATGACTAGAGCTCGAATGCAACGGTTAAATCTAGAGAAAACGAATGCGAAAATAGTAGATTTGTTTTTTGGACGATGTTGGGTGACCCCCTCTACCGGCCTTAACCCCATAAATATATAGGGTGATCTGGACTTTGATCTTACGATGGCGACTGATCTCTCTATGTGTGGACTCCTTCCTCTGTCTGCTCGATTCCTCAGGATCTCCGTGGTGCATGCCGCCATGCGCAAGACGTGCCAGGTCTTCCCATCTGCTATCTTCCAGCGGACCCTCTTCTTCTGATCGCAATCCAAGCCGCCAAGATCAGTATCACACGTACGTGCACCTGCATGTCTTCTTAATAAAAAGTTGCTAACAATAGCATGACGCCGGCTAATTGACCACCACTCCCTTCTTTGTTCCCATCCGGGCAATACTGGCATTAGGATCTTTAGATTTTTAAAGCCGAATAAATTAAACATGTCCATGTAACCAATCATTCGGCCATTGCATGATCCATATTTATAATTTACTAAATTTAGCTATCAACACAGTGCAACATCTCTTTGCTGCTTGGGAGAAATGGAGATTCGTCGGCGTGTGCAGTTCATCGGTCTAGAGCTCGCCGGTGGCGTGGAGCAACCGGCCAGGGGGGCGTGATAGACGTCGAGCGCGGCGGCCAGAGCGGAGCTGCCCTCCGTTTCTTCAAGCCCGGCGATTGAGCCTTGCGTTGTCGGCGGATCGGCCAAGGGACACCGCAGCCTTGGAACGGACCGGGCACGGGGCAGCTGCGGACCGGCCAGGGGCGTGATGGGGCGGTGGCCAAAGCGGAGCTGCGCTGCGTTTCTTCGAGCTTGGCGATGGATCTTCGCTTCGTCGGCGGACCGGCCAGAGGACATCGCAGCCTTGGCGCGGACCAGGCGGGGGGCAGCTGCGGACCGGCCAGGGGAGCGTGATGAGGCGGCGGCTAGCCACGGGGCACCGTGGATTACGGACTCTGACGAGGCTGGCGGCCAGCCAAGGAACCCCACAGTTGCGGCGCTGCGGAGCACGGTCGCAGTGGAGCACGATTTTTGCGGCGGTGCAGTGGAGAGCCTTCTGGAGAATGGAACTATAAGGTTAGAGGCAAATGGACAAGAGGATGCGCCAATTGGGCTGTTGCCGTGGCCCGCGAACGCTTCCGGACGTGCTGACGAGAGCATTACCGTTAGTAGTATCTTTATTATCTATGTATGTATAGTTATTATTACCGGTAGTAAAGAGATGGAAGCTGGTGCTGTTCTCTTCTATACTTGTAGTTTGCCTGGCAAAGCCCAGAGATCGATGTCGTATAGTATGCTGTCGGTTCATGTTTGCCATGTCGCCGGCCGGAGTGCCGGAGCCAAGCCGGCGGGCAGGGGCGCCGCCTGTCTTGTATTGTATTGTATGTCGGATATAATAAGAGTTTGGCCCATAATATTTAATAAATTAAATAAAATTTTATAGTTTGTAACATTAAACGTTGTATGGTTTAATACCATACGTGATTTTGACTGAATGTTGACTCAACTTATATGGTTGAAAATTATTCCTCTAAATTGAGAAGCTGAGAACAGGATAAAGACGTGCCACGCGCGCGCGCGCCGCCGCCGCCGGCCGGGCTGGGCCGATGCCGGGCGGGCGTGGCCAGTCTTTTACCACTTAATCCACATAATCACGGGAGTTACTCCCTTTGATGGTGGAGGCGAACTGATTGCGTCAGTTACCGTCCTTTCCGCTTCCGATTCTTCGTCACCTGGGATTCTTCGCTGCCTCTCTCCTTTCCTGTCGCACCCATATATCCGAGTCATCCGTCAGTCCAGATCTCTGTCTTCGGCAACCGCTTCCGAGAGAAACCACATCTGAGCAGCCTTCTGGCTTCCCCGTCCCGTACAGCAGCGGGAGAGCAAGTTCCTCCGGAACCCTCGCCCGCTTGAGAACCTTGCACGGGGTGTGCGGCGATTAGGTTTTTGAGGAGCGATCCACAACTGCTCATCCACGTACTTCTTCTTCCTGGTGGTGATCGCTCTTGGATCCCGTCCTCTTCCTGGTGATTGCCTACGGAACATCAAGGCGTCTTCTTTTTGGTGATCCGTTCGTGTGACTGCACTGCGAACATCGTCCTGCACCGACTGTGGTCCGCGACTTCGAGCAACGCACTATGTCGACTAGTGCGAATGGACCCTCCGATGCCCTCGGCATGGGACCCTTCGCTGGGTACAGTCTAATCTTTCTGATTACCGTAATCTACGCTTTTACTGTATTTATCTGTATGTCATCTCTACACGCTGTAGCGTTCGTTAGAGATATACACATGCACATATATGCCATCACGAACCTGCTGATGTTATTTTTCTGGATTAAACTGATAATGAAAATGGCTAAATATCTAACAATCCAAAAACCTAATGTTAGGCAATTTTCTGTCAGTGGTTTTGCTGCTGCTTTGAAACTAAATAATTTTGATGGCAAGAATTTCATGATATGGCGTGCCAAGATGATATTGTGGTTGACTACGATGAACTGCTATCACGCCGCACAGGGGAAGCTTGAACAGTTTACTCCTGAGGAGGAGAAAAAGTTCTTGGCTGCCGATAACCTGTTTCGAGGCGCCGTGATCAGTGCACTTCATCCCAAGTATGAAAAAAACTACATATCTTGCACATCAGGCAAAGAGTTATGGGATGCTCTTGAGGCAAAGTTTGGAGTTTCTGATGCTGGCAGTGAGCTGTACCTTATGGAACAGCTGTATGACTACAAAATGGTTGAAAACCGTTCTGTGGTCGAACAGGCTCATGAGATACAGGCGTTAGTAAAGGAACTAGAACATTTCCCATGTCTGTTGCCCTATAAGTTTGTGGCCGGCGGTATAATCGCTAAGTTGTCATCTTCTTGGAGGGATTTTGCTACTTCTCTAAAACACAAAAGATAAGAGTTTAGCGTGGTTGAGCTTATTGGATCTCTTGATGTTGAGGAGAGGGCGGGAGTAAAAGACAACCGTGGAAAAGGAGTTGAGTCTTCCGCCGTCAATATGGTGCAGAAGAAAAACTCATTTGAGTCTCGTAATAAAAAGAAGAACATGCAAGAGAACAATAATACAAAGCCTAATCAAACTGCACAGTTCAAGAAAAAAACAACAAAAAAGGTGGAGGTTGCTTTGTTTGCGGGAGTGATGAACATTGGGCAAGTGCATGCCCAGACCGCAAATATAAGCAAGAAAAGAAATCAGTAAACGTGGTAATTAGTGAGACTAGAGGAGGAACATCTGGGTATGGTAATTCTTTACCTTTTGTTCTCTCAGTTTGTCTTTCACCTGAGTGGTGGATGGACAGCGGTGCTAATATTCACGTGTGTGCTGATGTTTCTTTGTTTACTTCCTATCAGGTCGACAGTACTGGAGCCTTGCTGATGGGGAAACGGTTCGTATGCGCGTGTTCTTGGTGCTGGTACTGTCGTTCTGAAGTTTACTTCAGGAAAGATGGTGCTATTAAAGAACGTGCAGCATGTCCCCTCCATCAAGAAGAATCTTGTTAGCGCTTCTCAGATGTGTCGCGATGGCTTTAAAATTGTGCTTGAGTCTAATAAATATGTTGTGTCGAGACATGGAACATTTGTTGAAAAAGGTTATGATTGCGGAGGTTTGTTCCGCTTATATTTGCTTGATGATGTGTGTAATAAAGTGGCGGACAATGTTAATGTTTCGGATGAGTCGAATATATGGCATTCACGACTTTGTCATATTAATTTTGGCTGTCTCATGCGGCTTGCAAATCTGAATTTAATCCTGAAATTTAACTTAGTCAAAGATTCTAAATACCAGGTGTGTGTGCAATCGAAGCAACCGCGCAAGCCTCACAAGACTGCTAAGGCGAGGAACTTGGCACCATTATAACTCGTTCATTCTGATTTATGTGAAATGAATGGCGAATTGACTAAAGGTGGTAGACGATACTTCATGACATTTATAAATGATTGTACTAGATTTTACTACGTGTATTTATTGAAAACTAAAGATGAAGCGTTGTATTATTTTAAAGTCTATAAAGCTGAGGTAGAAAATCAACTTGAGAAGAAAATCAAGCGTTTGCGGTCCGATCGCAGGGGAGAATATTTCTCAAATGAATTTTCTGAGTTTTGCACGGTGCATGGATTTATTCATGAGAGGACGCCACCATACTCACCACAGTCCAATGGGATTGAAGAGAGAAAGAACCGCACTCTAACTGATTTGGTTAATGCCATGTTAGAGACTGTGGGACTATCTAAAGAATGGTGCGGTGAGACTATATTGACAGCATGTCATGTTTTGAATAGAGTGCCCACAAAGAACAAAGAAATTACACTATTCGAGGAATTAAAGAAGAAGAGATCAAATCTCTCTTACCTGCGAACTTGGGGTTGTTTGGCAAAGGTGAATGTGCCAATAAACAAAAAGCGAAAGCTTGGACCAAAGACTGTTGATTGTGTCTTTCTTGGTTATGCTATTCACAGCGTGGGTTATAGATTTTTAATTATAAACTCTAGTGTTCCTGATAAGGCCGTTGATACAATCATGGAATCTAGAGACGCTATATTTTTTTGAGAATAAGTTTTCCATGAAAAATACACCTAGCATGACTAGTCATGGATTTATAATTCCCCATGAGCATGAAAATTTTACTTTGATAGAGCAAACTAAGGAACCCTATATGCAAAATCCTGAGGAGGATGACACTATAGTCACAAGAAAAAGTAAGAGACAGAGGACTGTAAAGTCTTTTGATGATGACTATATTGTGTACCTTGTGGATGACACACCAACGACCATTGAAGAGGCATATTCCTCTCCTGATGCTGACTTATGAAAGGAAGCAGTTCGGAGTGAGATGGATTCTGTTATGTCTAATGGAACTTGAAAAATTGTTGATCGTCCCTATGGGTGCAAACCTATAGGATGCAAATGGGTGTTCAGAAAAAAGCTTAGGCCTGATGGTACTATTGAGAGGTACAAGGCAAGGCTTATGGTCAAGGGTTATACTCAAAAGGAAGGTGAGAATTTCTTTGATACTTATTCACTGGTTGCCCGATTGACCACAATTCGAGTTTTGCTTTCCCTGACAGCCTCTTATGGTCTCATCGTTCATCAAATGGACGTTAAGACAGCTTTCCTAAACGGAGAGTTGGAGGAGGAGATCTATATGGATCAGTCGGATGGGTTTGTAGCAAATGGTCAAAAAGGCAAGGTGTGCAAGTTATTAAAGTCATTATATGGTCCGAAACAAGCTCCTAAGTAGTGGCATGAGAAGTTCGACAGAACTTTAACATCTGCTGGCTTTGTTGTGAATGAAGCTGACAAATGTGTGTACTATCGGTATGGTGGGGGTGAGAGAGTCATTTTGTGCCTATATGTTGATGACATACTGATCTTTGGATCTAGCCTCAAGGTGATTGAGGAGGTGAAGGAATTTTTAACCAATAATTTTGAGATGAAAGATTTGGGAGAGGCTAATGTTATTCTTATTATCAAGCTTCTAAGAGAAGGTGATGGTGGGGTAACTCTGTTACAATCCCACTATGTGGAAAAGGTACTGAGTCGCTTTGGACTTAGTGACTATGCACCTGCTCCTACACCTTATGACCCTAGTGTGCTATTGAGGAAAAAACGGATAATAGCAAGAAATCAGTTGAGATATTCCTAGATCATCGGTTCGCTCATGTATTTTGCTAGTGCAACTAGGCCTGACATCTCATTTGTTGTGTGCAAGCTGAGCCGGTTTGTGTCAAACCTAGGATATGACCACTGGCGTGCTCTTGAGAGAGTGATGAGCTATCTAAAAGGCACCATGAGCTACGGTATTCGTTATACCAGACATCCAAAGGTGTTGGAAGGGTATTGTGATGCCAACTGGATCTCTGATGCTGATGAGCTTTATGCCACAAGTGGATATGTGTTCTCGCTTGGAGGTGGCGCTATTTCCTGGAAGTCTTGCAATCAGACTATCTTAACGAAGTCTACAATGGAAGCATAACTCATAGCATTAGACACCGCTGGCTCTGAGGCCGAGTGGCTTCGTGATCTCCTTTATGGGTTTACCGGTTGTTGAAAAACCCATACCGGCTATTTCTATGAACTGTGATAACCAGACTGCGATTACGAAGGTTAACAGTTCTAAGGATAACATAAAGTCTACAAGGCATGTTAAGAGACGACTAAAATCTATCAGAAAATTGAGAAACTCCGAAGTAATAACGTTGACTATATTCAGCCGTGCGTGCGGTGTGATTGATGGTTATGCTCAGGACACACGTTGTTGCGGGCCCGCAACATCCAACGGTGGCGCCCCATCTTTAGGGGAGGGAGGGAGCATCTCTGGCCTTAGATGGGGTCTGGTGGTGGAGGTGGGTTGACGGACGGTGGAGGGCATTTAGTGGGCAAAGTCGCTAGCAGGGCAGGGGGATGGGTTCACCTCTTCCAACTCCGATTGGGATTAGGGGAGGGCGAAGCCCAAGAGATAAGGATGGGTGGTTGGCGGTGAGTCGCCGCTGGCCGGGGTTGGTAGGCTAGGCGAGGTCGGTGATGGCAGGGTTGACACCTCCAATGCAGATCAGGAGAGGGCTGTGGGTGGCATAGCATGGGAGAGCAGTGGGCAGCCATCTTAGGGGTCATCACTTGTCGAGGGTGGTGGAGGAGGCGATGACGAAGGGTTCAACAAAGAAGGGGTCATCACTTTTGTCGAGGGTGGCGATGGATCAGAGGCGATGACGAAGGGTTCAACAGAGAAGAAGAATAGCGAGGAAGAAGAGGTCGTGCATCGTGCATGTACGAGCGCCCTACACTAAATGTATTGACTTCTCTTCCATTACACTTTGCAAAATTAAGTCGAGGTGCACGAGAAGAAAGCTACAAGGACGTCGACGACAATTGAGTCGTAACCATCATACATACGTTGACAAAGTAGGGCACAGTCCAGAATGCAGCCCAATCCAACGACGGCAATCATTTTCCATCTCCCCTTATTTCGTGGATGCACACGTCACCGTCCTCTACTCCCCTCCCCTGGCTTCCTAGGCGAGTGGACGACACACGCACACGCACACGATGTCCCACAAAGCCAGCCCGCATATGATCCGTGGGGCCTCCAGGTCAGCGGTGCCGATCTGTCCGCGCCGTACGACGGACGGACGGGGATGGCCCTCTATATCTGGGCGGGTATCACCCAATGGGATCTGCTGCGCCTGTGTAGCATGTGCACGCAGTACGTCACGACCGAGTCCACGACCGGACACACAAGGGTGGTGAAACCAACCAAGTCACCCTTGGCCAGGTCAGCGCGTTTACCTTTGCCGTACTAACAGCGAGTGAAGAGAGATTAGTCTTGGATTCTCTCTCTTTTTTTCTTTTACTGGTCCAGTCGCTGTGATGCTCTAGCTTATTTGGATGAAATGAAGTACGTGCGATCCACGTTCTGACGAGAAGAAAAAGAAGGAACACATAACAATACGACCAGCAGTGGGATCCTGAGTTAAGCCTTGGCTAACCTCGAAGAGATTTGGTGATGAAGTAGATCTTTTCTACGTGACTTCATGAATGAACAAAACAAGGTGCAGGGACACGTCATATGCTGATAGACACCGCAACAAGCGGCATTTGCTTAGTACCATTACAAATTTGAGGTTCTTCGCCGTAATACACCGCAGCCAATATTTTATTCATTTCTTAGATTCGCGGAGAGAGAAGACAGAAGAAATGACTTTGCTGCCCTCGTCTTCGACCTCCGGCTGTGCACCAAATTTTGCCGTAACACACTGTCGGTGCCATGGGAGGGAGGTGGCGTCCTCTGGAGCTGCATGAGCGGGGGCTGGGCTAGGAGGTCCTGGGAGGCCGCGCCATTGCTGCGCGAGGAGGTCGCGGACGCCGCGCCGTCGCTGCACGAGGAGGCCCTGCCGTTGCTGCGTGAGGAGGCCCGCCGTTGTCACGCGAGGAGGTTGCGGGAGGCCCCGCCGTTGTCAAGCGGGAGGAGGACCTGTCGTTCTTGTGAGAGGAGGCCTCGCCATTGCTACGCCGAGAGGCCCGGCCCGCCCGTTCTTTGTGGGAGGAGGACCCGCCGTTGCTGCCGAGGAGGCCCCGCCGTTGCTGCGGGAGGAGGACCCACCATTGCTGCGGGAGGAGGCCCCGATGTTGCTGCGGGAGGAGGACTGTGCCGTCGCTGCGTGAGGAGGCCACGCCGTCGCTGCGCGAGGAGGCCGCAGACGTCGCGCCGCCGCTGCGCGAGGAGCCCACGGAGGCCACGCCGCCACCACCCGATGCCGAGGAGGTCGTGCCGCCGCTGCGCAAGGAGGCCATGGAGGCGCGATGCCATTGCCCGATGTCGGGGAGGCCACGCAGCCACCGCGCGAGGCCGGGGAGGCTACGCCGCCGCACGCACAAGATTGGAGAGGACCACCGCCGCTCATGCGAGGCTGGAGAGGGTCGCACCGCCTCTGACGTTGTTGGTTTGAGATGGACGGCGGGATGAATTGGCGCAGTGTGTGACAGCAAATATTAGTGATGAACCAGAGGTTGAAGACAAGGATGGATTGGACATTTCTCCCATCCTCCCTCTCCTTGAATCTGAGAAATGAATAAAATATTGGCTGTGGTGTTGTCGACAGAATATCGTCGGCAGTCCTCCGAGAGGTATTCCACGAAGGTAGATTGATCGCCAGAGATGCGTGTAATCGAGAACAAGAAGGCAACAGAGACGCAAGAGTTAGACAGGTTCGGGCCGTCAGCGCGATGTAATACCCTACTCCTGTGGTCTGTTGGTTTGTATTGACTTCATATGATCTTTCGTGTCGTTGTTGCGCGAGGAGGTCGCGAAGGCCGCGCCGTTGCTGCGCGAGGAGGCCGCGGACGCCGCGCCGTCGCTGCGTGAGGAGGCCCTGCCGTTGCTGCATGAGGAGGACCCGCCGTTGCTACGCGAGGAGGCCCCGCCGTTGCTGTAGGAGGAGACCCCGCCGTTGCTGCGTGAGGAGGCCCCGCCGTTGCTGCGTGATGAGGCCCCACCGTTGCTGCGGGAGGAGGCCGCTCCACCACCACGCGAGGCCGGGGAGGCCGCGCCGCCACCACGCGAGGCCGGGGAGGCCGCTCCACCGCCGTAGGAGGCCACGGAGGGCGCGCCACCGTTGCGCAAGGAGGCCACGGAGGCCGCGGCGCCGTTGCCAGATGTCAGGGATGCCACGCCGCCACTGCACGAGGCCGGGGAGGCCGCATGCACGAGGCCGGGGAGGCCACGCCGCCGCACGCACAAGGTTGGAGAGGCCCACACCACCGCTCATGCGAGGCTGGAAAGGGCCGCGCCACCGCTGACGCTGTTGGTCGGAGAAGGACGGCGAGATGAATCAGCGCAGTGTGTGACGGCAAATATTAGTGATGAACAGGAGGTTGAAGACAAGGATAGATTGGACATTTCTCCCATCCTCTCTCTCCTTGAATCTGATAAATAAATAAAATATTAGTTGCTGTGTGTTACGACAAAGAACCCCAAATTTGTAATGGTACTAGGCAAATACCGCTCGTTATGGTGTCCATCAGCATATTAAGGTTTTTGATGGTGTCCTGCAGCCAAATTTGCAAAAAAAAAACTAACTTTTCACGTAGAATTGCTTTGAGATTATATATATATGCCGCCCTCTTTGCCGAGTCAACTACAGGCTGGTTGAGCTTAAGTAGTGATCAGGAGGCACAAACATGGAAAACATGCTTTTGCGGTAATAATCTCTGCTTTAGCTATGTTTCTTTTCTTTTAAGCCTCTTCCTGTGATCCTGTCGTTTATACCATGCGGATGATTTCTATATATGCAAGTGGTGGTGTGGCTGGAAATGTAAATGCAGGCTGCTACATATTTCCATTGCATCACGTGTGTCATAGTAACTACAGTACTACACTACTAAGCAAAGGGGAACAAGTGGACGCGCAGACCGGACAACGCCACCACCCACACCCCTGGCGAGAAGGTCGCCGCCAAGCATCATGAAACATTCACCGAGCCCCTCTCTTCTTCCAAGCGGCAGCAATGCGCGAGCTCTTCCCCATGCGAGGAGACCACAGGGCCAGGACCTCTGCCCGGTCGAACTGAGCACCTGCTGCTCATGTGTCGCTCAATTGTGTCCCAAACCACGTACTGGTGTGGAATGCACGTAGCTTGAACAGCCGCGCGCGACGCAACGTAGTCAGGGATATTGTCGAGCAGGTCTCGTTCGCCACAACAGCTTCTCTCCTTCATCTTGGACGAGGCGGACTCTTGGATTGGAGCCGGCTTCCGTAGCCTCACGTCCCTCGTGGCACGGGCTCCATGAGCAGCTAGGACCTCACGTCGCCACTAGTCGCACAACTAGCGCCCCGTTCGCTGGGACTTGCTTAGCTTATAAGCTGTACTTTTTCAGCCAATGAATAATCAGTCTGTTCGGGAGGTCGTATCGTGGATTATTTACTGCTGACTGGTTTGGTGTGAGAGAAAAACACTGTTCCCGGCTGAAAATTTACGATCGTTTACGAGCAAGCGAACAGGCCGAATATTTTTCTCTCACACCAAATCAGTCAATAATACTTTCAGTCATGACTTATCAGCCAAACAAGCTCAAACGAACATGCCGTAGTTCTTTTCTTAGTACAACCTTATATTCCCATCGCGAGTCGGTGCCTTGTGTTTTGTGTGTGCCACCAGTCACCTACGGCATCTCGCCATGTGGATGACTGCAGCAGTTGTTTTGTTCTCTCTTCTACTTAATGAAGCACGTGCCAACGCATGTTTTCGAAAAAAAACTAAGCAAAGGGGATTGGTGGATTTCATGTTTCCAGTGCTGTACTTGACCCTTGCAATGCTGTGTGGAGCTATAAGACGGTTGGGTGATGGATGGCACTGGAGGGGCCCTGACCGTGCGTGTGCTACCTATGGGCGTGATTGGTAGGCTGAACCGGGCCGTTCCCGCATCGTTTAGTTGTCTGACCTCATTCATGCGGCGTGTTTGGTTACCCTCCTCGCACCTTTCGCCTGTATCCTTTCATTCATCTGCCCTCCTTCATCCCGCATGACTTTGCCTTCTCAATTTTCACTTCTCTCTCCATGCAGGATGTCTTGATTCAGGCATGACGCAATGACCCATGTGTCATACATTCAAAACTCACATGCATGCATGCAACCAAACAAGATGCCATCTCATACTGGATCAAGAACAAAGACAACCAAACACGACTCAGTGCACGGTTTGAGCATGCATCTCACCATCCTGGACCGGCTCTCCATCCCAGCTCCCTCTCACCAAAGCAACCAATCACGCCCTATGTAATTGCATTACCTTCACGGTCCGGGTCACTTCTCTGGTTAAATAACTTTTTTTAATTCTAGTTTCGTTCGTCACAAAAAAAAAAACTCGTCTGTGTAGCTGTTTTCCTTTACCGTACTAGACTAACAGCCACTTTTCTAAAAAGAATGAAATGTCCATAATACCTTTTTTCCCTTTAATTTTCTTCTTTATTTCTCTTTATTCTTTTCCCTTTCCACCTTATCACCACTGCACGACGGACAGAGCCACACACATGACGCAAAATCCTTGCCTATCTTTCTCTACCCTTCTATCTTCATCGCATGGACGAGTCGCCTCTCTTTGTGTCCGGAATTGTCGTCCCGGACACAACCCCTCCCGCACGGCCACCACCCTGTTCGCTTATGCTGAAATTTAACTTAGACTAATACTTATGCTGAAATATTGTAAGAAAAAAAAATGTTCTATGCCTGAAAAGTAGCTCAAGCGAACAGCCTCTCCTGTCATGGTCTCGCCTGTGCCATCTCCTGACCTAGCCTACCCCCAAACTCGCCCGTGTCACTGTTTTCCTGCTTCGTGCCACTGCCACATGCCCGTCTCCTCTCCCTGCGCCGCCACGCCGGCCTTGCCTGTGCTAATGTGCCGTTGGGGCAAATCGGACCTCGCCCGCGTGTTGGCCCTACGGGATTGAGAGGGCCTGACGAAACTAGTATTCACCTCCTGCACTTCTCTCAACGGGATTTTCAGAACTTCACCAGCGGATCAGAGCGGGCCGGCGGCGTTTGGTTGCCATGCACGAAAAGCTGCCCGCGGAGCGCTACTAAACACGCTCTTCTTCTCCATCCATCGTCAAAGAGATAAATATTCAGATGCCATAGCCCATAGCCCCTGCCATGTCCTATTACTTTGGGTATGGCCACTCGGGGTTTCCCCTCCCCTCCCCTCCCCTCCCCTCCCCTGTTTCTTTGCTGTCGCACAAAAAAAAAAAGAATCCATCAAGTATATATAAAAAATAAAAGCATAGGTGTTCTCATGAGTTAAGTTGGTGCGCTTCGTGCACGCAAGCAGGCAGGCTCCATCATATTTCACAATCCGTTTGCCGAGTCATTGGAGCCAGCTAAGGGCGTGAAACATCAGCAAGTTCGTTCTTCTGTGCTTTTTAAGTCAGCTGGCACTGTACAGATAGTCCTATGTAGGAGTAGTATATAATAACACATTAGACACATTGGGCCTGTTCGCTGGTTGGTGCTGGTGCTGGTTTAGGCTGGTTGGTGCTGGTTTTTTGTGAGAGAAAAATACTGTTGGCTGGCTGGTTTGGACTGGCTGAAACCAACAAGCGAACATGCTGATTATATTTTCACTTCGGATTGGAACATCAATGTTTTCTTGTCACGTATATATTCAGCATATAAAATGATATACGCGTTAGCTGTAGGTTATTGTTGAGTAATTAGGCAATTTCTTTATAAATTTCTAGATTAATAGCAAAATACAAATCATGGCAATCTCATAAACTAGCATGCAGCTCTCTAACATACTAGTTAAATCAGACAGCATTAAGAGCAATATAGCTAGCAACATAGCTAAAATCATCATGATCAACACAGTAAACAAACGACAATATATAATAGATTGGTCACGTGGTGTGTACCTTTTGTTTGCATAAGAAAATGGTGTCGCTGGTGAAGATGATGCAGAGGGAGATGCTGCTGGTGGTGGTACTAAGTCGTCGATGAGTGGTGAAGGAAGAGCTCGGAGCAGCCGACGACGAATACGCCAAGACGTAGCGCCGCCTGACTTAGATGGAAGACGACCCGTCGTGAATGTCAGGAGCAGTCGCGCGACGAGCGCTTCCCAAAAACCTTATTCGTCATCTCCCGGTGCAGGATCACAAGGACAAGGGTTCCAAGACCTGCTCTCCCGAACGTTGGTGCACGCAGACGCCGGGATGGAGAGACTACGGCGGCGGCGCAGCAGCGAGAAGAGAAAAATACTAATTTACTACATTTGGATTTTCCAAACTAGAACTCCCAATAGTAGTTTTTAGTGTGTCTTTTCCTAGGACGATTGGTACATATATATATATATATATAGGGATGAGAACTCCCTACCTCCACATCAATTAGCAATATGGTACTAATTGATGTTGTACCTCCCACCTCTACTCATGGACTTAAATATTAAATCACATTAGAGAACACAAGTATTGGGCCTTTGAGATTTATTAGAATTTCTTCATATGGATTTATGGGAACTATCCATATAAATTCTAACAATTCCCCACCAGATCTCAACTGCCTAGTATAGATATTTTTCTTCTCCCACTATTATTTATATACTAGTATTTCAGTAGAGACTGTTAAGTTGAACATCCGCCTAGAGCTTTAAGTTACACCCATCCATAACTTGAACAATGGACTATGCCTTGAATGGGAAGTTTTGTGCGAACGAGTTTTACTCAAAGTCAAACTAGTACCTGACTGCCAGTAGCCTTCCCCGTGGGTGGAGCATCTACGTCGTACTCCCTGGTCTCTTTATGAGCTTACTAGAGATCACCCAAGTCTCATAGACTGCGACGTTATACAGTAAGGCTCATATAGGTATGTTCTTTCAAAAATGCTGTGCAGGACAACATCTTCCCTTGTTAAAGCTAATAGAACACATTAAGACATTCACCAACCTACCATACAGTGCCTCGTTGCTTTGAGAGTATTGCATCTTCACATAAAGAGGGTTATAGTTTACTCTCCTTAGTTTACCAATAGCTTGTTCTTCATAGATCCTTAGTCATGAGATCTCCGATCAAAAAAGGTTGGGCTACTACTACTGTATACTCACATGGGTCTCATACCCATCTCCCTTGATGCAATTTTTATCACATTCCATGATAGTCCTTTTGTAAAGGGATCTGCCATGTTTTTGTCTGTTTGCACATATGCCATAGCTATTACTCTGGAGTTTCTCAATTTCCTAACAGTCTTCAAACGTCTTTTAACGTGTCTTGTTGACTTCGCATTATCCTTAGCACTGTTCACTTTAGTAATCACAGTTTGATTATCACAGTTCATAAGGATAGCCGGTATTGGGTTTTCAACCACCGGCAAGTCCAACAAGAGCTCACACAGCCATTCTGCCTCTGCAGAAGCTGTATCTAAAGCAGTAAGTTTTGCTTCTATGGTTGATTTTTGTCAAAATAGTCTGTTTGCAAGACCTTCATGACACTGCGCCGCCTCTAAGAGTAAACGCATACCCACTAGTGGCGTAGATTTAGTCAATATTAGATATCCAGTTTGAATCACTATATCCCTCAAACACAGCTGGGTGCCTAGAACAGTGAATCCCAAAACTCATTGTATCTTTAAGATAACGCAAGACCCTTTCAAGTGCACGCCAATGATCATCACTTGGGTTGGATGTGTACCTACTCAACTTGCTCACAGCAAAAGAGATATATGGTCTTGTTGCACTAGCTAAATACATGAGTGAACCAATGATCTGAGAGTACCTATTTTTTTGTTATTTCTCAAAGTCACGCTAAGATCATAAGGTGTTGGAGAAGGCTTGCTATCTATAAAGCCAAACCGGTGAAAGGTCCTAATAGCTAGAAGAGGGGTGAATAGCCTATTAAAAATTTCTACAACAACACTTAACAAACCGGTTAGACAATTATGAGACGAAGCAAGTGTTGCACCAGCCTACTAAAAATGCAAGCCACCTACCACAATTCTAATTTCTATTGTTTCTAACCACACAATGACTATGGCACTACACTAAGTTAGTGTGCTCTCAAAGGCTAACTAAAGAGCCACACTAACCAAACTAACAAGCTCTCACAACTAGCTACACTAAAGAGCTTGATAACTAGTTTGGGGTAATGTAAAGAGAGAGAGCAAGATAGTTATACTGCCGTGTCGAGGAATAAACCAATCAATCACAACAATGAAAACCAATGAAGACCAATCACCTCGAAATCAAATGATGACACAATGATTTTTTACCGAGGTTCACTTGCTTACCGGCAAGCTAGTCCTCGTTGTGGTGATTCACTCACTTGGAGGTTCACGCGCTAATTGGCATCACACGCCAAACCCTCAACAGGGTGCCGCACAATCAACACAACATGAGGATCACACAAACCACAAGCAATTCACTAGAGTACCTTTTGGCTCTCCACCGGGGAAAGGTCAAGAACCCCTCACAATCACCACAATCAGAGCCGAAGACAATCACCAACCTCCGCTCGACGATCCTCGTTGCTCCAAGCTGTCTAGGTGGTGGCAACCACCAAGAGTAACAAGTGAATCCCGCAGCAAAACACGAACACCAAGTGCCTCTAGATGCAAACACTCAAGCAACGCACTTGGATTCTCTCCCAATCTCACAAAGATGTTGAATCTATGATGGAGATGAGTGGGAGGGCTTTGGCTAAGCTCACAAGGTTGCTATATCAATGCAAATGGCCAAGAGAGTAAGCTTGAGCCAGCCATGGGGCTTAAATAGAGAGCCCCTATGAATTCTAGTGTTCTTGAACTCACTACCATTGTCACTTCTAACTCTCTTGATGGTTGTTTCAAACTTATTGTGAATGCCATTGACAAATGATTTGAATGTTGCTAATATATCACTTTTGTCCACTAGAAAGAATACCCAAGTGTATCTAGTATAATCATCCACTATCACAAAGCCATATTTGTTACCACCGATGCTAGTGTATTGTGTTGGCCCAAACAAATCCATGTGCAATAACTCAAATGCTTTACTAGTGCTCATCATGCTTTTCTTGGGATGGGTGTTTCCAACTTGTTTTCCGGCTTGACAAGAGCTACAAAACTTATCCTTTTCAAACACAACATCTTTTAAGCTTCTAACCAAGTCATGCTTAACCAATCTATTCAATTGTTTCATTCAGACATGACCAAACCTTCTATGTCATAACCAACCCATGCTAGACTTAGTGAACAAACATGTAGATAATTTAGCTTCACTAGCATTGAAATCAACCAAGTATAGATTCTCATATCTAAAGCCTTTGAAGATCAAGTTAGAGCCATCTACACTTATGATCTCCACGTCATCTACCCCAAATATGCACTTGAATCCAAGATCATACAATTGAGCCACGGATAGCAAATTGAAGTTCAAGCTCTCTACTAGCAACACATTGGATATGCTCATGTCATTTGATATTGCAATCTTACCAAGTCCTTTGACCTTGCCTTTGCCATTGTCACCAAATGTGATACTATCATAATCATCATTGCCATTGGTGTTGATTGAGTTGAACATTCTTGCATCACCGGTCATGTGTTGAATGCACCCACTATTAAGAACCCAATACCTTCCTCTGGCTTTGTAATTGACCTACAAAAGAAGATCAATTCTTTTTAGGTACCTAAACTTGCTTGGATCCTTGAAGGTTAGTGACCAAGCTCTTTGGCACCCAAATGGCTTTCTTCTTTGAGCCCATCCATGGTTTACCAATGAACTTAGCCTTTACACCATTTGCACCCTTGGTAAGCATATAAAAAGAATCAAGCTTAATGGAGGATACATTAGCATTTTTGCTCTTGTTGTTGCATTCATGCTCTTTATGACCAACTTGCTTGCAACTAGTGCAAAACCGACCATTGGTCTTCACAAAACTAGTCTTGTGAGGACCAAAGGTCGCCTTGTCTTTCTTGGGGGTATAGCCCAATCCTTCTTTGTAGAGAAAAAGCTCTTTGGCTATCCAAGCACATAAGCAAGCAGTCCTCACCACCATAGGCCTTAGCCAAGGTGTGAGTGAGCTTGTTGACCTCCTTCTTGAGGTTTTCATTCTCAACCATTAGTGAGACATCACAAGTGAGACCATCACTACTAGATGAGGTAGAAATAGAGGTACTACAAGAAGGGTTAGCGGGAGCAATAATGATAGGCATAGATAATGATTCATCAATTATATCACAAGTTAAGCCTATATTGCAAGTTTCAACATGCTTCTTTTTATTTTGCTCATCAAGTAAAGAGGAATGAGCCCTTTCAAGCTTTTTGTGAGCCTTGCCAAGCTTCTCATGGGCTTACTCTAGCCTCTCATGAGATGCATTAAGCTCATCAAAGGCTTGCTTAAGGGCTTTTAGTTCCTTACGCAAGCTTTTACAGTCCCTTCTCTTAATGCCAAAGTATTCTTTAGCATTTTCTAGCATGTCAAATAGTTCATCCTTAGTAGGTTCATCATCATCACTATCACTATCATTTTCATTTTTATTTTCATGTTTCTCATCACTTCTATCATCACAAATTTGTACCTTAGTGGCCTTAGCCATGAAGCATGATGGAGTGTCGAAGAGAGAAGGCTTCTCATTGATAGCAATGCTTGCAAGTGCCTTCTTCTTGGTGGTCTTGTCATCATCATCACTTGAGGAAGCATCACTATCCCAAGTGACCACATATGAACCACCCTTCTTCTTCTTCAAGGTCATCTTGTCCTTCTTCTCTTTCTTTTCCTTCTTGTCCTTCTTCTTGTCCTTCTTGTCATCATCTTTGTCACTATTGTATGGGCATTGAGCAACAAGATGATCTTTGCTTCCACAATTGAAGCACCTTCTTGACTCTTTCTTGTTCTTGGATAAAGATTTCTTCTTTCTAGCACGATATCTTTTCTTCATCATAAACTTCCTAAATCTCTTGACAAATAGAGCCATCTTCTCATCATCATCATCATCCCATGAGCCATCATCTTCACTTGATGTATCTTGCTTTGCCTTGCCCTTGGATGATGTGTCCTTGAATGCCATGCTCTTCTTATTCTCATCCTTCTTCTCATCTTTCTTCTTCTTTTCTTCCTTCTTATCGTCATCTCTATATGTATCATCGATCATTATATCTCTCAACACTTGGTTTTGTGTCATGGTGTCCAAACCACACCTTACTAGAATAGTGACCAATGTGTCAAATCTTGAAGGCAAACATCTCAAGAATTTGTGGGTGAAGTCCTTGTCCTTCACCTCTTCTCCAAGTGCTTTGAGATCATTGACAAGCACTTGAAGCCTATGGAACATCTCCGGCACACTCTCATCCTCCTTCATCTTGAAGCTTGCAAACTTCTCTTTAAGAATATATACCTTTGCACCCTTCACAGCTTGAGTGCCCTCAAATGATTCTTCTAACTTCTTCCAAGCCTCATGAGCCATCTCAATATTCTTGATTTGCTCAAATATTCTCTCATTAATTGCATCATGAATGGCACTTAGAGCAATGTAATTATTTTGGAGAAGCACTTCTTCGCCCACGGTGGGATTCTCCGGATCATCAATCTCAATTTTGGTTTCTACCACCTTCCACACTCTTCTATTGATTGACTTGATATGTGTGGTCATCTTTGATTTCTAATATGGATAATTTGTGCTATTAAATTGGAATGGCTTCTTGGTGTTGTTGATTTGAGCCATTTTCACACCGAAGGTTGTTAAGCCTCAAATCACGATGACCTCGGCTCTGATACCACTTGGAAGGTCCTAATGGCTAGAAGGGGGGTGAATAGCCTATTAAAAATTTCTACAACAACACTTAACAAATCGGTTAGACAATTATGAGGCGAAGCAAGTGTTGCGTTAGCCTACTAAAAATGCAAGCCACCTACCATAATTCTAGTTTCTATTGTTTCTAACCACACAATGACTATGGCACTACACTAAGTTAGTGTGCTCTCAAAGGCTAACTAAAGGGCCACACTAACCAAACTAACAAGCTCTCACAACTACCTACACTAAAGACCTTGATAACTAGTTTGCGGTAATGTAAATAGAGAGAGCAAGATAGTTATACCGCCGTGTCGAGGAATGAACCAATCAATCACAAGAATGAAAACCAATGAAGACCAATCACCTCGGAATCAAATGATGACACAATGATTTTTTACCGAGGTTCACTTGCTTGCCGGCAAGCTAGTCCTCGTTGTGGCGATTCACTCACTTGGAGGTTCACACGCTAATTGGCATCACACGCCAAACCCTCAATAGGGTGCCACACAACCAACACAAAATGAGGATCACACAAGCCACGAGTAATTCACTAGAGTACCTTTTGGCTCTTTGCTGGGGAAAGGTCAAGAACCCCTCACAATCACCACGATCGGAGCCAGAGACAATCACCAACCTCCGCTCGACGATCCTCGCTGCTCTAAGCCGTCTAGGTGGCGGCAACCACCAAGAGTAACAAGCGAATCCCGCAGCGAAACACGAACACCAAGTGCCTCTAGATGCAAACACTCAAGCAACGCACTTGGATTCTGTCCCAATCTCACAAAGATGTTGAATCTATGATGGAGATGAGTGGGAGGGCTTTGGCTAAGCTCACAAGGTTGCTATGTCAATGCAAATGGCCAAGAGAGTGAGCTTGAGCCGGCCATAGGGCTTAAATAGAAACCCCACGAAATAGAGCCGTTGTACCCCTTCACTGGGCACAACTCGGGGTGACCGGACGCGCTGGTCAGATTGACCGGACGTAGGACCCCAGCGTCCGGTTGCCCGATGCTTGCCACGTGTCATCGGCTTCAAACGCTGATCCTCCGACCTCAATGGTCATCAGTACATTTAAGTAGTGACCGGACACACTGCTCAAAGTGACCGGACGCACCAACACCAGCATCCGGTCGTTTCCAGTAAGGTTCTAGAGGCAAAAATTCACGACCGGACGCGTCCGATCATGCCCGACCGGACTCACCCAGCGTCTGGTCACTCAACGTCTCCTCTGTGCACTGCCACGTCAATGGGACCGGACGCACCCACTCAGCGTCTGGTCACAAAGTGACCCAGTGTCCGGTCGAAGACCGACACCAGCGTCTTCACTGCTTCTTCTGACCGGACGCTCCGGTCCAGTTGAGTCCAGCGTCCGGTCCACTCTGTGAGGCCTTATCTTTTCTGTATAGGGCGCCGGTGGCACCATCGGACTGTCCGCACTCTATGGACGGACACTCCGCCGGTGAAGTTCCTAACCCTTGCTCAAATGTGCCAACCACCAAGTGTATCACCTTGTGCACATGTGTTAGTATATTTTCACAAAGATTTTCAAGGGTATAAGCACTCCACTAGATCCTAAATACATATGCAATGAGTTAAAACATCTAGTGGCACTTTGATAACCGCATTTCGATACGAGTTTCACCCCTCTTAATAGTACGACTATCGATCCTAAATATGATCACACTCACTAAGTGTCTCGATCACCAAAACAAAATAGCTCCTACCATTTATACCTTTGCCTTGAGCATTTTGTTTTTCTCTTTCTTCTTTTTAAGTCCAAGCACTTGATCATCACCATGGCATCGCCATCATCATGTCATGATCTTCATTTGCTTCACCACTTGAAATGTGCTACCTATCTCATGATCACTTGATAAACTAGGTTAGCACTTAGGGTTTCATCAATTCACCAAAACCAAACTAGAGCTTTCAACTGGCTCAAGTCCTTCTCAACATAGTGAGATTGCAACAAAGTAATCCCACTCTCATTCTTAATCAACTTAATGTTTAGAATCACATTAGCTTCTCCTAGATCTTTCATGTCAAAGCTTTTAGACATAAAAGACTTGACCTCATTAATTGCATCAATGTTCGTGCCAAAGATTAGAATATCATCAACATATAAGCATAATATAACAGAATTGCCCCCACCATGTCGATAGTACACACACCTATCAGCCTCATTTACGGCAAAGCCCGCACTCATTGAAGTTGTGTCAAACTTCTCATGCCATTGTTTAGGTGCTTGTTTCAAGCCATATAAATATTTTAGTAACTTGCACACCTTGCGCTCTTCACCTTTTACTACAAACCCATCAGGCTGATCCATATAGATTTCCTCATCCAACTCTCCATTAAGGAAAGCTGTCTTCACATCCATTTGATGAACGAGACTATATGAGGCAGCTAGGGAAAGTAGCACTCGAATAGTGGTCATTCTAGCAACAGGTGAATAAGTATCAAAGAAATCCCCGCCTTCCTTCTGGGTATAACCCTTAGCCACAAGCCGAGCCTTGTACTTATCAATAGTACCATCAGGTCTAAGCTTCTTCTTGAACACTCACAGCCCACAGGTTTACAACCAAACGACAGCTCAGATAATTCACAAGTTCCATTAGAAAGAATTGAGTCCATCTCACTACGAACAGCTTCTTTCCAATCATCTGCATCTGGAGATGCATACGCCCCTGCAATAGAGGTGGGAGTATCGTCCGCAAGGTACACAATGAAATCATCACCAAAAGATTTTGCAATGCTTTGTCTCTTGTTCCTCGCAGGAACTTCATTGTCATCCTTCTCAAGGACTTCTTCAAGTGGTTGCTCAAATGACTCAACAGGAGACTCAATAGGTGTAGTAAAACCAGGAGCTATCTCAGAAGAAAATCTAGCATTGCTATGCATATCTTTCATAGGAAATATGTTCTCAAAAAACGTAGCATCACGAGATTCCATAATTGTATCAACATGCATATCAGGAACTTTAGATTTTACTACTAAAAACCTATAGGCAATGCTCTGGTGAGCATATCCTAGAAAGACACAGTCTACAGTCTTTGATCCAAGCTTGCGCTTCTTAGAAATTGGTATGTTGACCTTCGCCAAGCATCCCCACGTGCGCAAGTATGAAAGTGATGGTTTCCTCCCAACCCAATTCTCATATGGGGTTGTCTCTTTATTTCTATTTGGAATTCTATTCAGGACATGACTTGCAGTCAATAAAGCCTCCCCCACCATGCCTTAGATAAACCTGCAGTGTCTAACATGGCATTCGCTAAGTCAGTTAGCGTGCGGTTCTTCCTCTCGGCAACCCTATTTTATTCGGGCGAATAGGGAGGCGTCCTCTCATGAATAATGCCATGTTCCTCACAGAATAGGGAGGCGGCCTTAGCGCATCAGCGAAACTAGCCATAGATAATTCAGGAAAAAGCCTACAATAAGGTTTTTGAATTGTTGAGTAATTAGGCAATTTCCTGATAAATTTCTAGATTAACAACAGAATACAAATCATGACAATCTCATAAACTAGCATGCAGATCTCTAACATACTAGTTAAATCAGGCATCATTAATAGCAACATAGCTAAGAACATCATGATCAACACAGTAGACAAACAACAATAATAGATTGGTCACGTGGTGTGTACCTTTTGTTTGCATAAGAAAATGGTGTCGCTGGTGAAGATGATGCAGAGGGAGACGCTGGTGGTGGTGGTACTAAGTCGTCGATGAGTGGTGAAGGATGAGCTCGGAGCAGCTAACGACGAATACGCCGGGACGTAGCGCCGCCTATCTTGGATGAAAGATGACCCGTCGTGAAAGTTGGGAGCGGTAGCGCGACGAGCGCTTCCCAAAAACCTTATTCGTCCTCTCCCGGTGCAGGATCATAAGGACGAGGGTTCCAGAGACCTGCTCTCCAGAACGTTGGTGCACGCAGACGTCGGGATGGAGAGACTACGGCGGCTGCGCAGCAACGAGAAGATAAAAATACTAATTTAGTACCTTTAGATTTTCCAAACTAGAACTCTCAATAGTAATTTTTAGTGTGTCTTTTCCTAGGACGATTGGTACATATATATAGGGATGAGAACCCCCTACCTCCACATCAACTAGCAATATGGTACTAATTGATGTTGTACCTCCCACCTCTACTCATGGACTTAAACATTAAAGCCCATTAGGGAACACAAGTATTGGGCCTTTGAGATTTATTAGAATTTCTTCATATGGATTTAGAGGAACTATCCATATAAATTCTAACAGTTATAAAACAGAATCATGCCGCTTCAATGTCGGCGGTATATATTTGGTCCTTTCTGTTAAAGATAAATAAAGGATATATATACCAAAGTATGAAATTGAGTAAAAGGGGGAAATAAAAGCACCTAATGGCAGATATGTACAATGATCCGATGGGGGCTAGCTCTTCCTCCTCGTTTCATTGTTATTTTTTCTTTCCTCTTACTCCTCCCTTACATGCCTACATCTCTTTAGGGCATCCGTAATATATGTCTAATTCTGATCCTATGCAATGATTTGATTTTACTTATTTAAGTGGTCCCCATTTTTAAGATTAACTTAGGATTTCTAAATGGGATCGTGGGAATCATAGAAATAAAAAAAATCTAATCTCTTTCTCTGTCCAATCGATCGGCCTCCTCTCTCTCTCTCTCTCATGGTCACCCCTTCTTCCTCATTTGGTGGCCTCCTCCTTGCCCTTCTCCTCGCTAGTGCCCTATGGGCTGAGAAGGATACCCGGGGCTCGTGCAGCTGACAGAAGCACTCTATGAAGTTAGACAACTTTGGGATATCATAATTTGAGTCCATCACAATGGTGACCCAAGCATGAACTTCTTATTCAAATCCTATGATGAAGCTACCGATGATTGTCCACAAGCATACATGTGTCTCGGAGTGGCAACCTAAGCACTCTCTTTGCATCGTGTTCAAGGTAGGAGTTTCGTTCCACATATTTGTCAACACATTAGTTTAGTGTAGTGTAGTTCGAAGAGAAACAACTACTTTGAGACGATATACGACTTGTCTAGCAATTTTTATTTCTATCACCGACTTCTTTCTAACTTTTAGGTGCTTCAAGGGATGGAGGTTTACACAGCCATCGCAAAGTATCAAGTCAATCCGTTTTGAGATTGACCAAGTTTATACAAAAAAAGAAAAATATTTATAGTATAGAATAGGTATCATTAGTTGTGTCATGAAATGTGTCATCAATATTGCTAGTTTTTTTTCTACAAATGGGGACATATTTTGGATCCATCAGAACTAAAAATTAGCAGTTAAAATTAGCAGCGGTGACAAACAAACATGCTAATAAATCTGCTAATTATTAGCTATAAATGTTACTTCAATTAGCATGTTTAGAGTTCGTATAGATGCTAATAGTTCATATACATCTTCGACTCACTTCCAACCACCTGGTGGATCCAAACAGTCCCCCGCTAAAAGTTAACCAGCTAAAAATTAGCAGATATTAGCTATTACTAGCTAAACTTTAGTGTTAATGGATCCAAATTGTTCCTGAATTTGGTCAAACTTTAGAAGTTTTGCATCATTTCCATGATGGAGGTAAGAAAAGATAAGACACGGACGTAACCGTTACCGGTAGGTTTATGTCCAAAATATACAGCCTGTTCGATTGGCTGGTTCGTTTCGTTGCTGGTTCGTGAAGAAGTACTATTGGCTGGTTTGTATGAGAGAAAAATACTATTCCGACTAGAAATTTACAATCATTTACGATAAGTCACAGCCAAACGAACAGACTGAAACAAAAGATGAACCGGAAATAAAATAGAAACGGTCCATTGCCCCATCGAGCAGACGAGACAAGGGAGGCGAGCCGAGTCAGCAGGCTAAACATATACACGTAGACGTAGTGGGAGGCAACCAAGTCAGCCACCTCCCTTCCATTCCGGCCCCAACGAACCAGTCCACGCCGCTTCCCGCGTCTCCTCCGTCCTCTCACTGACACGTGGCGCCCAACAGCCCATGGACCCACGCGTCAGCCGCCCAGAGGCAGAGGGGGATGCGAGCCCACCACCGCTAGCCGTCATCGTCGAGGCCGTATAAATGGCGGCCCCGCAGAAGCCGCGGTTCCCCACCATTCGCTCCCCTCCACCCTTCCTCCGTGATCCTCCGACCACGACGACTCCGCTTCCTCCTCCTCCTCCTCCTCCTCCTCCTGTTCCCAGAAAGGCAAAGCCCAGCCCCGCCGATAAACACCATGGCCGCCGCCGAGCCGCGGCCGCCCTCCGGGATGGGCTTCTTCGGCATGCTCAGCTTCCGCCGCAGCGCCACCGCCGTCGCGTCCTTCGACCCGGCGCAGGACGACGAGCTCCTCGCGCTCGACGCCCTCCAGTCCCACGTCACCGACCGCCTCAACGCGCTCTCCGCGCACGCCACCCCGGGCGCCCCGCTCCTCTCCCTCCCCTTCCTCTCCAAGCTCCTCGACGCCGTCGTCTCCTCCGACGCCGCCTTCCGCGGCGTCCTCGCGCTGACCCCCGTCGCCGCCGCGCTCGCCAGGCCCCCCGCCGACCGCCTCGCCGCCGACCTCCTCGACCGCGCCGTCAAGACGCTCGACGTCCTCAACGCGGCATCCCTCACGCTCGCCTCGCTCCGGGCCGCGCACCGCGCCGCGCTCGCCGCCGCGTCGTGCCTCCTCCTCGCGCCGTCCCTCCACACCGCGCACCTCACCCGCGCGCGCAGGGCCATCGACAGGCTCTTCCCCGCCGACGACTCCGCCAAGGCCTGCGGCGGCTCCGCGGCCTCGCCCTCGCGCACCATGCGCGCGCTCTCCTTCAGCGTCTCCAAGAACTGGTCCGCGGGCCGCCACATGAACGCCATGGCGGCGCACCTCGCGCCGCCGCCGCAGTCATCGCCCGCCGCGGCCGCCGCGGGGGCGGGGTGCGGGCTCGGCCTGGCCCTCTACACCATGAGCTCCGTCCTCGTCTTCGCCATGTGGGCGCTGGTCGGCGCCGTGCCGTGCCAGGACCGGGCGTCCGCGGCCAGCAACCCGCCCGTCGCGCCCCCGAAGCAGGCGCAGTGGGCGGCGCCCATGTCCGCGCTCCAGGAGCGGATCGCGGAGGAGTGGAGGCGCAGGGAAAAGAAGGGGTCTTGCTCCGGCTCCGCGCCCACGGCGGGGCTCCTCGCGGAGATGCAGACCCTGGAGCGCGCCGCGCGCGAGCTCAACAGCGTGCTCGAGGAGATCGCCGAGGAAGAGGAGGACGAGGAGCGGCGGCGGCAGGGGATCGTGGGCGAGGAGCGCGCGCGGGACGTCACGGATCGCGCCGAGGAGCTGGCGGCGGCGTGCCGGGCGCTCGAGGACGGGCTCGCGCCGCTGGAGCGGCAGGTGCGCGCTGTGTTCCACCGCGTCGTCGCCTGCCGCGCGGAGGTCGTCCGCTTTATGGACCTCAGCGCGCGCGCCGGCACCGCTAATGCCGCCACTGCGTCCGCGTCAGGCGTGCCGCCGCAGCACCAGCACTCCTTCTGAGGCGGCGATCGTCGACGAATTGCTTGCTTGCTTGCTTTGGGGGTCACAAATTGTTCTTCCCCCATTGCCCTGTACTGTACCATTCTTTGATTTGTACTGCTGCCACCTGCCAGTGCCAGTAAAAACGCCTCTGTGTGCCCTGTCCTGTCCTGTAGATGACGAGCTTGTAAAAACTAACATCTTGTTGGATTAGTTTGTGTGTGTATATTAATTTAATTGTTGTGAATGCTGAAGAGCATAGCAGAAGAGATTGCTCATTGTTGTATGAACAAGAGCTAGCATAGCCCACTGTAAAGCAATCCACCACTGGACCAGCTGCAAGTTGCGGTTGACCTCGCTCCTCCCCTCCGCACCGGCCGTGTGCTTTGCTGACTGAATATTCCACCCAATTCAGTCATTCATTCGTTCATTTATTCAGAGGGGGCAACTACAACTACTGAATATGAGCTCGTTTTTCTTTTACTACTAAAGCTACTATATATCCTGTTGCTTTTTGTCTTTACACCCTATTCATTCATTCATTCATTCAGAGGGGCAACTACTGAATCTGAATTTGAGCCTTTTTTTTTTTACTGAAGCAAGTATATAGGGGGTGTTTGATTCTTTAGTCGCTCCTAAAATTCATGTCACATCAAATGTTTAGATACTAATAAGGAGCATTAAATATAAATTAATTACAAAACCAATTACAATGATGGAGGCTAATTTCCGAGACAAATTTTTTAAGCCTAATTAATCTGTCATTAGCACATGTTTATTGTAGCACCACGTTGTCAAATCATGGACTAATTAGGCTTAAAAGATTCGTCTCGCAAATTAGTCGCAAGTTGTGCAATTAATTTCGTAATTAGTCTATATTTAATACTCCATGCATGTGTCTAAACATTCGATCTGACAGGAATTTTAAGAGTGTAGTAACCAAACACCCCCATAGTATGTTGTTGCTTTTCGTGTGCAAAGAGGCAGTCGTTGGTGCTGCAAGTGCAAATGACATTGAATCAAAGGGTTGACTCCGCAGGTTGAGGATCGGCCTGCACCTAACACTGCACTGACAAAGATTTCCAGACTCTGAACCTGAAGAGAGATGTGCAGGCCATCAAGGAGGCAGCATCGGCTGAGCTGGTCATAGCTGTGAGTGAGACGAAGGAGACCTCGTCACTTTGTCACCACTCATCTCCTCTCTATGTGCAGACTAATTCAACTCACTTGTCCCTACCTGCCGGTGCAGGCCGGATATTGTAAATTACAGCAATCTTAACTATTGTAGGATATGACTAACCTGTGCTGTACTGTCTGCTACCCAAGGTTTTTAATTTCGGTATCGCCAAAATTTCGGTCACCACCGAAATTACCAAATTTCGCGAAATTCGGCCGAAAATTTTTTAGAGATTAGCACATGAAGTATGTTTTTCTAAAAAAAATTAGATCTAAACAAATATTAGTATGATTTATGATTACATATCTATTAAATAAAAGAATATGCAATATAAACAATAGAAAAATATAAGATTAGAGTTATATAGCACATGTATTAGTGTATTAAAAAATTTCGGAGTTTTCTTTCGGCCACCACCGAAATTACCGAATTTCGTGAAATTCAGCCGAAATTTCGCCGAAATTTTGAACCCTGCTGCTACCTAAATTATATTCTACTACCAGTAAAGAAAAGATGATTCTTTTCTTGCTCTTTTTGAAAAGGGAGGAGGAACTGGATGGATGCTGTGCTAGGCTGCTAGCTGCTGCTACTACTTGCTAAGCTAGCAGGGAATAGATTCTCCCAATTCTATTGCTGTCCATTATGATATGATGAAAAAGTCGAGTCCAAATGTCAAATGGATGCGATGGAATCTGATTTGACACAAAGGAATTGAGATTTTTCGATTCTTTGAGGGTGCCCTTCATTGTCACTACTTGTCCTGAATTTGGTGGCTCTCTCACAAAAAAAAAATCTTTTAACGTATTTGTAACAAATCAAATCAGTGCACAGAGAGGCAGCCTGTACACAGGAGGGAGCGTCTGTTTTCACCTCTTGAGTGACCGAGTGAGTGGCTCAGGTTTACAGTTTATTCTGGGTGCTTTTCATCTCTCCTTTTGGGTCGGTTGACCTTCTCTTTATCACAAAGCTTATCAAAAGCTTCCTTCTGTATTCATATATGCCATTTCAGATTTCAGAGGTATATTTTCTACACCCTGAGTCAAGCCTTCTATTTTGCAGGCTAGGTAACAAGCATACAGATGCACTTCTGCTAAAAAGACGAACAGCCAGCTTAGCAGTGACAATGATACTTTGAAGCACCAAGAGCAACAAGGAATGAACTCTTCAAGTTGTTGAATGTTCTTTCCATCATTATCAATGCAAGAGCGCTTCAAGCCTGTCTGTCACTCATCTTTCCATCACATGTACCATGCTGTCCCATATGCAGACATGCAGTAGATAATTCCTGTGATCATTAGGTGCATTTGGTTCCAGGGTGATGCATTGATGTGCTTAGCTAATACCAAGGACTAAAGTGTGTGAAGCCAGTCTCTATATTAGTTGCACTTGCACAGACCAGCTTTAATCTGCTGGTTGGAAACACTGCCCTTCAATTTATTTTTTAGTATCCGAGATATGCTTTCTTTACTGTGCTAACTTTTTTTTCTCCCGAACACGCAGGAGAGGAGAGTGGAGACCTGCGTGTCGTTTCATGGATAGATTGAAACAATGATCTGATTACAAGCTGATTCCACGGCTGGGGTTACTATTCTTCCATGAACGCGCCCATTAAACAATTTATACAGCCCCTACAAGTTGGTCGCCTATGCAGCTTGCTCTAGCAGGCAGCAGCACACGCAGGGCCTTCGCGCCCGCCAAAGCCCAGAAATGTGCCTGCTCACTTGCCTCTTTGGAGCACTACCGAGACTGTCACTCCGACAAACACACGCCGATTTCTATGTTTCCATAGGGTCAACGCTAGGAGGATCATCAGGGAGTTGAGGCCCTTTTGCGCCACATTTGGAGCCCTTCGTGTCGCCTCGTGCCACCATCTTTGAAAAGAGTCATCGTGTGGACCTGGTGCCATTGCTTGCAGGCCGAACATGCCTAGGGCAGCGAACCAAACTTGGCGGGAGAAGACACAAGTTGAAACGAGGGTGCTCGATATCTTCCTCGTTGTGGTCGCATAGCGGGCAGCAGGGCTGGTACGGCAAGCCTTGGTGTGCCAACTTGTCCGCTGTCCAACATCTGTCTAACCACAGGAAGAACTTGCAGCGAAGCGGTGCCCAAGACCTCCACACAGTCAGTTTGCAGGGTTCAAAAGATGTGGAGCCGACAAAGAAACGTCGATAAGCAGATTGAGCGGAGTAAAACTCATTTAACTTCCCCCAATTACGAAGCAGCAAAGTAACTTCTGAAATCATTGGCAAACAGTTTTGTCCAACTTTTGGCAAACAATTTAACTTCTCCCAATTACAGAAGGCAATGTTTCAGAGGGCATAACAGATGCTTCTGAAACTGAATGTATAAGGGATTATGGTTACTTCAACAGATTATTACTCATCATATCTTAATATCTAAAACTTTAAGTAATTGCTCAAAATCTTCTCCCATCTCCCTTAAATTAGGAGATTCAACCCCTCTATCAATTTAAAATGTATTGACAATGTTTTGGAGAAGAAAAGGAAAGGCTAAGCTACCAATAATATAGATTGGCTTTATATAAACTTTTAGGAGATTGATGATAGGTAAAGTTGGAATATTTATAGTGATTATTTAATCACATTGTGTAGCATTTTCTTCACAAGCAAATTGAAGAAGCGTGTTAGAGCGTCTCCAACAAATTACATATAATCAATCTCCTAAAAGTTTATATAAGTGATCTCCTACTATTGGTAGTGTAGCCTTTTTCCTTTTCTTCTCCAAAACATTATCAATACAGTTTAAATTGGTAGAGGGGGTGGATCTCCTAATTTATGTGAGATGGGAGAAAATTTTGAGCAATTACTTAAACTTTTAAATATTAGGATATGATAAGTAATAATCTGTTGAAGTAACGATAATCTCTTATATTGCATTTTTGGTATTATAGATGGGATAAGTAATCTATTAGATAAACTCTTAAGAAAAACTAAACAACTAAGCGGTGGTTCAGGAGCTGGAGTGGCGAGAGGATGGTTTGGGAGCTGAAGTGGCAGCTGGCGGTGGACGGCGTGGCAGTGGACACATGCCCCAAGCCGAGCGTGATGAAGCAACAAACTAACTTCTGAAATCATTGGCAAATAGTTTCGTCCAACTTTTGGCAAACAATTTAACTTAAAAATGTTTCAGAGGGCATAAAAGCTGCTTCTAAAAACTGAATGTACTTTGCATGGACGATACTTGTCATTTGTCAGTTTTTTTGTGGCTCCAAGTTTTGTTCAAACTTGGTTTTCCATTAAATAGATATCTGAAGGGGCTAACACCCCCTTCGAAACATATATGATCTATACATTCTTATGAAGCAAAATAATTCTTTTCCCCAAACCCTAGGTCTCTGAAAACATGTTTACTACTATGTTGGAAAATTTTCAGCCAAGGTTGAAGCAGGAACTCACTGTATGTTGCATGTGGTTGGTGGCCAAAATTTGGCTGCCATTGGTTTTGCTGCTTAAACTTATGAACGTCTCGTATTTAGTTTGCTAAACCATTAACAAACAATTTTGTGTAACTTTTAATAATTTTTGCTTGACAAATCTTTATAGCTATTTTAAGTACAACTATCTAGCTTTGTCTTTTGAATTTCTTTTTTTTTAATTTCAACTATCTAGCTTTGTCCCAAGAAAACTAACATTTATAACACTAAATAGGTACATCATGAAACTATATTTCAGAAAAAAAATTAATGATGCTTATTTAATTATTAGTTATATAAATATTATTATTATTATTATTTACGTTGGTTGAATCTAAGATAGTTCGACATAAGATAAAACTGTACTGTCATTTTTTTAACAAAGAGAGTACTTTATCATGTGCTGCCTGCCTAGCAATAAGTTTATTGTTTTTAACTTCCCAAAAGGAAATATAAGGGAAGGCAGTTTTTTTTTAAAGAAAGTGAAGGCGAGTAATGCGGCCAGAAGCAAATTTGTCGTCGCCGAATCATATCACCTGTAACCCGTCCTGCCCAACCTGCTCTTTCGGCCCCTAGTCAAATTCGCAGGCCCACTTGCTTTGTTCTGAAGATTCCGCTACGGCCCAAGTGCCACGTGAATTCCGAGTTTAGACTTTAGAATCCAAGGTGTTTTTTAAATCCACTGTTTCTCTCTTTGTTTTATTTTAATTTTTATTTGTTTTTTTTCCATGGAGGGTTACATTTTTATTTTATTTTCTCTTCTTTTATATTATTTTTTCTTTCTCTTATGTTAACTAATTTATGCCTCCCTGTTTTGAAATATACTTTGATTTTTTATTTGTTCCCCACACTTTTGCTTATTTCCATTGTGGGGTATTTTTCCCATAATAATTGATATAAAGTCCTGAATTTTGGGATGGAACAATTTGTCTCGTGGATGGGGCCTAATACAAGTGAACAATGTTATAAGCTTGTATCGTACTCGTGTTACCGTCTTCTAGTCAAAAACATTTTTATTCAAATGGAACACATTCTCACTGTATGAACATCTTTTTTCATTTGACTGTAACTTTTTTAGTGTTGCAATACTAACAATCCTGAGTTTTTGGGGGTATATAACCAAATTCCAACGGGAAAACACACACAGTACATATTCTCTAGTCTAAAGTTTACTAGTCCGCTAAATCGAAGACTAAAACTTTAGACCACTTTAATTCATTCTTACGGTATATATTTTTTTATGAGGATGTCTAAACTTTAAACAGTACTTTAGACTCCTTGTTTAGAGCATCGAGCCTAAAGTGATTCAAATTTTAGACCATGGATCTAAACATGGCCTTAATCGTTTAGAATATAGATTTAGGCTGTATATTTTAAGACATGCAGTGGCATGTGTAGAGCGAGTTGCCATAAGATCTTTTATTTTTGGCGTAGAGAACTGTTTTGGCAGCTTATGGGGAATAATTTTTCCCCGGTCATATAGAGATATAATATAATATAATAATAATAATGTACTCTTTGTGCTCTAAAAAATTACAACTGTAGAGCAGCTCAATCATGCTATCTTAAGTTCTTGTCATACTAAATATGTATCGCTATATCTATCGTAAAAACGTATTTTTATAGTATTACCCAATTAGAATCTTAAATGTTGATACTATACTATATATAAAAACTCAGTGAAACTTAAGTTTCTTTGATTCTAATCAAATCTAGAATTACATCGTTTCTAGAAGGAAGGGAGCGCGAGCGCTTACTGCTAGGTGCTCCGAAGCGGTCGCTTTCGCGAGCGGCGCGCGTCGCCGTCGGCGTGGGGGGACTGACTAGTGCTCGTCCCGGCCGGCCGGCCCGGCGGCTTCCGTTCCGATCGGTAGGGGGCGCGCGGCCACGGCTGCGTGGCGTGCGTACCCTGCTTCCTACGGAGAGAGAGTAGGAGTATTGTCCATGTTTAGTTCATCCAAAATCCAAGCTTTGGCGCTATGTAAAAAGAAGATTCCCCGTCACATCAAACTTGAGGTACATGCATGGAGTACTAAATGTTGACGAAATCAAAAATTAATTGCACAGTTTGGTTGTACTTTGCGAGACGAACGTTTTGAGCCTAATTAGTCAATGATTGGACAATTATTACCAAATACAAACGAAATGCTACAGTGCGCTACAGTGCAACCGAATTCAAACGGCGCCGAATCCGGCCGGAACTAAACGCGGCTCAGAGATGCCGACGCAGTCACGCGGTTCCATGCCGGGGCCGCCGGGACCACGCCCACTACGGCAGCAATGACTTGAAATGCCAGGATTGCCCCTCCTCCAGCTGATGATGGTTATAGTGGAATCATGGCTCATCCCATAATAGATAGAGAGAATGTGCTACGAAATGAAAAGAAAAAATGAAAAGAAAAAATAACATGATATGAAAACAAGCAAACACACAATCAAATCAAATACGAAGACAACAATACTGGTTTGCCTCCAGTTTGCTAGTGCTACCTATCGTGCACTTCCAGTACAATACAGAACGTAAGAGGTAGCCCCACGGCGTACTTAGACCGAGACTACTGGAGCTTACTACTTTTCAGCTACTGTGTTATTTTTTTCGCGATGTTTCAGCATAAGAATAGTATAAGCCAAATTTCCGCGTGAGCGAACACGTGGGATCGTGGATGACTATGATCGAAGAACAGTCTGCAAGAGTACTTTCTTCTAGAGAAACGCGACAATTTTCATGGATCTTGGCTTTCTTTTCTTTTCTCAAGGCACATATTTCGTCACACGTTGCAGTCGCATCCCTGATCTGCCATACTCGACAACGATATGCTGCCGAGTGTACGAGATATTTCTTTCCCAACGGAGCAGCAGCAGCAGCTATTTAAGGTTGCCATCGCCCACCGGCAGCCACAGCAGTCGCTTCCCCTGATCTGCCATGCCGCCAACAATGGAGACGGACTCCTCCACCTCCACGACGATGCCTCACTTCCTCCTCTGTACCACTACTGTCGTCATCGCCCTCATCTCCCTCTTCCTCCTCGCCCACGCCCGCAACCGCAAGAACCCCAAGGCCGGCAGCCTCCCGCCGGGCCCGACGGCGCTGCTGTTCCTCGCCAAGTTCCTGGCGCTGCGGCGCTCCATCTTCGACCTGGCCCCGCTGCTCCGCGACATGCACGCGCGCTACGGCCCCGTCATCTCGCTCCGCCTCGCGCGCACGCTCGTCTTCGTCGCCGACCGCCGCCTCGCGCACCGCCTCCTCGTCCAGGGAGGCGCCACCTTCGACGACCGCCCGCCGCCCGTCGACCCAAACAGCCTCTTCACCGCTGGGGGCCGCGACGTCGCCTCCTCCCCCTACGGCTCCTACTGGCGCCTCGTGCGACGCAACCTCGCGGGCGAGGCGCTGCAGCCCGCTGGTGTCGCCCTCTTCGCGCCCGCCAGGCGGTGGGCGTGCGACGGTCTCGTCGACCGCCTCCGTCGTCAGAGCGCTTCCGGCGGTGCAGGGGACGACGCCGCCGTCACGCTGCGGCCGTCCCTCCGTCGCGCCATGTTCGAGCTCCTTGTGTACATGTGCTTCGGTGCGCAGCTAGGCCAGGACGCGCTCGACGAGATGGAGCGGCTACAGCACCGGGTGCTCGTCCTCTCGCTCACCACATTCCCCATCTTTGCCTTCTTCCCCGCGGTCACCAAGCGTCTCTTCCGCTCCCGATGGGAGGCCAACGTCGCGCTGCGGCGGAGACAGGACGAGCTGTTCGTCCCTCTCATCCACGCCACGCGCGGGAACGACGACCCGCCGTGCTACGCAGACTCGCTCCGCGCGCTGCGAGTGCCTGACGAGGGCGACCGTCAGCTCACGGACGCCGAGATGGTCAGCCTCTGCTCCGAGTTCCTCAACGCCGGGACGGACACGACGGTGACGCTGGTGGAGTGGATCATGGCCGAGCTCGTGAACCACCCGGACGTGCAGGCCAAGGTGCACGAGGAGGTGATCAGGTCATCGTCCAATCCGGGAGAGAACGGCGGCGGCGGCGACGTCCAGGTCCAGGCGATGCCGTACCTCAAGGCTGTGGTGCTGGAGGGCTTGCGCCTGCACCCGCCGGGCCACTTCGTGCTCCCGCATGGCGTGCGGACCGACAACGCCGACGTCTGCGGCTACGCGGTGCCTAGGGGTGCGGAGGTGAACTTCCTGGTGGCAGAGATCGGGCGCGACGAAACGGTGTGGAAGTCGGCGCGGGAGTTCCGGCCGGACCGGTTCCTGGACGGAGGGGAGGGCTGCGGCGTCGACATCACCGGTAGCCGGGAGATCAAGATGATGCCTTTCGGCGCCGGGCGGCGCATGTGCCCCGCCTACTCGCTCGGCATCCACCACGCCGAGTACTTTGTGGCGAGGATGGTGCGGGATCTGGAGTGGCAACCGCCGGTGGATGGCGTCGCGGTGGACATGGCAGAAGAGGTAGACTTCACCGTCGTCATGAAGCAGCCGCTCCGTGCACGCATCGTCGCTAAGCATTAGCTCCACGTGGGATGCGGCGCATCCATGTCTGGAGTGGGGTGGTAGTCGAAGGTGGATGGCGTGGCGCTGCCGCTGCCGCTGCCGCTGCCGCCGCGTTGGACATGGCGGGGAGGCGCTGGATTTCACTGCCATGATGATTGGGGAAGCACCGCTCCATGCATGATCGCATCATCATCAGTTCATCACCATACATAGATCTAGCTCACAGGGTCTTTCTTGACTTCTTGTCAAAAAATAAACATGAGATGGGTTATAAAGAAGGCAACATATCAGGTGCAAACCAATCATCCTGTGTAAACTTAGAAGCTATCAATCAGGACCCCTAGATGCTGATCCAATGAATGGGGTGAGAAAGCTTAAGCGAAAAAAAAAGCTGGCGGGTGGGGGGCTTAAGTGCAAAAAAATTTCACCTCTCACCCCATCCATTAGTAGATCAAATCTAGTGGTCCTAATTGATAGTTTTAAGTTTGCACAGTTTGATTGGTTTGTACCTGATACGTTGCCTATAAAGAAAAAGGCCAATAATATTTACAACGATTATTTATCATGTTATGTAGCATTTTTCTTCACAAGCAGAACTGAAGAGCATGTTAGAGCGTCTTCAACAAATTACCTACCATCAATTTCCTAAAAATTTATGTGAATGATCTTCTATATTATTCATAGGGTATCCTTTTCTCTTTCTTCTCCAACATATATATCAACACATTTTAAATTGATGGAGAGGGTGGATCTCCTACATTTAAGGGACGGGAGTATCTTTTGAGCAATTACTTAAAACTTTTAGATATCATGATATGATAACTAATAGTCTATTGAAGTAACCATGATCTCTTATATTGTTTTTTTTGTGTTATGGATGGGATAAGTAATATGTTGAAGATGCTATTAAGAAAAAATGTTAAACGACTAAGCGGTGGTTCGGGAGCTAGAGTGGCGAGGATGGTTCGGGAGTTGAGCTGTGGCTGGCGCTGAACATGACGAAAGCATCATGCTACATCGTCGCGATGAAGCAGCTGCTTCGTGCATGTACCGTCGCTTGACATTAGGCCAACTTGATGTATGTGTTGGTATCTCTCATACTAAAAAAAAGCCTTCTTAACTAGATCATGAACATAGGGATCTACAACAAAAGACTTAAACAAACTGTGAGAGACTTAGACAATAGCTTTTTATATCTCATATGTAATTAGCCCATCGATATCTCGACACGTGAGAGCCCTCACAAAGATCAGCGAACATCGTTCAACTTTGTTCAAAAAAAAACATCACAAGTAAAAATAAATGTGATCACTTCATGCTTTTTTATCAAAAATGTGGTAGCGAGCACGTTACTAATGATGGTTCTGTAAATTTTTTAGAAAGGCTTGATGCGCCAAGAAGTGTTGGCATGATAATATGTGTGAACTTGGCTATCGGCTTCTTGAATGTACTAGTGGCTCCAATAGACAAAAGTAGCAGTTGTGATGAATTCAACAATATTTTAGGACAAAAAAGATAAGCTACGAACTTTATAATACAAAGTACAAGGTAATCCAAAAATTAAATTTAGATGAGGACAAGAAACTAAATAATTTGCGAGACTTGGATAGTAGTTTTATTTAAGAATGGAGCTTAAAACCGAAGTTTATCTTACACAACTACAGGGTAGTAGTGGGAAAAATGGAAGATGGGATAGATAGCAACAAAAGGAAGATGAGTTGTTCGTAATGCATCATAATGAAAGCTTGGTGTTCGCCTACTACAAATGGTGCCACCGATCCAAACTTTTCTCTCATCTTCTCATCATCCAAGGGGGATCAAGTGCTAGGAGAGTGCACCCCTTAACCTACTATTCCTCGGTCCAGACCTCCTTCTGGACAACGAGTACTTCTAAAGCTCACAACTTTTGCTCTTTGGAATGTCAAGATCCTATCGGAGTTAAAGACATCGGGTTGTAAATGAATTCCTAGATGTTTTCCTCGAAGAGTTATGGGGATGCATGGGATATCTTCTATGTAGTAGTGTCCTTATTTATATGGACTTAAAACTATAATTTCTTATTAATACTCAAATTTTTGAAATATTATACCATACAAACAGGAATTTAGCTTTGCTTTTTTAGTCCCCTTTGGAACAAAGGAAAAATGGAGGAAATTCTAGAGGATTGAAATCCTATCTCATAGGATTTTTTTTACAGAAAATGTTTGGATTTAAGGGTTGGGTTCCTATAAATTTTATGAAATTCTTATAAAATGGCTTCTTCCATAGGGATTTTAAAGAAATTTCCAAAGAGATTAAACCTCATTAAAAGTTTTTTTTTGTGTTGCTCTCTTTTATCAAATTCTTATGTTTTCTCTTGTTTAATTATTAAATTAATCTTGTACTAGTTTCTCGTGTTGTGTTTTCTCAGGTTACAAGATTCAAGACGTTAACACGTACGTATGTTTTTTTATATATTACTCCCATAATCTTGCGTTCTCAAAAAGAGATCCATAGAGCTTTGTAACGGACACGACGACAGGGACGCGGCATGGCCACAGTGGTCGTCGGCTGGTCGGCAGCACGAGACGCGGCGGAGGCCAGCCAGTCCGCGCACGCCTGATTCCGATCCGGCACACGACACGACAGGGGCTTTTCCCAAAGAAATCCCGATCGATGGTTTGCGTGCCACCAACGCTGACCCCACGGCGGCGGCGCACGTGCGCATCCCAGCCGTCCGCGCGCGAATATCCGGCGCAGATACCCCGATCGGACGGCCCAGTCGCGGTCTCGCCCGACCCGTCTCCACGGGAAAGGAAAAGAGTGAATTCGTAGGGAGCTATTAAAAAAGATGGTAATTTCTTGTAAATCATAAAAAAAAGTCAGTGGAACTTCAACGTCACTACTCTAACTTTTTTTACCCTTCATACTACTGCCGTTAGAATTGGGCTCTAACGATGTTAAACTGCAGGTGTAAAAAGTTAAAAATACTTTTATGTCTAAATATGCCATTATTTTTTTAAGTATCTTAACGACTTCAAATGAAAAAACTCAAAACTAGAAAGTTATAATTTTTATATAAAAATTATCTTCATTTCATTCCGCAAAAAGATATAATTTAATATGATTAATATATCTTACAAAAATCATATCTTTTTTGCGGTATTAAATGAAGATAATTTTTATATGAAAATTATAGATCTCAACGATATCTACAACTTTCTAGTTTTGAGATTTTCATTTGAAGTCGTTAAGATATAAAAAAATTAATGGTATATTTAGACCTAAGAGTATTTTTTATTTTTCACATCTGCAGGTATAGAGGGCAAAAAAAAAAAAATAGAACATTGATGCTGAAGTCCGTCGAACTTTTCAGCGAGTCACGAGAAATTGCATTTATAATGGCTCACGAAAGGAAAAGGGCCTCCTCCCGAATTTCCCCAGAGGACAGGGACTCCTTTCCCAAAAGCGCCCGTCACGGCCAGATCGAGCATCTAGGCCGTCGGGGCCGCGGATCGGACGGCTGCCACCCCGGCCCGGATGTTTCTCCGGGGCCATAAATGCGCCGCAGCCGCCCTCGGCCCCAAACCCTCGCTCGCTGCCGCGCCTCCCTGCCTCGTCTCCTCGTCTCCACAAGCGAGCGAGCTAGGGTTCCGAGGACCGGCGTCGCCATGTTGGTCTACCAGGATCTGCTCTCTGGTGCGTGCACGAATTTCACCCGATCCAATTTTCTTACCCGTTTGTATGTATTCGCTTGGTTTCCGATTGCCGGATCTGGTGGCCTAGTCGTGTCATGCGATGTGTAGAGAAGCCGATCTCGTCGTCGCTTTGCTGGTGGCTTAGATCTGCGATCGATTGGATGAGTTGTTGTGCGATCCGTCTAATTCGTTGTGCGCTCTGGTTTTCGTGCCTTGCAGGCGACGAGCTCCTGTCGGACTCCTTCCCCTACAAGGAGCTCGAGAACGGCGTCCTCTGGGAGGTCGAGGGCAAGGTATCTTCGCTCATCTACTCACCGAATTGGTTGCTAGCATGTGTTGTGATCTGATATCATCCGTTTGATGCAGTCCGTAGCTTGTGCTTAGACAGTAGTCATCATACTAGTTTTAGTCTAGAACTGTGTGCTGCTGCCCTCAGTTGTATTTTTGAGCTGTGTGCTGCCCTCAGTCGTATTTTGATTTTTTGCTGTGTGCTGCCCACAGTTGTACTTTGGTAGTTGCTGTAAATAGATTTTGTGGTTTCCTTGTCGGAGCCAATTATGTCTAGTGGTTTCCACAATTGCTTGCTGTGTCATGCCATGTTGTTTACCCTTGGTCCAAACTGATGTAGGCTACTGTTAGTTAGGCATGCCATGTTGTTTTTGATGTGTGCTAAGTCTACTGGTCTTTACAGCCCAGGACTTTTCTGGTGGTTCATGACTAACCTGCAGCTGCACCAAAACTTAATTTTCATGTGTGCCTGCAACTTTTCCACAGTTGTAATTTGCTTGCTGTGACATGCCATGTAGTTTACCCTTTTGGTTCAAATTGATGTATCATACTGTTAGTTCAGTCAGCCCAGGACTTTTTTGTTGGTTCATGACTGTAACCTGCTGCTGCACCAAAACTTAATTTTCATATGCGCCCCTGCCCTGAGCGTGTGAGTATTCTTCTGTATGTTTGGTTTTACCAACAAATATCAGCTTGGATATCAATTTGGATGAATCTGCCTTAGTAAGTTGCATAGTCATGATGCTGGTTAGTGATTGGTGTGATTGTTACTTACATTGTGCTGGATGCTTGCAGTGGGTCGTCCAAGGACCTGTTGATGTGGATATTGGTGCCAATCCGTCTGCCGAGGGTGGCGAAGATGAAGGTGTTGATGACTCGGCCGTCAAGGTTGTTGACATTGTTGACACCTTCCGCCTTCAGGTTGCTCCCCTTCAATGTGTCTGGAGTTATTTTTTTGTCTTGAGTGTACTGTACCTTGTGCATATGTTTTTTGTACTAATCCGTTTATTCCTGTTTGCAGGAGCAACCCCCTTTTGACAAGAAATCGTTCGTGGCTTACATTAAGAAATACATCAAGAACCTCACTGCCGTGTTGGAGCCAGAGAAGGCAGATGAATTCAAGAAGGGCATTGAGGGTGCCACCAAGTTTCTTCTTAGCAAGCTCAAGGACCTTCAATTGTAAGTTCTATACCCACGATATTGATAATACATTTCATGTCTATTGTTAGCTTAGTAATGCTGTGTGAACTACTCCTTAATACCCAAAAAATCTACCATCCTTGCTGTGTGAACTACCATCCTTTCCTTTTCTGCTCTGTAGATATGAATGGTAACTTTGGATGCTCATGTAGATATGAATGGGAACTTTGGATACACTTGTACACAAATGTGTCTCAGCCTTTGTGATCACACATTGGGCATGGATTATTTATGTTCATATAATGAGCTTCTCATTTTTACAACATTTTTTTGTTGGTGTGGTGGTGCTGTTTTAGTAACTGTTTTACACGTGCAGTGCAACCAATTTTAAATGCTGCTATAACCTCTTGTTGGCCTAAAGTGCTGCTCTAACTAAATTCATGTTGTGGCGCATTATTCTGCCATAATAGTTTTTATCTAGCACTGATTAGTCTAATTTTACATTTATTCCTACTATGATTTATTCACAACTGTCTGTAGTGTAGTCTAGTGTTGACATTTATGTAAGTTTAATGCCTTGTAAGAGATAATTTAAGTTCATTTATGTCAAGTCTAATGTTGACATTGTTGTCATTTGTGTTTTTTAACAGTTTTGTTGGTGAGAGCATGAAGGATGATGCAACTGTGGTGTTCGCCTATTACAAGGATGGTGCCACTAATCCGACTTTCCTCTACTTTTCCCATGGTCTGAAGGAGATCAAGTGCTAGGCGTGCGGCGAGATCAATTGCCCCATGTTGGGTGTTATCTATGTACAACTGTCTTTTTGTTCTAGCCGTTGTGGCTGAATCCTACTGTATTGGTCCAAGAGTGTTTTTGAAAAAAAAACTGTCTAAGATTGAATTTGTCTCGAAACAACGAGTAAAACTCAATATTGCTGCTGCGAGTGGCCACTACTGTCTTATTTTTGAGCCTCTGGCTGGAGGACTGTGTTTTGGAAAAAGGCGGCTGACTGTTTTAGATGTGAGGGTGGAAAAACAGGTAGGATTGACGAGTGTTTAAAAAAACTCCAATTTTTACAAACACGTTAAAGCTTTCAGTTTCTTCAAGACACTTTTATTTCAGTTTTATCTCCAATTTTTTCAAATAAGTTTTTTGAAGACAAACACGTTGCATCCCATTTACTTTGGGTTTCTCCACCAAGGTGATGCCGGATCTGTTGCAACTTTATTACATGAGCGCGGATCTGTTGCAACTTTGTTACATGAGCGCTCGGTGAGGCAATTGATGCGTCGTTGTTTCTTGCTAGCGCTCGGACATCCAATTGGATACTAGTGTCTAGAAGCTGTCCGTACATAGAGCGAAGGAGCAACAGTTGCAGCATAAAAAAGAAAGACAGAGTATCTAAAATACTTGCGAAAACGTTTGAAAAACATTTAAAACCATTGCAAACATATGCAGCATCTAAATGAAACACCTGCAAACATCTAGACACACTTAAAACATATGCTTGCGACATGCATGTATATGCAACATCTAGCGCCACTGTTCGCTTGAATTTATCAGTCCGGCTTATCACCATGGTATAATATTTTTCTCTCACAACAAAACAGTATCAGCTGCAAAAACCATCAGCCGAATAGCTTCAGATCTACTTTTGCAACATCCGGACAAAACACTTGCAACATTCGTCTGGAACAGATAAAATATTTAGAACATACACTTGAAACATATGTGTATAGCAATTACAACATGTGCAACATCTCAATCTACTTTTGCAACATCGATATACAACACTTGCAATATACCTCGGAAACATCCGAAACACATCTCGATCTGCTTTTGCAACATCGATATACAACACTTGCAATATACCTCGGAAACATCTGAAACACTTGAAACATACTATTGCAGCATGCACTTTCAGTGTAGCATCTGCTTGATGTTTAGACGAACGAAGGCTCGTCGACGCGGAGCTCGACATCGGCACGGAGTTCGAAGCCATGGAGTGGTGCGGATGTCGCCACAAGGAGCTTCAGCGGGCGCGCCAAGGACCTCGGCGAGGCGGTGGCAGGGCGGAGGCAAAGGATGGAGCACAACAGGACGTGGCGGAGGTGCGAGTCCAAGAGCGAGCGAGCGCCTAGCGCGTCGGGCTCGTTGTACGTGACGCGGGCGGGCGAGGATAATTACACGGGCGAGGAGAGTGTGGGCAAGTGCGGGATCGGACGAATGGATGCATCGATTCAGTGAGATAGTGACCCCTATGCATCCTCGATGTCAAATATTTCTACCCATTAAATCAAAATTCAAGGGCATTATACATATTTTGCACAAATATCCCAATTTCTATATAAACATTTGGACATGTGCCAAAAAGGAACTTCAACCACGTTCTTGAGGAGGCAGAGCCAAACAGCAAAACTTGCTCACAAATCTTTGCTCAGCTAGATAGCACAGTGCCGAGCAAGCAAACAAACACAAACCCCCTAGTCACTTACAATATTTGCTCACAAATCTTTGCTCAGCTAGGTAGCATAGCTGAGCAAGGAAACCAAACGAACCCCCTAGTCTTTGAGATCCATAACTTTTATTTTATAATAAGAGTTTGTGGAGTAAGGAAAATTTGGAGAACACTTTAACTCATTTTTACAGTTGATTGATTTCTCGTTGTATTTTTTTAAAATACCAATTTCGAATTACTCGGCTATTCTAAATTACAAGATATTTTGGTTTTCCTAGATACACCACTTTTATTACATATTGAGATATACAATATATAATAAAAACAATACATTTAAAAAATATCAAAAGTAGTAGTACGTGTATGCTTTTGGGAAATTGATTTTGGATTCCTTTAGAGACTTTTACCTCTGTACCATTATAAAAGATGGTCGTTTCCCACGTGCCACTAAAAAGTTGAGCCACACCCAAGTGCCATCCACCTAAACTTTCTTGTCCCCAATGCCATTCCGTCCACCTTCTATTCGGTTTGTAACGCCTCGTGTCGACATGTGGGACCGAAGCAGAGAACCGACCATCTTACCCTTGAGACCGAGTGCATATACCATGGGCAAATTGATCGCATTGACCGCCATCTCACTTCTCTCTCTCGATTCCTCTCTCTCGCTCTTCCCCAAACCCTAGCGGTGAGTCCCGGATCGGCGGCCAAGGCGGTGGTGGCGGGACGGCGCGCGGTACCCTAGAGCGTCGTGGTCGGGAGGCAAGAATACCCATCCCAGATGCTTGTGGCGTCGATTTTGGAGCTCGTGTTTACTCTGTTAAATGCACTTTCGAGTTCGCCGGTTCTGTCTGCAGCGCGCGGGTGCTCAAAGACTGGTGCTACTAGTGCGCGGGCGGAGCGAGCCGAAGGCGCTCCCTAGTCGTCTGGCAGCCAGTCTAGCATGACCTCGAGCCAAATTGCACCTTCTCTTGTGAGCACGGCGACAGTTCCTCCGCCCTTTTTATTTTCGTGAGTTTGCGGCCGATTTCTAAATCCACAACATAGGTGTTGAAATTGGTTTGAGTTTGCTTGCTCGTTCTTCGTTCTTGTCCAGATATCCGTTCAGATAGTGCGCCTGATTTTAGTATCTTGCGCTTAGCTTTTGATGTCAAAGTCGCGAAATATTTCTACCCGTTAACATCAAAATCGGCGGTAAGTTGTGTTCCTCATGCGTGTAAGCAAACATAACAGTGCATGATAAATATGCATGTCATTGTCAAGCTATAGTGATGCAATAATGAATATCTTTTCTTACAATCTTTATCTAATGATTTAAGCTTCAACGTATTTCCTCTAGCTTGAGCTAATTTATTTGCATGAGGAAATTTACACGGCTTCTACTACTCGAATGTTTAGTGTGTCCAAAATTGTGTGTGCTCCTATGTAAGATGGACGCAGCCAGCTTCAACCTAGAATCGGATTGTTGCTCCCAATGCGCGTGGTCAAACAGGACATGGTTGTGGATCTTGACCACTAACTTCGTATTTGTTTGGGTCCGCTAGATAGCACAAGTGCCCTCCCATGCAAGCAAACATGTAGCTCAAAATGTTTTATTTGTGTCCACTCCATGTTGAAGTCCGCAAAAGACCAAGAGTGCAGCCACCACCACCAAGAGTCTTGCATCAATCTAGGTACCACCAAAGTGGAGGTTGTTCGCCTCGAGTTCACCAAGGATGAAGATAGGAGTGAAGAAGAAGTTGACACCTAAGAAGCCTCCCTTGTACTAGCAAGCCCATAACTTTTTCAAATACCGTGGAGCAAGAAGAAGGTAATGCCGGAATGAAAGGTGTCTGTCTCTGATTGTTGTGTGGGGATGTCTTTTGGCCTCATTTGTTTTTGTGGCTTTTTACTAAAGTTGTATTGCCCCTTTTGGATGAGTAGTACATGAGCTATCACTTTTTTAAAAAAATTTCATTTTGGCTTGACTAGAACTTAATGTCTCTATGAAGCACTTATGTGCCTCTTTGTAATGTTGGTGACATGTTTGAAAACTTTAGCTAATGCGTTGAAAACCAGACCAAATGTTGGTCTATCAACCATATTATTATTATATATTGTGTTTATTTCTTGTGTTGGCATCACGTACATACTCTAGTTTTTTGGCATTAAAAAAGGTGCACATTAATTCATATGTTCATGCATCACGTACATACTTCGCTTTTTTTTTTTGCCAAAACTGGCCACTATCAACAATGGTGATTTTGATCGGCCTCTATGGCCCGAGGGCAAGGAGTCTTTTTCTCCATGAGTTGAGTGCAAAGTGGATGGAATGCTTTTGAAAGTTTAGGTGGAAATTGATTTTTTTGGATTCGACCATCTTTTATAATGGTACAGAGGTAAAAGTCTCATTCCTTTACGGTCCCACCGCCATCCGTGGAACAATTTTGGAGAGGAAGATGGGTCGGCGGCGGGTAGGTGTGGATTCGTCATTTCGCGCTGCCACGTTTGACCCTGCAACTTTACACCGGAAGAAGAAGAAGTGCTTTTCTTCTCCCGACTCCCGTCCCGTTCACGGTTCACCTCACCACGCGTGATCGACCGACGCCCAGCTGCCCATGTCTTCGTCGGGCCCTTTCCCGGCGACGGGAACCCACGCATCGCCGCCGTCGGGCCCTTTCCCGGCGACGGGAACCCACCATACCAGGTATGCCGTGTGCCCGGCCGCCCCTTCTCTTCCCCTCCCTTGCCTTCCATTCCCTTCCTGCTGTGCAAAGTCGAGCGCCCGAACCCCTAACTTGAGCCGCCATTTGGCTATCTGTCTCCGGATCTCGTCTAATCACAAGCGTATACATGTGTTATGCCCACGTACTTCTATTTTTTTTTGGGTCTGGTGTGCACCCTTGTCCGCCCCTGCCTGGAGTGGAAATGCTGTATGGAATCCTAAAGTTAAATTAATCGATTTGCCACTGCTCTTGGGGCATGTAAAGCTTCATGATGATTATTTGGTTTTCCATTCTGATATTCTTTTTTTTCACTAGTGATCCAGTGTTGACCCATCAGAGAAACCCTCATTTAGGAAATTAGTACTTAAGATCAATTTCTTTTCGATCCTCAAATCAAGATATGTTACTAGACGAGTTGCAGGCAAGATGGTATAGTATCGTTTTTGTGGGTTTACAAACCATGTTATTCGGGTTTGTATTTTCTGGAAGAAGGTTTTTATGCTATGTGACCTACCCCCCAAAAATTGTTATCTGTTATTTATTGATTGTTTTGTAATACACGGAAAACTGAAATTTATGAATTTTAAAGGACCATTTAAGTTTATACTGCTAAATCAGGGCATGATGCTATTGGACATTTAGGTTATGTAAGCATTTTAAGAATAAATATATCTAAGCATTTAAATTATATTGCTAAATCAAACTTGTTGCTAGCTAGTGGACGTTTCGATTTGAATCAATAGTGAATCAGGGCATGATGCTATTTAACACTTCATCCTCCACATCACTAATTGTACGGTCTTTTAGAGATGTGTTACAAGCTGTGCTTAGATGATATTGCCACTGGAGATGGACAGACATAATTGCCCTTTTTTTTTTTCAAATTGGATGATCTGTTCTGTTGGCATGAAAGCATACTAGCATAGGTTTTATACTTGATTGGTTGTTCTACTATTGGCAGGTCATGTGGCAAAACAACCTCTGCAAGATTTACTGGTTCTACCAAACACGAGCAGAGCTTGCATGGGAATGTTAAGCCAATGCAATTGGCAGCAAATGGATCCTCTTGTTTGGCTTACAGAAGTCCAGTACTTAAAAATCAGTGGAATCTTTCTGCTAGTTCTTCCTCTGCAAATGTGGTAACCACCTTTGATGATGACATAGGCGTATCTACCAGTGTTATTGAAGACAAAATTGGAGTACTGTTATTAAATCTTGGTGGTCCAGAGACCCTCGATGACGTTCAACCATTTTTGTTCAACCTATTTGCTGATCCAGTAAGTGGTTATACCCCAGTATCACTGCCATAACAATTTTTGACATGTTCACTAATTGTATCTAGCCAATTTATCAAATGCTGTCTGACAACTTTGATTGTATTCAACTCCTTAATATGGGCTTCTGAACTAATCAGCCTAGCAATTGTTGAGCCTAAAGAAAGAAATAACCTTATTTGTGTGTTTTACCAATTGGAATTTCCATTTTGATTCTTTTCCCTGGTATCTGAATATTGAATGAGTGCCAACTAAAACAAAACTTTTGCGTGTCTGGCTGGAGCCTCTGTTCTTCAACGGCTGCACCTTCAGTTGCTAATCACATAGCCATGAGCCTCTGTGTGTTTCCTTGGCCCTGGTCGTGTTCGTGTAGTCCTTGTTCATGGAAATTCTTTTATTGTGGGTGTGTGTAGTGTTCGGGAGCCTCTCTCCCCTCTACTAGGAGTGGACTCTTGTCCCTCTGTTGTATTTTTATCTTCTTAATGAAATGGCACGCCGTTCTCCTATGTTGTTCGAGGAAAAAAACTTTTGCATGTCTGTGGCTCTGTGCTACTGAACATAGCAATAACTTATTTACCAAGAACTCTCATTAGTTATATGAATTTCTAAATTCAGAACCCCCCTTTCTTGTATGTGTACTGAATTTGTTTTCTTCATTGTTACAGCTCATTTTAAAAACTATCATAATTCTTTTTTATTGTTCAGGATATCATTCGACTCCCTAGGCTCTTCAGGTTTCTTCAAAGACCACTGGCCAAACTTATTTCTACTTTTAGAGCTCCTAAGAGTAAAGAAGGGTATGCTTCAATCGGTGGTGGGTCACCGTTAAGGAAAATTACTGATGAGCAGGTATAAGTTCACAAGGCTGACCGTGTTTTGAAATTATTGTTGCATTTCTTTACTTTTGACCTATTTTATTGATTGTGGTTTATCAGCTTGTTCAAAACTATCTTCCAAGACATGTTGATATCATTTCAGTGTAAATTGCATTCTCAGTAAAATAACTGATATTTCAGGCAAATGCTTTGAAGATTGCTCTGGAAAAGAAAAATTTGAATGCAAATATATATGTTGGGATGCGGTACTGGTACCCTTTCACAGAAGAAGCCATCGATCAAGTAAATTCTTGTGTCCATCTTTTATGTCTCTTCAGGTTTCCAAATGCATGTCATTCTAGCATCTAGTAGAAAAGCGTTGTCGAAAGATCATAGTACCCTCATTGAGTGGCGTATGTAGAGTTGTCCCTAATAATTCTGCCTGCATATGCATTTGCCTGTCCATGTATGAGCTAACAATAATCACATGATAGCTAACTCCATCTTTGCAACCAGGATTGTTTTAGACGGATCCTTTGTGTTTGAATCCAAAAGGAGAATAAAAATGTTGTGAGAAATTGACAAGGTCAATGACCTGGCTACTACAATTTTGATTGCAAGTTTTCGCCTTTTAGTAATGATGGTGTATCAGAAAAGTAATATTAAGTAATCTTGAAACTTTAGACTGAAATATGTTTATTATTGAGATTTGGAAGCTTTCATAACATGTAACCTGGAATGTAGTTCTTTTGAACTTAATTTTCTTCTGTGGAGTCAATGTTTGCATTATTCTATATGGCATTTTTACCCTATCTTATTTAAGTTTCATATGTTAGAGTATTCCACCAAACGGATTTCATGGTTATTCCTTCTTGTCCATCCAACTCTTGGCTGATGATTAACTGTTTCTTATTTTTGGTTAATGATAGATTAAGAAGGATAAGATTACCAAGCTCGTTGTTCTTCCACTTTACCCTCAGTACTCGATATCAACAAGTGGGTCGAGCATCCGTGTTCTCCAAAACATTGTCAAGTAGGATCCCATCTCCATATGAGACCCTTTTATTTTCTCTAACACGCAAGAGAGCTGCGTATATTTTATATTAATTAAGAAGAAAAAGAGGGTAATAACCCAAACAACACAAACAACCACACCCCAAGGTACTGAACATTACATACACACTTTTTAACTCAAGAAACTACCACAGCCAACAAAAACACTACCACTAATTTCTCTCACAGGCCACAATGAAAGAAATCCCTTTGGAACCTTCTCAAACCCCATAAGGCCTTGTTTGGATTTTGTCGGATTCATCTCAATCCACATGGGTTGGGGTGGATTGGAGTGGAACTTGAACTAAATTCCACCCCAATCCATCCCAACACATGTGGATTGAAGTGAATCTGACAACATCCAAACAAGGCCTAAGTTGGGTTGGGCGAGGGAGTGAGGGACCTTCAAAGGCACCAGTTCTAGCATATGAGATCCTATTGTCTTTGATGTTACAAGAACCTGAAATACTAATGCACTGGTTTGATTGCAGGGAAGATTCATATTTTTCTGGTTTGCCAATTTCCATTATCGAATCATGGTACCAACGAGATGGCTATGTGAAATCAATGGCTGACCTAATTGAAAAGGAGCTATCTGCCTTTTCCAATCCTGAAGAGGTGCTCTATTCCTAACTCTACCTCCATCTTTATTCTACAGTTAGCATACGATAGCAGAGGATTACTTGTTTCATCTACACATTCCAAATTTCATTACAGCCATTCACTAGCTGCACAATTCCTTTCTAATAGAAATTTCATTGGAACTATGATTTGGCATTGTTATACCACCTTTCTCTGGATAAACTTGACCAGTAATATACACAAATGTGTTAAAAGTAGCTAATTGCAAATGTTATTATTTCTATTAAGATACTAACAAAAAAAACTTCCATGACACTTTGTTTTGTTACCTTTACTAACATATTACCCCGAATTCATAGTCTAAGATGTGTTCTGACGTCCATGTTAATTTCTGAGTAGTACCAGATATTGTTTTTGCTAAAAGCAGCATTGCAGTTAGTTTATAGATAATCATGAAAAACTGTGCTGTAATTTCATTTTGAGAATACTTTTTATTGTTGTGAAAATAAATGGTAGGTTATGATATTCTTCAGTGCACATGGTGTGCCACTTACGTATGTTGAGGACGCTGGAGATCCTTACAGAGATCAGATGGAGGATTGTATTGCTTTGATCATGGGGGAGTTGAGATCAAGAGGAATCTTAAATAGTCACACTTTGGCGTACCAGGTACAGGCTATTAAAATTTGATAGGTACTTGTGTCACTTAGACACTTACAACTGAGTTGTGCCCTTATGTTTAAATGATCGAATACGTTCACTCACCTTGTAAGAAAACTAGAAATGGAAAATGACAAGTTTATAGAGTTCCGAGTTACCAGTTCTTTAGCTTTTCTGCTCACCATTTACTAGTGTTGACATTTCTTGTACATTCAGAGTCGGGTGGGGCCAGTTCAATGGCTGAAGCCATATACTGATGAAGTTTTAGTAGAACTTGGTCAAAAGGAGTGAAGAGTCTCCTGGCTGTTCCAGTAAGGTAATCAAGTTTAGCATTTCTGGCCATCTGGTAAATTTTCCTTTTCTGATAATAGTGATAATCAACATTTAGCCCTATATGATCTTCGTTTCCTTGTGTCTAGTTTACCACATGTACTATTCATGATACATGTTGGTTCCTCATTTCTGTTTGTATTATCACATTGGTACCTCTGGCACAATCTTGACCATCTGAAAGGCTCATGAATATGAATTTAATGTATGTGCATATTATCTGTTTGCAAAAGCTTGCATGTTCCATTGTATTAATGAACAGAGAACTTATTTCAAATAATTTTAGAATTAGATGCCTTCCCTAAATGGGTCTTTTGCATGATAAAACTGGCCATAGAACACAACTACACAAGGGATCTCAGTTTTTACAGTCAATGAATGTCTTGATGGGGTTTTGCGATATGCTAGTATCTGGTTTACTCTTTTTATGAGTCAAGATTATGTTGCTATGGTTATTGATGTTTTCGTACCCACCTTTTTATTGCCTGTAATCTGAGTCATTTATGACAAATACAGCTTTGTGAGTGAGCACATTGAAACATTGGAAGAAATCGACATGGAGTACAAGGAGTTGGCTCTAGAATCAGGCATTAAGAACTGGGGTCGGGTTCCTGCTCTTGGATGCACTTCAACATTCATCTCCGACCTCGCAGATGCTGTTGTCGAAGCCCCCCTCTGCTTCAGCACTCGGGGCCAGAAAGCCTGAAGACACTGATTCCAGCATGGACCTGATGCATTACCTGACCAAGATGTTCTTTGGCTCAATCTTGGCATTTGTCCTGCTGTTATCACCAAGACTAGTTTCCGCCTTCCGGAACACCATGCTTTAGGTTGGCTAGGTAAGCAGAAATGGTGTGACAGGTAGTTTTCTGAACCACTAAATTTGAGATTGATAATGGAATAACAGCAAGGAACTTGGTGATCGTAACTAGTGATCGTTTAGGCCACAAGGTAGGAGCTTGCAATTTGCAGGTCGTGATATTGTTCACAGGGAACATTGGTCAGATGAATCTACGAAAGCACAGAACATTACAGCTCAAAAGTCTTTTGTGTCTTGTATAATTTTGTTTGGCACACCCGTAATACGGGAGTCTGTTACAGGCAGCTGCTGTCTTCCTTAGAAACTTTCTCCATGCTTTGGCAAGCTTGTGCTATTGCTACAATTGCTTTATCCCTGCCAAGGTGACTGTTACTCCTATGCATAGGTGATGTAATACTGACTATTCCCTTCATCCCTCCACCCTAGAAGTTTTTGTGACGATTTAAGCGAGATGAGAAATGATGCATGTTAGCATGTGCCATTTGCTAAAGCTGACTTCAGTACAGTATAAAATTATACCTATGCACCGTACTGTAAGTATGAAGCATGAGGGTGTTTTTGGAGTGTCGAAATTGACAAGAATTGCGCGGATGGCTCGAGAAGTAGATCGACTGTCACAAAATTTGGAAAAATTCACGTGTTTCCGAAAGTTGCCCAATTGATTTGTGCTTACTTATATGGCCATGGATCCAGTATTATGTTTTCCCCCTAGTATGTTTGTGATGAGTATCACTCGATTGGATGGCAAATCCAATCTGTTATCTTCTAAACCTCATCGCACATCGCAGTACAATAGTATGCTAGGACATCATCCTAAAGAACAATACACAAATGATCCCCCCGCCCCCCTCCTACATAGACATCTAGTTTCAAAAAATTCCTTGCAACCAGTAACAGAATAGAAACATGCTGATACTCCAACTTTTCAGAAACCAGAGTACATAATGACTGAAGCAGTAGCAATATTTTTCACACTAAAATAAAAAACACCAACAAAGGAATGATAAAAAATATATAAAATACCATTTTAAACAAGGAAAAATGAGTATGCATGTCTCAACATGTGAACAATAGAAGAAGAAAAGAATGTAACATATCAACCTGCCACATAGTAGTAGAAAACAGAGAAGCTAGAGCAGGGAAAAGCACACAAGTCTGACAAAATAGCATCCTGAGAGTATAGTCGCATACAAAATATAGCATCCTCCACTGTCCAAGATTCAAAAGAAAGTCTGACAAAGCACAGTCTAATTGCTTCCTCCAGTTCTGATCTTCAAAGTGTTCGATCAGTTCCTTGGCACGATGCGAACTCGGAGCGGGTGTTTCATGACGGTGGTGAACTCCATCTGCTCCGCCATGTCGACGACCTCGCCATCCGCCGCCGGCAGCCACTCCATGTCCCTCACCAACCTCGCGACGAAGTACTCGGCGTGGTGCATGCCCAGCGCGTAGCCGGGGCACATACGCCGCCCGGCGCCGAAAGGCATCATCTTGATCTCTTTGGTCCCCGTGATGTCGACGTCGCGCCCCTCGCCGCCGTCCACGAACCTCTCCGGCCGGAACTCGCACGCCGCCGTCCACACGGCCTCGTCGCGGCCCATCTCCGCGACCAGAAAGTTCACCTCGGCGCCCTTAGGCACGGTGTAGCCGCCGATCTCCGCGTCGGTCCGCACGCCGTGCGGCAGCACGAAGTGGCCCGGCGGGTGCAGCCGCAGGCTCTCCAGCACGACGGCCTTGAGGTACGGCATCGCCTGGAGCTGGAGGTCGCCGTCTGATGAGTTCTTCTTCACCTCGTCGTGCACCTTAGCTTGGACGTCGGGGTGGTTCACTAGCTCCGCCATGATCCATTCCACCAGCGTCACCGTCGTGTCCGTGCCGCCGGTCAGGAACTCGGAGCACAGGCACGACATCTCGGCGTCCGTGAGCGGCCGGTCGCCCTCCTCGGCCACGCGTAGCGCGCGCAGCGAGTCAGCGTAGCACGGTGGGTCATCGTCGTTGCCACCGCCGCCGGCGCCACGCGTGGCGTGGATCAGCGGAACGAACGTCTCGTCCAGCCTCCGCGCCAGGGCGACGTACGCCGCCCACCGCCTGCGGAACAGCCTCTTGGTGACCGCCGGGAAGAAGGCGAAGACGGGGAAGGTGGTGTAGGACAGGATCATGCGGTGCTGCAGCTCCTCGATCTCGTCGATCGCCTCCCGCCCCAGCCGCGCGCCGAAGCACATGTGCGTCAGCAGCTCGAACATGGCGCGCCGCAGGAACGGCCTCAGCGTGACCGTGTCGGCGGCGGCGGCGTCGGCGCGCGCGCGGAGGCTGGTGACGAGGGCGTCGCACGCCGACCTCCTGGCCGGCTCGAAGAGGCCGACGCGGCCACGGTGCAGCGCCTCCGTGGCGAGGTTACGCCGGACGAGGCGCCAGTACGGGCCATACGGGGAGGTGTTGATGTCGCGGCCGCCGGCGCTGAAGAGGCTCTCCGGGTCGACGACCGGCGGGCGGTCGGCGAAGGTGGAGCCGCCCTGGACGAGGGCAGCGTGCGCCAGGCGGCGGTCGGCGACGAAGACGTGCGTGGCGAAGAGGAGGCGGAGGGAGATGACGGGGCCGTGCCGCGCGTGCAACTCCCGGAGGAGCGGGCCCAGGTCGAAGACGGACCGCCGGAGGGACAGGAACTTGGCCACGAAGAGCAGCGTCGTCGGGCCGGGAGGGAGCCGGCGGCCGTTACCCTCACTGCGGGGCGTTGAGTTCTTGCGGCGGCCGCCATGGGTGCGGTAGTAGAGCAAGAAGAGGAGTGAGGCTGCAAGTGATAGGAGCAGTAGGGGCCAGGCGCCGTATTCCTCCATTGCTGCGGCTTGCGTGTGTGGTGTGGTGCAGCTCTCTTGACTCTGACCGCTGCCGTCTTGTAGCTCTAGCTGCATTTGTATTCTATCTCAAACATTATTTTAGTTTAGCTCAGTCAACAACCACGACCCAAAATACAAGATATATCGGTCCTTTTACTAGCGTTACATGTCAATAGGTTCGATACCTATTTTTAGTTTTCTCAAAAAATAAGATCCAAAAAATAACCCTTTCTGCAAATGGGCATGTCGGGTATCAGTATTAGGGATACTCGAAAGTAGGAAGTCGATGGCCGCAGGCGCTAACTCGCTCGGGAGGTCAAGGGCATATTTTGGCATCGCCGACCCTGAAGGTACGGACCACGCTTCACACGACCCCGAATGTACGAGCTACGCTTTGCCCGATCCCCGAGGACGCGGGCTTCATCGCGCTCGATCCCGAGGGCACGGGCTACGTCGCGCCCGATCTCAAGGGCGCAGGCTACGCTGCGTCCGACCTCGAGGGCAGAGACTCCATCTCACCCGATCCCTCTGGCGTAGACTCCACTTCGCCAGACCCCTCAAAGGGGGACTCTGCCTCGCCCGACGAGATCCGTACCATCCCTAGCCACTATGGGTCCAAGAGTACGAACTCCGGGTCAAACTTCTGACATCTGAAAGGGTAGACAGGCATGTCCTGACGTGACCCGCAGCCACGATGGGCTATGCCTAAGGACGCACGTCGCCCATAGCGTCGGCCGTGTCAGTGCTGTACTACCTAATCCCCGTACGACCTTCGATCGGGGAGTCCGTTGGCCATGCCGCCCGCCGAACGGGATGGAGTGCCATGACCGGCTGACGAGGTCTGAGTACAGCGCCAATGATGAATAGAGCGACGGCGTGGAGCCATCCCCGTCATGATCTACAGGGTCGGCGGGACCCACAGGAAGGAAAGGAAGGGCACTGCAACCACAGAGGCCTTCTACCCTCCCTATTTTTCTCTTTCTCTCTCTCCCGTGTAACCTAGCCTTCCCCTTCAACTATAAAAGGGGAAGCAGGACGCCCCCAAGAGGGGACCCAAGGCATGACGTCTCTAAGACATAACACTCATACGCCTCAGTATCCAATACACCACCCTTCCATCAGAGACTTGGGATCCGCTCCCTCTCTCACCCGTTTGTAACCCCTACTACAACAAACAGTGCCGGTAACACGAGCAGCAATAGACTGGACGTAGGGACATTCAGCTCGAACCAGTATAAATCCTAGTGTCCTCCGAGCATAGCCATCTGGGTCAGACGCACAAATCACAAAATTTACTAGCCGGTGATCTGAAGCATCAATAGTTGGCGCGCTAGGTAGGGGACTTTTGCGCATCTTGTCGACAACAATTGGCCACGGATGGCTAGCCATGGCGTTAGCTGGATCCCGGGCACGCATGTGCGCTTCGGGAGCCTAGATTTCTTCATCACCAAGGAGGGAGAGCTAACGCGGGTCCCCATCTTGGTTCAGTCTCTTTCACTCCGCTAGCCTCGACGCCATCGTCGAGGCCCTCGAGGAGCTACGGTTGCATGCCCCGGAGGCCCGTGCCCCCGGGAGCGCCTAGCTCCACAACTTCGACTACGGGAGGTTGGAGTGCCAACGCGATGCCTTCCTAGGACCCTAGCCACCCCGGGAGGACCTGCGCTGCCTCGCCTTCTCGTTCGACAACGTCATGACGCAGCTTGCCAAAGGAGAACCGCTCTCCCTGAGATACCTCACCCAGAGCGCCTCGACAACGCTCCTGCTCGGTCAGAGCAGTGCCACGGGGACCATGGGTCACCTTGTGGCGCAACACATGTACCCGTCCCCCACGAATGTCGAATTTGTGGGTATGACAGACTGTGTCGTGGAATCTTTCCATGACCTTCTCACGGGAGATTTAGAGACGATCCCTAACTCTAACTCCAGTAGGGGAAGCCATCACCCCTCGCGAGAATGCTTTATGGCTGGCACGCCCGAGGGACACGTCAAAAGCGCCCACGAGGGAGACGCCGCCCCTACGGGTGACCTCGATGATGATGTCGAGGAAGATGTAGGGGCCACACCACGCCTGCGAATGGAGCAGCTGAGGGCACGGTGCAAGGAGGTCGAGGACGCATGACTCCAGCTGGAGCAGGAGTGTGTGGAGCTCGAGGACGAGATCGAACACCGCGGAGACGGTGTCCGCGCACGGGCTGTCACCCACTGAAAGGTTCTAATATGGCTAGAGGGGGGGTGAATAGCCTATTTAAAAATCTACAAATCAACTAGAGCAATTTGATTAGTATGACAAATAGCGTAATGCAAACTTGCTCTAGCTCTACAAGGGTTGCAAGCCACCTATCCAACAATTCTAGTTGCAATGAATACTTAGGCACACAAACTAGCTATGCAATTACTCACTAAGAGCTCTCAACCTTGCTACTCTAAAGAGCTCAACTAGATGAATGTAAATAATAAAGCAAGCTCTCAATTCTAATTACACTAAAGAGCTTGTATCAACTAGTTTGCAAGAATATAAATGAGTGAGTAGAGTGATTATACCGACGTGTAGGGGATGAACCAATCACAAGATGAATATATAGCCAATCACCGAGAGAATGACAAAGAAGAGAGACAATCGATTTTCTCCCGAGGTTCACGTGCTTTGCCAACACGCTTACGTCCCGTTGTGTCGACCAACACTTGGTGGTTCGGGCGGCTAAGAGGTGTTTCACAAACCTCGTCCACACGATTGGACACCGCAAGAACCGACCCACAAGTGAGGTAACTCAATGACACGAGCAATTTACTAGAGTTACCTTTCGGCACTCCGGGAAGGTACAACTCCCCTCACAATCACCGAAGTCGGCCACGAACAATCACCAACTCGTGCCGATCCTTCACCGGCTGCTCTCAACTGTCTTCAGGTGGTGGCAACCACCAAGAGAAACAAGCGAAATCCGCATGCCGCAACACGAATACCAAGTGTCTCTAGATGCAATCACTCAAGCAATGCACTTGGATTCTCTCCCAATCTCACAATGATGATGGATCAATGATGGAGATGAGTGGGAGAACTTTGGCTAAGCTCACAAGGTTGCTATGTCAATGAAAATGTGCAAGTTTTTTCCCTTGAGCCGCCATGGGGCTATAAATAGAGCCCCCATCAAATAGAGCCGTTGTACCCCTTCACCGGGCAAAACACGCTCGACGGGACGCTTCCGTCATACCGACGGACGCCGGCCCTCAACGTCCGGTCGCCTCATGGACGCCACGCCACCAGACTTCAAACGTTGTTCGCCGATTTCAATGGCTACGGTTGACCGACGCTCCCGCAAAACCGGACCGGACGCTGAAGCCCGGTGTCGTCCGCGCTCGTTCAGCCCTCATCGCTTTTTCGACCGACGCTCCCGGTCCCACCTTACCGGATGCACCCTGCAGACGCTCATACACCTCGTGGATGAGGGGATGAGAGGAGCAGGCCAGTCACGTGACCACCCATCATCACGACGACCGACGCCAACCGACCAACTCCATTTCAACTCTAACTTCTTCACCCTTGCTCAAATGTGCCAACCACCAAGAAGAATTTTGCATCCGGCGCAATAATAAAAATAGACATTTCATTTTTCCAAAAGCGCCGAACCCAAACCCATCCCAACCCTGCAAACACCTTGTGCACATGTGTTAGCATATTTTCACAAATATTTTCAAAGGTGTTAGCACTCCACTAGATCCTAAATGCATATGCAATGAGTTAGAGCATCTAGTGGCACTTTGATAACCGTATTTTAATACGAGTTACACTCCTCTTATTAGTACGGCTATCTATCCTAAATGTGATCGCACTCACTAAGTGTCTTGATCACTAAAACAAAATGGCTCCTACATTTTATACATTTACCTTGAGCCTTTTGTTTTTCTCTTTCTTCTTTTCCAAGTTCAAGCGTTTGATCATCACCATGCTATCACCATTGTCATGATCTTCATCATTGCTTCATCACTTGGAGTAGTGCTACCTATCTCATAATCATCTTGATAAAACTAGGTTAGCACTTAGGGTTTCATCAATTAACCAAAACCAAACTAGAGATTTCACCCACGACGTGAGCCGGAGTATCGCTGAAGATGATGAAGGCCTCCCACATTTTGCCCGGGCAAGCTAGAACATAGCCGCCATGGTGGCCTTGCTCTGAGGGCTCCCGGAGCCCACGACACCGAAGACCGTCGGGCTCATCCCGAAATTCAGACGCTGCTCAAACGCACGCGGCTGCTAAAGAGGGTCGAAGCTCTCGTTGTCTCGGTGATGCGAGCTCAAGCCAAATCCGAATCAAGCACCAAAGTGGGGGGGCCGGACCGAAGGTGATCTTCGTAGGGAACTTCCAGGCATCTATCACACACCCTAGGAACCCCTAGGATCTCATGGATGGGGGATGAGAGGGAGAACGGGTGTCCCTCATCGCGACGAACTACGACAATGGTGAGGAGAAACTCTCCCCTTTGGTGTACATCCTCCCGCCATGATTCTCTATTCAACGTCCAAAAATACTGGGAAATGAACCCGCTGCCTCAAAGATTACTGACTTGCCTATCAAGCCGATGGAGTGGATAATGATTACTTCATTATTCGTAACCTCCCCCTATTCCTGGCCGACTCGACATGAACGTGGCTGGAGCACCTTTGGTCCAAAATCAAAGTTAGGGCGACCAAGGACCATAGGGAACTTCTAACCCTACACACACCCTAGGACTCTCCTCAATAATTACATAGAGAAACTCTTCGAGAGTACATCCGATGATTCTCTAGGCAGTGCAACGAGTTGCCCAATGTTGCCGACATCGACATCATCGGGGCTTTCCTGTCTGGGACCACCTGCGAGTCTTTCGTCCACAAGCTAGGATGTAAAGGACCTCGGACCATGAAGGAGCTCCTAGACATCGTAACCAGCCATGTCTCAGGCGAAGAGGCGGTCGGACCGCTCCAAGGGCAAGACCAAGCGGGACGAGGGCACCGATGAAGGCACCTCCAGCCACCCCGACAAAAAAAACAAGCAGTGACATTGGGGCTTGCTCGTGTCCACTACTGAGCGGAAGGGTGGTTGGGCACCCACCGAGGGTGCTCCCGACCACTTTGAGAAGCTACTCAAGGACCATTCCCAAACCACGCCTTCCCTATCAAGCACCTATACAAGGACTGCGCTCTCATGAAGCGTTTCTTGTCCGAGGGTGCTAGGAATGAGGGCTAGAGGAAGAAGCCCAACCCGACGGTGAGATGACGCCGAGGGAAAGGATGGTGGCTTCCCGACGCCTGACGACTACCTCATGATCTTTAGTGGGTTAGCTGCATACGACTCCAAGCGCCGCCAAAAGATCGAGCGTCGGGAGGTCTACACGCGGCTAACCTAGCCATGCCGTCTTTCCTCTGGTAGTTGGAGTCCGCCATCACCTTTGACTAGACCAACCACCCAGAGAGCATCCTGCAGCCTAGGAGGTACCTGCTCATGGTCGACCCAATCATCAGCACAAAGCGGCTCACCAAGGTACTGATGGATGGAGGCAGTGGCCTCAACATCATGTGTGTTGAAACCCTTGACGCCATGGGTATCGACCAACCAGAGCGCATTTCCATGGCTTCAAGCATGAGGAAGCAAGCCACGCCGCTCGGGTAGATCGACCTACCCATCACCTTCGGGGATCCGACCAACTACCCAATAGAGACCATCACCTTCGAGGTGGTCGGGTTCCATGGGACCTACCATGCCATCCTAGGATGACCATGCTACGTGAAGTTCATGTCCATCCCCAACTACACCTACCTAAAGCTTAAGATGCTGGGCCCGCATGGGGTCATCATCGTTGGTACCACCTTCCGGCGTTACGAGTGCGAGGTTGAGTGCTATGAGCATGCCTCGGCGATCATCGCCTCTGAGGAGCTCGTGGTCATCAAGGAAGGGACTACCGAGGAAACACCCGACTCCAAGCGGTTGGCTAGATCCTTTAAGCCCATGAAGGGCGTCAAGGAGGTCCTCATAGACCCCAGCAGCTCCTAGGGCAAAGTGGTGCGCATTCGACACCATGCTTTCCTCCAAATAGGAAAGCGCGCTCGTTGACTTCCTCCATGCCAACAGAGACATCTTCACGTGGAAACCCTCGGACATGCCAGACATTTCGAGGGAAGTCACCAAGCATGCCTTGAAGATCAGGCTAGGCTCTATGCCAGTGAAGCAGCGCCTACGTCACTTTGACGAGGAGAAGCGTAGGGCCATCAACGAGGAGATCACGAAGCTTTTGGTGGCCAGATTCATCTAGGAAGTGTATCATCCTGAGTGGTTAGTCAATCCCGTCCTTGTATGAAAAAAGAATGGGAAATGGAGAATGTGTGTTGACTACATGAGTCTCAATAAGGCGTGTCCGAAGGATCCATTTCCTTTGCTGCGTATAGACTAAGTAGTTGAATCGACCTTAGGGTGCGAAACCCTCTGCTTCCTTGATGCGTACTTCGGGTACCATCAGATCACCATGAAAGAGTCCGACTAGCTCGCGCCTTCTTTCATCACCCTATTTGGATCATTCTGCTATGTCACAATGCCTTTCGATAGGAAAAACGTGGAGCTACATACCAGCGATGTATGCTCAAGTGTTTCATAGACCTCATCGGGCGAACCATTAAGGCCTACGTAGATGACATCATGGTCAAGTTCAGATGAACCGACCAGCTCGTTGCCAACCTAGAGCAGACCTTCACAAAGCTACGAGCAAACGACATCAAACTCAACCCTGAGAAATGCATTTTTGGGGTCTCGAGAGATGCTGCTTGGGTTCATCATCTCCGAGCATGGCATCGAAGCCAACCCGGAGATGATTTTGGCCATCACAAGGATGGGCCTGATCCAGAACCTGAAGAGGGTACAGCAAGTCACGGGATGCCTCGCTATGCTTAGCCATTTCATCCCGCACCTCGACGAACGGGGCCTCCCGCTATATCGACTCTTGAAGAAGACCGACCAATTCATGTGGACTCTCGAGGCTTAGGAGGCACTTGACAAAGACAAGGAAATCCTAACGAAAGCTCCGATTCTAGTCCCACCGATCGATGGGGAGCCACTCCTGCTCTACATCATGCCCACCATGCAAGTGGTCAGCACCGCCCTGGTGGTAGAGCGGGAGGAGTAGGGACACACACTTAATATGCAACGTCCCGTGTACTTCATTAGCGAAGTCTTGTCGGACTCTAAGACTCGCTACCTGCAAATCCAGAATCTCTTGTACATCATCCTGATTGCTAGGAGGAAGTTGCATCACTACTTTGAGTCACATCTAGTGATGGTTGTGACCTCCTTCCCTCTCGGCGTGTGGTCATCAAAAACCGGGATGCCACGGGAAGAATCACAAAATGGGTGGTCGAGCTGATGGGTTAGGGCATTTCGTATGCCCCTTGGACGGCCATCAAGTCCTAGGTGCTAGCTGACTTCATTGAAGAGTGGGCCAAGGTCTAGATGCCACCGACAGCCGTCGACTAGGAGTACTAGACTATGTACTTCGATGGATCGTTGATGAAAAAAGGCATCGACGTGGGACTGGTCTTCATTTCACCCCTTGGGATACGCATGAAGTACGCGGTCCACCTCCATTTCCCCACCTCCAACAATGTGGCCGAGTACAAGGCGCTCAGCAATGGCCTATGTATCGCCATCGAGTAGGGTATCCGACGGCTTGATGTCCGAGGTGACTCACAGCTGGTCATCGGTCAAGTCATGAAGGAGTCAAGATGCCACAATGCCAAGATGGCTACTTACTACCAAGAAGTCTACCAGCTAGAGGACAAGTTCTATGGCCTTGAACTCAATCACATCCCAAGGCAACTCAATGAGGTGGCCAACACGCTAACAAAGATGGCGTCTAGTCAAGAGCCGTGGTGCCGACGCGCCTTCGCCAGTGATCAGCATAAGCCTTCATTCTATTACAAGGAGCCAAGATAGACCAAGGATGGGCGGCCTTCCCTGGGCTCGAGGATTGACCGACCGCCCGCTCCTTCTGACCCCAAAGTCATGGGGGTCGATGGGGATCCGATGGTGGGGCCCAACCCTCTAGCCGACTGGGGACCCTGTACCTTGATTGGCTCCTCCGTGAAGTGCTCCCAGACGGATAAAATGGAGGCCCGGCGGATCGCACATCGAGCCAAGTCTTTAGTCATCATCGAGGGAGAGCTCTACAAGCGAAGGCACACTAGAATCCTACAACATTGCATCCCTGTTGAATAGGGAAGGTAGCTGTTGAAGGACATTCATGGTGGGGTCTGCGAACATCATGCCGCACCCAGAACCATGGTCGAAAACACGTTTCAATTAAGGCTTCTATTGGTCAACCGCAGTGGTTGACACCGAGCAGATTGTGTGCACCTGCGAAGGGTGCTAGTACAACACTCGTCGAACCTACCTGCTAGCCCAAGCACTCCAGACGATCCCCATCACGGTCTGGGGGCTTGATCTGCCAGGCCTCTCAAAAGAGAGCCCGGGGCTACACGCACTTGCTCGTCGCCGTGGACAAGTTCACAAAGTGGATTGAGGCTCGACCGATTCCCATGATCAAGTTCAAGCATCTCTTCCTTGACATCGTCCAACACTTTGGAGTCCCAAACTCCATCATCACGGACAATGACACATAGTTCACCAGAAAAAATTCCTCCGGTTCTATTATGACTACCACATCCACGTCGACTGGGCCACCGTGGCCCACCCTCGCACAAACAGGTAGGTTGAGCGTGCCAATGTCATGTTCCTACAAGGCCTCAAGCCTAGGATCTTCAATTGGTTGAACAAGTTCGGGGACAAAGGGTTGCTAGCTTCCCGCGGTGCACTGGAGCTTGAGGATGACCCCTAGCCGGGCGATCGGCTACACACCATTTTTATGGTCTATAGTTTTGAGGCGATCCTCCCGACCAACCTCGACTACGGGGTGTCGAGGGTCAGGGCGTACAACAAGTAGGGAGCCGAGGCATCCCTCAAGGATGCCATGGATCAGCTCAATGAAGTGCACGATGTTGCCCTCCTTTGCTCAGCCAAGTACCAGCAGGCGCTGCACCGGTACCATGGGCGTCGGGTGCGAGGACGGGCTTTTAACATCGGGGACTTGGTGCTCCGCCTTGTTCAGAGCAACAAGGACCTCCATAAGCTCTCTCCGCCATGGGAAGGACCATACATCGTCGCAGAGGTGTTTCGACCAAGAACCTACAAGCTCAAGACCATCGATGGGAGAGTCTTTGTCAATACTTGGAACATTGAATAGCTATGTCGCTTTTACCCCTAGCCTATGCATGTGCTTGTGAAATTTATGAACGATGTTTTTGAGATGCGAGTACATTTTCTATTTGGTTTCGCCATCACATCCCCTCGATCTTCAGTGACGCCTGACCACAGCGATGGCAAGGGGTCAGGGCTCACTCAGGGGATGATAAGGATATAATTACCTAAAACATTTTCTACACCCGACCCTCTCCTACGTTGAAACCCAAAAGCAAAGGCCACAAAATAAACGTTGAGTAAAACTGGTCGGACTGCAAGAAACCTATGCCCCAACGGCTACGACGCTTTTGCTCACCAGCGTGATCAGAGATTTTTTTGCCCGCACCCCAAGCTTTACAATCTTAAACCACGGGAAGGGTCGAAACGCATTAATATTTTCATAAAAAGGACGAAGAACCAAAGGATTGTTCAAATGTAGCAGAAATTAAAATTTGTCCATTTATTACAAGATTACTACTTGGCCTATCTAACTAACTAACCCCTCCCCTGGGATGATCTCATCTTCAATCCTGGCAGACTTAGGTGAAAGGTCCTAATATGGCTAGAGGGGGGTGAATAGCCTATTTAAAAATCTACAAACCAACTAGATCAATTTGATTAGTATAACAAATAGCGAAATGCTAACTTGCTCTAACTCTACAAGGGTTGCAAACCACCTATCCAATAATTCTAGTTACTATGATCACTAGACACACAATTTGCTATGTCACTACTCACTAAGAGCTCTCACACTTGCTACACTAAAGAGCTCCACTAGATGAACTTAAACTACAAAGCAAACTCTCAATTCTAGCTACACTAAAGAGCTTGCTACAACTAGTTTGCGAGAATATAAATGAGTGAGTAGGGAGATTATATCCGCAGAGAGGAATGAACCAATCACAAGATGAATACTAAATCAATCACTGGGAGAATACCAAAGGGCAAGAGACAACCAATTTTCTCCCGAGGTTCACGTGCTTGCCAACACGCTACGTCCCCGTTGTGTCGACCAACACTTGGTGGTTCGGTGGCTAAGAGGTGTTGCATGAACCTCATCCACATAATTGGACACCGCAAGAACCTACCCACAAGTGAGGTAACTTAATGACACGAGCAATCCACTAGGGTTACCTTTCGGCGCTCCGCCGGGGAAGGTACAAATCCCCTCACAATCACCGGAGATGGCCACGAACAATCACCAACTCATGTCAATCCTCCTCCGCTGCTCCAAGCCATCTAGGTGGTGGCAACCACCAAGAGCAACAAGCAAATCCGGCAGCAAAACACGAATACCAAGTGCCTCTAGATGCAATCACTCAAGCAATGCACTTGGATTCTCTCCCAATCTCCCAAAGATGATGAATCAATGATGGAGATGAGTGGGAGGGCTTTGGCTAAGCTCACAAGGTTGCTATGTCAATGCAAATGGCCAAGAGAGTGAGCTTGAGCCGGCCATGGGGCTTAAATAGAAGCTCCCAGAAATAGAGCCGTTGGCTCTTCAGTTCACTAAAAATCGGGCGACCGAACGTGCCGGTTAGATCGACCGGACGTAGGACCCCAGTCGTCCGATCGCGCGATACACACCATGTGTCCCCTGCTTCAAACACTAATCGCCTAATCTCAATGGTCATTAGTATATTTAAGTTGTCACCAAACGCGCTGCTTGAAAGTGACCGAACGCAGGGCCTCAGCGTCCGGTCGTTTCCAGTAAGGTTCCATTCGCGACCGGACACGTCCGGTCACGCCCAACCGGACTCACCCAGCATTCGGTCACTCACCATCTCCTCGGTGCACCACCACATCAGCATATATCAGCACTGACCGGATGCAGGTACTGAGCGTCCGGTCACTCTTCGCGCCAGCGTCCAGTCACAAGACCGAGACCACGCGCTCACTGCTGCTATTGACCGGACGCAGGACCCCAGCGTCCGGTCACTATGTGAAACCTTATCTTTTCTGTACAGGGCGCCAGTGGAGTTTCAAACCCTTGCTCCCAAGTGCTAAACACAATGTGTATCACCTTTGTGCATGTGTGTTAGCATATTTTCACAAGCATTTTCAAGGGTGTTAGTACTTCACTAGATCCTAAATGCATATGCAATGAGTTAGAGCATCTAGTGGCACTTTAACAACCACATTTTGATATGAGTTTCAACCCCTCTTAATAGTATGGCTATCGATCCTAAAAGTGATCACACTCTCTAAGTGTCTTGATGACAAAAACAAAAAAAAACTCCTATCAATTTCACCTTTGCCTTGAGCTTTTTGTTTTTCTTTCCTCTTTTCCAAGTCCAAGCATTTGATCATCACCATGCCATCATCATCATCATGTCATGATCTTCATTTGCTTCATCACTTGGAGTATTGCTACCTATCTCATAATCACTTTGATAAACTAGGTTAGCACTAAGGGTTTCATCAATTCACCAAAACTAAACTAGAGCTTTCAACAGGTCCTGTGCCAAGGGAGCTACCAACCCCTCGATCTCCTCTAGCTCAGCCTCGGTGTAGCCAAGCACAAAGCCCTAGCTCATCGTCGCTAGATCGATGTTCTCATAATGAGAACATGCGATCGCAAATGACCGATGAACACCGAAGCGGAGTGCCTCCCTCGCCATTCCACACACCCGAATCCATGATCCGGACAGCGCGACCATGAGCAAGCTCGTCTCCTATGCTAGGGCTAGCTCGAGGTCATCATAGACCAGTTGGATGGCGACGCCAGCAGATGTCATGCTTGTCGCTCTCCTTCAGGAGGGAGGCCTTCACCTCACTAAGCTCCCTCTCTAGGTCGTGGCTCCTCATCACCTCAATGCCGAGCATGTTGTCGAGACCTATCCAAGTCACACACCGACCGAGTCAAAGGGCCTACATGAACTCTAGAAAGAAAAACAACAAGGGAAACTAGTGTCTTACCATCCACATCTGCCTAGAGCCTACGTACCTCGCCGCGCTGCTGAGTCACCTCAGCCTCCATGCGCTGGACCTCCTTTTGGTGCTGGGCGACCTCCATGGTAAGGCGAGCGGACATGCCCTCACCTATAATCTTCAGATCCTTCTCCCCTTGAAGCTCGCCCTTGTGGTGGATGATCCGCTATTGTGCATTGGTGTGCTCTTGGCGAGCCAAGTTGCGCGCTCTCTTTGGCCCGAGCAACTCCTCCCACTCCTTCCACAGCCACTCGGCCTCCGTGGTGTCCGCGCACTCTTACTTCTTGATCAGCGCCAGAAGCTTCTTGGCCTCACGGGCATCGTCACGAGTATCCTTCTCCTTGACCCGGAGGTCATCGAACTCCTGAGCGGTAGGGGTCAGCTCGGCCACCTCATGGCGAGCGGCGGTGAGCTATGTGACCAACTCCTCATTCCACCACGTCTCGTTGATAAAGGCGGTCCCAAATGCCCCTCTCACGATGAAGGAATCGGGACTTCTCCTGGCTACGTGGCCCATGAGAACCTACGCAGAAGACAAGTCTTAGAAGCACGGAAAGGGAAAACAAACCTCAGAAGTATCATCATCTCATACCTGGCCAACTAGGGCGATGACATTGCGTAGCGAACTTAGCGCTAGTCAGGGTGCTGATCGCCGTCCTGACCTCCTCATGGACACTCCCCACTCCCTCTCTTTCGCAGCGATCGTCGAGAGTGAGAAGCATCACCTCTAGGTTCTGTGGGTTCACCCATCGGATCGGGGATACTCCCCACGCGTGTGGGTCACCGCCACGTAGACCAGAGACCCGGATGGCTCTGCACCGACCTCGACCAATCGCCCCCTCTAGCGGAGGCAACTCCTCTAGAGTGGCCCCTCCGACAGCGGAGGGGGTGGACGTGTGGATGCGGAGGCCTGCCCCATCGCCGCCATGTGGAGGAGGGCTCTGGCTGCACCACCTCCGCCTCTGATGTCACGACTATGACTGGCCGTGCCTCACCCACCACGGTGCCCCAGACACGTCCTCCTCCGTCTGCTCCTCCCCCACGGGCGCAGCCACCAACTGGTCCCTTTCGGTCGATGCCGCGACGTCTCCGGCGCCAGTCCCGCTCGCCTCCGACATAGCGCCGACCGGCTCTTGGCACGCCTGTCGGATGGTGAGGGTCTTCCTCAGGGCAAGCCACAGGCGAGTCCCGCTTTCTCCAACGCTACGAAAGATACAACAGTCAGTTTACTACAAAATCAATCAGAATGGATGGATGAAGGAATTTTTTAACTCACCTTAGCGCCACCGGGCGAGGACGTTTTGGGGTCAACCCACCCGACCCTGGCTGTGCCTTGTCGACGCGTTGCCACTTTGGGCCCTCCCTTTGCTCAGGGGGTCCGGTCGGAGCAGGATGGTCGGTCGCCGTTGGCTCCGAAGGCGCACCCTTTGACTCCTACTGAGACGTGCCCTCTCCCTCCTGCCCCGAGACATGGCACGGGAAGGGCCCCACCCGCAGCAAGGATAGGTCCTTGTCCGCTCCTCCTAGCTCCTCCCATTTGATGAGAGAGCCGTCTCGCTTGGTCTAGCTTTGCCCGCTCCTTCACCCGCCGCTTCGCCTTCACATCATCCTTGGCCTTCTCGTCGGTGGCATAGTTCGCCACCCTCACGACCGCATGCTCCGGCAGCGGCGCAATGGAGGCCCAAAAGCCCAATCCCACCGATAACTCGACGAAGCTCGCATCCAGAAAGATCGCAGGGTGCCCCGGGATTGAGAACAGGGCATCGGACTCCTCCGTCACCTCCTTGATGTGCTACGTGACCTCGCTGTCATGGAGCGGCCCTTGAGTGAGGACCATCCTGTCTAGCTACGCATCGCCGTCATCCCATACAATGGGAGGGCGCGCGCCATCAGCGGCACCACCCTCCTTGCATGGTAGGCTCCGATGACGCCAACCCCACGAAGGTCGTGGTCCTTGAGGAACACATTGGCATCAAGAAGGTCACGCAGCCTCCTCTTCTCCTTCTCGGGCGGCCCCACATCCACACCAGCGGCGCCTCTTCGATGAGGCACCCGGTGAAATTCAGCAAAGGGGCAACATCATTGTTCTTCACGTAGAACCACAATGCATGCCACCCCTTGTTGGATCTAGAGAGTTGGCAAGGCATGTACTCCACCGACCGGTGCCCCCAAAGATGGATGCTCGTGCATCCCATCGACACCGGTGCATTCCTCTTCTTGTTCTTTTGTAGGGAGATGGAGAAGAAGTACCTTCATAGCTCGAAGTGGGGTTCGATCCCCAGATACCCCTCGCACAGTGCAATGAAGGCCGTGATGTGCTGGATCCCATTCAATTCAGGTGATGTAGCTCGATCTAGTAGTGGTGCAGTAGCCCCTGAAAGAACGGGTGAGGGGGATCATGAACCCACTCTCGTGGAAGGGCGCGAAGGACACGATGTAGCCATCGGGCGGCGCCGGTGCCTCCTCATGGCTGGGCATGATCCACTCTACCATGTCGGTCCTCCCACGGAGAAGGCCACGCTTGACGAGGCCCTCCATGTGGGCGTGGGTGACATCAGAGCGGTACCACGACTCCATGAGAGCGAAGGTGGAGGAAAGGGGGCTTTGCTGATGAAAGAAGAACAAGGGCGAAGAAACCGGGGGCTCTACTAGCGACGCTGGAACAAGAGCAAGAGATTTAGGATGACGGCGGTGGAGAAGTAGAGAAGGCAGGCTTGCGCTTGGGCGTGCCGAAAGGTGAGGGGACGACACGCTATTTATAAGGGGAGATGGAATGGGAAGGCGAACCGTCCACCTAGATTTACGCGCCTACCGTTCCTAGTCACGTCACCTCCCGGGAGTCATGCACATGCCACCTCCTACCGCTCCTCGAAGGGCGGGCTAGGCAGCGGTTCCCCCTCAATGGGCCAAGAACCGCCATAGGTAAGAGGGGATACGGAGCTGAAAACGCTCCCACGACCCATTAAGGCCCAAGAGTTCGAAGGTCGGCCCACCGACGGGTTCACAACCGCTCCGGGCACCTTTAGGTGAGAGGTGGAACAGGATGGGCCTGCTAGCGGCCAGTACCCGGGCGCACGAGCGCCATGGGTATCCCGGTCCACGTTTGAGTCTTGGCAGAGCTTGGTCCATGGGTTTTCCTCAAAGAAAGGCAATGAGCCCTTGGGACAGATCGAACATACCCAAGAAGAATATGGGCTGGCCGTCGGGAATCTGGAGTTGGTCACCAGCTGACCCAAGCTGGACCCCCGTGAATGGGAAGCCGGGGCCCCACTCAAACTGGCCCGCAAACAGCTCACCGAGCACCATGATTCATCCATCGAGAAAAACATGGCACTGCCATGCCCCTCTATTTTATCGAAAAAATGCTTGAGGGAGAACGATCATAAGACGAGCCAACCCCTCGACTAGACCCTTGCTACGCGCGGGGGCTCGGGGGCCGTTGGACTCGCAAGGAGACCGAATGCGTGGTCGCATGACGATGACAGATCCATCAGACCCTAGGACGGGATCGGAATCAAGAGAGGTCTTTTCTGACCCCCAAACCCCGCGACTGAGCGCTCCCGAGGAGGAAAATCAAGACATCTCATAGCCCACAGAGGGAAATCAAGACCCTCAGGATCCTTCCATCTGAAAAAGCCTTCGAAGGAGTATCCTACTACTCCGTAGGCTCGGGGGCTACTGTAACACCCCAGGTGTTTGTCACCAGTTAAGCAATGGGTTTAAGCTCAACCTTGACATGTTAAGTGGTGATGGAGATGTTAGGTCAAACATATGAAAATGAGCCACCACTTAAACTTGGACCATGCACCATTGCTTACAATGTTGCCCTTTCCAAAAAGTATGCTTGAGTAATGTTGGATGCACTTCTTTCATGTGTCTCACATCAATATCCATCTATATTGATCACTAGAAAAGTTTCATGAAGTTTAGAATAAAAAAGTCACATGAAATGATAAGTTATATCCTTATTAGAATGATTTTACTAAGTGCGTGAATTGCACTATTAAGTGAATGGAAATATAGGTCATCAATCAAACCTTGCAACCTTGCCCAATTAACTCTAGATGAACTCTACAACAAAAGTTATAAAGGTTCATGTTGAGCAGAAGTCAAGAAAATGCCTCAATCGATCGATAACTCTAATTTAAGCTTTACAGTGATGATACTTTGACCTATGTTGACCAACCACTTACAATGCTTGCATGGAGTTGCACCTTAAATAAAAGTTGAAGATTGAGTAGAGTAGAACAAACTTTGTTTTTGGAACAAGAGCCAGATCAACTTGGAACTAAGTCAAACAAAGGCTCGAAAAATTGAATCACGTAATTTGCTTTCGGACTTAGAATTTTTTTTCTAAGTCTGGAATTCATCGTCGTCGCCATTGGCGTCTCGCGTTCTCCAAAATTCGTTAAGCAACTTGAGTTGGTCCAAAAATAAAAGTTGAAGGTTATATTATGGAGAAGAGCATACAAAAAGTTGCACGGAGTTTGACCGAGTTTTGACCTCCGAGGGCGAGCTCCCGTGACTGTTATCAACACACTGACACTATCACTTTGGAGCCTAATTAACTGCTAATCCATTGCTCAAATGGCCATGGTCCATTAATGAAATTTGTAGGTCATCATGTGGACAACAAACTTGCTTAAGGGCCCATGACTTAGTTCGAACCAGAACAAGCCCAATAACGTGGTCCAACTGCCCGCTCGACACACACCACCGCTTCGGTGGAATGCCCCAAAGGGGAGCACGTGGCAGCCATGCAGAGCTCGCGCCACGCCATTGCTGCGTGTCCTGCCGCTCTGTCACGCCCCTACTCCTCCAACCGAGCGCCCGAGCTCCCCTGGCCCTCGCTCACTCACTGCCCTCTCTCTCTCGGTCCACTCTCTAACCCCCTCTCCAGGCTGCGCGTGGACGCCGCCATGGCCGGCTCCCGGCAGAGCATCATGCAGCTGCACCCTCCTCCTGCCGCTACCACCAGCCAAGCTATGGCCAGGCGCAGTACATGGCTTTTGCAAAGAGCCCTCCTCTCACCACCGGAGCCCTGCGTGTCTGCCGAACCCACCTCCGCTGCCGCTTTTTTTTTTCCAAAGTCGCCGAGTCGGTGGCTTGAAGTCACTGGCCAGCCGGCCTCTCCTCGCCGCATCGCGTGCTCAGGCAAGCCACGCCCTCGCCCGCCCACGCCGCCCTCCCTCCTCGGCCCGAGTCGGGCCGTCCGGCCGCCACCATGCTGGGCTCTACGTCCGTCTGTGAGTTAGAGAAGACGAAGGGCCACGCGCGGGAATAAGACATTTTACAGGGGGTTAAGTGAAGAAGTTGTGACTCAGTTGAATAGTGCCGAAAAGGATCCATTTGTTCGTGTTTAATTTGTGTTTTCCGCAGGGACCCCGATGCAAGATTTCAACCCCTTTTTCTCTGGTTTTTATAGATTTGAATGCTCCACTTTGAAAATTCGTAGTAATTTGTAGAAAAATCGTAAAATAGTAAATGAGGATTTTTAGAATCCTTGTGAAATTATCTATGTACTAGATCTATAATATTACATGTTTAAGTTTAAATAGTTTGCTTTAAAAATAGATTTAGGCAGTTAGGTTCTTAATGCTAGTCATGTCTTGTCTTTTTTATAACTGCAGTTATTTTACTCAAATAAATGTGAAATTTTTATAGAGTGTTACTGATGTGATTAGTGATGTATGGTAAGAATTTCAGTATTTTAGTCTTGATAGTTTAAGATCTATAAAAATAACAAATTACCTGTATTGCCTTACCCCTATTCTGAATAGGTCTGCATGTTTGAATTAATTGGCTCAGTTAAGTTATGAATCATGACTTTATGATAATACATGAGTTGTAGTACTTTTATTAAGATTTTCAAAAAGCTAAATATCATGATTTTTGGTTAAGTAGATCTTGAGTTATACTTGCTTAAATCTCTGTGGCTGTTTCTGCCCAAACCCAGAGAGGGTTTCCTTGTTCTTACTGTGGGGCCTTCTTAATAGTAGAATTAGCTTTAGGTGTTTACAACAAAGTTGTTTATAATTTGATAAGCTTTCTAAAAAGTATAGAAACATATTTATTGGACATGTATAACTCCATTTATAGCTGTTTAAAGTGGCATGTTAGTTTCTGTCTATGTTTTGGACACAGATGCAATTATTGGATTAATTGACCCTTCTAACTGTAGAATCATCTTAATATGAGAATAATAAAGTTGTAGGTAACTTCCTAGGATTTTCAAAAAGTTATGTTTCATGTTTGTTGGAGGTCTAGAACTCCAGTTGTGCTTCTCTGAAGTTCTTATCAGTTTTCTGTACCACTGCTGTTGGGTTGCAATTGTAGTTTTGCTTGTCCAATTATTTTCGTGGTGTAAATGATGTTTTCTATGGTTGTAGTGAATACAAAAGTTGTAGAAAATTTCATGATCTTGCTTGTGTTCAAATTATAAGGTCATAGGCCAGATAGTGTAGGAGTTACATGACTTTTAAGTCTCCTGTCAGGTTTTGATTGTATTCTGAGCAGATCTGAAAGATGCTAGTGTTTGATCTAGTTAGGATTTGAATGAGCTTTTGGTGATAATAACAAAGTTGTAGATAATTCATGTATCTAGCTGATGTTAAAATTTGGTGATATTTGGTCTTGTGGTTTGTGAGTTATGCCTGTTGAAAGTTGGGTTTTAGAAATGGCTGCTTTCTGTCAATTGTGGACCAGTTTCTGTAAATGTATAATTTCAACCTACTTAACTTGGGAATCATGCTGTGATGGTTATATATGAAATGTAGATAATTTCATAAGCTTTCCAAAATGTCTTCTTGCAAGTCATTTGGATTTGTGTAACTCCAGTTTTAATTTGAAATGAAGACCGGGCGGAGGCTTGCCGGTTTGTAGTGACTCCATCTGTGTCGCTTAAGGACTGAATCTTGGAGCCTTTCCTGTTCATGTTGAACGCATGCCTCTCTCTTAGTTGGCCATGTCCGAAGACCAACCACGAAGCCGAGTAGCTCACCTCAGGCCGGGAGTCGATAAGTATAAAGTGCGCCTCGGAAGGGAGCCGTAGGCGTGAGTCCAAGGGCAGGTGATTTAAAAGTCCCGATCGTCCTAGCGTATGGGTAATCCCCGAGAGTGTCAAGGCACCGATCGAACCCGTGAATTTGGTTCTTGAGTTGTCCCAAAGGTGACCCACGGCTACCCTTGCAAAGTATGCCAGGTGAGACTTAGGAATACCCCCTCACCTGAGTTGTAATTCGATTCGAGTCATTGCCTCCCTGTTAGTGAGAACTTGACGGGCTTATCTCCAAAGTAGATACACTAAATAACATAATGGTTCGTAAATGATGATATGATGATGACAAACTTTATTATACCTGCTATGGTTAATTGATTGCTCCTAATAAGTGAGTGCTCTAGTACAAAAAGCTAATCTAGTGGATGTAAATGATGATAAGCTTGATGCTAAGTTTAAATTGGTCACTATATTCATAAGCTCTTTTATGCAAACTGTGTCATGCTAGCCCACCTCATAAGCCTTGCATGACCCTTGGTGTCTTTTATTTCGGTTTTGACCGGTAAGTCTAGTCGAGTACCTTCTCGTACTCGGGGTTTATCTCCCACCGCTGCGTATGACCGCTCTACTTTGTTGTCGCAAGTATTGCCTTCTCCCTACCGGGGATGAAGACTAGACCATTGGGCGCGATCTCTCCTAGTTCTCGTACCTGATAATTATTTTGTAGGACATGACTAAGATCTGGCAATGTAATTGAAACTATGAAGTTATGTACTAAACTATGTTGCTTCCGCAAATTTGAACTTGGTTTGTAATATTTTATTCACACTCTGATGGATGTAATCCGGATGCCACTTGTGAAATGTTGTAACGAATGATGTGTTGTGTTGAATCACTACGGTCTTGGTTTGTATGTCGAGAGTTGGTTGAAATCCTTCGTGATTTCCGGACTACCGGGATTATGGGAGCCTAAGTACAGGAATTTGATCACTTCGGTGATTGTTTTTGTACTTACGTTCTTATGATTTGGTCGGTTCTGTTACAGCTGTAACACCCTAGGTGTTTGGCTTCCACATAATTGCATTTCATTTCATAAACATATGCATCATCTATGTCATCATGCCATTGTCACTGAAACATACATATGCAACATTCGCAATTCTGTTTGTTTCATAATTGATTTGCTTGTGAATGGTAGCAGTGAAACATGTGAATGAAACATGAGTTTCTCATACCTTGAAACATGGCAACATGGTAGTAATATGACAAGTATAAAATAACAACAAGGTCATGAAACATGTGAAACATGGAATTGCAACATTTGAGTGAATTGCTTGTTTTGTTGCTTCATCACATGTGATCATTTGAAATTGGTATAGCACTTGTGTAAAGTGGTTGATTTTGGTCTAATACGCCTTAACTACACTTAGGGTAATTGATGGGACATTGTTCATGTAGATCAAAATGACAAAAATGCCCTCAAGTGGAGGTTTGACTTGAAATGAACCTCAGAGTGACACTGTTTGACTAATTCAAAAGTCCAACTTAGAGATCTTGCATGGCTGTGCACTCTTTACCAAAGTTGTAGCTAATTTATCATGGAACAAAAGTTGTTTTATGATCAACTCATGAAAATGTGTGGAGAAGCCTCAAACATGGCCCACAAGTCATGGTTGATGGTGGATTCAACACTGAAAAATATTTCTAAGTCCTTAAGTGATTTACAGTTTCGTGTACCAATGTTTGGAGGCTTGTATCTCCCTAACCAGGCCGAACCAACTCGAGTTCCAATTGAAGAAGTTGTAGTACTCGCTTAGGTCTTCAATTTTGTTAACTATACCATGAACCAGATCGCCACCGTTTGGGAGTTACGGATCGTCGAATTCGCGCTGTCAGTCATCGCCATTGAACACTGAATCGAAAATTTCAGAAAACAGTCAGAGCTCGCCTTGGCCGACCGACGCAGGAGCTGATCACCGCGTGGCGCGCATGCTCTGCCGACGCCTCCACGTCGCGTGTCCGAGCTCCAGATGAAAGCCAACGCCTGCCCGACGCACTCGCCTGCTCCATTTGCACTCTTTCGTCTCCACCGTGCGCAGCGCCGAGCCGCCGCAGCTCCTCCAGTTCCGACCGAGCGTCGCCGTTGCTTTGCGCGCTTGCCACTGCAAAAACACGCCGGCCATCTTGCCCCTAGCTTCGCCGTGATCTCCTATACCACCTCCACCTTTCAGTCGGTCCATTTGAGCCTTGGTAAGGGCGAAATCGCCATTTCTTCCACCGCCGCCATGGCGGGACCTCGCCGGAGTTGGCGCTCCACGCGGCCAACTGTCACCGTGACCTTCCCATCCCTTCTCTCCCTTGTGCTAGCTACTGTGAACGCTACTGAAGCTCATAGGGTCACCCACTAGGGTAGTGGCGCCGTCGTCTCGCCGGAACCGGCCATGCTGTGGCCGTACGCCGCCATGACCGTCGCCACCCCCTTTAGCTACGATAATAGCTTCAATAGATGGCACCGTTAGATGCGCATTGATGAGGCGAACGTCGTAGCACCGCTGGACTCACCGGAGATGCCACCGGCGACGAGTTGCGTCGCTGTCTCTTCTTCCTCCCCTGTCTGTCTCTCTGTCGCGTGGGGCCCGTCGTCAGTCGCTGAGCAAAGGCGGGAGCCAGCCTGGGCCGCGTCGTGGCTGGGCTACGCTTGCGCATGCGTTGTGGGCCGCCGGGTCTGTTCGGGCCGGCCCAGCAGTAGAGTTAGGGTTTCAACTTTGTTTTGGTTTTATTCTTTTCACAGATTGGTGTATAGATTCAAAAATATGTATCTCCTAGTTGGTAGATTCAAATGGTGTGGTTCCAATTTTGCTGAGTTCATGATAATGTCTAGTTTTTATTAAAAATATAATTTATGCTATGTTCTGTTATGAAAAATGGAGTTGCTAATTATCTCTTTTAATCATGAAAGAAATAGGGGTAATTATATCTTTTTCTATGTAGCTCCAAATGGCATGAAATTTTTATGGTGTACTTCTCATATCATGAATAGCTTGGATTTAAATTTTCATATATTTTGGACACTATATGTAGGAGATAGAAAATTCTCTTGTTTGCATGGATGGGTCTTGTGTGAATTTTCATAATTTTTCTATAGATCCAGTATGGGTAAAATTTGGTGAGTGCTATTATTATGCTAGAATGATGCTAGGAAAAATGAGAAATCTATTGCTTGACACTTTTTAATAGGGTTTCCTATATATGCTAGAAATAGACATGCCACCTGTTATTTTGGATACAGCAAGTTTTGCTTGCCCAATGGCTTTGAAATTTTTATGGTAGTCTATGTGAAGCATGAGATAGCTACTATAAGTTTTATAGATTTTTCTGAATAGTTTTACTATATATTACTTTAATCACCTAATAAACTAAATAAATTAGAAAAGGATATTAAATAGTTTATTTAGAAGTTGGCACTATACTTTCTGATGTTCCTCTGGTATGCATAACAAGTTGGTAAACTTGGTTTGGTACAATTATGCTTTTGCATCATCACTAAATAATTAATTTAGTAAGCCTGTCATTTCTAGATAGATTCTAGGTTTACTTAAATTCGATGTGGTTAACGTAAGAATCATGCTTTGATGTTTACAAATGATTTGTAGAGAATTTCATAAACTTTCCAGAATGTCCTCATGCAAGTCATTTGGATTTGTAGAACTCTTGTTGTGATTGAATTAAGAAACTACTCGTGTGCATATGAAACTTTAACTGCTGATTTAAGTATGCCTTTACTATTTCCTAAGCTTGTGGTAATGTTCCTAGGTGTTAGGCCTTTAACTGAAGATGAGCATCTTTATCTTAGGTTATGCAAGTTAGGTAAGTTGATCTCATTTTTCAAATTAAGTTAGATACATGTTTAAAGTGGTTTGAATAGAGCTATTCTTAATCGGTAAACGAGTGTCCAGTGATGTTTTCGTTAAACATTTACTGTGATTCATTCATCATGAGCATCATGTCATTCCTTATGCATCTATGATATTTTTCTTGTGCATCGGCATGCAATAGGTGTACCGGATGGTGTGACACTACTGGAATTCGAGAAACCGAGCGAGCAGCAGCAACCGACACCGGAGGTTCAGGAGGTGCAGCCTTCAGGAGAAGTGCCAGACGTGGTCGCCGTTGAGTGCCCGGATCACCGTCCGTGCAACTTTGTGAAAGGTAAGCCCCGGAGCATATTAAGCCTCCTAATTTCCGAAATGCAGTTAAAGTATTATTGTTGCATATATATATTGTTGCATTAAGTTTAGGTGTTGGATGCAAACACTTGCTGCATTGTGTAACACCCTAAAATTTGTCTCTTTTAAAATAGAGTTAAAATGATTTAAGTTGGAATTTTTGTGCACATGAAATATAGGAAATAAAATTTTTCATTAAATTAAAATACATCATAAGGTAGCAACATGTTTGAGCATACATGCCATTGCATTTGATTTTATTGGATGAGTGGTTGAAAGGTCAAAATAGTGAAAATGCTTTTGAAATGAAATTAAAAATGGCTTTGAAATAAAAGAAAAGAAAGAAAAGAAAATTAGAAAAAAATAAAAGTATTTTAAAGTTGTAAAGTTTATCTTGGAAAGCCTAACAAAATCGTCTATTTTTATTGAATAGGGAAGTATATTTGAAACTATACTTGAAATCGATTTGAGTTTGGCTTAGATTTGGAAATTAGAAATAGAAAATGATTTGTTTTTGAAAAAGCTTCCTTTCTACTTTTTCACCTTTTCAAATTTCAAGAATCACCCGGCCCTTTCCTTCCTCCTCTTCCCGGCCACCCGCCCACTCTTTGGCCCAGGGCCTTCCTTCCCTCCCTTCCCTTTCTTCCAGACCGCCCACTCACGCCTTTTCTTAGCTCATTCTCACATGCCTACCAGCCCACCAACATGCCCATAACGCCTGCACTGGTCCGCTCTCTTTCTCCCTTCACTCACTACACGGGTGGCCCGCCTATCAGCGCCTTTGTTTCCCTTCTTCTTTCTTCTTCCCGTGTTTCCTTTCTTCCCTAAGCACTTTCCTTCTCCAACACTCACGATGATGCGTGGCCATGCATAACAAGCCGCCAAGTCGCCACCAGATGGAAGGCAACCAAATCACCTCAGCGCGCCCCGCTCCCCTTCCTTGTACGCCGCAGCCCGCCCGCCTATAAAAACTCGAGCCGAGCCTCCTTCTTCCTTTTTCCTAACCGCGCTCAAGCACTCGCCACCACCATCGGCGATTCACCGTACCAGCGCCCGATTCCCGTCGCCTACGTGTCCCGGAGATCCGCAGCGACTCGCCGGTACCGTAGGTACCCTCAATTCCTCGAATTTGCATTCAATTTCTTGGTTTTCCCTCACCGCACCTTGTTTCTCTCTCTTTAGTTCGCCGCCGCCATCGACCCGCGTCGTCGAAGACTCCCTGGACGCCGCGCTACCCTCCTAACGACTCGGGGTGAGCTCCCAAACCTCCTCGTCCCCTTCTTGTCTCGGTTAGCGCTCTGGAGCACCGTAACCGCGAGCTCCAAACCCCGGCCATGGCGCCACCATGGGGAACGCCACCCCGACGAGCTCCCCGTCCCCGTTGCGGTACCCTATCAAGTTCGCGAGTACCTGTAGGTCGTATTCATGTATTTGGTTTGTTCCGGAATGGTCTAGAATGCCGTACCGGCGTTCGCCGTGGAGCACAGTCACTGCCAGCCATGGAGGGCTCACCGGCGGGACTATGCAGCCGTTGTGGATCACCCGCTCACACACCTGCACCGTCGGATTTCGAATCAGCGGTCAAGATTGCGTACCCCTTCGGGGTTTATAATCGGTCCACCAGTTGGGCCATGGACCCTGTCCACCCTGCCACATCAGCGCGTCCACCGAACGTGTGGTGCACCGCACCAATCACGTGCTGCCACGTGGCGGACTGGTAAGCAGCCGGGTCAACATCCAGTCAAGCCATGCCAGTTTTGTAGAAAAGCCATCCTGTTTTTATAGAATCAACCAGCAGTCCGGTTTAGTTCAAAATCAATACAAATTAGCCCTGTTTTTATTCGTTTAGGACCCTGTAGTTTCCAGAACTAGTGCACGTAGTCCAAAATCCATTTAAATTCAGATTTTTAATTGTTTTAATTCAAAAATGAGTTCAAATATTTACAGAAATACCACTGGATCTTATTTCATGCGTAACTTTTGCATTTTAAGTCCGATTTGACCCGTTCAAATTGTGTTAGGATCGTATTTATGTTTACTACGTGTTTATAGTACTGTTAGGCATGTTTTCAATATCTAAAATTCATGGGTAGATTTAATTTATTATTTAACTAAAAGTAAAACTTGTTTAAATCATAACTTATTCGTTTTAACTCCGAGATAGTCCGTTCAAGTTGCGTTTGTTTCATAACGACAAGATCTACGCGTTAATTACAGTGTTTACTATATTACTATTTCATAAAAATCATAGCTTAAATCATATCTTGATTAATGATTATGCAACTGGATTTCATAAATAAAATATGATTTGTTTTACTCTAAGTTTTATAATTCAAATCTAAAATTGACTTAATTCAATCCATATTATTTATAAAATATCTTTTATATATGAATTCATATGGTTAACATAAATAAAGCCTATAGCTTATTTTTATAACACAAATCTCTCGGTAGTTGTAACTTTTCAACCATATCTCCGATTTGCGTGCCTCTCGCGACTGCGTGTTCGTAGTGATGCGTAGAATCGTATTTCAATCTCTTTTACTTATTTTTCTATGATTGATGTACTGTTCTCATATATTCTTATTTGTATGCCATGTATGAATGTTTGAGTGGTGATATATGGTTCAGTCAACCGGTGAGGTTTACGTGGTGATTAAGAAGCAGTTCTCTAAAGACTAGAAGCTGAGAATTGGAAGCAGAAGATTGAAAGTGGAATACTAAAGGCTTTTGAGCATATTGCTTTGGGGGAAAAGCAAGTTAAGGCAAGTATACCATGGGACCATCGTTGTTATCTATTCACATTTAATCACTAAATTCATATTGCATGTGTCTCCTTTGTTGCCATTAAGGATATCCTAGATATTTGATATCTTGTACCTTGAAACCTTTGGGATATTGCATTGGGTAGTTTTTGCTAGTGCTTAACCAAAACCATGATCTTGTAACTTGACTAATGATATATGCAATAAACATTAAAACATGACTTTTTAGTGACATGGAAACAGGGGCTGGAGTGTTTAGCTACTTTTCTAAATGCTTCAGATTCCTCTCCCTAAGGACTTATCTGTAAGTGATCATCCGGGCCTTACAGTACAGCTGTGAGGGCTATATGGCTCTGGCTTTAGCTCAGTATGAGGACCTTTTCTAGCTTGTTAGTGGTTACCTTTATAGCGCAAGAGGGGCTCCAACGGGTATGATCTCGGTCTGCCAACTAGGTGCACTTGCTAGTCACTACTTGGAGGGGGGTTCATGCTTATTGATGGGTAAACCTTAGCGGCCCTAACGTGTTAGATGAACCTTTGAAAGGCTTCATAGTGAACCCTGTCGACCTTCCTTGGTAGTGGGTCAAGAGGCTGATCACCTCGGGCGAAAGGGTAAATCACGACTCACAGTGAACGTGTACAACCTCTGCAGAGTGTAAAACTGTTATAACAGCCATGCTCACGGACACGAGCGGCCTTGGACCCTTATGGAATAGAGATGATCACTAATGGATAATGATGATGCTAATAATTGATTGTTTATGCTATACATTATTCATGTTTACCTGATCATGTGTTTATGGGCTTATGGATAAACTTGTTGCCAACCAATTGCTAAAATTTATGCTAAACAAAGGCTAATCGCAGTAAACCAGTGTCAGCCATTTGAGCCTCATGAACCCCATGATATAATTGTTAAGTACGACATGTACTTACACTTGCTTTACTTTTCTATACATTAAATAAAAATCCCGGATGGGTACCAGATTGCTGGTTTGGAGGAGTTAGGCTTGTGGTCAACCAGTCAGTCGTCCCTGTGGATTCGGAGTCTTCGCCAGAAGATTAGAGTCAACTTTCTGCTGTCTTTACTCTGAGGTTATTTTCTTTTTACTAATACGTTATGTAATAAGTATTGTCTCTTGATATTACCCTGATTTGTGGCTATATCTGAGATTTGACTTCCTGGGCTCACATATAGTGTGTATCTAGTTTTGTCTTTAAAATCGGGTTTTACAAAGTGGTATCAAAGCAATACTGACTGTAGGATGCAAGCCTAGTTAGAACTGGACGTATTAGCATGCCTTCATCTCTGCTTACTTCCTGCTCTCTCTCTCTCTAACCTTGTTATTTGCGAAAAGTTATGCTTACTTCAGCCTATGTCTGTTATGAAAACTTTGTCTCTATTCTGAATCTTCTCTCTTGGTCTATTAGATGGAACGTAACGAGTTAACTGCCAACATTAGAGATCAGGAGGATCAAGCTACATTAGCCATGACTGCATTCGACAAGGAGAAGCCTATAGCTATGCAACAACAAAGTACTAGAAGGAATTGCTCAACATAGGAGTTTTCAACAGTGCTTGCCACAAGGTCAAATCAACATACCAAAGGGACCAGTGAAGAGACAAGTCGTAGAAGCTTGGAAGAAGATGAAGTGTACTACATTCTAGTTTGCGTAGTGGAAGCGTGGTGGTCCTCAAGGATGTAAGAGAGAACTCAGAGTATTAAATAATGAGGGTGTTCATAGCAAGACTTTTGGAAGTCAGGATCCATATCAGTCCTGTAAACATTATGGTTTTGCATGTTTTCAGGATAAGTCTAATAAGAGGGAAGTTAAGGTGAACCCGAGTTGTGAAGCTAATATGGATAAGAAGAGAAAGGAGGTCTCAATAGAACAAGTATTGGGAAGCAATCAACATTTGAATTTATCACATCTAGCTCTGACCCATAGTCAGATGAATCTAAACTATAAAGAGCTAGAAGCTTCTCAAGCTAAAACTACTTCACATGAGGTATGCATACATGGGTGGACTATCACCTATAAGGAGTTTCAACCCCGAAAGATCAAGCGAGCTAAAAAGCGGTCTAGCCAAACAAAGATGAACTTACAGAGTCAGCAAGCTGACAATACTCTAAGCAACAATTCTATGGAGTATGACATCACAAAAGACCTAGCTAAGAGAAGGTGTCATCATTGCCAGCAGGAAGAACATTATGTTAAATCTTGTCCACAGAAGAATCAACAATTACACCAAGGAAGTAGCCAGAGTCAGATCACTATAGGACTGCCACCGGGAAGTGTTATTGATACCCAACCCAAAAGGAACATTTGATGAGAGTGATGAATGAAGAAGTTGTGCTAGACTATCCAAGATCCTTAGTTAAGGAATAGGAGTTTGTGCCCCTATGTAATAAAAACGATAGTATCGTAAGTTGAGTCAATGATTGAACTGTGCATCTTTATTGCTTGTTGATTTGTCATTATGTTTATACTTGTTTTGCATCTTTGTAATGAGTGCAATAATCTTGTTGGGTGTTCCCACAATTTTATTTAGTTTATAGGCTTAAGGTATAAGGATTAATGAAATAAATAGTTGAGTTATGGTTTTCTTCTATTTTTCCTATCCTGTCTTCAGAGCAGCCTGTCTTTATCGGATCATATCTCTAATTTTGGACGATCAAAAATCCTGAGGAAATTCTAGACAACAGTAGACTTCAGTCACAAGATGATGCAAGCTATACTTTGGTATCCTCTACTTTACCTTTTATTAAGGGGGGTAGCCAAGTTGAAGGGTTTGCAAGATGAAGTTTTCTTGCATTCTAGTGTTTCATGTGGAAAAATTGGATATCTCGATGGTTGGGGTTTTCTCTAGTCTTTTATATTATCAATCCTTTCTTGTCATCTCTTAAAACTACAATAAAGAATGCTATGAATGACTGAATCCTAATGTATATATGTTGGAAACAGATGGCCTCTACCAGGAGAAGTGCTTTCACAAGATGTTGGAAGGAATGTTCCCACTTCTAACCCATCACCGACAAGTCCCCCAACTAAAGAGCAAGCTTTGATGACGCATACTCAGCTGATGGAAGGGAAAAAGAGAAAACATGATCTTCAATGCCAGCTAAGGAACACTCAACCTCGGTTTGCTACGCAACCAGAATATTAGTCACATCCTATGAATCTACTTGTGAGTACAGATCAGAATCAGTATCAGCAACCCGATGATAAAGTGCAACAGGTCAGCTCTCAAGAGCCAGAACAGAATGTCCATGGGAAGCAGGTGCATGGAAATAAGTTAAAACGAAATTACATCCTTGGAAGATTGAATAATGTGAATATGACTACCATTCATGGAGCTAAGGAGGTCATTTATAGATGGATTGCAGTAGGTTCAGCCAAAGCTATGGTGATGTTTGACCCCAGTGCGTCACATTCATTTATCTCCAGTGCATACGTAAAAGAACATAAGATAACTATGCTACCAATGAGGAAACCAGTGATAGTTAAGTCCCCAGGAGGAGAAATAAAGGCAAACCGCATATGCCCAAGAGTTAGTCTTGACATAAAGGGGATAAAATTTGAAGCAAACCTTATCGTATTAGAGTTAGTGGACGTTGATGCTATTCTTGGAATGGGATGGATGTCTGCATGTAAAGGAGTTATCAAGTATGCCCAGCGTTCGGTGCTTCTAACCACACCGTCAGGAGAAAGAATTGAGTATGAGGGTTTTCAACCTGCACCTGAGGAATATGACAATGGAAATGATCTAATAGAAGGTGTGAACACTGAGGATAGTAAAGTGGACTGTGAGTTTCCAGATGATCGTGTAGAGGAACAAACACCCTTGAAGGAGCTCCATCCGACAGATGGTGATTATCCAGTTAGAATCTTAGAAAGAGCCTAGGGAACTCTTAAGGGAGAAGTGCTTAATGTGTGTAAAGTTCAATGGAATAACCAATCAGAGGAAGATGCAACTTGGGAAAATGAGAATCAATTGAAGATGGATTTTCCTCATCTCTTTGAGGTGTAACATAACTACGTTAGAAGTCAAGATGGGGGTGTCATATGAAGTTAGTTATGCCTTTGAGTTTAAGATTTATGTATTCAAGACAGTTGTATCCCTTGACTTAAAGGGGTAGTCCGTGCAGCCAAATCTTTTTGTTCTTAAGCTTTGCAGATGAGACAGATGTAACTTGTTAAGCTGGTTTACAATGCAAGTTGAGATGTTGGAATATTTATCGGAGTTCTATTCCCAGTTCTGTCTCCCTTCCTTGTCCCTAGTTTTTCTCGAATCTCGAGGACGAGATTCATCTTAGGGGGGTAGAATTGTAACACCCTAAAATTTGTCTCTTTTGAAATAGAGTTAAAATGATTTAAGTTGGAATTTTTGTGCACATGAAATATAGGAAATAAAATTTTTCATTAAATTAAAATACATCATAAGGTAGCAACATGTTTGAACATACATGCCATTGCATTTGATTTTATTGGATGAGTGGTTGAAAGGTCAAAATAGTGAAAATGCTTTTGAAATGAAATTAAAAATGGCTTTGAAATAAAAGAAAAGAAAGAAAAGAAAATTAGAAAAAATAAAAGTATTTTAAAGTTGTAAAGTTTATCTTGGAAAGCCTAACAAAATCGTCTATTTTTATCGAATAGGGAAGTATATTTGAAACTATACTTGAAATCGATTTGAGTTTGGCTTAGATTTGGAAATTAGGAATAGAAAAGGATTTGTTTTTGAAAAAGCTTCCTTTCTACCTTTTCAGCCTAGCCCAAGAATCAGCCGGCCCTTTTCCTTCCTCCTCTTCCCGGCCTCAGCCCGCTGCTCGGTGGCCCAGTTCCTTCCCCCTCCCTTCCCTTTCTTCCGCACCGGCCCACTCCGCGCCCTTTCTTAGCTCCACTCTGCGCGCGCGCCCGCAGCCCACCAGCGCGGCCCGCAACGCCCGCGCCCGTCCGCTCTCTTTCTCCCTTAACTCACTGCACGGGTGGCCCGCCTGTCAGCGCCCTTATTTCCCTTTCCTTTCTTCTTCCCCATGTTTCCTTTCTTCCCTGGCGCTTTCCTTCTCCAGTCGCCGCCGATGGCATGGCCATGCACGGCAAGCCGCCAGTGCGCCCGCGCCCATATGGAAGGCAACCAAATCACCTCAGCGCGCCCCGCTCCCCTTCCTTGTACACCGCAGCCCGCCCGCCTATAAAAACCTGAGCCAAGCCTCCTTCTTCTTCCTTTTTCCCGGCCGCGCTCAAGCACTCGCCACCACCATCGGTGATTCACCGTACCAGCGCCCGATTCCCGTCGCCTACGTGTCCCGGAGATCCGCAGCGACCCGCCGGTACCCTCAATTCCTCGAATTTGCCTTCAATTTCTTGGTTTTCCCTCACCGCGCCTTGTTTCTCTCTCTTTAGTTCGCCACCGCCGTCGACCCGTGTCGTCGAAGACTCCCTGGACGCCGCGCTACCCTCCTAACGACTCAGGGTGAGCTCCCAAACCTCCTCGTCCCCTTCTTGTCTCGGTTAGCGCCCTAGAGCGCCGTAACCGCGGGCTCCAAACCCCGGCCATGGCGCCACCGTGGGGAACGCCACCCCGACGAGCTCCCCGTCCCGTTGTGGTACCCTATCAAGTTCGCGAGTACCTGTAGGTCGTATTCATGTATTTGGTTTGTTCCGGAATGGTCTAGAACGCCGTACCGGTGTTCGCCGTGGAGCACAGTCACTGCCGGCCATGGAGGGCTCACCGGCGGGACTATGCAGCCGTTGTGGATCACCCGCTCACACACCTGCACCGTCGGATTTTGAATCAGCGGTCAAGATTGCGTACCCCTTTGGGGTTTATAATCGGTCCACCAGTTGGGCCATGGACCCGGTCCACCCCGCCACATCAGCGCGTCCACCGAACATGTGGTGCACCGCACCAATCACGTGCTGCCACGTGGCGGACTGGTCAGGAGCCGGGTCAACATCCAGTCAAGCCATGCTAGTTTTGCAGAAAAGCCCTCGTGTTTTTATAGAATCAACCAGCAGTCCGGTTTAGTTCAAAATTAATACAAATTAGCCCTATTTTTATTCGTTTAGGACCCTGTAGTTTCCAGAATTAGTGCGCGCAGTCCAAAATCCATTTAAATTCAGATTTTTAATTGTTTTAATTTAAAAATGAGTTCAAATATTTACAGAAATACCACTAGATCTTATTTCATGCGTAACTTTTGCATTTTAAGTCCGATTTGACCCGTTCAAATTGTGTTAGGATCGTATTTACGTTTACTATGTGTTTATAGTACTGTTAGGCATGTTTTCAATATCTAAAATTCATGGGTAGATTTAATTTATTATTTAACTAAAAGTAAAACTTGTTTAAATCATAACTTATTCGTTTTAACTCCGAGATAGTCCGTTCAAGTTGCGTTTGTTTCATAACGACAAGATCTACGTGTTAGTTACAGTGTTTACTATATTACTATTTCATAAAAATCATAGCTTAAATCATATCTTGATTAATGATTATGCAACTAGATTTCATAAATAAAATATGATTTGTTTTACTCTAAGTTTTATAATTCAAATCTAAAATTGACTTAATTCAATCCATATTATTTATAAAATATCTTTTATATATGAATTCATATGGTTAACATAAATAAAGCCTATAGCTTACTTTTATAACGCAAATCTCTCGGTAGTTGTAACTTTTCAACCGTATCTCTGATTAGCGTGCCTCTCGCGACTGCGTGTTCGTGGTGATGCGTAGAATCGTATTTCAATCTCTTTTACTTATTTTTCTATGATTGATATACTGTTCTCATATATTCTTATTTGTATGCCATGTATGAATGTTTGTGTGGTGATATATGGTTCAGTCAATCGGTGAGGTTTACGTGGTGATTAAGAAGCAGTTCTCTGAAGACTAGAAGCTGAGAATTGAAAGCAGAAGATTGAAAGTGGAATACTAAAGGCTTTTGAGCATATTGCTTTGGGGGAAAAGCAAGTTAAGGCAAATATACCATGGGACCATCCTTGTTACCTATTCACATTTAATCACTAAATTCATATTGCATGTGTCTCCTTTGTTGCCATTAAGGATATCCTAGATATTTGATATCTTGTACCTTGAAACCTTTGGGATATTGCATTGGGTAGTTTTTGCTAGTGCTTAACCAAAACCATGATCTTGTAACTTGACTAATGATATATGCAATAAACATTAAAACATGACTTTTTAGTGACATGAAAACAGGGGGCTGGAGTGTTTAGCTACTTTTCTAAATGCTTCAGATTCCTCTCCCTAAGGACTTATCTGTAAGTGATCATCCAGGACTTACAGTACAGCTGTGAGGGCTATATGGCTCTGGCTTTAGCTCAGTATGAGGACCTTTTCTAGCTTGTTAGTGGTTACCTTTACAGCGCAAGAGGGGCACCAACGGGTATGATCTCGGTCTGCCAAGTAGGTGCACTTGCTAGTCACTACTTGGAGGGGGGTTCATGCTTATTGATGGGTAAACCTTAGCGGCCCTAACGTGTTAGATGAACCTTTGAAAGGCTTCATAGTGAACCCTGCCGACCTTCCTTGGTAGTGGGTCAAGAGGCTGATCACCTCGGGCGAAAGGGTAAATCACGACTCACAGTGAACGTGTACAACCTCTGTAGAGTGTAAAACTGTTATAACAGCCGTGCTCATGGACACGAGCGGCCTTGGACCCTTATGGAATAGAGATGATCACTAATGGATAATGATGATGCTAATAAGTGATTGTTTATGCTATATATTATTCATGTTTACCTGATCATGTGTTTATGGGCTTATGGATAAACTTGTTGCCAACCAATTGCTAAAATTTATGCTAAACAAAGGCTAATCGTAGTAAACCAGTGTCAGCCATTTAAGCCTCATGAACCCCATGATATAATTGTTAAGTACGACATGTACTTACGCTTGCTTTACTTTTCTATACATTGGATAAAAATCCCGGATGGGTACCAGATTGCTGGTTTGGAAGAGTTAGGCTTGTGGTCAACCAGTCAGTCGTCCCTGTGGATTCGGAGTCTTCGCCGGAAGATCGGAGTCAACTTTTTGCTGTCTTTACTCTGAGGTTATTTTCTTTTTACTAATACGTTATGTAATAAGTATTGTCTCTTGATATTACCCTGATTTGTGGCTATATGTGAGATTTGACTTCCTGGGCTCACATATAGTGTGTATCTGGTTTTGTCTTTAAAATCGGGTGCTACACATTGATTATCCAATCCTTGTCCAGATATTGATACCCTGAATCCTATGTAGCTCAGGTTCGTGTAGTGCTTAGCCCTGCTTAAACACGGTAGAAGTCAGGTGATTTCCTGTCACCTGCGAGATATAGGAAGATACATATGACACGGTTGGCTATATTTGCTATCGTGGAAAAGAACCAGTCTTAATTTGAAATGAAGACCGGACGGAGGCTTGTCGATTTGTAGTGACTCCGTCTGTGTCGCTTAAGGACTAAATCTTGGAGCCTTTCCTGTTCATGTTGAACGCATGCCTCTCTCTTAGTTGGTCGGGTCTAGAGACCGACTACGAAGCCGAGTAGCTCACCTCAGGCCGGGAGTCGATAAGTATAAAGTGCGCCACGGAAGGGAGCCGTAGGTGTGAGTCCAAGTGCAGGTGATTTAAAAGTCCTGATCGTCCTAGCAGAAGGGTAATCCCTAAGAGTGCTGGCGCTGATCGAACCCGCGAATTTGGTTCCTGAGTTGTCCCAAAGGTGACCCACGGCTACCCTTGCAAAGTATGCCAGGGTGAGAGTTAGGAATACCCCCTCAGCTGAGTTGTAATTCGATTCGAGTCGCCATCTCTCCCGGTTAGTGAGAACTTGACGGGCTTATCTCCAAAGTAGATACACTAAATAACATAATGGTTCAGAAATGATGATATGATGATGACAGCCTTATTATACGTGCTATGGTTAATATTGTTTGCTCCTAATAAGTGAGTGCTCTAGTACAGGTTCTAATCTAGTGGACAAGTAAATGATGATAAGCTTGATGCTAAGTTTAAATTGGTCACTATATTCATAAGCTCTTTTATGCAAATGTGTCAAGCTGGCCCACCTCATAAGCCTTGCATGATCCTTGGTGTCTTTTATTTCTGGTTTTGTCGGGTAAGTCTAGCTGAGTACCTTCTCGTACTCAGGGTTTATCTCCCACCTGTTGTAGGTGACCAGTTCTATTTTGGTTGCTGCAAGTATTGCCTTCTCCCGGCTGGGGATGAAGACTAGACCGTTGGGCGCGGTCTCTCCTAGTTCTCGTATCTGAAGATGCTTTTGTGGGACATGACTAAGATCTGGCAATGTATTTGAAACTATGAAGTTATGTACTAAACTATGTTGCTTCCGCAAATTTGAACCTGGTTTGTAATATTTTATTTGAACTCTGATGGATGTAATCCGAATGCTACTTGTGAAATGTTGTAACGAATGATGTGTTATGTTGAATCACTACGGTCTTGGTTTGTATGTCGAGAGTTGGTTGAAATCCTTCGTGATTTCCGGACTACCGGGATTATGAGAGCTTAAGTACAGGAATTTGATCACTTCGGTGATTGTTTTTGTACTTACGTTCTTATGATTTGGTCGATTCTGTTACAGCTGGTATCAGAGCAAGATTCGACACTTAACATGTCATTTGTGTATTTAAAACAAAAGTATTTGTGAAAATTCTAAATTAAATACTAAATATTGCTAGTGGTCATATCCCTTATGCCCAAATAAGGACTCTTAGGTGGCTTATTAAAGTACTAACTTGGGGGTTCCTCTACGTTTGGGTGGTAATGTATGGATCAAAATACCTCTACGCTCTGGTAAGTGGGAGTTGTGAGAGCATGACCGTCCAACCGTCGGTCTAGGGGAGAGTAGTTGTGGTTGCTCGCATACTTACATGTTTGATCATGTATCTATGAGTACTTAAATGTGGGTATCTCTGTTGGGTAGCTGTGATACTAGAATATATACATCGGGGGATGTATGTATGAAAGTATTTAGTTTACTGCTTACTTTACATGCCTTTTTGGGAATTTATTGGGCTGAAATGAAATTTTCTGCAGGTACACTAACAACGTGTCGTTGTAGATCGACTAGCTACCGTATACGAGAGAACGTATGTATGCCACCGTATCGCTAGCCTTTAAATTTTTCTAGGGTTGTGAGGACGTACGGATCGTGCATGCATCATGTTCAAGCATACATAGCATTTTTGCATTACTCCCTCCTTTAAAATATGATTGTCTCAACTAATTAAATTTCGTATCCCTTAAATGATTCTCCCCTTATGTTGCAACTTTTTGCTACAGATGGCGCGCATGAAACTCACTGCTCGCAAATCCGCTGGAGGCAGGGCACCTCGTCACCGGTTAGCTCCTCGTGAGCCCCGTCCAGAGCCTACTGAGGTGGAAAGGCTGAGGGTAGAGCTGGCCTGGGTGACTGCTGAGAGGAATGCGGCTCAGCACCATTTGGAGCAAGTCACACAGGAATGGGATCAAGAGACCCTAGAGGTTCAGAGGTTGACAGTTGCTCACCAAGAATCGTGAGCGTATGTTGATTCACGTCTTGAACCAACGGAATGAAGCCTGCACGAGGAGAATGTGTTGAGAGCGCTGACGACAGTTGAGCTGAGCAAGCAGCGGTTGGCGATTCTGCGGAAAGAGTACAATGACCATCTCCATGAGGAGGTTCACCTGTTACACAATCAGCTTCACCCTCTCCTGCCCCCTGATGATGAGGATGAGATGGGCTCTGGTGTCATCATGGCTGAAGGTGATGATGACATGGAGGTCAATGGACCTGAGGACGTTCCACCTAAAGAGGAGGAAGATGAGGAGTTAGAGCCTGCTAGTGATGAAGATGGAGGAGAGATCTTCGACACTAACTCTGAGGACGATGCGTAGTTTCGCTTACTACTTAGCTAATGCGCTAGAGCTAGTCTTTTGTTGATCCTCATGCAGGAATGAGTAGCTTTGTAATAAGTTAATCGTTGGGATGTAATATCGGACCCTATGTTATTTTGGATGTAAGTTTGGAACCACTATGGCTTGGATGTAACCTATCAAACGTGTTATGCTCCACGTATGTGAGCCTTTGTTAAATTCCGTCTTTGCGGTCTATAGATCTCGTTGTTGGTTAAGTTCATCGCATTTATATGTCAATTGATGCGCTTGATGAGTTATGTGGTTGTGATGAATGATTGTGCCTCTGTTGATTATATAAATGCATTCTCTCCAATGGACTCAGTTTGGCATAATTATACAATTCATCTACAAAAATTT